>JAKSZU010000007.1:36050518-36650518 GCA_026018925.1 Tupaia tana | reverse complement strand
TTCAGTGTGACTTCTTGATTGGTAGATTTTTGTGATAAAGGTATGATGATTTCAGGATCCTGGAAAAGATCATCCCAATGATTTATGGTTTGTTGAACAGAAACCAACTAATTTTTTTTTTTTTTTGAGAGGTTTTTGCTATAGGGCGCATGCACTCGCCAGAGAGACAGAGAGAGACATAGAGACAGAAAGCGAGAAATCACCCCCCAGGGGGTATGACCACGCCGCAATCCCTTCTCCTCCATTCTCCTCTCGGGATCTTGGGCACGCACGCACACGCACCCGGCGTGAGTTTAAGCCACCGGGTCCAGGACTCGAACCGTGGTTGACTACATGGGAGTCCAGCGACATAGCCATTATGCTAACTGCTGGTCCCCAAACCAACTGATATTTAACTGAGCAATATTACCTTCACATTTATTTGCTAAATTTTCTCTAAATATCTGAGATTATCAAGTGTCCTAGCAGATGTCAACATCTTCTTTTTTCTACATTAATTAATGACTCCAAAAACGTCTTCAACTTCTGTTCATTTTATATTTACCTTACAGATATGACTTAACATTTTGAAAAATTGTAACACTCCTATCTGCCATACAAGTATTGGATTCTCCCTTATATTTCACAGTTCCCCTATTTTCAAAAACAGTAACATTGCAAGCTAAGTGACATATGTGATTGAATGTATAAAAGCAATTGAAATAAAAAATATAAGAAAAAAATATTATTTAGTTTAGCTCTTACTATTTTAGCTCTTCGAACTATGTCATCGTGGTTATATGTTAATTAGCCAATCCTAAAGTTTCTCATTTGGATTATAACTGAGGTTCAAAGAAATTAATTAGGCTGCAAAAATACTAAAATAGCTCTACAATTTTTAAGGTTAAGTAAAGTGATATATATTTAACAACCAGGCCTACTCCCAAAGCTGTATATGTATCAGATAATAAATATCATTTACTGACAAAAAACAAAAAAATTAAAAACGAACAAATAAACAAAAAAATCAGTAACATTGCATCTTTCTGGTCATTTCTCCCAGTCACACCTCACTCAGACTCATCTCTTTATTTTCTCTCTTTCATTTGAAAGGACCCTTTTATTATATTGGTCTCACCCTGATAACCTAGTCTAATCTAACTATTTTATTTTTATTTTATTTATCATATTTATTTATTATTTTTTAAAGTCAATTGTGTGACCTCTCTGCCTTATCCTCCTGAGTAGCCGAGAACCACAGGAGTGTGCAGCCATGTCCAGTTCTTTCAGATAGGGTCTTACTCGGTTGCCCAAACTGGCCTTGGGTTCATGAATCTTCTGCCATCATGTCCTGAATAGGTGGGAATATGGGGGGGGGGGGGGGGTAATGAATCTGCACATGTCTTTTAGGGTGGGCTAGAAACTGAACTTGAGTCTCCTATCTGGCCTCAACCTGCTGGCAGCATCCACTGGCGTGTACTACTACAGTTGGGCCAATTTCACTCTAAGTCAACTGATTAGCAACTTTTGTTTCATCTGTTACCTTAATTCCCACACAGGTAACATATTTACATACTCTGCAGGTTAAGGAATGAACAACCATGTTTAGGGACCATTGTCATGCTTATTATATATAGACAGTAATTATTTTTCATTAATAATTAAGCTTTGCTGTGTTTCTTCTTTTGCTAGAAGCAATGTCTCACAAACCTAAAAATCCTGAGAGTATTCTGGGAGAAGTGCACATTAAAGGTTAACAATATGCTACTGCCTTCCCACAAAGTGAATAATTCACTTTACTCAGTCTCTTTTCAATAGGGTGTTAATAGTTTCTCATATGGATTTAGAAAGAGCAACCAATAGGCTAAAAGAGTAAGTGTAGTCTCTCTCAAAAAAAAAAAAAAAAAAAAAAAAAAAAAAAAAAAAAAAAACAACAAAAAACAGCTACTGCATGCTAATGAAAAAGGGAGATGACTAACAAACTTTCACTATGGCAGATGTTCCAGTGTCTCATGTAAGGGAAAAATAGTAAAGATCCTAAAACAGACATAGTGATTACCAGATATGCTTTCAATGGAATGAGGGGCTTAGTTTAGCTAATCTTTTAGAAGTATCTGAATTTATAGAAGTCTGTTGCTTTCCTATTTGACAAATCCTCTTCTTAAGGATTAAGATTGAGAAAATTTTGAGGTCAGCAGGTGGCATGGTGGTTAAGGGCTCTGGACTCCTATGTGGTTGACCATGGTTCTACTCCCAGACCTGGCAGCTTGCTTTCTCACTTTCCCTCTGTCTCTCTCTCACTCACTCTGTCCCTTTCTGGTCAAATTGAAATAAATAAATACATAAAGTTAAATAAAATAATTATTTTTAAAAAATTAGGAAATCTTGAGGGGACCAGCAGATGGCTTAATGATTTATGTTGCTGGATTCCCACATAGTTGACCTTGGTTCGAGTCCTGGACTCAGCCCATTAAAACTCATGCTGGGCGCATGTGCATGCATACCTACAATCTGAAGAGGAGAATAGAAGAATGAAAGAGAAGGGATTGTAGTGTGGCCATCCACCCTGGGGGGTGATTTTTCACTATCTCTGTCTCTCCAGTGAGTGCACATGCTTTATAGCAATATATATATATATATATATATATATATATATAGAGAGAGAGAGAGAGAGAGAGAGAGAGAGAGAGAGGAAGATCTTGAGAGGTGTGTTGGTTGAGACACTGGGCTTCCCACAGGGACAACTACAGTTCGAGTCCCAGACCTGGCGACTTTCTATCTCACTTCCTCCACCCCCCTCTGGTGAACTATTTCTAAGAAGGAAAAATGTCCACAGCGTGAAAGAGGAAAAAGTAGGAGACAAAAAGAAAAATATTCAAAACATTTTGCACACAACAAACAGGGTTGTGGGGGAAAGAACCAGAGGAAGATGGGATCACTGAAGTTGATGATAATAGTGAATGTGTTTGGAAAGGTGACTGGTTTCTTCCCTCATAAAACTTGTGCTGGGATTTTACTTGTGTGTGTGTGTGTGTCTGTGCCCGCGCACACACTTTCTCTTTCAGTTTGGATAGCAATAACATCAATATTTTCTTTAGAATCCTCTGCCCCAAGCATGATGAAATGTAAGGCAATTGGAAGTCACACAGAGTGAGGATCCCTTAGGTTGCCTGCAAGCAACTAAACCAAGTGGGAACCAATGCCACTGCTTCCCTTCAATTATGCTTGTTCTTTTTTGTTTTTCCTTTTCAAGCCTGTTTTGGATTGTAAAACCTTGAATTGGAAACTCAACATTAGCAATTCAAATTCTAAACTGAGCTTTTTAATGCTAAATACTTGTGGATATCATTTGAGAAGATTGTCAAGTTAAACAATGTAGATTTTTCATATATACAGCAAAGTGACTTTGCAGATATTACTCAGTTAAGATCCAAGCCATGATATTCATCTCGTGCTTATGCATACAATCCAGAACCAGCAAAGTATTTTGTAAATTCAGCATTTAGTTATCTCTTACCCATTAAGAAGAAGAAAAGCAAACATTCTCCCCCTCCCCAACACTTTTATTCATGCCTGAAGCTAAGCAAGGAGAAAGGGAAAAGGTATTTAGAATTACAAATAGAACCTTTAAATTGTAGAAACTTGCTAATTTCATTTATGAAAGCATTGCCTAACTTCTACTTTCTCTCTCTGCTGTTATTCAAATCTCTGTCCCTAGCCAAAGAGAAGGAGAGAGAATAATCCTACTAGGAATTTAGTGAGTTTTCTTTTAGAGATCAGACATAAATGTTGCATATTTGAATATGCAAATTTAATAGAACAGATTGCCAAGAAATGAAAAATGGTTATATGTTTAGCCCTAGGAAGTTAGCCCAGCTTAATAGAGCTGACAAAGAGTTAAGGAGTGCCCACTTGCAAAACTCAAATAGAGAGGAAAGTGCATATAATTTGCCTACCTAACAGAAAGGGACTCTGTAAAGTGGGCTGGATTCTCCTTATATTCTCCCCAAAATAGACACATATATTTTTTAAATGCCTGAATTTTCTCCTGCATAAGTTAAAGATGTTTCTTAGTTTATCTAGGAGATTACTTGTATCTTGAAAATTTAGAGACCTATTTCTAGCATAGTCAAAAAGTTCACATTTATTGTGACTATACCTCAAACCATGCCTAAGCATATATGGGTCATGTTGCTTTGCAGTTTGAGTACAAAAGTGGGAAGCATTCACCTCATTCCTGATGGTCATTATTTGTATGTTATATTTCAGTTTAGGTAGTTGGCACTTTTAAAGCAGACTCAATGAGTTTTAACTGCCAAAATAAGAGCTTTTTTGGTTAAGGAATCCATATTTTAGGCCCTGAAGTTTCTCTATTTGGCTGCTAACTAATCAAAGCTTTTTCTATTTATTTATTTTCTTTTTCATGAGACTCAGTCACCTAGTATTTGGAGTTTGAAAAATTGAAAATTAGTTGCTCTTTTGGATTTACAGTAATCATTTGGGCAGATTGTCAATATCAATTTCCAGCCTACATGACTCTTCCATACCACTCTGGGAATTAGGTCAAAACTGTCCTTGTATAGAAAACTGGGCAAAATAAGCCAGATGGGGGGGATGGGGGAAGGCTCAAACAGCTAAAGGTAAATACGAAGAGAAAAATAATTCTCCCAGTTCTTAGGTTGAAGATCCAGCAATATATTTATATTTTGATGTATGTTATATATCCTGACCCAGGGTGTAATTCTAACCCTGCTTTACTAAAGAATAGGTCTTTGGGTTGTACATTATTCTTTTAATTTCATCACACCACATTAAAAATTATTGAAGGTCATATTCAGACTTCCCACTTAGCAATGACTTTTAAAAAATTATCAATTGTTATAGCCAACATTTAATGAGTGTTTACTATAAATCAGGCAAAATAATAAGATCTTGATGTTGTAAGAATAAATTTAAACTGTGCCTTCCTGCTCTGTAAAGATAAAATTTAACCTTTGCCTTTTCGCTTCTGTACTATTGCCGGTGCCGCCCTTGTGATAAACTGCCCCGGGTTTCGACAGACTTAATTATGCAAACCTTCAGGAACTAAGCAAACGGAATGTGGACAAGGAACTAAAAAGATAACCCATGCACCTGTGTTGCAAGAGCTGCCACTCTTCCCCCTAGAAATAAACTACCTGTTAAACTTCCACATACCTTCTCCTGCTTATAAAAAGACCTATAACCCTAGAAACGGGGTCCTCACTCAGGCCTGCTGAGTCAGGTGTTTCCTTGGACCCCAGCCAGCTGGAAAAATAAAACCACTTGCATTTTGCATCAAGAACTGACTCTTGTGGTTGATTGGGGGTTGCGTATCCTCTGGACAGAAAGCGTGCCGAGCCAGGTGGTCAGTGGCCTTTCATTTGGGGGCTCGTCTGGGATATCGCAGCTACCCGTCATCTACAGCGTCGGCCTTGGAGGTAAGCCTAAAAAAAACCCTGTTTGTTTGTCGACTTTCTTGTTTGTTTCGGTGTGGTACCCAATAGTCTGTTTCAGGTTCCACAGCCATTTGGCCTATTGTAAAATAGCCGAACTGTGGTCGGTACACGTGCCCGGAGAACCACAGGCTGCAGCCTGGGGGATGCCCTAAGGGCGGAGGAGGATTAGGGACTCTTGATCGTCTCCTACGGTAAGGGCGCAGATCGGGTACAGATTTTGGCCCGGAGTCCCCATGGCCTGCGCCCATCTGAATCTGTCCTAAGATTGTGGAAAACAAAAATCGGTAAGTTACTTTCTGTTTGTCTTGTCCTGTTCTTTGTTCTCTTGTCTGTACTCTTAACCTAACCATTGATGATGGGGCAGACTGTGGTGACTCCTTTAAATTTGACTCTCAAACACTGGACTGAAGTGAAAGGAAGAGGTTGCGACCTGTCTGTAGAAATTAAAAAGGTACTCTGGCAGGCATTTTGTGCCTCTGAGTGGCCCACCTTTGGTGTCGGGTGGCCACCCGAAGGCACGTTTGACCTTAATGCTATCCTTTCCATCAAAGACATTGTCTTTCAGAAGGGACCAGGAAGTCATCTGAACCAGCAAATGTACATCATCGTTTGGCAAGATCTGATCCAAAACCCACTTTCGTGGGTTCAACCATGGTTGCCCAGGCCCCTTCCAAACCCCCCTCAGGTCCTGGTGGCCCAGTTCCCCAACCCTCCAGAGGGTACAGACCTTTCCAAACGTCTCAAGTGAATCTATCCAGAGACCCAAGACCTTCTTCTCCTAGACACCCCTCCCCCATATAACCCATCCCTTCCTCTAGATGAAGAAAGGCACAGAGACCCCGGAGTGCCACCTAACGTTGGACCTGGTCCTTCCACCCCCTCTGAGGGTGCCCTTCTAGGGCCTGCTCAGGGCACTAGGAGTCAACATCGCGCACTACCGTCTCCCAATACCACTGTGGCACTGCCCTTACGGGCCTATGGGCCCCCACCTCCGCCTACCAATGAGGGACTACCTCCCCTACAGCCTCTCCAATATTGGCCCTTTTCTTCCTCTGACCTTTACAACTGGAAAACTAACCACCCCCCTTTCTATGAGGACCCCCATTGCCTAACCAGCCAGGTAGAGTCCCTAATGTTCTCTCATCAGCCAACATGGGATGATTGCCAGCAGCTCCTGCAGACTCTCTTCACCACCGAAGAGAGAGAGAGGATCTTACTCGAAGCAAGAAAAACTATCCCCGGGGCTGACGGACATCCCACTCAGCTTCCTAACCTTTTTTTTTTTTTTGGAGAGGTTTTTGCAATAGGGCGCGTGCACTCACCAGACAGACAGAGAGAGACAGAGAGACAGAAAGCGAGAAATCACCTCTCCAGGGGGGATGGTCACGCCACAATCCCTTCTCCTCCATTCTCCTCTCAGGATCTTGGGCATGCACGCACACGCACCTGGCGTGAGTTTTAAGCCACCGGGTCCGGGACGCGAACCGCGGTCGACTACGTGGGAGTCCAGTGACATAGCCATTACGCTAACTGCTGGTTCCCATCAGCTTCCTAACCTTATCAAGGCTGCTTTTCCTCTCTCTCGACACAACTGGGACTACAATATGGCAGAAGGTAGGGAGCGACTGACAGTCTATCACCAGGCTCTAGTGGCTGGCCTCTGTGGGGCTGCCAGGCACCCCACTAATTTGGCTAAGGTAAGAGAGGTTATGCAGGGGGCTACAGAACCCCCATCAGTGTTTCTTGAGCTTCTCATGGAGGCATTCAGGTGGTTTACCCCTTTTGACCCTACTTCTGAGGGACAGAGAGACTCCATAGCTATGGCCTTCATTGGAAAATCAGCATTAGATATTAAAAAAAAAACTCCAGAGACTCGATGGGTTGCAGGATCTCTCTTTACAGGACTTAGTTAAAAAAGCATAAAAAGTTTATTATTAAAAACAAAACAAAAAAAAAAAAAAACAGAGGAAGGAAAAAGAAAGGGAGGAAAGAGAGAGTAAAAAGGAAAAAAAAAAAAAAAAAAAAAAAAAAAAAAACAAGAAAAAAACCTAGCTTGGATCCTGGCCACTGTGGTGTGGGAAAGGGGACAAGAACCGGGTCCCAACAAGGGACCAAAGCCTGGTCGTATCCCACTAGACAAGGACCAGTGTGCTTATTGTAAAGAAAAAGGACATTGGGCAAAAGACTGTCCTAAAAGGGCCAAGAAAAACAAAGTGCAGTCGCCCCCTCCGGCCAAAGTACTTGCCCTGCACGAGGACTCAGACTAGGGAGGACGGGGCTCAGAGCCCCTTCCTGAGCCTAGGGTAACTCTAAAAGTGGAGGGGAAGCCAATTAATTTTTTAGTCGACACTGGGGCCCAACACTCAGTGTTACTGGCACTGTCGGGGCCACTTTCCAAGAAAAAATCTTGAGTCATAGGGGCAACTGGGCACCAGCAGTATCCATGGACCACCAATAGAACAGTTGACCTCGGAAGAGGCCTAGTGACCCACTCCTTCTTGGTCATTCCTGAATGTCTGGTGCCCCTCCTTGGGAGAGACTTACTTACCAAAATGGGGGCACAGATTAATTTTACCCCATGGGGTCCAAAGGTTACTCCGGATATGCTGGATATGCAGACATTAGTCCTAGCTGTATGCCTACAAGATGAACACTGGCTTTTCGAAAATCAAGATAGTAACACTGGCCCCCTTCATGCTTGGCTGCAAAAATATCCTAAAGCCTGGGCCGAGACAGCTGGAATGGGGTTAGCCACCAACAGGCCCCAATATTAATAGAACTAAAAGGTACAGCTACCCCTGTGGCACTACGCCAATACCCTATGACCAAAGAAGCCTGAGAAGGTATCAGGCCTCACATACAATGCCTCCTTCACCTGGATATTCTAAAAAAATGCCAGTCACCTTGGAATACCCCCTTGCTGCCTGTAAAAAAAACCCGGCTCAAGTGACTATCGCCCTGTGCAAGACTTGCGGGAGGTCAATAGGTGGGTACAGGACATCCATCCCACGGTACATAATCCATATAACCTGCTAAGTTCTCTACCTCCAGAACGGGACTGGTATACTGTCTTAGACTTAAAGGATGCTTTCTTCTGCCTGCTACTGCACCCTTCCAGCTAGAATATATTTGCTTTTGAATGGAGGGACCCGGACACTGGGATCATAGGGCATTTAAGATGGACCCGGCTTCCTCAGGGCTTCCGACACTTGCCTACTATTTTTGATGAAGCCCTCATCAGGACCTTGCACACTTCTGCGCCAGCCACCCTGAGGTAACCCTCCTACAGTATGTAGATGACTTGTTGCTCGCAGGAGCAAATGAAGAAACATGTCAGCAGGGCACTGGACTGCTGCTAGAAGAACTGGCCCATCTGGAGTATCGTGCCTCTACTAAAAAGGCCCAAATATGTCAACAAGAGGTAACATACTTGGGCTATACTTTAAGGGGTGGAAAGAGGTGGCTCACCGAAACCAGGAAATGGACTGTAACCCAGATCTCCATTCCTCGCATGCCCCAGCAATTGCGAAAATTCTTGGGGATGGCAGGATTCTGCCACCTATGGATACCAGGGTTCGCCACTATAGCCGCTCCTCTTTACTCACTGACTAAAGAGGGAGCCCTCTTTGAGTGGGGCGTTGACCAACAATGGGCTTTTGATGACATAAAAAAAGCCTTACTATCAGCCCTGGCTTTGACCCTGCCTGATGTGACAAAACCTTTCACTCTATATGTAGATGAAAAAAAGGGGGTGGCCCAAGGGTACTCATGCAACCCTTAGGGCCTTGGAAAAGACCGGTGGCCTATCTCTCAAAAAAACTGGACCCAGTGACTGGGGGATGGCCAGCTTGCCTGAGATCGATAGTGGCTGTGGCGACACTGGTAAAAGATTCTGACAAATTGACTATGGGACAAAAATTACTAGTCATTTTCCCCCATGCTTTAGAGAGCATCATCTAGCAGCCCCCCGACCGATGGCTGTCCAATGCTCGTATGACTCATTACCAGAGTCTCTTGTTAGACAAGGACAGGGTCTAGTTTGGACCCCCGGTCAATCTCAACTCTGCCACGCTGCTGCCCGAGACCTCCGCCAAGGGGGCTGTCTTCCATACCTGCCAAGAAGTCCTGGTGGAAGAAACCGGAACCCGACAGGATCTCCAAGATCAGCCGCTACCAAATGCCCAGCTGACCTGGTTCACTGACAGAAGCAGCTACATCATAGAAGGTAAAAGGGTGGCAGGGGTGGCTGTAGTAGACGACGACCAGACCATCTGGTGAGTAGCTTACCCGAGGGAACCTCAGCCCAAAAAGCTGAGCTCATAGCCTTGACTCAGGCCCTGCGTCTGGCAGAGGGAAAGGTCATAAATATTTACACTGATAGCCGCTATGCCTTCGCTACCGCCCACGTCCATGGGGCTAGCTATAGACAACGAGGCTTACTGACCTCAGCTGGTAAAGATATCAAACATAAAGAACAGAACTTGGAATTACTGGAGGCTATACACCTCCCTAAGAAGGTAGCTATTACCCACTGCCCCAGGCATCAAAAGGCAAAATCCCGGGTAGCAGAGGGAAACCAGCAAGCCGATCAGGCGGCTAGGCGGGCAGCCTAGGGGTTTAATATACTACCACTACATGAGGCAATCAACTCAGGTCCCTTGGATGAGACTCTTTCATATTCCGAACAAGACCTACTGGAAATAAATAAAATGGGACCTCACTCCGTGACCCCAGAGGGGGTATGTAAGACTGTCGAGGGAAAGACAAGCAATTGCTTTCCTCGATCAGCTTCATAAGTTGACACACCCAGGCTCAAAACATCTAATTACCTCAGTCCGACAGTCCTCGTTCCATGTCATAAACCTGCACAGACTCACCGCAACAATAGTAAACTGATGCAGACCCTGCCAATTAGTTAACACCTACCCAGACAAGACACCACAAGGAAAGCGGCTTCGTGGACATCGCCCGGGAAGTTACTGGGAAGTAGACTTCACTGAAATAAAACCAGGCAAATATGGCTACAAGTACCTGCTAGTTCTGGTTGATACCTTCTCAGGGTGGGTCAAAGCCTTCCCCACTACAAAAGACTGCTCAGACAGTTGCCAAGATAGTCCTAGAAGAAATCTTCCCAAGATTTGGGATGCCACTGGTTATTGTGTCCAACAACGGCCCCGCTTTGTTGCCCAGATAAGTCAGGGACTGGCCAGGGTCCTGGGGTCTGACTGGAAATTGCATTGTGCTTATAGGCCCCAAAGCTCAGAACAGGTTGAGAGAATGAATAGAACCCTAAAAGAGGCCATGACAAAATTGGCTTTAGAGACTGGCATAAAAGATTGAACAGTCCTCCTTCCCTTCGACCTGTTCAGCGCACAAAATACACTCGGCCCCTTCACCTTAACCCCTTTCGAGATTCTATATGGGGCAACGCTGCCTTTGACTAACATATGCCTCTCTTGTTCCTGCTCTCAAGCCTCTCAATCTCTTTATGCTAGACTAAAAGCCCTTGAATTTGTCCAAAAAGAAACTTGGGCCCAACTTGCAGAGGCCTACAAGCCAGGAGACTCCCAGGTGCCTCACCAGTTCCAGGTTAGAGATTCAGTGTTCATCCGACGACATAGAGCGGCCACCCTCCAACCTCGGTGGAAGGGACCGTACCTGGTGCTGCTGACCACTCCAACAGTGATAAAGGTTAATGGCATCACTTCTTGGATCCATGCCTCCCATGCTAAACTAGCGCCTCCGCCAGACCCCACTTGGAAGGTGGAAAAACTGGATCACCCACTCAAGCTCCGCATTCGCCGTGGCAGTCTTGCTCCTCCTGATGCCTCTGCCTGCGATAAGTAGTGCCAACCCCCATAAGCCCCTGTCCCTTTCTTGGGTAATCTCCCGTGTGGGCGATAACCACGTTGTTAACATCACCACCCACACGGCCCCATTGGGGACTTGGTTTCTCACCCTAGAATTTAATCTCTGTGACCTTGTGGGACTTGTGGACTAAGTCCATCCATGATCCCTCCAGACTGCAGTATGGATGTGTGGGTCCGGGCACTAAATCAGGCACCTACGATCATTATTTTATGTCTACCCTGGTAGCAACTCTTACAAATGTGGGGGCCCCACACATTTCTTCTATTACGATTGGGACTGTGCGTCCACCGGCTACATTTCTTAGACTCTGCCACACCCAGTCCCTCTGATAACTGTTACTAGAGGACCCTGGCGAGGACCTAACATCTGGGACGCTTGCAAAGGTACCTGCACTAGATGCAACCCCATTCAGGTCACCTTTACTGCTGAGGGTAAGCAAAGAATCCAAGATTGGTTCACTGGGAAAATGTGGGGCCTTAGACTATATGCCGCGGGGATAGATCCTGGCATCCCCTTTTCCATCAGGCTGTGCATACAAGACCCTCCTACTGCACCTGTGGGGCCCAATTCTGTCCTGGTTGAACAAAAATCACCACCCAGAGTTCCCAAGGCCCCTCAAACACCCGCCATCCCTGTCCCTCAGAAACCCCCAGTACCCAGCCCCACAGTTCAGTCCACCCTCACCCCAAGTACTCCGAACCCCCTCCTTACTGGGCAGAGACTTCTCAATTTAGTACAGGGAGCCTTCTCGGCCCTCAATTCCTCTAGTCCCAGCCTTACCGAGTCCTGTTGGCTGTGCTTAGCCTCGAGCCCCCCCTACTATGAGGGCATAGCTTTCCCAGGAACCTATAACACCACTCCCTCCCCCCACTCCTGCAGTTGGAACTCTACGTTCACCCTTGCAATGGTCTCGGTTACAGGGCACCTGCCTCGGCAAAGTGCCCTCTGACCGCCAGCATCTGTGTAATAAGACTATTTCAACCATCCACTCCACTGATACATACTTAGTTCCCCCTCCTGGGAGTTGGTGGGCTTGTACTACTGGGCTGACCCCTTGCGTCTCTTCCTTGATGTTCAACCCCAACTCTGACTACTGTGTTCTAGTACAGGTACTCCCCAGAGTCATCTATTATGCATCTGACACTTTTGAAAACCAATTCAGCCTTAAATATTTTAGACAAAAGAGGGACCCAGTCTCATTGACCACCCTGGCAGTATTATTAAGCCTCGGAGTGGCCGCGGGCTTTAGAACTGGGACAACTGCACTTATACAAGCCCCCCAATATGCAGAAAGCCTGCGTACAGCCATAGATGAAGACTTACGGGCCATAGAAAATTCTTTTTTTTTTTTTTTTTTTTTTTTTGGAGAGGTTTTTGCTATAGGGCGCGTGCGCTCGCCAGACAGACAGAGAGAGACAGAGAGATAGAAAGCAGGAAATCACCCCCCAGGGGGGATGGCCACGCCGCAATCCCTTCTCCTCCATTCTCCTCTCGGGATCTTGGGCACGCACGCACACGCGCCCGGCGTGAGTTTAAGCCGCCGGGTCCGGGACTCGAACCGCGGTCGACTACGTGGGAGTCCAGCGACATAGCCATTACGCTAACTGCTGGTCCCGGCCATAGAAAATTCTATAACTAAACTTCAAGAGTCCCTAACCTCCTTGTCTGAAGTAGTATTACAAAGGTTCACTGAAAAAATCACTGACAGTAGACAGACTAATAAGAGAAAAGGCATACGGATTTAAGAGATGTTTATGAGAATCATACAAAATTATGAATTTGAAGAGAAGTAAGTTGCTTGTAGTTTAAATGTATCTTCCTAAAAGGGAGGGAAATTGGAAAAAATGAATGGGTCATTCCTTTATGAAAATGGTTAGTAAACTATTCTCTTCAGAAGGTGAATGAGACCAACAAGTTGCTCAAAGGTAAAGGGCAAGCAGCAAAACTGAATAGGAACAAAGATTTCCTGTTCAGTAAAATTTCTTAGGTAATCCCATGGAGACACCATGAGATGCATAGGTGTCCTAAGTGTAGAAAATTTCAGTCTTTCCTGTCCCTGGTTACTCAATGCAATTCTTATGGAGGAAGTTTAAGACAATTGCATTTCTACTGGAAGAAATTCTCAGGAAAGTAAATTCAACAGAGAGCTCCTCCTTACACTTGGGGTGAGAGAAAAGAGAAAAGTTTACAAAGATGTTGATTAATTCTAAAGCAATTTTTAAAACCTTTCAGCAGGTCAAAGCATCAATCTTTGGGGGACTAGTGTTTGAGCCCAAACACTTACTCTTAAAATTCTGTACTGTCTTTAAGATGGACTTCAGTTCATTTTAGTCAGTGAAATTGACTAGAGTAGAATAAGTGTACATATTCACATGAGACAAGTATCTAAAGGTTACTCTTCTCTTTCTATCCTTCCCCTAACATTCAAACAGTGCTTTCCCTTACTGGAACTTGTAGAGATAAATATATTCCACTCCAAAGTATGACTATAGAACACCAGAATATGTTATTCCAAATATGCTTCTTTGGCATAAGGATTATTCTGAGCTGATTATTTTGAGAAATAGCAGACACAGGAGAAGCTTTGAAAATAGCATAAGTTACCCTTCTGTAAGGAAAATTTACTCTTATTAAGTAAATCTCAATTTGTACAATCTCCCTTTGTTTCTGGAGAAAAGAAGGATGATTATAAATCATCAAATATTCTTATCATTGGAGAAGACAGCAATTTTAAAATACATGTCATCCCTAAAAGAAATAAGTCACAAATTTTAATAAAACAAGAGAGTTTATTTAGGCTGGGTAGAGTTACAACCCAGAAGACACAGATCCAAGCAGTCTTGAATATGTATTCCAAAGTTCACAATCTCCAGCAGATTTTAAAGGCAAAGCACACACAGGAAATGAGATTTCATCAGTTGTTTGTTAAGAATTTAGATTAGCACAAGAAAATTAACAGAATGTCTTGAAAGGGAAGAATTCAGTGACTTAGGGAGTGAGACCAGTTGCTGTCTTAGAATCCATGAAGAGAATGGAAGCATGAAGATCTCACTGGTTATTTTCAGGGTCAGTATATTTCATCAGCGCACACACCATCAGATGTGGCAACTACTAGTCTACAGTGACTCCAACATTCACTAAAAGAATGTGCAAGGTTGAATATTCAGGTTTAGACAGGATGGCTGCAACCTAGTCCTTTACGCCTTCCCAGTTTAGAGAATTTAGAGAATGCCCTAAGCCATTTTATTTCACATGTATAACAGAACTTACTCTGATTTACCATAATATTTTTGGTCATCTTTCCATAATGGACTTCACTGCATCTACCTTTCTTTGTTTATAATTGAAGATGGCATTTAAACCTGAATCCTAGAATCTCTCTAAATTGCTCATTCCTAGGATTTCTACCACGTGGATTTGAGATATACTTGTTAATAAACTGTTTTGCTTCTGTAAATCTGTCTTTGGTTACACGGACCCCAGCTAAGAACCTAGAATGGGAGTAGGAAACTTTTTTTTCCTCCTCTACATACTTCAAATCATGTATAGCTAAAAATAACAGCAAAAACAAGCTTGGACAGCTAGTATAAAAGGGAATTTTCTAAAGGAAAATACTGGCCTAGCCCCAGTGATGCAGACTGTAGAGTGCTATTGCACAATGCTGGATGCTGGAGGCTTTGGCTTCATGTCCTCGGTCTCCTCAAGCACATTGGGTGTGCTTGTTGCTATCTCTGTCCCTGATTGCAGAGCTGGGAAGCCATAGTGCAAATACCCTGTGAGGAGTGGCCCCTCTTTCTCTCATATGAGAAATATAAGAATATAAACTTAAAGCAAATGAATGAATGAATAAATACATAAACTGAAACTTACCCAATAATTAAAACTGGATTTTATATGCAAAATATGAATATTTAACAGAAGTTCTCAACTCCTATGTATTCACATATATTTCTGTATACACTTTGGGCAGCTATGTTCTGAGAAAAAGAATTGGAGAAAAATAATTGCAAAGGAAAATCTCAATAATTTGGGGATTAAATTGCCTTTAAGAAACAAATTGAAATAAAGTTGTGATAAATATACTCAATGGAATACTATTCAGGCCTAAAAAACAACAAAACCCTGGCTTTTGACAGAAAGTGGATGAATATGGAAGACTTACTGCTGAGTGAAGCAAGCCAGGCTATGAAGGAGAGGCATTGTATGTCCCCACTTAATATATACCGAGTGTCCACACTCTATGACTGAAACTAATTCACTAAAGGACATAGAACACAGTATATAGATGTAAATACCAGATATAGCATGTGTGCAAGAGGAGGGTCTGAGGAAGGACATTTAGAAGAAAAATAGGGAGGCAAAGTATTAATGTCACAAACAAATGTGGTATTATCTGTTGAAGATATTTTGTAGTTTTATCAACTTATTAGGGAGAAATGTTCACCTGTTGAAATATCCATTTTGTAAGACAAATAATAATGTAATTAAATGTATAAAATAAAATGAAATGAAAATAAATTAATTCATTAAAAAAAGAAAAAGAAAATAAAAATAGTTAAATTATGGACATGGTGTGCTGAAATACTTCCTTTGGTTAAATTAGAGAGCACTGCAGATAGGCAAAGTGTATTTACCTGCAGTAGAGCACAAGTGTTATATTTTATAGCGTTTACTTTTCAAATTTTGAGAAGCCTTTTGGTAACCCTCTGATATCTTGAAAATCCAAGATACTCTGAAGATATCAGATTAACACACAAACACAGGGATACAACAGAAGCACAATCAATAAAACCTTCCTAATAGCAAACCTATCAAAGATGCTGAGATCTGTTAGGAGAATAATATGAATGTAAATACCAGTGCACCTTCTTCTTGACTGATTTCATGTTTGTGTTTCTCTCCACAATTTTTATATTGATTTGCCCTTAGATTTTTCATTATGCTGAGAAATACCACATTGTGATTATGCCTTAGCCTATTTCTGTTTCTCTCAAGCTTTTGTCTTCGCCTATGGCTACATTTCTTTCTTGCCATCTTTTCACTTTAACTTGCTTTTTCTCTTTTCAGAGATTTAAAATGGTTCAAAGACTTAGCAGGTTGGGAAACATTGACAACCAGTCAGAAAACTTTGAATTCAACCTCAAAGGAACAATCCAACAGAACTGGTTAAAAAATAAATAATAAACAATCACATGTGAGAGACCTTGTACTATAGGTCTGGCCAGAGCTTCCTGTACAACAGTGTAACTATGTTTGAAAGAGAGGTAAACTGTTTCTACCAGATAGTTCTTAACACTAGAAGATCAATTTTTAAATCACTTTTAGTTTTAAATCCTTGGATTGATATCTTGAAAGACAAACAGATACCATTTGAGCACAATGAAGTGAATGATAATGTTGGTACTATTACTATGTTAATCTGCCTGCACCTTTCCCATTATTTCCACATTGTACACTTTAAGGAGTCTTGATAATCTTAAGAAAAAGACAGAGCCAAAAGTCTCAAACTCCTCTATATTCAATAATAAAAAAGAAAATTCAATAAGATTTTTATCTGATTAGAATCAAAACCAAGAGACCACCAGAGAATTGGACAAGGAAAGCCCAGACTTGTGGTTAAGGATAGTTATGGAAGTGGGTCCAGTCCTTTCCACAGTCATTGCCTCTAGAAGGTGCTTCATCAAATAATCCAGTCTTTTCCAGTAACTCAAATCACTAGAACAACATCCATTCATTAGGATTTATGTAAAATGTATTATTAGCTAATGTAAATACCATCGACCCTCCAGTTTATTGTAGTTTTTTTCACTTCTTCAAAATTTTACTTAGGATATATATGGTTGCATTGTGAAATCTTAGCATTTTTTCTACTCTTAAATACTGTGTGTGAATTTCTAGACCTTATATTTTCTATGATTACTTATGATGTAAAACCAGAAGATTTTATTTTTAAGGGTAACCACTAATCATGTTTGTTAATAATGAGGCAATAGCTTTTATTTATTTATTTTAATAATTATTTTATTATTTATTTATTTTAATTTGACCAGACAATGAGAGAGAGAGAGGAGAAAGAGAGAGAGAAAGCAAGCCACCAGGTCCAAGGCTTGAACCACGGTCCGCCATGTGGGAGTCCAGCGCCTTTAACCACCACACTATCTGCCGGCCCCGAAACAATAGCTTTTAAGAATAAATTTCTAAAAGTTTAAAAGAATAATTGAATATATTATTATTATCATTGTCCAGGTATTGTTAAATGTCAAATTCATTTTCCAATGCCAAAAATTTCTGTTGTAAGGCTAGCAGGTGGTGTGGAAGTTAAGGTGCTGGATCTCATAATACCAGCTTTGTGGTTCAAGACCCAGGACCAGCAGCTTGAGAATCATAATGGATACACGTGCATGCATGTCCAAAATCCAGAAAGAAGAGTGGAATTGAAGGGATTGTGGCATAGTCATGTCCCCTAAGAGATGATTTCTTACCTTCTGTTTGTCTCTCTGTCTCTCTTTCTGGCAAGCACATGTGCCCTATAGCAAAAAATAAAAAAATAAGAAAAGTTTCTGCTGTCAAAATTTCTAAATATTTATTCTACTAGGGAATTTTCTATTATAAGAAATAAACCCTTATAAATATTCTACCTTTCAAAAAATGATTTTTAAGAGACCAGCAGAGAGTTCGATCGGTAGCGGGAGCGGAGAGCGGATCCCAGAGAGCCCTGAGCAGCCCCACCGCCGCCGCCGGCCTAGTTACCATCACACCCCGGGAAGAGCCGCAGCTGCCGCAGCCGGCCCCAGTCACCACCACCGTAACCATGAGCAGCAAGGCCGAGACCCAGCAGCCGCCCGCCGCCCCCCCCCCCCGCCCCCCCCCCCCGCCCCCCGCCGCCCCCGCCCTCAGCGCTGCCGACACCAAGCCCAGCACCACGGGCAGCGGCGCAGGGAGCGGCGGCCCAGGCGGCCTCACATCAGCGGCGCCTGCCGGCGGGGACAAGAAGGTCATCGCAACGAAGGTTTTGGGAACAGTAAAATGGTTCAATGTAAGAAATGGATATGGTTTCATCAACAGGAATGACACCAAGGAAGATGTATTTGTACACCAGACTGCCATAAAGAAGAATAACCCCAGGAAGTACCTTCGCAGTGTAGGAGATGGAGAGACTGTGGAGTTTGATGTTGTTGAAGGAGAAAAGGGTGCGGAGGCAGCAAATGTTACAGGCCCTGGTGGAGTTCCAGTTCAAGGCAGTAAATATGCAGCAGACCGTAACCATTATAGACGCTATCCACGTCGTAGGGGTCCTCCACGCAATTACCAGTCAAATTACCAGAATAGTGAGAGTGGGGAAAAGAAGGAGGGATCGGAGAGCGCTCCCGAAGGCCAGGCCCAACAACGCCGGCCCTACCGCAGGCGAAGGTTCCCCCCTTACTACATGCGGAGACCCTATGGGCGTGGACCACAGTATTCCAACCCTCCTGTGCAGGGAGAAGTGATGGAGGGTGCTGACAACCAGGGTGCAGGAGAACAAGGTAGACCAGTGAGGCAGAATATGTATCGGGGTTATAGACCACGATTTCGCAGGGGCCCTCCTCGCCAAAGACAGCCCAGAGAGGACGGCAATGAAGAGGATAAGGAAAATCAGGGAGATGAGACCCAAGGTCAGCAGCCACCTCAACGTCGGTACCGACGCAACTTCAATTACCGACGCAGACGCCCAGAGAACCCTAAACCACAAGATGGCAAAGAGACAAAAGCAGCCGATCCACCAGCTGAGAATTCGTCTGCTCCCGAGGCTGAGCAGGGCGGGGCTGAGTAAATGCCGGCTTACCATCTCTACCATCATCCGGTTTAGTCATCCTACAAGAAGTGAATATGAAATTCCAGCAATAAGAAATGAACAAAAGATTGGAGCTGAAGACCTTAAGTGCTTGCTTTTTGCCCGTTGACCAGATAACTAGAACTATCTGCATTATCTATGCAGCATGGGGTTTTTATTATTTTTACCTAAAGATGTCTCTTTTTGGTAATGATAAACGTGTTTTTTAAAAAAAAGCCTGGTTTTTCTCAATACACCTTTAAAGGTTTTTAAATTGTTTCATATCTGGTCAAGTTGAGATTTTTAAGAACTTCATTTTTAATTTGTAATAAAAGTTTACAACTTGATTTTTTCAAAAAAGTCAACAAACTGCAAGCACCTGTTAATAAAGGTCTTAAATAATAATAAAAAAAAAAAAAAAAAAGAGACCAGCAGATGGCATGGTAGTTAATGCATTGGATTCCACATGGCTGACAGTGGTTCAAGCACCAGATCTAGAGGGTTGAAAATCATGCCAAGCGCATATGTGTTCGTGCCCAAAATCCTCAGAAGAAAATGGAGAAGGGACTGTGGCATGGCCATCTCCCCAAGGAAGAGATTTCTTATGTTCTTTCTGTCTCTCTCTAATCACGTGCCCTATGGCAAAAAATAAATAAATAAAAAAAATTTAAAAAGCATAGCCGTTAAACTTGTGCATGTGCAAGGACCAGAAATGAAATATGGCTAGATGATATGTACATTGAAACTAGGAAATTCAAATACAGTAGTATTTGAGCCAGAAAAATAACCTTTGCTTTATCTTTGCTGACCACTTCAAACTAGGGAAAGTCTTTGCTTAAGTAACTACTTATATGACTATTATTTTATTATAATATGTGCTTTGTACACCAGAGAAAAGTTTTGGTCAAAATAAAAAGGTATCATCAGTCAATACAGAAGACCAAAATGCTAACAGAGCCACGAGGGAGGCCTCATGAACACTGAAATCACAGAAGAATCCTCCAACTATTAATGCCTCATGGCAAAGCTACACACAAAGGACATAATGAAAACAGTGGTTAAGTCAATGCAAAAGGGACAGGTCTACTTAGAAATTCCACTATTCAGGGACCAGCAGGTACTGTAGTGCATAAGGCACTGAACACCCACATGGTCAACTGTAGTTCAATTCCTGAACATGGCAGCTTGAAACTCATGCCAGCCATGTGTGCATGTGTGCCCAAAATCCTGAGAGGAAAATGGAAGAGAAGGAATTGCAAAGTGGCCATATCCTGATTTCTCTTTTTCTATTTCTCGGTCTCTCCAGGGAGCACATATACCCTATAGCAATAATCTCTCAAGAAAAGAAGAAGAAAGAATTATTCAGCTGTAACAACAGCCTTTCTCTGGTCCAAATGTTTCTTGTAAGTAGAGTGGTCTTCATCCCTTCTCAACTCAATGGATTATACCCATATATCTCCTTTTCCTTTCTTTTTCCATCTACTTGTTTCTTTTTTAGAATAAGGGGAAAGAGTAGCAAATGAACACACATACACACACACACACACACACACACACACAATTATATGATGTTATATATAACCTCTGTTCCTCAGTATTTTAATTACTTTACTCTAGCTTTTAGGTTAAGCTTTCTGGTATACTAACCCATGATCTTAAATACGTATCGAATATGATAAAAATCAAAAATATCAGTAACCTAAGATTCTCCCCAATTTCTCTCTCTCTCCCTCTTTTTTTTCAAGTTTTTTTTTTCCATAGGGCACGAGTGCTTGCCGAAAAGATACATATAGAGAAACACAATGAAAGAGAATGTGAAAATTCACCCCGCTCCCCAGGAGGGATGGCCAAGCAGCAGTCCTCTCTCTTCTATTTTCTTCTCAAGATTTTGTTCACATATACAGAAGTACCTGGCATGGTTATCAAGCCACCAGGTCTGGGACTCAAACCATAGTTTGTCATGGGGGAGTCCAGTGCCTTAACTACCACTCCACCTGCTTACCCCTCCCTAATTTCTCATGGGCTAATTGGAATTCCATTTTATGAGAATGTTATTTCCTGCTTATTTCTGATACTTGTGTTTTTCCTTATTTATTTATGACATCTCTGTCCATGAGTGATCTCTTTGTCTTAGTACCAATTGGTATAATTTCACTATGTGTGATTTGAACATTATAAGGACTTTCTGTTTAGGCATGGGCCATCATGTGTAATAGTGTATTAGCTCACTTTCTTACGAATCTGAATAGCACCTTTTGATTATCCTTGTTCAGTCACCGATGATCTAAATGTGTCTTTAATTGGTAGACTTGGGAACTGGAGACTGCTAAGTAGTTCTTGCCTATCAATTTGGGATTATGGTTGAAAGGAAATTCTCAAAGAAATATTTAGTTATGGAAGTAATCCACTGTCTTTCATAAAGATTATCCATTCCAAATTCCCATATCCCTACTGCATATTTGCCAGATGGTCAACTAGCCTCAATTTGGACACTTCCATCATAGGATGTTCATTATATTTGAAGTAGCCTATTGCATTTAAGGATATTACAAATTCTTCAAAACTTCAGTTGAGCCAAATCTACTTACTTGTAAATTTGATCTATATATCCTACTTATGCCCTCTAGAGCAGTAAAATCTCATTATATCTTAAAATGACAGGATTTCACATATTTGAAAAAGTTATATTTCCCCTAAGCCTTTCCTCTCTAAACTAAAAACTCTAATCATCACTTTTATGGATGAATGTAAAAAAAAAAAAAACAAAAACACATTTTTATAATAAAAATATTTAGAAAACTCATGTAAAATTCAATTTCTTCATATGCACTAGGAATTGTAGTACGATACACAAATTTGAGTGTATTTGATGGCAGAGAAACTGAGAGCAAATTTTGATGTGATCATGTGAAGGCATACCATTTCAATCCTTTGATCCATCTTTGAGTTGATATAACAGAGCCATGGAGTAAATAACTTAAATAACATGTTCCAGGTTAGATGAAATGTAAACATAGAGAATTAGACGGTGCCATGTTTCTAAAACTAAGTCCAGCTCTTTAATTTTTTTCTAACAGGCTTTTGTAACCTAGATTACACTTTCCCCAACTGTTCTCTTCAATCTCATCTTCTCCTCCTTCTTTTTCCACCTGCTGTCTACAATCCAGCCACTATATATTTCTCTAAGATCCTTTCACAGACCATGTTCTCTCTTGTTGCTGAGCCATCACACATGACATTGTCCCTTTGGAGAATATTCCTTTTCCAAATTTTCATTTTAATAGCTACTAATTGTGGCTCAGGTCCCATGACTTCTTCCTCAGGACATTTTCTTTGAGTATCTGGAACCAGTTTAGGTGCCGCTTGTTGGTATTCATTGTCTTCCATAGTTTTCTCATTGAAGTACTTATCTATCCTTTGCTTGTTTACATTAGTAATAGCTTACTTTTATTTCAAATCATCTTTCCATTGTCTCCACTAAAATTTAAACTCTAAAGGTCAGTCTCTATTTTCTTTGTATACCAAGAACATAGTGTTTGGCATACAATAGGCTTTCAAATGATATGTTAAATGAATAAACAAGGAAGTGAAATCATACATACAGGAAATAAAAAAACACACCCCTTTTCTGAAAGATCTCAGTTTATCCTGTGTGTGTGTGTGTGTGTGTGTGTGTGTGTGTGTGAAGAAGATTCAGTCTTCTCAACAAACCGGTGTGTACAATTAGCCCACATTACGAGACAAATGTGACAGTTATAATATGATAAATGACATCAGGTATGTTATATCAATAAGTGCTTCGGACAGTTGGGAAGTATACAGTTGTGAGAAGAAAAAAAGTAGTACCTTATTCATCCAAGATTCTTTAATAGTTACCTTTACTTCTTTTTGTGAAAACTAAGCATACCCCTACTAATCACTCTGACAGTGCCTTTGCCAGAGCAGAGAACAAATGACTCACGGTTCTACTTTTATGATGATTATCTCCATAATGGCTCTAAGCTACTGGTTCTCTCCCGATGAAATGTAAACAAAACTAAACCGTGCTTTCCTCATGGGTACCCCTGCATTGTTGTCCACTAACTCCCACCCAACCTATGGGAAACACCTGTCTTTATCAATCTGACAGTATGAAAAAGTTTATGAGTTATTTTCATTTCTGATTTCTGAGCATTCTACTTGAGAGAAGAAACAATGTAGAAGTTTCCCTCCAGGCACCTTTCCCAAAGGAATATATTTACAACTTTTCTCCAAATTAAACATGACCCAATTCTTGAAGTGCCTTGATGAATTCATTTCCCAGAAACTACCTGCACCTCTACTTGGTCATTCTTAGAAAGCATTTTTGACACATTACCAAAAAAAAAAAAGAGAGAGATGACAAAATTACACAGCTGTATCGGTTTTCTTAGAATTTAAAATTATGTCTGCTATTTATTTTTTTTCTAAATACAATGAAGACAAAGATTCATGGGATAATTGAGATGGAGCAAACAGTACTTCCAGGTAAACTCTGGGAAAGTAAATTGGTACACCTAGGAAAGAGGGCATATATAGATTATATGAAAGTCCACTGTCATGACTGCCACTTCAACAAGTGGTTAATTTTTTTTCAGTCAGCAAATGCTAGAGCTTAACAGCTTCTTTAACACCTTCTCAGAGCCTCAAAGCAGCAGGTGGAGCAGGCCATGCAGGGAAGGATATCCATCTGCTTCCTCTCTGGGTTGCCATGTCTTTGAGATACATTTGCCAATGCATAAACCACTATTCTCAGAAATCACCTGGCAGGAATGGCTTCTATCCCCTAACATGAACAACATGTCCGTTTTCTGGGCTGTCGTCATCCTTGCCCTCTTACACCAAGACAACCACTCCTTTTGCATCCTTGTCAGTTTCTCTATGTTGCTTGCTTCTCCTGGACTGCATGACCCCTCCCTCTAAGCCTCTTCAGTATTTGGAGACATCACCTCTCTCCAGACCATGTCATAAGATGGCACCACCACCTATTCGGATGAGAGGCACTGGCCTCTCTTTCTCACACATTGTTGTTACCAGCTTCACCTTTACTGAGTGCTTCAGTAGTTTTACCTCTCAGAGTATTTTCCCCCCAGACTATTTGAGTGACAAGTGTCTAAATCACAAGGAGTTCAAATAAGGTCCAAAGTTCCACTGAGAACCACTGGACCCCAATACCTAAGACATGTTAAGTCTGTTCCAACAGGTTTTCATTGGTTGTAGCTTTGCCTTTGTTTGTATATCTATTATTTGTTTCTGTTTTTTCTCTTTTTGAGTACAATCTGGTTTCTAGTGAATTTTGTCTGTCCACCTCATGTCTGAGCTGAGTTATAGATATTCATTCCTGGGGCACCTAGGTCCCATGAGAGACTGTCGATAATAATTTTTTCACTTGGAACTTAAAAACACATTATGCATACAAAATAGCTTGGGTTTCACTCTGTTGAATGCCTACAATAACATGTCTATCTTTTTTGTTATGAAGAAAATTATCTAAAGAGACTTTGAAGAAAAACTCAAGCAGAGGATAGTCTTATTATTCCACAAGTTTGCTTATTCTTGTCTCATCTTTACTACTAAAGACACTCTCAGATGTGAGACTTCCTTTTTTTAAATAATTATTTAATTTTATTTGTTCATTCATATATTTTAATTTGACCAGTGAGAGAGACAGAGAGAGAGAGAGAGAGAGGAAAAGTGAAAAAGCAAGCCACCAGGTCCAAGACTCAAACCGTTGTCGGCCATGTGGGAGTGTCCAGCACCTTAACCACCATGCCACCTGCTGGTTCCTGTGAGACTTCCTAACAATTGACCTCACCAACACCACCTCCCTTTGCTCTCTGTCTATTGAATAATCGCCTGCATTACACACCTGTGCTGACCACTAAATAAGTGGTTGAGGCTCACCGTGAGTGGGACACTTCCGGTTTTATAGAATACAAACAACTGACTCAAACTGATGAGGTTTGAGAAACTGCTGCCCATTGGATCAGCAGCCTCTGAATTTCCTTTCCTTACTGTATTGCGAGTACCAATTTGAAGCCTTGGTTGCTCTCAGCAAATATCAACAAAAGAATAGTAAAAGTAGGGTAAGAACAGCCTGAAGCTAAGCTTATTCTATCTTTACTAGTACATGTCTGTTATAAAAATTATCATTTTTGTTGAGAATAACGAGTAATAAATCCCTAATAAGTAAAAGTGAAAATGATTATTACTTTGTTTTTTAACAAACCTATAAAAATTAGTACATCTATATCATTTCAATGGGACAAATTTGATGGAAAATAAAGATTTAGAATTTATATTTTAGGAGTTGAGCTTAATACTGAGGGAAGACAGAGCTGTTCTGGGAAGCAGGAGAATTCCTGACTAGTAGAATCAGCCCGTTAGCATATTTGAGATTAGTTTTAACTCAGCTAGAAGATGTATATTTTTTGATATTTGACACTTTGAACCACGTTTTTGTATTTTTCTCCTTTCCCTTAGTTATGCGTATTAATGATATCTTATTACAATTTTAATTTTTTAGCAAGGCAATAGCTAAATTTTACCTGATATTGACTTTTTGACATGTTTAAATTCCCTCCAACTCTTCTGAATTGATCAAAAGTTATTAATTTAGGAAATATCAAATTTGTGTTGCAGAGGAATATAAACTAGAACTACGTACATGGCAATAATCAATCGAGATTCCACTGTTCTTGTATAATATTTTTTATTTTATTATTTCAAAATATTACTCTGGGGACCCGATAGTAGCACAGCAGTAAAATGCAATTCTCTGAGGCTATCCCGTGTGGGATTCAAGTCCATGGGCCTTCCTGAAAATATTGGGCACATGCTTGCCCTTGATCCAGGGCTACCTGATGCTAAGGGTAGCTATTAATGCCAAGATCCTGTTGGGGATGCTCTTTGTGTGTGTGTGTGTGTGTGTGTGTGTGTGTATCTTTGTTTCTCTTTTGCTTTCTCTGTCTCTATTTCTCCTGGGGGAAATAAATAAATAAACTTTAAAAAATCATTGTTCCTCAAAACAATAAGCAATATCTATCTTTGAAGTAAAAGGAATATAACTATCATGTTACTATAACATTAAACGTGTGAATGAATACCAGACTAACGTGGGGGGCATAGCCCATTCTCAAGAATCTAGGCTCCAGAATTTTGTCCCATCTCTTGACCAGGGTGATCAGTGACCTTCAGCAATTCATTTGACCATTTTAGACCTGTTTTTCTTCTATGAAAAATAAAGGGCTTCATATAATAATCTCTAAGACTTTTTCTTTTCCTTTCCTTTTCTTCTTTTTTCTTTCTTTCTTCCTTTCTTTTTTTCTTTCTTTCTTTCTTCCTTATTCTTTCTTCTTTCTTTTTTCTTTCTTTCTTTCTTTCTTTCTTTCTTTCTTTCTTTCCTAAAATTTTTATTTCTCCCTCTCTTTTTTAATTGCCAGAGGGTACATGCTCTTGCCAGAAGGAGAGAGAAAGAGCCATGGTCATGCTGCAGTTATATCAGTTATATTTCCCCCATCCTCTATCCCATCAAGATTAGGGGTATGCTCATATTACACATGCTGGGTGTATTTTTCATGTCTTCAGGGCCAAGATTAATTGTGGTCAGCCATGTGGGATCTGATTCCCTATGTGCAGAGCTTTTCTTCTACACTATGGTATGGGTCTCTAAGAAATATCTGAGATTTCTTATTTTTTCATGTTAAGATTATAATTTTTAGTATTTGTCAAAGAAATTTCACATGAATTTTCTTTTTAAGTGAACTCATCGTCTCCAAAGAGTTGTTGAGGATGATATTTTAGTTCTAATTTTATAAATAATGCTATCGAAGCACAGTAAAGAATGGTGAATCACTCATAGGTTTTTTGTTGTTGTTGTTGTTTTTTGGGGGTGTGTGGTTTTATTTAGAAACACATAGTACACATTAGCTGTCTACTCATTTTCTTCACTGCGCGGCGTGGCATTGGGATTGGTGACTCTGATGACCAGCTGGGCTGCCCTTTCCACGACGGCCTTGCAGTTCTTGGAGGAGACGTTGTGGGCGATCTGAGCACAGTAAGACTTAGCGCACATCAGCAGCACTTCCAGCTCCTTGATGTTGTGGACCAGGAACTTCTGTAAGCCGCTGGGCAGCATCTGCTTTGTCCTCTTGTTCCTGCCATAACTGATGTTGGGCATCAAGATCTGGCCCTGGAATCTCCCCATCCTGTTGTTGATACTTCTGGGTTTCCTGCGGTTGCCCTTAATTATGACATATCAACTGACTGGTGCCGGATGAACTTCTTGGTCCTCTTTTTGATGATCTTGGGTTTCAGGAGGGGCCTGAGGGCAGCCATGATGCAGAGTAGGATATGGCCGCCACCTCCACAGGCAGCGCTGAGGAAGAGAGAAGAGTGACGCGCAAGGGTTGGTGGGACGTAACCTCTCGTCACATAGGTGTTTTAATACCATGACCAAATTTAAGATAAGAATCTGGAGATATTTTTAACGTTATTGTGAAAACATATAAAAGGTAAGCGTAAACAATAGAACGCTGTTGGCAAGTAATTTAATGTTCAAATTACTGCTTTTTGTTTTTCATCTTTAAAAAAAAAATCGAGATTATAATATCACTCTGAATATTTTACCATGTTAATGTTAAATTCAAATGAGTTGATATATGGTAAAGTATTTTGATAGCTGTAAAATGTTATTCAAATAAATTAACCAGACTATATACTGATACTGAAAGTACCAACATCATTTTTAACTGAGCTGTTTTATTTGACTCTCTGCATTCATCATCATAAGTGGATAATTGGAAATTCTTAGTTCTTTTCTTCTTCTTTGCTACATTGAAAAAGCAGACAATATGTAAATGTTCTATTTTATATAAAGTTAACTTAAAGTCTTTTTGTAAATTTGAAACTCAGATTTATTAATTCATTCCACAGGTATTTATTGAGCACTAACTATCTGCCAAGAACTGTGTGGAATACAGAGAATACAGAATTAAATACAGGAAGTTTCTGGTGTCAGGAAATGTATAATTTAGCAAGGCAGCCAAGAAAAAAATAAATAGCAACAAGATATTTGAGGAAAAAGTATGAGATGGAAAAATGAAAACCGTGAGTATAGACATTTTATTTTTAAAAAAAGAGAGAGTAAATATGACATTGTACTAAATATACATGGATTAATAACCAGCCTACTGTGGATGTCTAAAGAATGCTGATAGGTTAAAAATAACCTACCAGAATGGCTGTAGAAACAGAGAAAAGACTTCCGTTCTTAATCTCTCATTCAACGACTGTATCAACAGGCAAACTAATTCATTTTATTGGTGTAATGGTAGAGTTTAAAATCTACCGAACAACTAAGATCATAAAAGGAAAAAGCCAAATAATAGAGAATGATATAAAAAGAAAGTGCTATCAAAATATTCATGCAAACAAAGTTATAGGTAATTAACATAAACTTATTCTGAGTCTTCCAGCAAAGAAGCAAAGGGGGGAATTTGATGATGTTTATAGCCCTCATTTTATGATAAAAATGAAAGGTTTTCTTTCCCTCAGCTTCCTATTGTCCTCAGCTCAGAGAACAATTTCAAAAGAATAAATTCAATATAGACGCTTTGTGCAACATAACAAGTAGTGCTCCCATTGCTGTCCTGCCAAAATACAAGTTCTTCATGTATTGATGATATCTCTTTGCCAATGAAAGCCAGAGCCAGAGAGATATGGTTAAAGTTTATCTGTATGTAAGCAAATTTGAGAGTCTTTGTATGGAGTACATGGGATGCGACAAATGAAGGGGAAAGGGATTCATGACATTCAACTTTATGATGATGACCTAGTTTAACAGAGGATTGGGAATTTAATGAGGAAATTAAGAGAAAGCATCAGTCCTGCAATCTTTTGGTAGATTGAAGCTAGAAAAGTAGAAAGTATATTGAATAGTGGAATCAAGAGCCATAGAAATCTATATATATGACCTGAATATGAGAAGGTAAAATGTAATAGGTCTGATATTAATGCCTAAAAATTTAAGGCAATAATTAGTGTACAAAATGAGGAATATTTAGATATGTGGTAGAGCTATGTTGATAATGGGGTTAAAAAGTATTTATAAAAATAATTAAAATGCTAAACATAAATCAAAGATATTATAAAACATCTCCAAAGTCAGAAGTCAACACAGGTTGGGATTAACATTCATATAACATTTAAAAAAAAAATAAGTTGGCCAAGGAGACAGCTTCAGGCCCATGTTCACAGCAGCCTTACTCATAAGAGCTAAAATGTAATCAGCCTAAGTTTCAACAAGTGACAAATGGATAAAGAAAACATAGTAAATCATGGAATACACAATAGAATATTATTTGGCCATTAAAAATGATAAAATCCTGTCATTTGAGGCAACATGGATGAAGTTGGGGAAAATAATGCTATGTGAAATAAGGTACTGAAAATACTGTATGTTCTCCCTCATTGGAAGAAAGCTCAAAGATTTGATTCCATAGAAGTAGAAGGTTCTACCTTCTACAGTGTATACCAAAAGCTGGGAATGAGGTAGAGCAGGGAGGATATGGAAAACTTGGATAACAGATACAAGTGTGAAGGAATTTAAATGGGATGAGTTAGAATACTGTAGCACAGTAGAGTAAGAACAGATGGTGACAATCAAATGTGTTTCAAAACAGCTAGAAGAGAGGATTTTGAATGTTTATAACACAAAGTAATGAAAAATGTTTAAAATGGTAGATATATCCAGTGCCTTGACCCAATTATTATATATTGTGTATGTATATTAAAAAGCTACACTGTATCCCATAAAAATGTGCGATGATTCTATTTCATTAAAAAGTATATTAGAACTGTCCCTTGGTGGTTAAAGGAGCCAGTTCTCACATGGCCAATTGCATAGTCAACTCTTGGCTCTGCTCCCTTAAAATACCTTCAAGGGGGCATGCACACATGCCCAAATCCCAACAGAATAGAGAAATGGAGGAGAAGGAATTGTAGTGTGATGACCATGCCCAGTGGGAGTGCTTCTTCTCTCTCTCTTTCTCTCTTGTAACTGCACAGGTCCAATGGTCCCCTAAAAAAAAAATAAGTCATAGAAAACTATAATAGAAAATAAATGTAAAAAGATAGAAGGTAATCCCACTTTATTTACTTATTTTTCAAAATTCAATTTGCATACTTCACATAATTTTGAGCCTTAAGTTTTAAGAGACCTAAGATGGAATTTGCTCAAATGATATATGCTGAAAAGAATTTAATTCATGACCTAGAAGATTCTGCTAAAGGAATCCGTGAAATTTATCTTGGAATAAGAAAGACCTTGGGTGTACTGTGGTATAAAGGTTAGCTTGCTTCCAATAGCTGACAAAGGTTCACTTATTCCATTTGACCACAAGAAACCTGACCAAAAAATAAAAAAGAAAGGAAGAAAGAACCAATGAAAAAAAGATGTTCATTTTAGCTCTGTGTCAGTAAACTTAAAGGTTCACAATCAGAAAAGCTGCAGTTAGAGAAAAGAGTTCTATTTCCCTAAAAGTTATGTGAGGATGTGGTAGAAAGGTTCAAATGTCAAAAAAGCAGTGAGACTAGTCAATCATTAAGATGCAAACCAATCCTTGATACTTACTATTTTTTAATAATTTGAATACCATCTTTTATAAGAAAGAAAACAAAAACAAAATTTACAGGGAGAAAGTGAAACCTCCAGGATCTTCTAGTTGTTTTATCAGAAATGTAAAAGCCTACAACTTCCCAAGGAAGGGGAGGAATTTTAATTCCTACCATCAATCTCTCAATTTGTTCTAAAAGGCACAGAAATGTGTATGCACAGAAATGCCTCAGCAATGTTGATATCAATGTCCTCCTTTACACAGAACAGCTCCTAAAATAATTTTGGTTTATTCCTAATGAAATATGCCAATGTGAATAAAAGATTATCATTATAGCATCCATATTTGGACTCTATACATTTTGTTACCCCTGCCTCCATCACCTGGCAATACTGTTCTTTCATTTCTCTCCCAGCAAGCCTGGCTTTCTGTAGGGCAACTGTTGGGTAGTACAACAGCTGATCTCAGCTCTCAGAGGGTTCATGCTGAGCAGCTGGTTGGATTTTGCTTTAAACTTGTTTGCACAGAGCTGCTGTGTACAGCTGTTTACCCCATCAAGTTTATCTCCCAAACACAGCACAATATAATTTATTTTTATAGGGAATTCTTCATAATAGGGGATCACAAATGGCTTCTCAGGGAGAGTCAATCATAGAATAAAGAGGAACAGAAGGATTGAAGGGGAGTTATAAAGTAAGAAAGTGACACATGAGAGGTGACTATTCCAGGAAAAGTGAGAATTCCAGCACAGGAGAAAAGACTATGGGAGGGAATTGGGAAAAGTGATAGATGGTAGTGGGAAAGTGAGTCAAGGTGGCAGAAATCCAGGCATCAGGGGAGAGAAGGTAATGAGAAGCACCTGTGAAAAATCCTCAGCTCCATATTTTTACAGGTTTACCTTAAGACTGCCTTAACAAATACCAAGTGGAGAATAGACCACATTTCTAGATAATTGACAACACTTTATTCACCAAATGCCTTTTGACCATGTATGTTTAGACAAATTGACCAGAGGATCACCAGAAATGCTGTTAAATATGTGGATGCAGACTCTGGGCTCACCGACAGTAATGGCATTTCTAAAGGAGAGATCTAGAAAAATAGAGTTTGATTCATAAGAATCACATTGTGATTTATATGAGCCATTCATTTTGAGAAACAATGACTGGGGAACAGCTTTGATTGCAAATAACAATAGCTAGCTGCCAAGAATTCAATCCTAAAAGCATTACTGTTTTTCACACAAGTAATGTGGATGTCATTGGCCACTGATATTGGTCTCATAGCTTAGAAAAGTTATCAGGGACTCAAACTCAGGGAATGTTTCCACTCCACCATCTTACCTTCTGACTTTTGCTTCATACACGTGGAGTTACGAGCAACTGCAAAATGACTATTATAATTCAGACATGAAACTCTCATTCCAAGGGAGGAAGGAAGAGGAGAAAGAAAAAGCAAGGGATTTTGTTCCCCTTTCCTTTTTTAAGAGAGATTTTTGCTATAGGGTGTGTGCACTTGCTAGAGACAGAAAGCAAGAAATCCCTCTCTGGGGCAGGAGAGCCATGCTGCAATCCTTTCTCCTCCATTCTCCTCCTGGGATTTTGGGCATGCACACACATGCACCCAGCCCAGCATGGATTTTAAGCTGGCAGGTATGGGACTGCAGTTGACTATGTGGGAGTCAGTGACATAACCATTACATCATCTGCTGGTCCCCTGTTACCTTTTCTTAAGGAAGTTAAAGTTTCAACTTAAATAAATTAAAACGGAGACCAGGCTTGAAAAATCATTGAACAGACAAAGCCAATTAGGCTTCATAAGTGACCTCAACCTTCCTCAATTTGCAAACATAGTGTAACTTGGGTTATTTTTTTGTTAAGGCCTATATTGAAGAAAACTGGAACTGAAGGCTAACAAATCAGAAGCTGCCACCTAACTTGTAGCTGTGTAACTAGGGACTTTCCAGGAGGATAGAGAAAATAAGGTAACTGTATAAATGTAACTGATCAGTTATATTCTTTGCTTTCATTTCATGATCATCCTATAGAAGGCTCCCTTTTTCTTTCCTTGGCAGAGGCTTTGAACCATTTGGGGTTTAGAGGGACCCAATTCATGGATTTGTACTTGCTGAGATAAAATAAAATTTTATTGTGCCTCAGCTTATGTTTTTATAAAAGATTTTTGCTATAGGGTATGTGTGCCTGCCAGAGAGAGACAGAAAGAGTGAAAGTGAGACATCACTCCCCAAGGGGGATGGCCACACTACAATCCTTTCTCCTTCATTCTCTTCTTGAGACTTTGGGCATGCACGCACATGTGCTAGGCATGTTCTTTAAACTACCGGTACAGAACTCAAACCGCAGAGTCACCCTTCTGGGATTCAGTATCTTCATCATCATGTCACCTGCTGGCCCTCAGTTTACCTTTGAATAGTCCCTAAGAACTACTCTAGCAGAGTTTCACTTAGGTTCTGTTGGGCTGCACTATGTGACAGAGCCATTACTAAATTCAGAGGAGTCCAGAAAAGCAAATGTTAAACCCTCTCTAGTAGAGAATGCAAGAGTAGGGAATTGGGAATAGTGTTGAATCAGGCAAATTATAGTGTCTGCTACATTGATTTAGGTCAGTTCTAGAATTGTATGGGTGAAGAATCTCAGGCTTGCAGGTGATGTGATTTGCTTATAAGAGGGAAAGGATTAAACTTACACTCTCCTGGCTCCTACTTCAATGCATTATCCTCCAAGCCACCTTAATCTCACACCTGTTTTGTAAGGTTTTCCACTGTACCCATAAGATCTGAGTTTTCCTTGTTCTTACTCTGGTTCCTAGTTACAAGTTTGTAAATTTGTTATGCTTATTGGTAGAGATTCCTGAATCCCGTGTCAAAATAAGTAATAAGCTGGGAAGTAAAAACTAGATATTTTTAACACAAGATTGTGAATTTTTCCAAACTTCAGATGAGCTGACACTATGTGATTTATCCACAGAAAAGACAGAACTAATCAACCTCTACTTTGTTTCCATTATTGACAACAGGGAGAATGATCTGCACACTTAAAAGAATCGGATAGACTTGATTAAGAGGAAATCGAAACCTCGGAAACATTAGAAGAGAGTAATGGATTATTGCTTTAAATAATTTCGAAGTTTCAAGACCAGATGGATTACAACACAGGAAAACAGAGGGATCTGTAAATTGTTACCATAATTGAGATTACTATCTTGAAAAAAATTACAAAGAGTTGATAAATGGGCTAAAAAACAGAAATGGGAACATATTCCATTAAATAAAATTTCCTCAGAGCTCAGCATTTCTCATTCTGCCCACTAACAGTTCTGAAAAATATTGACTTGGGACTAGAAAAGTACTAAAACATGGTGGGAAAAACCTCAGAAAAAAGGTGATGATAAGAAGGAACTACTTGAATACCCTATGCAGATCTTACATTTTATAACAAGGCATACTGACAATCTATGACATCCTTAGAGAAGACTAAATTAAAATAAACTACTGAAAAGTGATTCAGCAAAGCAGATCATATGTTTTATTTTTCTGTTAAAGATAACCAAGAACTAAATGTTCATATTCTAAGATATTTTATTTTTTTAAAGTGCCTTCCCATTTTTCTGTCTGTATATAATTTAAGTAATGAAGGAAAGTACATGAATCTTTAAACCTTATAAATGTATTAATTTGGAATTTATTATTCCTAAATTGTTTTGATAAACTACAAATCTTAAATCAGTGCTTATGAAACTATTTTTTCTTCTAATATATCTCACACTATAACTCCAGATTTCTGAATTACCATAAAGCACATGTGGTAAGTGGACAGGTATGCTACAAAATTGGGTCCTATTGTGTCTTCTTCATAAAATTTTTTAAAAATTCTCTTTTTCCTTTTTTTTTGATATGTGTGATGCTTGCTCAGAGGGGAGACCTTATTTGAGATCATGATGGCATTGTTTTGGAGAATATTTCCATAACAGTACATGTTCTGATAGGCTTCAGGGAACTAAATTATGTCTTTATTTTGACTGGATTTTGTCTTAAAATTCAGAAAAAGTCTGAAATGTACAGATGGAGCACTACAACCAGAAAAAAGGTTGACTTTAAATTACCTATTTAATCTCTATTTTATTACAAATTTACCATATGTCTGTTTTATGTGCTTTCTTTTTTTCTTTCTCGTGAGTGTAGATGTATGCATAGTTATTTGTAGGACAAGTTGAGATTGATAAAAGAGACATGTATAAAATCCAGTTTTTAAAATATCAATATTGATAGGGTTATTTTAAAAACAATTAGATATCTAATATATTAATTAGGTAAGTAACATAGTAATTGCTTTGTTCTGCTTTTATGTAGTTCTTTATCACCTAAGGTCAAGTATACTTATCAGAGGAAAGAAGAAAAAGAGATAAAGGACTCCCCACAGTCCCCCATATCTCCAGCCCATCAGGATTTGAGGCATCTATGCCTAGAGTGTTTTTCAAGCCACCAGGGTTGGGACTTGAACAGTGGTTGACCATGTGAAATCTGGCTCTGTACGTGTGGCACTTAACTACTATGCTATGGGACTGGCTCTATCTTGCTTTTTTATTTAAACAGAGAGCAGTAGCTTTACAGTTTTTTTTTTTTTTTTTTTTTTTTTTTTTTTTTTTTTTTTTTTTTTTTTTTTTTTTAGTCTATTGTATGAAAACTTGGGAAAACTTGGGAGAGATTAGGTGATCAAGTGTGTTAACTTCAACTAATTTAGAATTCCATTGAAAAGGTATGAATCTATAATTAAAAATATACTTGGAATACACAGAAAAAAATAAAACATAGCAGAGTGAATACACTATCAAAAGTCTAATTCTGTGGGAACCAGCAGTTAGCGTAATGACTATGTCGCTGGACTCCCACGTAGTCTACCGCGGTTCATGTCCCAGACCAGTGGCTTAGAACTCACGCCGGGCACGTGTGCATGTGTGCCCAAGATCCCGAGAGGAGAATGGAGGAGAAGGGATTGTGGCGTGACCATCCCCCTTGGGGGATGATTTCTTGCTTTCATCTCTCTGTCTCTCTCTGTCTGTCTGGTGAGCGCACGTGCCTTATAGCGAAAACCTCTCCAAAAAAAATTTTTTTTAAATAAAAAATAAATAAAAAGTCTAATTCTGCTAAAGTTAATTAATTTTATTCCTTCTGCAATAAATATAAGATGAAGAGGTTTATGTCATGAATGCTGTTTTATCATTTACATCTCTAGCTTTTTTTGGAGAGGTTTTTTGCTATAGGGCGCGTGCACTTGCCAGACAGACAGAGAGAGACAGAGAGACAGAAAGCGAGAAAGCGAGAAATCACCCCCCGGGGGGATGGCCATGCTGCAATCCCTTCTCCTCCGTTCTCCTCTCAGGATCTAGGGCACGCACGCACATGCGCTCAGCGTGAGTTTTAAGCCACCAGGTCCGGGACGCAAACTGCTGTCGACTACATGGGAGTCCAGCGACATAGCCATTACATGAACTGCTGGTCCCCCCACATCTCTCACTTTTTCTTTCTTATTTTTCTTTCTTTCCCTTCCTTTTTCATCTTCTCCTCTTTCTTCTCTCTTTTTTTAGAATTATTTAATTTAATTTAATTTGTTCATTAATTTTATTTTAATTTGACCAGGGAGAGACACAAAGGAGAGAGAGAGAGAGAGAAAGCAATACACCAGGTCTGAGACTCAAACTGCGATCAGCCATGTGGGAGTATCCAGCACCTTAACCATGACACTACCTGCTGGTCCCTCTTTCTTTTCTTTTAAAAATAATTTTAGGGGCTAGTCCATAAAAGAGAGCTTAAGGCCACTAGATCCTACATGGCTGCCTGTGCTGTTTGAGCCCTGAGCTCAGTGGCTTGAAGAACATGCTGGACATGTATATACATATACCAAAATCCCAAAAGGAGGGAGAAATAGAAGAGAAGGGATTGCAGCATGATTATTTTTTATGGAGTGGGTGCTTTCTCACTTTCCCCCTCTTTCTTTCTATCTCTCCCCAGCAAGTGGAGTGCCCTCTGGCAGAAATAAAAAAGAAATAATAATGACAATAATAATTTTAGGAGAAATAGGTTTTTCGTGACCCCAAAGAGCTTCATGCAGAAGTGTTGGACAAGGACACCTGGGCACCATTTTTATCTGTCTTCTTTACCAAGAGCTGATCTTGCTGGTGCTGATTCAGCTCAAGACTAGTAGGACCTAGTGCTGTTAACATGATCCTAAACAGAAGGAATACATTATCAGTGTAAGTTCTAGAGTGATAACAGACATGGGGTGTACAAAGTCAGTGAGAAAGCAAGAATTCAGTTTTTTAGTTATCATCAGGAGGTTACTATTTGGGTGGGAAATGTCTTAGGCAGTGACTTTCTCTGTAAATAGCCCAGAGCAAAGGGTGAACTGCAGTGAGGGTGGCTGTGTCTGTGGCTTCTCTGTGTCATCACCTCATGTTCCTTAGGTTCTGCATCTTTAGGTAAATAAATTGCATCCTTATTGAAAATATGGATTCTTTTCTCATCTCTGCAACTTTTCTCCAAGGCTGCAGAGTTGTGCCATGAATGTGGACTCATGAATATGCTTATACATCAGCCTTTTTGTATGAATGTATATGACTGATAGACATTCTGGTCATTTTCAGGCTTTCTATGTTACAAATAATTCTTTCTAAAACCTTCTTGTACACCTATTTATGAAGCTGCAGGGTAAATTCCTAAAATAGATGCATTTATATGTTTGCAACATGTTTTAAATTTTTTTTTTTGAGAGGTTTTTCGCTATAGGGCGCGTGCGCTCGCCAGACAGACAGAGAGAGACATAGAGACAGAAAGCGAGAAATCACCCCACAGGGGGGATGGTCACGCCGCTATCCCTTCTCCTCCATTCTCCTCTTGGGATCTTGGGCACGCACGCACACGCGCCCGGCGTGAGTTGTAAGCCACCAGGTCCGAGACGCGAACCGCGGTCGACTACGTGGGAGTCCAGCGACATAGCCATTACGCTAACTGCTGGTTCCCAACATGTTTTAAATTTTAAAATAAAGTATGCTCATTCTAAATTTCAATATAGACCTGTACTTGGTTTATACTCCATCTTAAACACAACACAGTTTATAAAATCTTTAAAAGACGACTGCCTCTTGGTTTTGCACTATTTAGTAATACATAGCTAACAAATTCACATTTATTAAAAATGATACAAACGAGCCGAAACCTTCCACATTATCATTAAATATTCACCACTAAAATCCACCATTATTTGCATTTTAAGTGCATGTGTGACACATCTCTAAGCCCAATTAATCAGATGGCATCTTTGGTTAATGTTGATTTTAGCTAAAATGTGAAATTTCCCCATAATAGCGCAAAGCCAGACAAATAAAGAAACATGTTTAGCACCATGCAAATTAACGCAAGGTCATAGGCAAGACCCACAAAATAATTAAACCAGGTTAAGGGAGTCATGCTTTGGGAGACTAGGAATTTTAATTAAAACTGTTATTGAGTTCAAATGAGGGGGTTCTGTCTGTAATTAGTGAGTAATATCTTTCTGCATTAATCAACGTCACCAAAAACTGCCTAAATTAACACTTTGCTTTTCCTATATTGCTGCAGGTTTGTGGGGTTAGTAGGGAGTATGTTATATAAAAAAGTAATTAAGATTAGAAGGATACTTTTTAAAATCTTGCTTTTCTACCTGATTTAATCTTGGGCACCATACTTGACAGCAATGAATTAACACATATTTAATGGCTACTTACTACAAGAGAGTCATGGTTTCAACTACAAAGAAGGTCCAGCTGTTGCTTATAAAGAACATATGATTTATTAAGTACTTAATTAGGCATTTTATAACCATTGTCTTATTTTCCTCAAAATACTATATTTGTAGTTGAAAATTTATTTTTTCCTCCGGTGATTTACCTATGGTCTTAGCAGTAAATTATAATAAAGACAAATAAAAGTGAGATTGGAGGACATGACTTGGATTTGCAGCCATAATGAACCTTCCTGAAAAGACATGGGTTTGTCCCAGCCAGTAATTGGCATGAATAGACAACCAAAATCCTCTCTTCCCAGCTCTTGTTGGAAAGCAGATCAGAACATACTCTCTGAGAGCAAGTAGACCTGGTGGCTGGGGATAAATCTCTGATTTGAGCACACTGAGATGTGTTCCATGTTCACCAGATAGCAAGTGACACATTCCTTGGATAGCAACAAGTAACAGATGGAGGAGTCCAGAAGAGTTACTCTTAAAAGTGCTCTATGGACTTTGAGGCCATGGAAGTAAAAATAAATACTTAACAGATTTTGAATTCAAAGTCAATAAATTTCAAAGTCAATGTTCTTCCTGTGCACTGTTTCCTGCTTATAGGACCGTGGGATCTTCCAATAAGAAAGAAATTTGTATACAACTCTTACTTCAGATTCTTCTGTTATATAAATACACCTCACCTTTGGTCCCTTGTTCATCCTCCAGCCTGGGAATCTAATTTTACAACTAGTGCATCAGATGGTGAGGTGTTCAGGTCACAACAAGAACATTGCGGGAGGGGGGTGGAGTAAAATGAGCCTGGAGTTGTAAAATCCCCTTACTAACAAACTGTTCCTCAAAATTTTTCTCTAGGAAACAGACTTCTTCACGATATATATTGAAACAGGCCACAGAAACTGCAAATAAGTTCTTCACTCATTCTATCTAACGTCCTTCCACTTTTCTCCCTCTTGCTTCCACCTTTCCATTCACTCTTTCTCTTCTCCCCTTCTTTTCTTCGTTTCTTCCTTCCTTCCTTCCATTCATTATGTGCTAACTGTGGAAGTCAACATTTCTTTTTTTTCCTTTCTTTTCTTTTCTTTCTTTCTTTTTGTTTTAATTTGTCAGAAAGCATGCACACTGGCCAGAGAAAGAGAGAGAGAAAAGGGGGGAGAGAAAATGAGAAAGCACCCCCATGGGGAATGGGCACACCACATCCCTTCTCCATTTTTACTTTCTTTCAGAATTTCGGGCATATATACAAGGTGGTTTTGTCTATTCATGCCACTGGGTCTCAATCTTAGACTGCACGGTTGCCCCCATATGGGGGGATCTGGCTTCCTTAACCCTCAGACCAGGGCTGGCCCAGGAGTCTAACATTTCAAAGGACTACAGCTCATTCTATGAAAGTCTGTAATTTTTCATGAATCTTTCTGTTTTCTTCCTTCTCCTCCACAACAATGCCACTTCTGTTACTTCATGAAGAAATGAGATTATTGGGAACCAGCAGTTAGCGTAATGGCTATGTCGCTGGACTCCCACGTAGTCGACCGCGGTTCGCGTCTCGGACCCGGTGGCTTACAACTCACGCCGGGCGCGTGTGCGTGCGTGCCCAAGATCCCAAGAGGAGAATGGAGGAGAAGGGATTGCGGCGTGACCATCCCCCCTGGGGGGTGATTTCTCGCTTTCTGTCTCTATGTCTCTCTCTGTCTGTCTGGCGAGCGCACGCGCCCTATAGCGAAAAACCTCTCCAAAAAAAAAAAAAAAAAAAAAAAAAAAAAAAGAAATGAGATTATTTCAATGTTTGCTAAATTGTTTGAAACCATAGTAAGATAATTGTAAAATGAATTAACATCAGTCTATTTCCCACTGTGAAAGATCCATATTAATGTTTTATATGAGTAAAATGAAACTCCATGCAAAGAAATATCCCAATCACTTTGTTATTTGGGAAATTCTGTTTCGTTTTGCTTTTGTCTGTCAACGATGGGGTTATGTGGCGTTTATGAAGACAATTTCTAGGACAGGTTTTGAATATATGTATCAGAAAACTTGTAAATTGAGGCACCTTATTCCTCACAGCCACTATCTCTCTGCTTCATTAAGGCTGTATTTCTTCCTCTTTGCCCACAAAAACTGCTCCTATCTCCAAAGGCAAGTTTGAAATTCTATTAAACTTAAATTGCTCAGTTATTGCAGGATTCAGACACGCACGTACAGACGCCCACACACACACACACACACACATATATTTTGAGGAAAAAATGAGGAGTAAGTGGTAAAAGGGCACAATACATAAAAGAGAGAATGAAATTTAAGAAGAAGAGAAACAACCCAAGAAAAGAAGCGGCAGAGAACAAGCGTATGTTAATGCACAGTCAGCTTTTGAATTGGGAAGTCTGAAAGAGCAAATAGCTTCTGAAGCAAATACGCACGACACTTCTATAGATTTCTGGATAATTAGGCATGAGAAATGGTAAGTGATATATTCACCTACTGCATTTATGTTCTTTCAAGGTACCCAGCAATTTTACTATTATTTTTTTTAAGATGACTTTTGAAGCATCCAAATGGGCTAAGGGTAAAACTGAGAAAAGCAGCAGAAATTTTTCTAAAATCGTTTTTGGCCAAACACAGGTCCATTAATTTGATTCTTGCAGTAGACCTGAGTTGCAGTGTCCAAGTACGGAATCAAAGGTGCAGACCTTTCAAAGTACTTGGCTCCTTCTTTCCATGTGAAGAACATACCAGTGTATGGCTATACATATTAAAATAGAAGGGGGATAGGCCTCACTGCCTTTCAGAAATTGGCTGATGACAGAGAATGGGAAGACTGGCTTTTATACTCTGGGGACCCCATCCCATGCCACATACTTTCTTTATATATGGGAGGGCAAGTTAGAGTCCTCCTCCTTTTGTGAAATCATCACTAGGCTTTTTGCCCAGTTGTTCTCTGGGACATTTTATATTAGGTGATCTTCTGAATAAACACTCTGTGACATGCTACAAAGTAAGATAATAAATCAATTATGCTTTTATAAAATATTTACTGTTGAGATCAGCGGTTAGCGTAATGCCTATGTCACTGGACTCCCATGTAGTCGACCACGGTTCGCGTCCTGGACCGGGTGACTTAAAAAACTCATGCTGGGCACGTGTGCGTGCGTGCCCAAGATCCTGAGAGGAGAATGGAGGAGAAGGGATTGCAGCGTGGCCATCCCCCCGGGGGGTGATTTTTCGCTTTCTGTCTCTCTGTCTCTCTCTGTCTGGCGAGCACATGCGCCCTTTAGCAAAAACCTCTCAAAAAAAACATATTTACTGTTAATTGGCTACTTCTGATCTTTTTTTTTTGAAGAGGTTTTTTGCTATAGGGCATGTGCACTCACAAGAAAGAAAGAGAGACACCTGGTGTGAGTTTAAGCCACCGGGTCTGGAACTCGAACTGCAGTGTACTACGTGGGAGTCCAGCGACATAGCCATTATGTCAACTGTTAGTCCCACCTCTGATCTTTTGAAGTCAACTTCTGTACTCACAACCACGTTAGGAGTAGAAAAAAAGAGGACCACAAAATCTGGATTTTAGCAACTTCCACATTAAATTAATTCATTTATTCAAAAATCTTCAATGAAATATTATTTACCTGGCATTAAGCTAGAAGTTGATAAAGAATACAATGATAATCAGGCATGTTTCCTACTCTTCCGGGTTCTGCATACCAGTGAAACTAGACATTAGAAAATAAGTAAACACAGAATACTGAAGTGTCTTAGCAACTAAAAAAAATTGCTAGAATACTATGTGGGGAGTAACTAAGACATCTAGCCTGGACTATGGAGTAAAGGAAAGCCCATTTAAAAAGTTCAGTTTGAGCTGAGCCCTGGAAGCAGAGGAGAAGACATGTAGATTCACAAATAAAGAAAGTGGTCTAAGTGAAGTAAGAGCCTTTGTAAAAGCTTGGAGACTTTCAGCATTCTAAGGAAACTACAAGAGAGAACACATGGTTAGAGCTCTAAGGAGGAGAAGCACACACATTTCCTCATTTTTTTCCTCTTCCGTGTGACGACTTTATTCATTCTTGTTTTGGCTTTTCCAGTGAGTTATCTTGAAGACCAAAATCACCCAAAGAAGAGGTTCTTGAGAAAGGTAGGAGAGGACAGGAAAACCATGGCAAAGTGAGTCACCAAGGCTCCAAATTTGCCAACATCACACTGTCGCCCAGTGAAAAGCAAAAGAACTGGAACAGCAGTAAGGAATAGTAGACTTGGGTTAGAATTCTGGATCTCCTGTTCATTCTTTTTAATCTGAGACAGGTCACTAATCATTTTAGAATCATTTTGCCCACAAATTGGGATGATCCTTAACAGGGTAGTTTTGAAGCTTCTCATAACATGGGTTTGCCTGACTTTAACAAATCTAAAGTGATATTCAAGTGAAATGTATGAGGTTCAAGGCTGATTTTCTGATATTGAATATTAGATTAAAATCCTCTGATTCCTCTGCCTTACTCTCTGTATGAAAACAGCTTTGCATCCCTTGCATTTCAGATCTGGTACTGAAACACGAGGCTTCTTTGTGTGTGTATGAATGTGTGGTGGGCATGTAATATATGCTGTACATATGTTGACTTGTGTGGTATATGTGGCATGTAGTTATTTATAGTGCATGTGTATCCTTGTGCATAGTCATGTGCGATATGAATATGTGATATGCACACATGTATGTGATTGTGATGAGAGACTTCATGGTATGTGGTGCTGTGGGGCACTAGCTGAAAGTTGGGTGTCATTATTTTAAAATATTATCCAACTATACCTCAATTCCCCAGGGGAATCCTAGAGGTAGCACATTGCTAACACACAGAAATTGTGAGTTTCAAAAATAAACTCAAGTCTTTTACTTTCTAGTAGTCATGCAGTAAACAAACAGAAACACTAGGAAGAGTAAAACCAGGGCTGTAATGGACAGGAAGATACTGGAGCTTCAGGGTCAGCTGACAGTGCAGCAGTTACATTGCTGGCATCCCACATGGCTGACCATGGTTCAAGTCCCAGACCTGGTGACTTGAAAATCATGCCAAGCACATGTGCGTGTGTGTCCAAGATCCAGGGAGAAGAATGGGGGAGAATGGATTGAGGTGTGGCAATCCCCCTTGCGGATGATTTCTCACTTTCCCTCTCACTATCTTTGTCTCTTTAACTTTTTTTTCAATAATTATCTTATTTAATTTTATTTACTATTTATTTATTTTAATTTGATCAGAGAGGGACAGAGTGAGAGAGAGAAAGAGCGAAAGTGATAAAGCCAGCTGCCAGGTCCTGGACTGGAACTGCAGTCGGCCATGTGGGAGTCCAATGTCCTTAGCCACCACACAACCTGCTGGCCCCTCTTTGTCTCTCTTTCTGGGGAGTGTACGTGCTCTAAGCACTCTAAAAAAATAAAGAAATTGGAGTATTAAAGTGATATTTTGAAGAGATAAAATTAGCAAAATTGAAATGGGAATTAATCGGTCCAAATCCACATAGAGACTTAAGGGAACAAAGGCACCTGTTATTGCCACTCTAATACTGCTAGGCAAATTCAGAGAGGGTTTCACACTCCCCAGGTCTGTTGTTCTCACCAGTGCTCCTAAAAAACAGCACATATTTGACCAGAGACTCTGTTCAACCAAGACTTCTCCTGGCCAAAGTCAGGCCATTGTTAGAAGGGGAAAAGAAATGAAGAATTTAAGGATGCTGGTCAGATGAGAAGCAAATGTAGTTCTCAGGCTTTCTATAATCATTATATAATTTTGTAACAAAGATTGAACAGTTGTGTTTGTTCCAACGTCCTCCACCCCCCACCCCATATCAGGGAGAGCACATGTGAAATCTAAGGTAGAGCTGGAGCCTAAGGCAACATTCATCTGATTGTCCCTGGTTTGAGCCAGTAGAAACAGGACACCATAGGGAGACAAGGGACATACAGGGCCCCACACATTCTCTGGACATACACTGCACTATTGTACCTCTGTAGCACATCGGAGGAGATTTCAAATCCAAAACTCTACCCCAAAGTTCTAGTCACCATGATCTGGAACACAGGTCTCTTTCTGCAAGGAGAAAGAAGAAAATAAAACAGGTTTTCTACACAAAAAATCCATAGTTTTCTGGTAGAATAAAAGAGAGACAACCCTGGGGCTGGTAGGTGGTGCGGTGGTTAAGGGTACTGGACTCCCACATGGTTGCCTGTGGTTCGAGTTCCAGACCTGGTGGCTTGCTTTCTCACTTGCCCTCTGTCTCTCACTGTTTCTCTTTGGTCAAATTGAAATGAATAAATAAATAGATACAATTGAACAAAATAGTTCTTTAGAAAAAAATAGTGTCACTCAGAAAACAACAATGAAAAAGGCAGCATTGGACGTACTGAAGTATCAAACTGAATTACAGGTTCGGATTTGAAGGCTGAAGACAAAGGAAAGCTGTGAGAATACCTTTATGAATGGGACTTGAGTTTGGCCTTAAAAACAGATGGACTTTTCTAGACAAACAGGCTGAGGTGGGAGAGAAGAGCTAAAAAAGAGATTGTTTGGGTGGTACAGAAAAATGTATTTATCTCTTGAGGTTCTACAATTGCAATGTCTAATGCCTGTGAGAATTCTAAAGGCCTACAAAAATAATTCTTGAGACTTACAATGGCATATATGGATCCAAAATTCCAAAAGAAAATTTAAAAATTAGAACACTAAGTGTTCTATGTTATCTAGAAAACAGTATAACCTCCAATAATCATCTGTATCTTAACTCATATAAACGTGGTATCTGATGTGAGTGCTTCGTAGGATGAGTGGTGAGGCCTCCAAAAGAGAACCTTGTAATTTAAGAAGGTCTTAAAACAACCTTTTTTTCAAAAAGTCATAGACAACAAGGTGGTATCTTGAGAGTATAGCTTATATAGACATTGTTTTTCTTATCTAAAACAAAACAAAAAGCAAATGAGTTTTCTAAATAAGCTCTCCAGAGGCTTGGGCATCATAAAACCACAAAGTAGAGGACCATAGAAATTTTACAAATTTAGAAGGAGATAATATAATTCAAATTTTGGAATAAATCTAGGTGATTATGCAGTATTTGAGAGCTGGTCACATTATTGAGAGAACAGAGCGCGTGTGCGCGCGCACACACACACACACACACACACAGCTTAGTTTAATTGTGTGTTACTTGTGTTAACATATTGTATAGCAAATGTTTATGCTTTGTAGCTCAAACTAGATTTTTTTCCCTTTATTCTGATTGAAGGAAAGGTCAGCTAACCAGAAACATATTTTGTTAACTGTGAGTTGACCGAATAGTGAGAATCCAAGGTATTTGGACTATAATCAGGCACTTCTGTTGACCTGTTGACAACTTACCCAATAACAGGCACAGTAATTTGGAATGCAGGTCTTACAACCCCAATCTATGAAGCAACATCAATCATTACACATGTTTAAGGAAAAATCTTAAGAAAACAAGAGAATGTGCCAATAGTTTTCTTTTTACAACCCCATGCATCAATTGATACAATATAGCTGCCTGTTATGTCATGAATCTTGATTTGCTAAGAACTTGTTTTCTTCTTCCAAACATCAGAGGTGTGTACTGTAAAAGGCAGGTGTAAGACAGTTACATAACTAAGAGGAGTAAATTCTTTCACCAAGATCAGCATCATAAAGTAGCTGCATTGTACTCAATCACCACTACCTGCAGATAAATCTTCTATAATGTTTAACTAAATATACATTCAGTTCACACTTCTGGATTGATTTACATCAATAGCAGTCACATTTTGCAAAAACAGAACAGATCCTGGCTTACTTACTTAAATGCAGTCTACAGGACTTAGGCAGCTGTAAACTGTTAGTAACTGTTTCGCTATGAAGATGTGGATTACAAACAACAGAAGAAATCTTCAGTGATATATTTAGAATTCTGCCAAAGCCAAGACCCAGGGATATGAAATACCAAATATACATACATTGCTCTTCAATTTTAATATGCTTTCACAGTTCATCAACAGTTGATCATTACACAAATCCTATATCTTATCTGACAGGGTAGATATTTTTATCCAAATTTGACAAATATGTAAACCAAGCCAGAGAGGTGGAAAATGTGCCTATGGTGACAAAGATTGTTTCAAAAAAGGAGCAAGTCTCTCCACCTGCAATCCCAGCTGTTCCCATGATATCCCAAAGTCCTGTGGGGGACAAATTTTCATTGCTGGTGTTCTGTGTTACACAGGAAACAGTAAGAACAGCAACTGATTTGATTTCACATAGAAAATTCTATCTTAAATACAATGAAATAGATCCCTTCACTATAGGATACACAGAACCTTTAATATGCCAGAGTGTGTTATTAACTTCAAGAGGGATATGCTTCTGTATTATATTCCAGGCTATTTAACCAAAGATCCTAGGTATTATATTCTAGGTATTACAAAGAACACATTTGGGGATACTTAAGAGACCTCCACAAAATCTCCACCATTCTCAGAAGAAATTAGGCCCTAACCATTGGCTATATCATATCTTTTAGATTTGTTTCATATCGATATGATTGTTGCTGATGATATACAAACAATTTAAAATATTTCTTTTTTTCTCTAAAACCCAATAAGGGATGTCTAAAACAGATTGTTTAAGAAACCCCAGTTAGTGTTTCAGACAGATGCTTTCTGGAATAACAGCTAGTGAGCTGTGACTGGAACGCTATGAAATGTTTTGCACATAAAATGAATCCTTATGCATGGAAAGTCAATATCTGTTGTGATTGGTTATCATCTGGTGGTTAGTTTGAAGGGCTGGGAATTAGAGTAACTCATTCCAGCTGAAACTCTCATTCTTCAAAGAAGAGGCAAGAATGAAGAAGTTTACACAAACCTAAATGTGTCACATTCTGGCATTTTCCCAGGTTGGTTAAAAAGACACAGCCTGATCCTTTGGACCATGTGCCATATACAGGGTAGATTTTTCCAGAAAGATAAGAGATTTCCCTTCAAAGGCAAAGCACACTTTATAGTATTTCTCTCACACTTTATAGTAAATCTCTTGATATTTCCTTCTGATTAAGCAGAGACTATTATAGCCACCCCACAAATCTATTTTATTAATTGAGTAATGTTGAGCACTCTTCATGAAGACAGAAAAGATGCTTTATGCTTACATATGACTCTCATATTATCAATGGAATATATTTCAGACCAGAAACCCTGAGAGAGCACAGACCATGGACTCTTCCTGACATCAAACCAAATACAAAATTCATTTTGGAAGACAATAAAAGGGAACGTTAACCTTTGGGTCTGTTCAAATCATTAGCTTAACTTTCTAACAACCAGTGAGATATCTTAAGGAACTTGCATGTTTATAGGAAAGCAATTGCTCCAAAACTTTCAATATCTATTCAAAATTAATATCCCTAGAGCCGGCAGGTGGCATAGAGACTAAGGTGCTGGATCCCACATGGCTGATTTGTGGTTCAAGTCTCAGATCTAGTGGTCTGAAAATCATGCAGAGCACATGAACATGTGTGGCCAAAATCCCAAGAAGAGACTGGAGGAAGAGGGATTGTGGCCTGACCATCCCCCTTGTTTGGTGATTTCTCACTTTCTCTCACCCTGTCTCTCTTTGGTGAGTACACACACCCCATAGCAAAAACAAAACAAAGCAAAAAAAAAAAAACAAATATTTCTGTAAATTTGTATCCGTATTAATATGCTTTTTTTTTCCTTTAGGTGTGTCTTTCTATGTTTGTCTCTTTGTAAATTACTGCTGTTTTTGCTGGTTATCTCTCTGTTTTTCATCTTTGTCATACTGTCTCTTTATAATTCTCATTCTCTCTCTCTCTCTCTGTATATGTACATATATATTTTTTTCTCTCTCTTCTTCCCAACTTTTGTTGATAATTAATAGCCAATCTTATTAAATTAACATGATAAACACATCTAGGAGAGCAGAAGCAGTTAACAGCTAAGACAAAAACAAATCACACATGGTATGATCATAAGAAACACTTAAAGAGAAAAGATAACTGTTGTGTAACTCCCTTGTGGTTGTATTCTATCGCCCTTACTCTGTGTAATCACTGAAGGAAAACCTTAGCTCAGACTATCATTAAACGCAAGGAAGTGTTCTATAGTGCTGAACCAAAACAGGACAGAATAATGAAAAAACCACAGAACCAGAAAGTAGTTTTATTTGAAGAAATTTTAAGGGCATCTTCTCCAGTATACACAATTAAGGACATAGGCTTTCAATACAGAACTGTGTTCAAATCTTCTCTTACTCTTTCCCTTGTAACAGGTATATATTTTATTTGCCTAACTTTATATATAAAATGGAGATAGTCATTTTATATAGCTTGGGAATTCGGAGATTACTTAAATGAGTAAAGCATCTGGCATATAGCAATTATTTCATAAATGTGAGCTGCTTTTTTATTATTAAAGATTGAGAATCTCTAATCTGAAAATACAAAGTCCAAAAGGCTCCAAAATCCTAACTTCTTCAGTACTGACATGATGCCACAAATGGAAAATTCTATACTCAAGCTCATGTGATGTGTTACTATCAGAATGCTGCAATGCAAAATCTTACATAAAATTACCTGAAGGCTGTAAGTATAAGGTGTATATGAAATGTAATTTAATTTTATAATAAGATTTGTGTTCCTGGGATCATCAGATGCCATGGTGGTTAAGGTATTGAACTCCCATGTGTCCGGTTCGAGTCCCAGACCTGGCAGCTTGTTTTCTCACTTTCTATCTTTCGCTCTCTCTCTCTTTTGGTCTGTCACTGGTGAATGTGTGTGTGCTATAGCAAAATTTTAAAAATATATACTAATAATAAATAAAAATAAATAAATATTTCTAAAAAAATGAAAGACTTGAGGGACCAGCAGATGGCATAATGGTTACATCACTGGACTCTCACGTAGTGGATTGAGATCATTCAAGTCTCGTACCTGGTGGCTTAAACTTACACCATGAGCATGCGTGCCCAAAATCCCAAGAAGAGAATGGAGAAGAGTGACCATCCCCCCTGGGGGGGTAATTTCTTGTTTTCTGTCTCTCTGTCTCTCTTTCTGTCTCTCCAGTGAGCACACACACCCTATAGCAAAAATCTCTCTTAAAAAAAAAGACTTAAGTTCCTTATCTAAGATAGTTTATCATGTATATGCATGTATTCTGAAATCTGGAAAAATTCAAAATCAGAAATAATCTTGTTTGTAAGAATTTTGGATAAGAAAAATCAACCTTTGTTATTATTTTTAATGTAAGTAACCATGGCTATTTTTAATGAAAGTAACCATGGTTTCTAGTAATAAAAGGAGAAATATTTAACATAAGAGAAAACTGAGATCAGAGTGAAATGGATATTTCAAGGTCATGTAGACAGGAAAGGTAGAATATCTTAATTTCAGAACAATGAGTCACCTCATACTCATGTCTGAGTATCCTTTACTGGCATTCCCCAACCTATCACGTATTCTCTGTATTCAGGGATTGGACATGTCTTGTGCATATTTCTGTCTCCTGACCTAAGATACCAGTGTCACATAGCAGGAGGTACTCAACAGGTTTGTAAAAAAAAATGAAGAGCAACTTCAGAATAGCACACTTGTCTCTGGGTGGAAAGAGAAAGAGATCAAATAGCTCATGGAGTTCTAACCAAAGAACTTAAGAAATATAGTGCATTGGAGCCAGATGGAAGTGCAGCAGTAATATGACTGGGTCCACATAGAAAAGACCCTCAGTTTGTTGGGTGTCCCTGTCTCATTGTCTGTCTTTCTCTTTCAAGAGAGAAACAAATGAATGAAATAAAACACACACACACACACACACACACACACACACACATAAATATACATACAGGCAGACTTCAAAAAGCTCATGGAAAAGTAGAATTGAAGTATACATTTTTTTCAGTAAAAAAAGCTATGCATAGTTTTTTTCATAATACGTATTTTCTATAAACTTTTAAGAGACCCCTTATATAATACTTTCAATTCTGAGGATAAAAAAACTAATGATAATTTCTTAGAAAGTTGAAAATTTTAGATAAATAATACATTTAAAATGTAAACCACATAATAAAAAGAGAAATAATGAGAAATTTTAGGTGTCCATATATACAATAGTAGAAAATACATGAAATAAAACTTTATTTTCTACCTATCCAATATTAAAAAGTTTATGCTTTATGTTGCAAAAATTGAATATATATGCAATTATTTTTGCATATAAATATCTTTGTTTAGCTATTCTATAAAGATTAGAATCTTTTTTAGAAATTTGTAAAAGAATTGTTTATTTATTTATTTATTTATTTATTGTTATTTTATTTTGACTAGAGAGAGAGAAAAAAGGAAAGTGAGAAAGCAAGCCACCAGGTCCAGGATTTGAACCACAGTTGGCCATGTGAGAGTTTAGCACCTTAACTATCACACCATCTGCCAGCCTTATGCTTAGATCTTTATTTTTATATGAAGCAAAGTAACAAATGTGTTATTCATATTTTCACTGTACTTGAAGATATTTTCGTACTTTTAAAAGCAAATATAATTAATTCATTATATAGACTTATGCTTAATTAATTTTTAAACACATTCTTAGGTGCACCATTATTACATCATTGTGCAATTTAAAAAAAAAATAATTTTAATTAATTATTTTTAATATGACCAGAAAGAAACAGGGTGAGGGAGAGAGAGCAAGCAAGAGAGAGAGAAAGTGAGAAAGCAAACTGCCAGGTCTAGGACTTGAACCATGGTCGGTCATGTGGGTGTCTGGTGCCTCTAACCACCATGCCACCTGCCAGCCCATATTATTCAAATTTAAATAAAATAGTGACTGAGTGTACATGTTCAGACCTTAATAAACCTGTGGTTCAAACCTAGATTTCTTCTTCAAGTTTTGATTTTAATCATGAGAAAATTCATTGGAAACCTTAGTGGAGGTGACTTAAGAACAAACTACTGCCTAAGAAAGACATTTTAGGAGGCAAATTACTCACTTTCTGAATCAAAACAGGGTAATACTGATCAGATTTGAGCTACAGAATTTTGGATCACTGTGTCTCAATATTTTTTTCCTTACTGCTATGCCTCATGGAACCATTTTAGAGTTTTGTTTTGTTTTTCAATTGCATCCTCATGAAATGTTTTATCTCACTAAATTGTATCTGTTTATGTACAACATGTATACATGTATTTTATACATAAAAAGAGTAAGATTTTTTTTTTCATTTCCTGGAACCATTTTATGTTTTTGTTAACGTCTCAAGTTCTGTAGTAATCTAGGTGGTGATAGAAAATAGTCCTAATATTCAAACATGTGGGGCACTGAGTACTGCAAAGATTAAGACGTTTGCACCTAAGGATGTTGGGAGAGATGTTAAGGTCTAGAAACATACAGACGAGTCTTTAGCCCAGAGATTGACACAGGCTGGAAATCCCAGTGAGTGTAGCCTTAAATATTATGATTGTTCTAATTCTTAGTTGGAGATTGTCGTTTCCACACAGAGGCTGTAATATGCCTACTTTAGAAGTTTAATCCAAACTCTACTATGGTGTACAACCATTATATGAAAACTAGAAGTCACAATAATTAAAAAAAATTAAAACCACAACCAAATTAAAAATGACGGCATTTTGAGACCAGCAGATGACGCAGTGGTTATGTCGCTCAACTCCCATATAGGTGACGGCGGTTCGAGTCCTGGACCCAATGGCTTGAAACTGACACTGGGCATGTGTGCATGTGTGCCCAAGATCCTGAGAGGAGAATGGAGAAGAAGAGATTGTGGCATCATCATTCCCCTTGGGAGGTGATTTCTGGCTCTCTGTCTCTGTCTCTCTAGTGAGTGCACATGTCCTATGGCAAAAATCTATTAAAAAAAAAAAGGGACTGCATTTACCATCAGCCTCTTTCCCAGCCAGCCTCTATTGGTCATTATTTAATCCTATATAACTATATATTTTAATCCTAGGATTAAATATATATAGGTATATATTAAAATATATAGGTGTATATATATGTGTGTGTGTGTGTGTGTATATATATATATATATAGGATTAAAATATATAGGTATAATATATTATAATATATAATATATAGAAGTGTATTCACTTTTGGCTTGAGCTGGAACCAAAACAAAACCGAAGCTATCATCTAACATTTATTTAGCACTTGAACATGAGTTCAAGTGAATGAAGTTCAAGTGAATTAGTGAGTGAATTTCAGTGAATGAAGTCACCTCAGAAATGAAGATATGTCTTCTGATAGAATCATCTCCACATTTCCTTCTCACCTCTGATGTTATTCATTCATTATAGCTAGAGTTTATATAGCATTTTATTTTTCGAGGAGAGTGGCTACTGATAGATGGAGGATGGTAGTAATGCCTCTAAGCAGAAACTAAAGTTCTGAGCTGATTCAAAGTTGGAGATCTCTCTCACTTTCAGTTCTAACAAAATACACTTCTCCTTTGAAGGATTTTTTTCTCAAGTAATAATTAAACAATAATTAAACAATAAATTAACAAGTATTTTATTTTAGAGACTGCATGTTTTATGAACAGACAAGAGAGAAAGCGTTTGTTGGATAGCATTATTAATTGTCGATTATTTGTTGTGACCAGATCGACAAAATGCTATTACTGTAGACCATTCCCTCTGGGATACAAGAACGGCTTTGTTATGCAAAATGTCTCTGTAAAGCTTTATGCCAGAATCAGATTTTACTCTGACAGCACTTTATTCTACATAGCTAGCAGCACAAAGCTCTGCTCTCTGACCTGTACTGAGAACAGGAGGGGAAAAAACTACTTATTTTTTTTTTCCTTACTACTCTTGAGAAAACAGAAAGGGGGAAAACAGCAGAATTCTGAACCAAGAGACCCAAGTTTCACTTCACAATTAACCTTGGAAATCTCAGTTACCATATTGTATTTCAGTTTCCACATCTATGTAATGTAAACAAGAATTCCTGACTGGAAGACTTTCTGTAGTTATTGAAAAGGGTAAAAGCACTAAATAAAAATAGTTTTCCCAAAGTATGCCATGACATGTGAGGAGCTAAAGTAATTCACATTTTAATTGAGCAATGACGTGAATGGGACAAGGGTAAGGACTTAGTTGCCCATCAGAGTAGATATTACAAATATTTAAAAAGAGGCATAGCTGGGTGTAGTTGGGGGTACATGTTTGGTGAGCTGTATCAGTGGGCATCATCAACATCCAAAACCTGGCGTTTTATGCCATTGCAGCCAGCTCATCCAGGACATCATTCTGAACTACCCTTGAATAATCAGTCTCTCTAGACATCCCTGTCATCCTTTCTCCTTTGGGTGGGGGAGTCATCTCCTTCAGTGTCTGCCAGACAAGAGAGCTTATTACATTACCCTTATTAAATTTCCTTTTGCTCTTCAACTCTCATTGCCCATGCTGTCTCATTTCTATCAGGCTTATAACATTTAATTTCTCCTTTCCTCTGCTATTATTGAGTCCAATTTCCAGCCCAATCATGAGGCTACAGGATGTAGCTTCCATTCCAGCGAGAGCTCTCCATGGAGATTTTCAGAGTGACAATCAGATTTATTAATACTATTACTGATGAACCATTTTAAACACAAGAAATATGTGGGATACTCTTGTTTGAACTTTCCAAGTGACTACAGCTTTCAACTTAAATGAAGCATGGTTTCACTCTTTTACTTTTATTTATTTATTTTTCTAATTTCCTTGGTTGTATATTTTTAGAGATATGGTCATCCATTGGTACTGAGTGCTAGCTTTAGTAAATTAAACTATAGGCTGATCCTTTTCAGAAATCTGAAACTGTTCTCTCATAACCTTTAGATTAAGTTCAGAATTCTCAGGCTAGCTTTGAAGGTTCTTTACAATCAGTTCAACACTACAATAAAAATCTCTACTTTGGCCATCTACCCGACAGTGCTCTCTCACTAATGTATCTGTTTTGATTCTGAGAGTTGCCTTATTCCTAACTTACATCTTTCCACATGGTGTTTTACTAATTTTAATGCTCTGCTCCCTTATCAACTTTGATTTACTACCTAGGGTACAGTTGAATCTTCCACACATAGCCGATGTATCCTCTCTTTGCACATACTTGTACTACTTTCAGTACCTTGTCATTTATTGTCTTACAACATTATCTAATTTGTCTGTTAGCATTGGTTCCCTCAACTTACTCTAAAGTCCTTTTCGATCAGAAAACATGTGAAGGAATTTTTTTTTTCTTTCTTTCAGGTCTCACAGAGATGTACAAATAATAGGCACAAGGAGGGACCAGCAGTTGGTGTAATGGCTATGTCACTGGACTCTCATGTAGTCGACCACAGTTCAAGTCTCAGATATGGTGACTTAAACTCACGCCGGGCATGTGTGCCTGCATGCCCAAGGTCCAGAGAAGAGATTGGAGGAGAAGGGATTGTGGCGTGGCCATCCCTCCGGGGGTGATGTGGGGGGTGATTTCTCGCTTTCTGTCTCTCTGTCTCACTCTATCTCTCTCTGTCTCTCTCTTTCTGGCAAGTACATGCTCCCTATAGCAAAAACCTCTCAAAAAAAAAAAAAAAAATAGGCACAAAGTTACTCACTATTTATAAGTGTACAAAGAAGAGTGACCATCAACTCTTGTGAAGTACCTCTTTTTCTGACTGGCTCCACACTCTTAAGCACTAGACTGCACTGTACACATAATTCTTACATGTGGATTGACTGATTCTGTTCTAAATATTTGCAAATAATCAGTGGACTTGAATATGTCTATATCAGTAGTCTTAACCTAACCTCACATCTAAGAATATTTAAGGTATTTAAGGTGGGCTTATGACTTTTTTTTTTTTTTTTGAAAGAGAGAGAGAGAGAGATTTTGCTATCAGGCACACGTGATCACCAGAAAGACAGAAAATGAGAAATCACCCCACCAGGGGATGGCCATGCTTCAATCTCTTCTCCATTCTCCTCTTAGCATTTTGGGTATGCACTCACATGTGCCGGCATGAGCTTTAAGTCACTGGGTCCAAGATTAGAAATGTGGTCGACTACATGGGAATCCAGTGACATAACCATTATGCCATCTGCTGGTCCCAAGAATTTTATGAGCCCATTGTCATTGAGTTCCAAGTTTTGTGTATGTTTGTTTCTGTCGCTTATCTTTTGCTCCTTACCAATCCCAAGAATTCACAGCTTCAAACATATACTCAAATGAGGGACCAGCAGTTAGCATAATGGCTATGTCACTGGACTCCCATGTAGTCGACCACGGTTCAAGTCCCAGACCTGGTGGCTGAAACTCATACAAGGCACGTGTGCGTGTGTGCCCAAGATCCTGAGAGGAGAATGGAGGAGAAGGGATTGCAGCCTGGCCATCCCCCCCGAATGGATGATTTCTTGCCATCTGTCTCTCTGACTCTCTCTGTCCTTCTGGTAAGCGCACGCGCCCTATAGCAAAAAACCTCTCCATAAAAACAAAAACAAAAACAAACAAACAAAAAAAAACATATACTCAAATAAATCCATGACCTCCTAGAATGTTAGGAACCTCAATGCTAAGCCTATGGGGAAACTGCTAAAGTCAATCATTACATAGATTGATACAGTTGGTTGACAGGCAGCAAAATATTGGGTCATCAGGGAGTCATGATGCATTTTTGCATAGAAAAAAAAATATATCATGACTTTTCTGAAAACCCAATAGATTTAAAAGAACTATCACTATTTTCTGTCAAAATCCTCTCTCATTTTTTAGTGCATTTAAACTGTTGCATAAAAAGAATGCCCATCCAGACCTCTTACAAAAGGTTCTATATTGTCTAGTCAGAGCTGTATATTTGCTGACACCTACCCTCTCTTTGGAGAAATTCCTCCCACTTGCACCCCAAGTTGCGGACCACTGGGAGGTAATGTTAAAGCAATCCTGCAATTCAAGAATTTCAAGGAAGTGGCCTTGGTTGGGGTGGAGGGTGGGGCAATGGTAGTCAAGGAATCAAGGAAACAGGATTTGACTTTCTTCTCCAATATTTCTGTTTTGTCAAATCTTCAGGGTGAATAGGAGTGAGTATCAGCATGAATTAACATCCCAAACCAAGCCTGACAACCAGGTCCATAGTAATTGTTTTCCTTTTTTTTTAAAAAAAAATATATTTTAGGAAAAGAAAATCTCATTTCTAATCTTTGTCCTTTGGAAATACCATTCTGCTCCTATTCACTTGGGCTCTGCAGCCCCAAATTGCTTTTTTCTCACACCTCTGATGTTTTCTTTCCTTGGCTTCCTTCTAAGTTAACAAAGATTTTCTGAGGGTCTACAGTGGGGGAGGAAGTTAAAGTGTTATGCTAATATAGTTCTGTCTTTCTCTAGTCTTAGAGTGGCAAATCCCAGTTCTCAGGAAGGCTCTTCTACACAGCTTTAAAACACCTGAACTGTTCCTTTGAGGATCAGTGAATGTGGAACACAGCCTGAGACTATAAAACATGGAAGTAGAGACAAAGTAAAGTTTGCAAAATGTGTCCTATTAAACTTAAATCTGAGGTTTATACATCCTTATTCATGCCTAGCTCCCATTTAACCACTAGTTTTCAACACCTAACCTACTTCCAGGGCTGGGAGTTCTAGGTCTCATGCAAGACCTAACTGACCTTCACATAGGAGAACATTGCAGAAAAACATGTTCTTTGCCCTATGGTCATTACGTGTATGGTTGTCTTATGGGATCAATAGGTTGGCAATGACCCCTCACATCTCTAAACCTGAGTTCTTTCACTTCTTCAGTCACCCTGTGATTTTAATAGAACTATGACTCAGTGTCACTCATCAAAATTCATGAATGAGAATGATAAGTGTCAGAGAAAGGGTTATTTCTTTTCTTTATTCTTTCTTTTTCTTTTTTTTTTTTTTTTTAGAGGTTTTTGCTATAGGGCACATGCACTGGCCAGAAAGACAAAGACAGACAGAGAGACAGAAGACAGAAAGCAAGAAATCACCACTCAGGGAGGATGGCCACGCCACAATCCTTTCTGCTCCATTCTCCTCTCAGGATCATGGGCATGCACACACACATGCCTGGTGGAAATTTTAGCCACCAGATCCAGGACTTGAACTGTGGTTGACTACAGCAACCTTGAACTGTGGGAGTCCAGCAACAAAGCCATTAAGCCAACTGCTGGTCCCAAGAAAGGGTTATTTCTAAGAGGATGAGATTTTGCTTTCATTTGTGACAGTTATATATCAACTAGTTTTCAAACTAATCACTGTTTCTATTTGTTTCTCTTGGCTCTATTTGCCTCTCCTCATTGGATGACTGGTTGAGACGTCAGGCCTCATCTAGGCAACTTGACATTGTGGTTTGAGCTACTTACAGTCGTTTCCTCTTTAAATATTGGAAGGACATAATTTTACATTGGGATATAGAGTTATTTAAAATATGGGCAAGTTTTCACTTAAAAAAAGGCACAGAAAGTAAAATTTCTATGGTGATAAAATACTGCTGGGTTTACAAATGTGTTCTCATTGGATTTGTTTAAATTAGGGTACATATATAAATTGACTGTGAGTTAAGACAAAATAATAAAATTAATTGATGTGCACATTTTAACAACAATGTTGAGTACAATTTATTTCTGAAATATTTATTAAATCTTCTTATGATTCAGCTCTGGGATGCTAAAAAAATTCCAAAATCTGTAAATGTGATTAGTATTCTTCTCAAAGAGTAGTTTCTCTATTTGGAAAAAAAATAAGGTATATAAATAAATAGTCAAGGTGTGTATTCTCAGAAGGGTTAAAATTATTTCCAAGGGGGGACCAGCAGTTAGCGTAATGGCTATGTCACTGGACTCCCACGTAGTCGACTGTGGTTCGCGTCCCGAACCTGTTGGCTTAAAACTCACACCAGGCGTGTGTGCAAAAATGGAGTAGAAGGGATTGCAGCATGGCCATCCCCCCTGGGGGAGGTGATTTCTCGCTTTCTGTCTCTCTATCTCTCTCTGTCTGTCTGGCGAGCGCACGTGCCCTATAGCAAAAACCTCTCCAAAACAAAAAAGAAAAATTATTTCCAAGGGTATGGATATTCTGCTTAATTTTAGCAAGTTCCTGAATTATATATAAACACATATATTAAGTTGATCTGACTCCTAAACTCTTAACTGCTGCAGCTTCTTGATTAATCATTATTACCCTGCTAAACTAACAGAGACAACTAAATCAGTAGTCTATGATATGTTTGAACATATTGCTAAAATGACATTCATTACACTTGGAGACACATCCTTGTTTATCTCAAAGTTACTTATTCTTTGATTCCCTTTCCTGATTGAATGTGGCATGTCAAGTAGGTAAGAACTTGAATGGACAGATGACCAAAGACCAGATGTTATCTTTATAACATGTAATGGGATTCTAGGTCAGAAGTGTACCAGAATGACTAGTTTAGATTTCCCACCAGCTTAAATTCTTACAAACTTTAATTTTAAAACACATTATTTCCATACCACCGAATTTATGGATGAAAATTGAACTACTTACCTGAGAGTCCAAATCTCTACAGGTGACAGAGTTCAGTGCTGCTCGCAATAACAAAGTACTCATGTTTCAATCTTTCTGGGTCTTTAATTTTCTTTTCCAAAACCTTTACGCTGTTCAAAATTTTGACTTACTATTTTCTTCTTTTCTAAATATTATTTCACTCATTATTATTATTATTATTATTATTATTATTATTATTTAAATTTTGCTAGAGGTCATGTGCACTCACCAGGGAAAGACAGAGAGGAAAATTGAGAAAGCGGGCCACCAGGACTGGAACTCAAACCATTGTCGGACATATGGCGGTCCATTGCTTTAACCACCATGCCTTTCCTTATTGGTTTAGTATAAAGCAATGCTAAAGAGGTTGATGATGAAGGGCATTGTAAGAGTTGTAATTCTTGAGCCAAATAGTGGTGCAGAGGTAATGCCACACTGCAAGGCTGACCTACATGGAAAAGTTCCAGATTTGCATCCAGAGACTTCCCTGAACATGCCCGGCATGTGTATGCCCATGATCTAGGACTGACTAAAGCTGGGGGTAGATGGTGACATGAAGACACTTTTGGGGGTAATATTCTCTCTCTCTCTCTCTCGGTTTCTCTCATTATCTCTCATGGAAGAAAGAAGTTTAAATGGGGCCACGTGGTGGCAAGCAGTAGTGCAGCTGAATCCGCATGGGAAAGGTCAGGCTTTAGTTCACTAAGTACACACCCAGCATGCACTTGTGTGTACTCATGAGGTAGGCTACCCTGGGTGGGGAAAAAAGGACAATGAAATTGTTGGCAAATTGATAAATTCTCATCCAGCCTAACTGGTAAACAACATTATCCTAGCAAATTAAGAGATTCTCTTTATACTTGCCTGGTAAGTAGGTGGGCTTAGTGAAGGAATACCCAAGCTGAGCTGAGAAACAGGCTGTGATATTGGGGAGTGGCTACGTCTGCCAAGATGAGAAGAGGTAGGCCATTGTCTGAACTTACCTGTTGAACCTAGTAAACTGCTGCAGCTTCTTCTCTTCTTCATTGTTTGCTTCACTGACTCATTCTCCCAACTAAAAATCAGTTTGCTAACAACACCAAGCCTATGCTGATACAAATAGTTAAAAAACAGAAGTTGGTTTTTCACTCACCTTCCATTTCCACAACTCCATTTGTGTCTGTCTGTTTGACATTTGTCTGGTCCACAAATAAGTTGTGAAACATTTCTTGGGCTCTTAACATCGGAGTTTTGATAGGTAAAGTGGTGGACACAAGTAAAAATAGGAACATTCCTCTATCATAAGGAAGTAAAAAGCTGTACGCTATTTTCCAATATTCCTGGTGCCCATTGTGAAGCTGAGATGAACTGAAAGGGTGTGCTACCTGGAGGGAGGGAGTAGGGGAAGTCACAGGACACTGAAGGGAACAGCACTCAGCCAGGGGGTTCCGGGACCTGGTCATAACAGGAGGAGCATTTACCCACAGCAGTGAAGTTAGTGTTACTGGGGGGAGAACTTGGAAAGACAGTGCAACACATCAACAATAAAGGGTGAGGTGAGGTGATGCTAGAAAGGAGAGAATGAGAAATGAGGGCTGAGGCTGAGATGATCAAAAGCAAGCTGGAATGCTGCACAAAAAAATGGGTCAAGACCAATGGTTCAGAACTAAGGCTATGAACAGCAAGAGAGAGCCTGAGTTCTCCTTTTATGTGGTGCCCAGTGTGTGGCCCTGGTGTGAGGATGGAGGCTTACAGAAACCATTAAGGACTGAAGCAAAGCAAATTTTTACTGTGAGCTTAAGAAACAGACATTATTGTATGGTAACTAATCATTATAAATAGTGAAGCACATTTTTGTACACTTTCTAAATAATGTACTAATAGATTCATATATGTACCCTAGGTGAGGTAAGTAATTTGATGATAATTAAAGAATTCAAGGCCCTTCATTTATTTGTGTATCTTATCTGTAGTAATTCTCCCAGTAAGTCTGCCAATCAGAAATCAAATTCCTGGGACTTGTCCCAAACTCCCTCATATTTCTCTCTACCTCAGGGTTATTTTCTTATTCTGTTTTTTATCCTTCATACCAATACCCTGATGGTCTAACTTTGTAATGTAACACGCTAATTGATTGATGTCTTGGGCTCACTATCTTTTGTTATTTTTGTACTCTATAGCTTGTTAACTTTCTGAAAGGTTCTGCATTGAAAACCTGGCAAACAAACTTCTTGTAAAGGACCACAGTAAACGTAGGAATCCATGAGATGTCCTGCTATGCATTTCCTAGTTACTTCGGTGCCACCCTCTTCTGGATTCCAGCTTTGTTCAACATGCAGGGACCCGTCTGGGTGTCCTCCTTTACATAGCAGCACCACATCTCCACCCATAATTTTTATACTCTTTGATAGATAAAAGCATTGTCTTTCTCTCCATTAATCTGGACAAATAGGGAGTGTATTATTACATCAGAAGCATTTTCCACATCTAAAAATCAAACTACAGGGCAATCTTCATTAAGGATACTCTGAATCATGAAGAGCTACAAGTGATTCTGTTTACAAGTGGGGTTGCCACAGTTGTTCAACCACATAGTGTATTACCAACACGAGCATTGTATAGTCTCCAGTGCACTAAATTGAACTGGCCTTGTAAAATTACTTTGTCAACACCTCTCTTAGGTGGAAAGATAATATGTATGCATGAAGAGCTAAATAGTAATAAGAGGAAACAGTATGAGCAATGTAATATTATATGATTAATTAGCCAGTAAGCTCTATAAGCAATAAGTCTTATGGTGTAGAAGAGAGATTAATCGGGGCAGAAGTAAATTGGAAAGCTCATTGGAGAGAATAGTACATTAAAACAGTCTTTAAAATAGTGAAAATTATTAAAAGTGGAGAGGCAAAAGGAAGCATTCTGGGAAGAAAGAGAAGGGAACACTAAAATTCGTGTTCGGGATCAGTGATCACCTGCAGACTTGCCTACAGAAGAAGAAGCTGTTAGAGAAGATGCATCATCAGATCTATCCTCTCTTTCTATAGAATGATTTGACATGAGTTTAAAATGTTTAAAGACTTCCCTATACTGAAAAATAGTTCTACCTAATGGGTCGTCACAAAAGTCATGATGCATTTTTGCATAGAAAAACATAAAAATACATCATGACTTTTTCTAACAACCAAATAGATATTAGATTTTTTAAAAAGTTAATTCATGGGGAACCAGCAGTTAGCATAATGGCTATGTCGCTGGACTCCCACGTCGTCAACCGCGGTTCGCATCCCGGACCTGGTGGCTTAAAACTCACGCCGGGCACATGTGCATGCATGCCCAAGATCCCGAGAGGAGAATGGAGGAGAAGGGATTGTGGCGTGGCCATCCCCCCTGGGGGGGTGATTTCTCGCTTTCTGTCTCTATGTCTCTCTCTGTCTGTCTGGCGAGTGCACGCGTCCTATAGCAGAAATCTCTCCAAAAAAAAAAAAATTTATTTCATGCTAAAGAGTATATGTGTATGTGTGCATGAGAGAGAGACAGAGAGAGAGACAGAGAGAAGCATTCTCAACACGGTCTTGTCATGTTGCTGTCTTCTTCCTTCTTCCTACAGCCCTCCAGCTCTCCAGCTCTCCAGCTCATGGGGATCATGTGCAAACATGCACATGCAGTGCGTTTTAGGTTGACCAAAACAGGGAGAGAGGAAGATGACAGGTGTCGAATGTCAAAAAGCAGAAGGAAGCTTGAAAGAAATAGGCCCAACTCACTATCTGCTCTTGTGCTCTAATGTCAAAGGCAGAATGGAAGCTTGGAAAAAATAGCCCCAGCTCACTGTCTGACCTTGCTCTCTGATTTTCTGCTTCTTCTCATTGGCTATCCCTAATTAGAAAGAAGCAAGACAAAGAAAGCCTTAAAAGTTGGTCTCCTAGACCAGAAAACAAGGGAGCAAAATTAAAGAAAGGAATCTAAAAGGTTAGATAAGAAGACAGCATTGCAGAAAGAGGGAGTATAAGCAGCCTACCTCCTAGTCACCTATCTATTCAGGAAGGTCAGAGAAGCCATCTTGTAAACAGTATCCTGTAAGGCTAAGATGCTATCCTACAGGCTGAAAACTGATCTTAAACAACCAATTTGCTTTGTTACCCACCTAGCCAGGTAACTCAGATTCAAAACTTTGCTTCCAATTCCAACCATTCTGGATTCCGTGAGCTCGGGGAATCGTATTGTGTTCACAAATACATAATACGTTACTATCCTACTCTGGGTAAGGATTGTACTTTTCTGCTTTTCTAAGCAGTGGCTCTAACAGTCAATGGATCCTTTAACTTTTCTTTTTCTTTTGCCACATGACCAACAAGGTTCAGATGGCAGCTGCTTTATAAGCCTGGATTCTGGAACAAAAACTATGTGGGACAGAGGCATAGCTAACCAATAATAGACATATATCATAAAAGAGAAATTAACCTTATATGTAACTAAAATTATTCATTGCCACAGCATAAGCTATCCTATCCTTATTGATACAGAAATACTGGAGATTATGGCCATGGTTTCATAAAATTTATTTAACCACTTTGACTTCCTCAGTCATTCAATTAATAAGCAGAAGAAATGAGATCGCTGGTACACAAAAGAGGTAATGGGGGAGATGGTAAGTCTGAAACCCAGGGGAGTCGTTGTCTGTATTCTTAGCAGTATTATAAAACCACTTTATTGAAAACTTTGCCAGATCCATGTAGGTGAGATAATGGAAGGCTTTGATCCTATGGGATGAAGGTTTGAGTCATTGCACTCGGTAAAGAATCTTGACTAGGATAGGCCCGGAGTATGGGTAAAATGAAATGGGAGGGGCCAGCAGGTGGCATAATGGTTATAGCACTGGATTCTCACATAGTCATTTTGGTTTGAGTCCCAGGCTTGAAACTCATGCCAGATTTTTGTGTGTGTATACCCAAAATCCCAAGAGGAGAATGGAGGTGAAGGGATAGTGGTGTGGCCATCCCCTCTGGGGGGCAAGTTCTCACTTTCCTTCTCACTGTCTCTCTCTGGTGATTGCACGTGCAAAAACCTTAAAAAAAATGGATAGCAGGAAAAGAAAGTCATAATGACTAAAACAGCAGATACTGTGGAGATTAAGGCTGCTCGATTTGTATGACTGACTTTATGGTTTGAGTCCCTGGACCTGGCAGCTTGAAAAATATTCTGGGCATGCTGGTGTGCCCAAAATCCAGAGAATAGAAAAGAAGGGATTGCAGGATGGCCAACTTCCTGGGGCATGATTTTTTTTTCTCTCTCTCTCTTTCTCTCTCTCTTCTCATTTTTATCTCTGGCAAGCAAAGACACCTTACAGAAAAAAACAAGCAACAACAAAAAGTGATGATGAACAACTGACCTCATGACATGTTAGATAGGCAAGGAGTAATGTTAAGACTATCACATGTTAATTAATAATTTTTTCTCCACCCCACCCCTGATACCATGTGCGAAGCTTGCTGACGGTAGCTAACATTGCCAGTTGGTAACAATTTGGGAGTAGCCTAAATAGACAAAATACTGAGATGAAACACAACAGCTTCCAGAATTTTCTTTCTTCCCTACCTTGGTAACGAGTTTTAACATGTGCACCAAGGGCAAGAACAAATGCAGAAGAGCAAAAGAGATAACTCTGCTGCTTTGCTGGTTATTTTCCATTTTCCTGATTCCCTTTTCATTCCCTACCTTTCTTGGACTATTTCTGTCAACTGAGAAGTTGGTCCTATAAACTTCAGTGTTCCCCCCCCCCCTTTTTTTTTTTTTTGAGAGAGGTTTTTGCTATAGGGCATGTGCACTTGCCAGAAAGACAGAAATCAAGAAATCACCCCCCAGGGGGGATAGTCACACCACAATCCCTTCTCCTCTATTCTTCTCTTGAGATCTTGGACATGCTCACACATGCGCCCGGCATGAGTTTAAGCCACAAGGTCTGGGACTCAAACCACAGTCGACTACATGGGAGTCCAGCAACGTAGCCATTACGCCATCTGCTGGTGCCTCCCCTCCCATTTTTTTTTCTTTTTAGGTTTTTGCCATAGAGTGCATGAGAGGGAAAATGAGAAATCATCCACGGGGGACAGAGGGGTTTGGCCACATCATAGTTCTCTCCTCCATTCTCCTCCTGGGATTCTTGGTATTTCCATCCTGATTTTCAAGCTTCCAGGTCTGGGATTTGAACCACACTTGGCCAGGTGGGAGTCCAGTGCCTTTAATTACCATGCCACCTACTGGGCTCTGACCCACTGTTTTAATTGCTGGTTTTCTGTTAAAAACATTGTGGGGGGACCAGCAGTTAGCATAATGGCTATGTCGCTGGACTCCCATGTAGTCGACCGTTGTTCGAGTCCCGAACCCGGTGGCTTAAACTCACACCAGGCGCGTGTGCGTGCGTGACAGGATCCCGAAAGGAGAATGGAAGAGAAGGGTTTGCGGTGTGGCCATCCTCCCAGGGGGGTGATTTCTCGTTTTTTGTATCTCTGTCTCTCTCTGTCTGTCTGGTGAGTGCACACACCCTATAGCAGAAACCTCTCCAAAAAAAATTGTGGGTAAAAATAGAACTCAAAAAGGAGGAAGAAGATCAAGTCCCTTTACTGTTTGTTTTTTGTTTGTTTTGTTTTTGTTTTTGTTTGTTTTGTTTTTGCTTTTGTTTTTGTTTTTTTGCTTTATAATCATCTATCTGGCAGTGGCTACCTCTTCCACGACTAAAGTTATTTCTGGGTAGCCCAGTCTCCATGGTTCCAGCTTTCATTAGGTTCCAGAAATACTATTTCATTCCCCTGAGTTTCTAGGTGTAGAGAGGATTAGCTTCCAACCATTGTTTGTCTCTGAATGTTTCAACTAGGTTTACTGAACCCCTCATCCCTATCATACCTCTGTAAGCACCCCATTTATTATTTTTTTCTTTGAATCTCTCATCTAGTTAAAATCTCTTCCATCCTCCACTCACTATGCTGACATAATACTCGATATTTTTTAAAATTTTTTTACATACACTCAATCACACTATTTAGCTTACAAAGTGAACATTTCAATATGCGAACATTTCTCCTCAGTCCAGTTGATCAAAATATCTTCAACCAATAACACCACACCTCCCCATCCCATCAGTGTTCTGCCTCTGTATCCCTCCTCCAAATGTCCTTCCTTAGTCCCCACTCCTCCACACATACACATCTGGCAGTCACTCCCATCTCTTGTGTTCGGAAGATTTACTGCTGAGTGAAGCAAGCCAGGCTATGAAGGAGAGACACTGTATGTCCTCACTTAATATATACCAAGTATCTACACTCTATGAAACTGATTGACCCAAGGTTGTACAAATACTTCATACTTCATAGATACTTTTATTATTATGCATCTAATGTAGAACCACAAATATTTGTTTGTATGTCTGCTTAACAATGGACTCTGTCTCACTTGATTTTAAAGAGTTGAATACTTCCTAGAGTTTCTCCATACTCCAAGAAGGTAAATACTGAATCTGATAACTTGGGTTGAAATCATTAGTTTTTTCAATAGCAAGTTTGAAGCCTTGGATTACCTAACTACGTTCATGTTCTCAAAGTTTTTCTTAGACAAAGTTGTTTTGATAAGCAATTTAGTTTGCTTTGAGAATAGACTATCTTGCAGCTGAAGTGCAATATTTTCAATTCCTGATTCTTGACCCTTCATTATATTATTTTCTATCAAAATCCAGCCCAAACCAGAAGCCTAATCCAAGTTATAACTTGTTCATTGAAGTAAATTGACCAGTGGACCCATAGTTCAGTGAATGATTTTTGTCAAGTACATTACTAGGATATTTTTCTGGTGGTGGGTAGTAAAAAGAGGAAGAAGGGTTTCTACCCAAGAGGTGCTAACAATCAAATTAAACAAGGACAACACACATAAAATCATTAATTGATGGTATAAGAAAACATTCTTAATAGGGAGATACAGACTTTAAAAGCTTTGGGAGCTCAGAGAAGAAGGAAATCAATAAAGTAGAACAGATTCCAGGAAGACTTTAGCTTGAGGGAGCATGCAGTGTATATTTTGGAATGGAAGGTTTTAAGGCAGTGTTTATCCTAAGGCATTGACAGTATGTCTCTAAATATATACCACTCACAGGATGGAGGAGGCAATAACATACCACAGTGTCTACTAGCTGACCATTTCCCATAATACACAATACATACAATGTTGAAACTTTGTTAGTTCACAACTGGCATCCATATACTTCAATGTGCCACAATTACAGAAAAATTACTAGGTGTGAAATCAGAAGACCTCTTTCTTTGTGTCTTTCTATACACATAATAAAAGCAAATAGCAGAGACTTTCCCTTGAAGGACTTTTCTTATAAGGTGTTAAAACAAATCTCACTACACTAAAATTCTGGTAAAGTGTTCATGAGAACACCTCTACAATCTATGTGGAGGGTTTAATTGCTAAAGCAAACAAAGACAGAAACAATGATTGACTATTAGCCAATCACTCTGTAAATGAACTTACAAAGAATCCTTTTCCTAGAACTAGGTGAACATTCTGGAGGCATATTCTTTATTACACAACAGAATAGTATTCAAACTAGTAAACACAGTATGTTTTATCTATATTTGTAGTTTTCATAAACACTTAATCTGGTAGGTATTCAATATTTATTCATGATAATGATAATGCAGATGGAATCATTTAGATTGGAATTAAATACGTTTGGGTTAAAAACACTTACTGAAAATTATGCCCTTAATATTGTGTTCTCCCCCCTCCCAAACTCTATTTTAAAATTTAACACTTCCAATGTGATAATATTGAAAAGCAGGGACTTTGGGCGATGATTAAGTTATGAGGTCTTTGCAATCAGAAATGGGATCAATGCCTTATAAAAGAAGCATGAGAAAGCTTGTTCTTTCCTTCCACCATGTGAACCCTTGGAAAAAAGTACCATCTAGGAAGCAGAAAGCCCTTACCAGTGCTTTGATCTCGGACTTCCCATCTTCCAGAATTGTGAGAAAAAAATTTTGTTGTATAAATTGCCCACTCTAAGATATTTTGTTATAATAGCCTGAACAGACTAAGACACTGAATTTCTAAACAATAAAGTATTAAATTGAATTTCTCTTTTTAAATTCTTTATAGAAAAATATTGACCCATTTCTCTCTCTCTCTGTCTATAAATGTATAAATCACCTATTATTTACTGAGCAACTATTCTGAGCACTCCACTAGACCCTGTTTCTACTTCAGTTAGGCTACTATTAACTGTAACTAATAACTGTAACTGTACATTTCTTTGATAATGGTATAATCATTGGTTTATTCCGTGTTAACAATAGCCACAAGATGCTATTGTTCACTGAAAAGTGGTCAGTAGGACAGAATAGGTAACATTTAAAGCAAAATGTTTATGCATGAGGAGTGTTTTAGGCAGGAAAAATCAAGATTCTGTGGTGTCTTCACTGGGTGAGGAGTCATCCGTAAACAGTACAGCCCCCATCAGGAATGGACAGAAGCATGTATCTGCTTCCTGAGGAAAGGAGGTCTGTGTTAGAAGCAGACATCCTGCTTTTCCTAAAATGTAGCCAGTGGGATGGCCATTGTGCGTAGTGAGAAGAGGACACTTTGATAGCAGGCACAATGTGTATCAGGCAATAAATATATCTGTGTTTGTTATCTCAAGTATATATGACCTTTTTTTCAAAACTTGGTATAGTTAATAATTTGAATGAGCAACAATCAAATAGAGAGGACACATAACTGAACAAAAATTTATGTCCTTAGTGACATTTCTTTCTTTGTAATGTACCCTTTTTTTAAACCTAAGATTAAACAATTAGAGAGGAAAGAAAGTCAAGATTTCTTTCTTAGGTACCAGCAGCATTGTTATCATTGACCTAAAGTTGCTGAGGACGTTCAGGGAATAGAGAAGCAGGCATTGAAGCCTCCCTACCACATTCTCTGCTGTCCTGGTGAGCATCAAAAGAGTCTTTCCCAGATCAAGACCAAAGGAGATTACTACTGAAAGCATCTCACCTATAAAAACAAAAGAAAATAGTACTCAAGTACTGTTTCCCCTGTAATTATACCTTGAGTCACAGAATCTGCAATGATGAAAGAAAATTCCCTATAACAGATGTTTCATTGCTTGTTTCAACTGTTTAAAATTAATTTAAGTTGTTCTACATGTGAGAGAAGATATTTTAATAAAATTTTTAAAAAAAATTAAGGTGGGAAAATACTCTGAAATGTAAAAAATACAGACTCCTTTTGGAAATTGTCATAAGAAATGCTAAAATTATAGCTATAGAGGAAGATGACTGCTATGACCGATTGGCTATACTTTGACTTCATAGAAAAAGTATTCTACTAGATTTAATGTGAATATTTTTATACACACACACACACACACATAATATATAAAATTTGCTTTTCTGCACATGTGTATATATGTTAAAATTTAGATGATTATATATAAAACTTTATGTACATACACACCAAGAGATATACATAGAAGTTAAACACAAAGTAATGCAATATCAAGGCCATCAATGTTAACAGAGATAATCTGATAGACATCTTTTATTTTTTTATTTTAATTTTCTTGAGAGGTTTTGCTATAGGGCACATGTGTTCGCCAGAAAGAGAGAGAGAGATAGAGAGACAGAAAGTGAGACTTCAACTCCCAGGGAGGATGGCCATGCCACAATCCCTTCTCCTCCATTCTCCTCTCAGGATCTTGGGCACGCATGCACATGCACCACTGTGAGTTTAAGCCACTGGGTCCATGACTCGAACTGTGGTCAACTACATGGGAGTCAAGCGACACAGCCATTACGCCAACTGCTGGTCCCAAACATCTTTTATTTTTAAGATGAACATAATAAAGTCTGCTTGTAGCTGCCAATGACTGCATTGGACAGTTATTTGGGAGTGATGCATAAGGAAAGGACAGTGGCTATCTGAGAATCCTTCTAGTTTTCCTTCATACCACCTCTTCACGTTAATTATCTAGTAAGAACATGCAGCTAATCTAGAAAAGCATCACCACTCAGATCTTCTCGTAATTCTTTATTGTGGTGCCTTAACATCCACTTTAGAATCCTCTGAGGAAAATTAACACAATAGCTCTTCCTCCACTTCCCCTCCTCTTCTAGGTATTGTTTATAATCATCACAACTTTGATCACGCCTTCTTTTATATGAGGCTCAAATCTAATTTTCATTAATTTGAATTTATTCCTTAAATACCTCAAATTATTTCTCTCTCTAAGAAAACAAATCTCAGTATCATGAAACCATTTCTCATTATAACTGTGATCAGATTAGTGATCTGTATTTTCAAAAATATGTTGCAGTGCTTCTAAATATAACTAAGATGATAGAACTCAGACATTTGTTTCTTTGATACCAGTTTATGGCTAACAATTATGTACTGGAAGTTGTTGATTTGCAGAAAGGTAACAATCCAAATTTTCCGTAATATTCTTTGAGTGGTAGACAACTTAACTAGACTATTACAGGAAATAAAAACCTGGTTTATCAGCTTTGCCTTTTGTCCTTTCATTTTTAATGAGTCCTTTTGCTAAGAAACGGGAAGTAGTTAGATATAGTAGAGAAACCAAGAGCCTGTCTTCCTTTTTGTTTAGCTGAGCTAACTATCATTAGTGGTAGTAAATGTTCACACTCTCTCTGTATTCCCATACTCTTAAGCTGTCAGGCCTTAAAAAACCAGAGCATCAGCCCTTAAATTTCTTGACATTAGAATACCTGTGAAGGATTTTCTAAATGTAATGTTTTGAATGAAACATGTTTATTAAATTATTGTTTTTGAAAATATATATAAAAACTGTTTTATTTTTAGTTTTGCTACCGGACACATGTACTTGCCAGGAGACAGAGAGAGACAAAGAGAGAGGGAACGTGAGAAAGCATCCAACAGGGGGGATGGCCAAACTCAATCACTTCTCATCTATTCTCCTCCTGGGATTTTGGGTGTTCACGCAAGTACACCTGGAGCAATTTCAAGCTGCCAGGTCTGGGACTTGAACCGTTCAATTGGCCATGCGGGATTAAGCCACTTTAAGCTTTGTGCAACCTGCTGACTCCCATATAAGAACTTTGAAAATCAGAATAGAGATGTATTTACCCATGAGTCTGGAATCCAAAAGCGACTCCTGAAGGGAATAAATAAATATAATTAGAAATTAGTTATTTGAAGTGAAGGAAAAATAGGATAATTAGAAGGAACATGTGGAGACAAGCATTTAAATAGAAAAACCTGATCCAGCAAAGGGTTTTAGGGTCATATCTGTGCAAGGCAAGAATTTAAGAGTAGAGAAATAATAATCAAACCAGCTTGGTCAGATGTCCTATTTGCATAATGTCCACTAGAAAGTAATACATCTACCCAGCAGTCCTGTGGCCACTGCACACATCATCTCTACTGTCATAATCGTGTGAGGTCATCGGTGCTCATTTGAACCACCCTCCAGGGGTGAGGAGACTTAGATTTAGAGGATGTGTTCAAAAGGTTTGCACTACCTTGTCCATTTGTCTGTCTTGATTGTAGGCATGTATTTGTGCAGGAGGCCTCTGAGTCAGAGGCTCAACCATTGCAGTATTCCGTCCACAAATACACACGCAGTGCGTCCAGCTGCCTGATAGGGGGATCGCTAATTGGAGAAGTCTGCCCTGATCCCCTGTCACCAGTTGGCAGACAGAACAGTCTGGGCCGAAGCTGATTTCCAGAGTCAGGCATTCATTTATCTCAGTGATAACAGGGTATGTGTAGAGACCTAGCAAAGAAAGCAGAGGGCGGCTGCAGTTGAGGTGGGGACAGTACTAATGCCTCGGCATCAAGGACAGGCTTCGCACAGGGGCTTGGCACTTTATTCCCCTCTTCAAAGTTTAATTAGTCACTAATTATGAACAACTCTCTCTTATTAGGGATGCATTTGGCTGGTGCTGTAATTTTTTCTTAAAAAAAACATGTTCTCATTTCAACCAAGTTCCAAATGTTAACGTATCAATGTCAGAAACTGCAGTCAAGCACAACCTGTCCCCAAATCCCAGCCCCTTGAAACACGATGGCTCATTAATAACTTAAAAAGGATGATGACACTGATACTATTTATAGGGCCCTGCCAGGCAGGTCTGCCAGCGTTAAAGAAATTAACATGGAGAAATTGTCAACTGGAAAACATTAGTGTTTATCAACAGATCAATCAAACTTCAACAACTGTAAACTGTGCTTTTAGCTAAGTGAAACGTATTGACAATGACAGCCACTTGCCCACCGTGCTGAGGCGTCCTATATTCTCCAAACCAGACAGACTCTCCCCTAACACCGTGACCAGGATCCCGCTGCTGTATTTAAAGAACAGATCCCACTGCCTCTGTCCCACATCTAGGGGCAAATCCAAAGAAAGGGTGGTGGCCTGAGGTGTGTGTTAATTAGCTTTGACTGTCAGTTTGTGAAGTCTCAAGCAGACTGAATACATACGAAGGTTAGTGGCTCCAGGAGGCAAACACTAGTTTCTTTATGAAAGAAAAACTATGATTTAAGGAGTTTTTCTTGGTTCTCTCATCCTTTTAAAGCAGTGCTTGACTCTCATTGTTGTATATTTAGAGATGGTTCTATTTTCATTTCTGGGCTACATCGGCGATGATGTCATGGCTTCGGAACCTGAACAAAGCTGGAGAGCTCTGATAGGCTGCTGGTGATGTCATCCCTGTGCCTCTAATGCCCAGGAAAAGCACCAGGGACTGACTGTTTTCCTGACTTTTCTTTTCTTTCTCTTTCCTTCTTTCTCCCTCCTCCGTTATTTTTTGTTTCTTTTCAAATACAAAATCCCACTTTCACAGTAACAGTGCGTTTGGAGTTTCATATCCTAGCAACGTTATCACTAAAGGTAGCCAGTGACCATCTGTACAGACCAGCATTGCTTTGGCTTGATACACTTTCAGTTCTCACGGAGAGGATTTTATGCTGCATCACACTGAATATTGCTGCTCTGTAATTTCTTGTCATTATAGCAGACTCTTTCATGTGCTTCTTTTCTATAACCCAGATGATCAACACCTGTCAAATTCGACTGCTCACACAAATCCTAACCTGAAGAACCTACACTATGGCAGGAGAAGGAAAACTGAAAGGGATGAAAATATGGTAAGGGCACCTTGCTTCAAAATTAAGACAGCCCCAATCATTCCACAATATTCTCCTTACCTGTCTATCTGCACCCAAGCCACCTTTTTTTTATTTTTTAATTTTTTAAAATCTTTTTTATACATCAGTTCCTAAGATTGCAGGGTTGGTGAAATGATCTACTTATGAGGGTTGGAGTGGGAAGCTTGGGGCACCTAGAGCAGGATATATAGGGCTCTCTGCGTCCCTAGTGATATGGCTTTGTTTCCGTTCCATATGTAATAACTTTTATATTCCCTTAACATAGACTAAAACATCAGTCCTGTAGTTTTAGTTTTGACATCCTATGTAAAGCCCACTCTAAATCTCAAGGTATTCATCTATTAAGTGGAACAATAAAATGCTTCTCACTAAGGTGCTGTAAGCATTGGATTCATCACCATCTATGGAGTTCATAGTGCAAAATAGGAGCAAAACTGAAGTCTGCTTCTGCCACTCAGAATCCATGCTTTGTGACACAGTAATGAAGACAGCTAGAGAAGTCACGAAGTAAACAAAATGGAAACTTGAGAACTGCTAGACCACCTCCCATGAAGGACAAGGACCCCTAATACATTCTCAAGTCTAGAGGAATTTTCCTTCTTGACATGGCTGCAATTAGTTTTTACTAGGAGCAAAAACTACAATGCTAGAATTTGAAAATAGATGGGGGGGGAATACTACAATTAAATTTAAAACCAAAATTTAAAAATTAAAATAAATGATTCAAAAGTGATGGGAAAATATGAAGCAAATTCTCCCTACAAGATTTCTCCTTGGGAAATTTAGCAGGTCCAGGAGGCTCAAAAAGGAAAATGGTAGTTGTGAAGAAATGTTTGCAAAAATACTGAATTTTGCCAAAATTACAAAATAAGTATGAGTGATGGACCTTGTCATCAAACCTACATTCAATTGTTTTTTAAAGTTTATGTATTTATTTCTTCCATGAGAGAGGAAGTGAGAGACAGAGAGAGAGAGGAAGACACAAGTATACTTTCAACAGGGTCTTCATACCACGTTTTAACCCCAGCCTCTGCTAGACAGGATCACTGTGCCCAGTGTATACAGGGAGGCCCCGAGACACAAAGTTGGTACCTTCACATGTGAGTACAATTTTTTACTGTTGTGCTACTCTCTGGCCCCCTTAAAGTTCAAGTTTAATATCTAAACATATAGTAGTAAAAAATAAATTAGCATAATGATTATAAACACAATAACGTTCCAGGTAGACATATCAAAGGGCAGGGTATCAGGCCCTGCTGTGGTGGCAAACAATGCTAAGACACTGTGCTCTGTAGGCTTGGACCACATGAGGATCCTGATTCGATTCCCAGTCCTAACTGAAGGCCAGGCATAATGGTGTATACCTGTCACAGTGACTAGGGGTAGCTGAGGCTGGAAGATCATGAACTCAAGGATACACTGGAAAACACAGTGAGACCCTATCTGAAAATGGCTGGCGTGATGGACTACAAACTTACAGTGCCACCTGAGAGACCAAGACAGCAAGATCAGGGAATGGCATGATCCTGTCCTTAAAAAAAGAAAAATAAAAGCAGGGACAGACACAGTGAAACAGTTTAAGTAGAGTGCTGATGTGTGGTACTGGAGTCACTTGGAAGGCCTGAGGTCAGATCAAGGAGGCTAGAGCAATGTGTGAGACCCTGTTAAAAGGATCCAACTCTCAACTCTCTCTCTTATGAAAAAAAGAAATATAATAAACTTTAAAGAGGAAAGCAGGGCATTAAATTTCAAATTGCGCTGTATACAAAAGTACTTCATAGTAACTCAAAACAGAGATGTATTTTTAAATTTTTTATTATTTAATTTATTTATTATTGACCAAAGCAACACAGAGAGACAGAGGGAGAGAAAGTGAGAATGCAAGCTACCATGTCCAGGACTGGAACCATGGTTGATCATGTGGGAATCCAGCACCTTAACTACCATACCACCTGCTGGCCCCAAAATAGAAATATTTTACACATAAATGGAATGGTCAGATACGAACAACCCTCCGGCTGCAGAGGCTGGTTTGAGATATAAAACAATAAGAAGGTGTGTGTTGAGGGGGTGATATTCAGACAGAAGAAAAGCCATGAGTAAAGAGGAGAAATACAGCTGTATGCAGAAAGTAGGTAGGAGAAGATGATTATCTAAGGGTATGGTGGGAAATAAAATGGGAAACTTCTGAGGGTTCCTTTTAGGGACAGTCCACCCTAGAATGTTAAGCTTTCCACTGTGTGTTGAACGTGAAGAAGACAGGCAGAAATTTGTTCTTCAACTCACCTGTGCTTGTGCATTTGAAATGCTCCTGATAGCAATACGCCACACACTCCTCCTTGCTTTAGGCCCCCGTGTCCTCTTTGGCACTGTACATTGTTACCCACTTCCTTCCAGAGAACAAAGTTTGCTCAGATTCTAGTAAAACTCATCAGTTCCTCCTTTAATAACACCTTGACTTTCAACGTGTTTCATAATTTCAAAATCTGTACTCACAAATTGCCATAATTCTTTCAGAACAAAAGATGTTGTCCTTCTATCTGTTTACAATAGCATTTCTTATTGTTTTGTTTTGAAAAAAGCTTATTTTTTTTAATTGCCAGAGGGCACATGTGTTTGCCAGAGAGAGTCAGAGACAGAGAGAAAACACACAGCCCTCTTCCATGGGGCATGATCACACTGCAGTCCTTTCTCCTCCATTTCTCCCTCCTACTGGGGTCTAGGGCAAGCTCAAACACATGTTTGACATATTGCTCAAGCTACTGAGAGCCAAACTGGAACCACAGTCAGCCATGTGGGATCTGCTCACTGATCTACTAGGCTACAGAGCTAGAAGGCTCCCAAAATGCTATTTTAAGTGTGAAAATGTTCACTCAACTTATTAGCTATTTAACTTGTGTGTACAGAGCTGAAATAATTAATATTTTCCCCTTAATTGACCTTATTAGAAACATTAGTACCATAACTCCTTTGATGCTATGTTCTCTTTTTCTTTCTAATTGAGTTGCATGTAGTATGTGCTATGGTTTTAATGGTCCCCCAAAATTTCTGTGTTCACATTTTATTGTAAAGGGATTTAGAGGGTGAAAACTTGATTCAATTATTGTGTTAAATGATGGGGCTTTTGGTAGATTAATGGTTAGGTGGTTAGAAAGGAGCACTGTTGAGGCATGTTGGGTTCATGAGGAGTGGAAATGAAGCACGCAGAGACCCATACGGAACACAGATCACATTTTCTTCCTGCACACACCTGCCACTCTCTCTGCCTCTGGCAGCCATGTTTTGAGGTAGCCAGGCAGATGCCAGTTTCATACCATTGGAATCTTCAGCCACCAGAATCAAGTGTCAAAAAACCCCTTCTATTATTTATATGTCACCCACTCTCAGGTATTTCTGTAAGCAACACAACGATGGACTAAGATAGGGTGCTATTCCTAATGTAAAGTCATCTTTGTCAGTAGAAACACACAGAAAGGCTGTTTTGCAGGTTGTCTAAAAAGACCACAGCGCAGCCTAGAAAATAAGGGAAACATCGGTAATCAGGTGGCATCATAGAGAATACAATGTATAATAGACAATTTTTAAAGATTTCCCTGTCTTGTTTTCCTTCTGAAATTTTCTGGCTCACTCTGAAGTTTTCACTATTTGGACTAAGTCTAGATTTTATTCTAGAATTCTCTTCATTTTAATGGCTTTATCTAGCATCAATAATTTCTAACTATCCAGATAAACTAGTGGGGCATTTGCATTTTGGGGGGAGGTTGTTTGTTTTGATCATATAAATTAACAGGACACCATTCCACTTGGAGGCAGATACCATAAATTGAAGGCTTAGTCCAACTCCCGAGAGAGTAACTGCCAACTGTCAAAATATACGCCCAGCCAAAGACATTCTATTTTAACTGATTATTCCTGTCATATTAAACAGGTGGTTTTGAATCAATAACTTCATTTCAAAATTAACAAAATATAATATTTACACTGGCACATGAAATGTTTTCAGGAAGACATTTTCATGTTCATTAGAGAAAAAAGTATTATGATCTTCATAGTATCTTAAAGTAACCTTTGCTTTTTCCATATCACAGGCAGATAGTCCCTGGCCTGATGAAGATGGAGTGGTGTATATTTAAAAATATCTACAAACCATAAACACTTGTTATTCTATAGAGCTATGTCTATGGCTGGAAAAGAGTCATTTCTAGTTGATAAAAAGTTTTTATCTTTTTTTTTTTTTTTTTTTTTTTTGGAGAGGTTTTTTCGCTATAGTGCACGTGCACTCGCCAGACAGACAGAGAGAGACAGAGAAACAGAAAGCGAGAAATCACCCCCCAGGGAGGATGGTCACGCCGCAATCCCTTCTCCTCCATTCTCCTCTCGGGATCTTGGGCCCACGCACGCACACGCGCCCAGTGTGAGTTTTAAGCCACCGGGTCCGGGACGCCAACTGCGGTCGACTACGTGGGAGTCCAGCGACATAGCCATTACGCTAACTGCTGGTTCCCAAAAGTTTTTATCTTTTTCAAATCTGCCTTAAAAGTAGCCATTTTATTCATTACTAAAGCTCTATTCTTTACTTCCTTTTTTTTTTTTTTTTTTGAAAAAATTCTTCCTGTAATACATATTTATTGAAGGACTAATATATGACAGGCACTGTGAGACATTTAGTGGGTACTTGATGAATAAAACAGATATGTTCCCTGCTGTCCCAGATTGTGTTGAGATAAAAAAGAGGGTACAGTGATTAAAAACTTTTAAAAAAAGGCAAGGAGGGACTTAATGATATATGGTGATCAGAAAAAGACTTTGTGAAGAGTTGACATTTAAACTTACTCTTGAAGGCCAAGAAGGAGGCATTCCTGGGAAGAGCAAAAGGAATAGCCTGAACAGAAACCCTGAATGAGAAAAGAAATCAGCAGCTATGTTAAAAGGAAGCTTGAGTTGCTCTAACACAATAAGCAAGGGACAGAGGAACATGAGATGGATTTGCAAAGAAAGGCTGGAACCTGGTCTGCCATGGTGTTTAGGTAAAATGGTATTTGAAGTGAAGGGGAAAATACCAAAGAATTTTTTTTAATTTATTTTTCGAGAGGTTTTTGTTATAAGGCATATGCACTCACCAGAGAGAGAAAGAATTCACCCCCCCACACCCCCAACAGGAGAATGGTCAAGCTGCAATCCCTTCTCCTCCTCCTCTCGGGATCTTGGGAATACACACACAAGTGCCTTGCATGACTTTCAAGCCAACAGGTCTAGGACTCAAACTATGGTTGGCTACATGGGAGCCCAGTGCCTTAACCACTATGCCACTTGCTGGCCCCATTACTAAAGAATTTTAAAGAGAATGAAAAATATTTAATAGAAAGATTGCCCTGATAGTTATATTATGGCTGGATTGGAATTCAGAATGTAAGCAAGGAGAGTAGTTAAGAAACTTGCAAAAGTGTAGGAAAGAGATAATGTGGGTAGCTTGCAATAGATCTGAGCAGTGGACATGGGGAGAAATAGATTTATTTGAAACACATGTGTGCATACCAGGAATGCACATACCAGGAAATGTGTGAGTATATAGACTCGAGTGGTGAGAGAGTGCAGAAACAAATTGAGCAGATGGTTGACCGACTATAGCCTTTCTGGGTAAGATTGGGGGGGATTCATTTTGGATAAAGGAAAATTTAAGAAGGGCATTGAAATCATCTTACTTCTGAGATAGCTATGAGCTGAGTGGTGACATCAGGTTAGCCATTGCTCAAAGGAGAAGTCAGATTGCACTGAATACGGATGTCATAGATGCCATGTGATAGCACCGTCATGGATAAGGTCAAGTGTGGGTAAACTACAGAATAGAAGCACCCAGGTTTAAGACCGGTGGAATTTTAATACTTAGATGCTAGGGAAGAAGCAGGAAAATAAAGAGGCTGAGCCAAAGTGGCCTGAGAAATAGAAAGAAAATGAAGAGTGTGTAGTGTTGTAAAAACGAATAAAAGAGAATGCTGTTAGCAAGAGAGCAGTCAGTTTGGAAGAGTGTTCTGTTTAGCAATTCGAGGTTTAAAAGTTGCGACGAGCATAGGCCACTCTTGTCAGGGTGAGCATGAAGCCAGCCTGAAGTGTCTTGAGGCCAAGATGTTGATATCCTTTGACATCTTCTTAGTTTTAAAGTCAAGCTAAAAATAGCCCCCAAATATACGTCATTATTTGCCTGTGGTTGTGTAATGTTCCACACAACTGGTCTGTTGGTTAATTTGGTGACAAAAATTCAAACTGGTCCTTTAATTGAACTTACCAAACATTCCTACTTGAACATTTCTTTGTGGGTCTAAATCAAGCAGACTTGGGGCCAATGTCCTCGGCAAACGAGCAAACAGAAGCCATTCAATAAAAAGGAAAAAAAAAATCCTTCTTTCTAAAAAGGGTTTGAGATTTGTGTTTATTTATTTTATTTTTTTATTATTCAGCTTTTGGACTTTGTTACCAAAATTCAGCATATAACTGTTGAAGTCTCCACAAGAGTTAAGTCTCCACATGCAGATTCTCAGCAAGAAACTAACCAGACTAAAATGTGGAAAATTTGAATTCCTGAGGAACTTTTATCCCTTTATATCATTAGACAGAAAACATCCAAATAGCTAGAGATTTCCTTTTGTCTGTTGCACCTTTCACCATATCTCTCACTCAACAAAATAGCAGGATTCTGAACTTTGAAATATACAGGCCACATAAGTTTGGAATATTTGAAACATAAAAGCAGTTAAATACCCCCCAATCCAGACACAAGCACACATACAACACATCATTCAAGATGTGCCATCCAACTTCTAATAAAGAATTTGCCAACAAGGAGGCTATGAAAGCAATGCACATTGTCTGCATAAAAGCCTTCTTTTGACGAGAAAATGACTATTAATGAGAACATGTTCGTTTCTAGCATCAAGTTTGAAGAGACACAGGTCATAAATCTCTTTGATCTTCTTACTAAAGCTGGAATCAAGCAAAGAAGCAAGTTCATTCATTTTAAAAAAATGCTTTTGATTGAAATGATTCCATTTAGTTACAAGTAATTTATCATGTTTTTCTTTTACTTCTCAGGTTTGGCTTATTTTCCATTCTTGACTTCGTCATCACAGTTAAACCTTTGCTAGGTTTCCAGCTCGATGTTTCTTAGGATTTCTTATTTGAAGGGGGTCAGGCAAAACTTCCAAGAGAAATGTGTGTGTGTGTGTGTGTGTGTGTGTGTGTGTGTGTAGGGGGGTATATTTCGGGGGTGAGACAAACAACAATAAGAATTCATAAATTTTGAACAAAAAAATGTCTTTCGTAGCTCAGTCAGTACGCCTGCTAGATTTGCTTTAGATGTGTCAACACTGCCCTCTCTTGCTTATTCACAGCTCACATTGAAACTTTGGTTTAATTCAGTCTTATAAATCCAGCATCTCCTTTCTTCCCCGTGCTCTTTGCAACCACCACCTAAAACAGAGTACTGTCATATGACTCTTCACTTGAATTTACTCCCTTTTTTATTAAATGCGTTTCCATCTGTTATTTCTACTTCCTGCCTACCTGGGAGTATCTGTTTTTGTCTTTTCTGTATAGTATCTCACTGTGTTGTGATCCTCCTACTCCAGCCTTTCGAGTAGCTAGAACTACAGAGGTGCACCACTAAGCGCAGGTTTTGGGTAGGCCAACAATCAAACCCAGGCCTCCTGCATGGTTTCAACCTGCCAGTAGCTCCAGTTATCACAGCTGGGCCTGCTCCTGTCAATACAAAGCACCTTGAGGGAACAGGAAGAACAAGCCTCTCACCAGCAATGTCCCTTTGGAGGTGTAATGCAAGCAGTGCTGGCAGGAAAACAGTCATCTTTCTTTCCTATAAGGAGGTCTAATTCTATCTCCAATATGCTCTGAATATACTTGCGGTTTGCCATTCTGGTTACAAGGTGAAATCTGGAGTCCTTTATCGATCATCTCAACCAAACTTCCTCACTGTCTGGGGCCTCTGATCTTCCTGGGTGAAAAAGGATGGAAGCCAGAGGTTGATTGTTCAAAGACAGAGAAGGTCTACCTGCCTTTCACTTCTCACTTCACAGAAAAGCCAGGAAATTGCCAGCCACCAACATCCATGGGCTCTTTTTTCAATCAACAAAATTTAAAGGAAGGATTTTTCTTTTGATCTCTGAGAAATCCAGAGAAAGTGAGAGATATTCACGCTCAAGTCACTGATTGACATGGTTAATTATCTCTTTCCGCCTCCCATCCTTGATTAGCATATTGATTTTGGTCGAAAGAGTGAAAAGCACAGAAGAAAGAGAAATAACGAAAACCAAAATGATCATTTCAGTCATAGATTGTTAATTTTTTACTTGCAAGATTTTGGAACTCTCACCCTCCCCCACTCATGGCTTAAAAGCGATTCTTTTAGTGCTGCTGAATATGCTAATATGAAATGGACCTTCATGAATGAAATGTGGAGGAAAGCCTATAATAGCTGTGCCTTTCTTAGTCAAATATGTGTGGGTAGGAAAGGGCTTAGAGGAAAATTCCCAACCTGCTCCACCCATAAGAACTGCAAGTGAACAAAAGTAAAATAGGTCCACTTTCTCTCACCTCTTCTGATTAATTATCAGCAACTGTCTAAAGCACTGAGGTAGGGGCTCTAATACCCTCTAATACCCAGCTCAATAGGAATAAACAGAAAAGTTCTGGGATCTGAAATATTAATGTTGTGTGCCATAGGAGTGAAAATAAGGAAGGTCAGGATTCATAGTTGGTTCAGATGAGGCATCTCTTATTAGGATCCAAGCACATAACTAGAAAGAATATGAATCTATACTGCATATAGAGTGGGTTGGCTTACTTGTTTGGTAGAATACAAGGGAGAACTCGAAGAGAATGAGAGATAGGACGAGTCACTTCGAGGATGAGAAAGGACAGGCAAAATTTAACTAATTTACCCAAAGAGAGTAAAACAGATCATTGGGCTCCTTAGCAGTCAAGAAATAGCAAGAAGGCACACAAAGATATCACGAAGTGACAAATGACTGGAAAAAGATTGGAAGAGGGTAGTTCAGGTGTTCACTGGATTAGAAGTATGTATTCAGTATTTCAGTTTTCATTTCTAACAACTTGTACACTTTTTCTCTGGCGGTCACTCTCGTATTTCAGTATCCAAAGGGTTCTGCTTTCTCACCTTTCTTATCCAAATCTGTTCTTGGAGAAATCTCTCTCACATTGGCCATCCAAATGAGGCATTTTGCTACTATCATTGTCAAAATATACCTATTTCGGGCTAGCAGGTGGTGTAGTGGTGAAGTGCACTGGACTCCCAAGTGGCTGATTGCAGTTTGAGTCCCAGACCCAGTGGCTTGAAACTCACACTGGGCACATGTGTGTTCATGCCCCAAATCCCAAGAGGAGAATGGAGAAGGGATTGTGGTGACCATCATCCTGAGAGATAATTTCTTGCTTTCTGTCTCTCTGTCTCTCTAGCAAATACATGTGCCTTATAGCAAAAATCTCTCTCTCTCTCTCTCTCAAAAAAAGTGTATATATACACACATGTTTCACCTCTAGGCATTTGGAAATGGCAAAGGAAGAGGAAAACCATTTTTTTTTAATGCCTACAATATTTTCCCACTTCTCTTGATACTGTGGACTTTTAGAGCCAAAAATGGCTAACAGCATAGCTAGTATGGGCATTATCAGCTTTAGTTTGCTTGTTGTAATAGAAAAATGACTGAATTTGAAGTCATCAGGTATATATTCAAATCCTGTGATTCTGTTGCATGCCATGTGGGTGACCTTGGCCAAGTCACTTAACCTCTCTGAGTATAGTTTCCTATTATATAAAATGAGGAAAATAATTTCTACCTTGCCTACTTTACAATGTCGCTGAGAAGATCAAATGAGATACTATATGTGAAAGTTCTTTGAAACACTACAAAACACTACACAGATGCAAGCTATTGTTATAAAGCCGAATCCTGGTGGGTCCCTGTGGTTTTTGAGCCATACCTGCGCATGCTGGGTCTGGCCTATCATTATTTCTAAATATGGCTGGTCTATTGGCTTCTGAAGTTTCCACATGAAATACAGTCTGTGTATTTGCTCGAAGCCTCTGCTCAATGTCCTCAAATAATGGGCCATTAAGTGTTACATTCCCAACCAGCAGAACCAGCATTTTTGACCTTGTACCTGTGACCTGCAGAAGTACTATTGTATCTCAGAGATAAACGTACCTGAACTGCAAGGTGCTTAAAAGATATATTTAGTGCGTAGGCATTTCATTTGTCACTGAGCAATTTTACAGTGTCTGATATAAGCTGGAGATTTTATGATCTATAATCAAAGGCTTTTGCAGACACCTCTCCTTAATTTGGATTTGTGACAGTATTAAAAAATGGGACTTTCATCTTTGGATCCATTTCACTTACTTGGATGAAACAGCAATGTATGCTTTTAAGTACCAGTCACTTAAAATTTTCAGACTGTCCTTAGTAACATAGGATCTCTTGACACAAACTTGTACTATTGACTTAAGGAAAAAGTATTCTATTTTCTTCTCCTTTTCATCACCTTAGTGTCTTCTTTGCACCAGCCTGTTTTACTCCTTAAACCAAATAGCTAAGGGTCTAATGGGCAAGGGTAGAGGGGGGCATTTCTCTTGCTGTAGTTGTATACAGAGGCTTTTTTACTGAAAGATCTATGAAATAACCGAAATAGAATCTCATAGTATTAGAACCAATCAAGAAATTTTAGAGTATTTTTTAGAGTCCCATTTTACTTGTAAAAAGCTGAGCCTTAGAATTAGGGAGATACCAAAAGACATACTTTCATGACTGACACAACAAGCATTACAGTCAATTTCTGGTATTCTCTTTAGAGTATTTTTAACCACTCTGGTAAAAGTGTCCTCTCTAGAAAACTATTTTATTATGAATAATATATATATCACTGAACATTATTTTTTTAGAGAGATATTTTTGCTATACGATGCCTGCACTCACCAGAGAGACAGGGAGAGACAGAGAGACAGAAAGTAAGACATCACCCCCAAGGGGGATGGTCATGCCACAATCTCTTCTTCTCTATTCTTCTCATGTGAGTACGCACGCACATCCGCCCAATGTGAGCTTTAAGCTGCTAGGTTCAGGACTCAAACCATGGCTGACTACCTGGTGGTCCAGTGATGTAGCTATTATGCCATCTGCTGGTACCTATCTCTGAATATTTTTATAAATTCCTATAGATATTTTGAGCTGTGGAATTTTGCCATATGGCATATATTGCTTTCCCTTGCCCTATAAGAAATGCCATAAAATGATGAAGAAGCCCTCCTTCCTTCTACAAAGTAGTTTACAGAAGTGAAATACACACAAGGACTCTAACATTTATTGTGAATAGACTGCATGCACAAAGTGAGAAAAACCAACTTAACATCAATCACAAAACTCATACTTCCTTCTTTGTCATATTTTACGTTTTTGGTAGAGCTAAAACACAAGACCTGGTGATGTAATTAATTTGGTGTCCATCTCCCAGCTTTTTAGGGCTGTGCTGTATGATCTAAATCTCAGAAGAATCTTAGTCTCAGGGTAAAGGTTGCCCCTCCTCATCTGCCATCTTGTCTCTAGTAGGTCTGGTCTTGTTCCCTGTTACACTCTCATGGCTTTCTACCTGAAAGAAGCCAGAAGGCAGTCATACACAGTCATCCTCACATTTGCTCTCACACATGGAAGTGTGACACACTGAAAATACTAGGACATGGGGAACAGTGGGGCCATTGTTGAGCTTATCTTTATATAAAAAAATAAGAGATAGGTTCAATAAATATTTAAGGAGTTTTTGCAGAAGTCTGAAGGAAGTTGTTTCTGCATTTTAAAAAAGTGAAGGTGCTTGATATTATAGAGTCTGCATCACATTATGTTCTCAAGTCCAGCTAAAATGTTTCTTTGGTTTTATATTACCCAGAATTTTGTTTGAAAACACTTTGGATGGGGAAAAATAGCAGGAAAAGAGGAAAAATGACAGGTACCCCAAGATTAGCCCTGAAGAACATCCATGGATAAACCCCTGGTGTGTGGTGCCAGCAGCAGGTCAAGGGTCACCCACCCATGTCCCAATGTCCATACTTATGAGATATGGTGAACTTCCTTGAGTAATGGCCAGCCTGAGTCACATCCATGTCAGGAAACTGATGCCATTTTCTCACAGTTTTTCCAATTTGGGGGCTAATTAACCCAAAAAGGAGACAATACCAAGTGGAATATTAAAATAAGAATATGTATGAGATTTAATTATTTATCCTCTCATTCATTCACTGGCAAATGTTTAATGAATACCTACTATTTTTGGCAAGCAATTGTCACTTGTGGACCGATGACATTGGTAATCCTGAGAACATGTTCAAAATATACTATCAGGTCCCATTCTGGCCTCTCAAATAAAAACCACCATTTTTTTTTAAGAGATATTTTTGCAATAGGATGCATTCACTCATCAAAGAGAAAGATAGAGAGACAGAAAGTGAGAAATCATGCCCCAGGGGGATGGCCATGTCACAATCCCTTCTCCTACATTCTCCTCGCAGGATTTTGGGAATGCAGCACATGTGTCTGGTGTGTTTCAAGCCTCCAGGTCTAGGACTGGAACTGCAGTTGGCCATGTGGGAGGGTAGTGACATTATTGCCAAGTCATTTGCTGGCCCCCAGAACCAGCATTTTAAACAAGATCTCCAGTTGATTCACATGCACATTAAAGTTGGACAAGCACTGTATAAGAAAACAAGATAGAGTCATTGGCCTATAAGAAAAAAGGAAATTAAGGGACCAGCAGTTAGCGTAATGGCTATGTCACTGGACTCCTTCGTAATTGACTGTGGTTTGCGTCCCAGATCCGGTGGCTTAAAACTCACGCCAGGCGCATGTGCGCGTGTGCCCAAGATCCCAAGAGGAGAATGGAGGAGAAGGGATTGCAGCGTGGCCATCTCCCCTGGGGGGGGGGTGATTTCTCGCTTTCTGTCTCTCTGTCTCTCTCTCTCTGGCGAGTGTATGCACCCTATAGCAAAAACTTCTCCAAAAAAAAAAAAAAAAAAAGAAAGAAAGAAAAAAGGAAATTAAGAAAAAAAAACTTACCTAGTTTTAAATTTTAGACTATATACAAATCTATTCATTTGTATATTTATTAATATATTATTAAAATATGACTGTATTGGCACCAGCAGTTGGCGTTATGGCTTTGTCATGGGACTCCCATGTAGTCGACCATGGTTCAAGTCCTGGACCAGGTGGCTTAAACTCATGCCAGCCGCATGTGCATGCGTGCCCAAAATCCCAAGAGGAGAATGGAGGAGAAAGGATTGCGGCATGGTTATCCCCCCAGGAGGTGATTTCTCACTTTCTGTCTCTCTCTGTCTTTCTGACGACTACACAAGCCCTATAGCAAAAACCTCTCCAAAAAAAAAAAAAAAAAAAAAGAGAGAGAGAGGGATTGTATTGTAATTGAATCAGTCCTTAACATTTGATTATCTACTTTAAGGAAAACTGAACTGTTGATTGATTCTCTTACGAATGTCCAAGAATCCTCCATTGGTAATTATTTACTTTTAAAAATATTTCATTAATTCTTATTTACAAAACACTTTATTTACTTTTAAAAATATTTCATTAATTCTTATTTACAAAACGCTTAAACATTATAAGGAAATAGTCCTAGGTAACAGATTTAGCACCTTAGAAACTGGTTCTTAACCAGAAAGCATTGGTGGAAACTATTGCAAAGCTGTCAAAAGTCCCAGCTACTTCTATAAAGCCCAAGGATGGTATCTACCAGTTCTTATTTGGAAAACACTTTCTTCTCACTTACATGTGATGGGAAAAAAAAGCAGCCTCTTTTGATTTTGCACAATGAAGCTTTGGGTAGTTACATATTCTGGAATACAGCTGGTTAAATGAAATATTCATTTTATCTTTCAAAACACAGACTGGAAATGTACCCAATGCCCACTGGGAAGTATCAAAGAAGATAAATTATTGGGAAAAGCAGATTTCGCCTTCTTCTTTTCTCTGGTCTCTACGCTTTCCAAATTCAGACTCTCTCTTCCTTTTTTCTCCCCTTTGGGAGCATTTTAAGAAGATAAATACAGATTTATCATTTTTAGCTCAAATGAATGTTTTCAAAATAAGTTGTGGTGCTGTCTGCCAGCAGTAGGCACCCCTGTGTTCACTAGTAAAATTCTGCCAAACCCTCAGTCCTCATGGGCACCTTTGCACTCTAATTGCCAAAAAAGAAGGTAAAAAAGCCTCACATCAAGTATGTGGCACCCAGGGGATAGAAAAGCAAAGAATATGCACATGAACAGTAACATTTTTCAAAGGAGAAACATAATTTCCTGGAGCAATGATAGGCGAATGAATTTTTCTACAGATATTCTCTCTACACTATAGCCATTAATAACATCACTGCCCTGGATAGAAACGTTTACACATAGGACCTCAAAAGGTCCTAATGTGACCCAGATACCGACCCTAAGATTGGATCCAAGCAATTAAGCAGGGTAGCCTTGCAGGCTGTTCTCTGCACAGCTCCACTGCACACCCCCAGGAAGCACCGTTCACGTGGACAATGATGCAAATGGCGCCTCCGCTGAAGTCCCTTTGCAGTCACAGTCCTTTCCTTCATCAGAAAATCACTGACGCCTGAACATGCCTTACACCTCCTCCCACCCTTTCCATCCTTATCACAGGCAGCTCTAAAATGGGTGAAAAGATACAAATTTTCTGAGCGTTACTCTTATTCAACCATTTTTGATCAAAGGAACCTAAAATCTACTTTCAACTTTTGACTAAGCGTCTCTCCTCCAGAAAATCCCAAAAGATAGTTATTCTTACAGCCATTGCTTTTTGTTATAGCCATTATTTTAATTTAGTTTTGAACTACAATAAAAATACTGGCATGGCTACCAATGAATATAAAAAATACATCAGGTCAATAGTGTCAGTGACCTGAGCTTTCTAGACTTCTCAGACCAATGGCATATCAACAAGACTGCTCGCTAGTTAGAAGTTTCATGTGGAACTTCATATAATATTTAGAGGACTCTGCTGGTATCTTCCATGCCTCCCATCTAAGTTGTTCCTCTTTCTACACTGACTGGGGGTACTTGAATTTATTCTGTAAATATATTCTGTTTATTTTTCTATAGATTTTTATCACTGTGAATATCTTATTTATGTGGGTATAATAACTTACTAGACCTTTAATAAGCACTGAGTAGGTGTTCGATGATGTTTGGTGGACTTATAAGTAAACAAATGAGTAAGTAACTGAGTCTATGAGATACTTTGCCTAGAATGTGAAAGAGCAGGAATTTTGTAAGAAAAATTATGGCCATAATTCAAGCATTGAGGAGGTTAACATCTAGTTAAGGTTTTAATACCATGTGAAGTTCCATTAAGACCTAATTCTAATTTCAAATAGATAATGAAATAGACAGTAGAGGTATTGGTGCAGAAGTCATGGGAGAAGGGTTGATTGGCTAGGAGGTAAATTTGGATCTACCCCTTCAATAGATAGGTAAAATTTACTGCACAGTATGCTAGTTTATACATACCCATTTATAACGGTGAGTGACCTTAATGGCTCAGAAATGTTTACTATAAAAGGGTCAAGAGACTTAGGATTTTGATACCTCACCATTATGTTTACCAATGGAAATGTAGTATTTGATTGCAAGAGCTTAAGTGTAAGGATACACCATTTTTTAAAGGTGAAATAATTCTGAAAACATCACTTATTGCTGCTCTTAGAAGGCAGGTTAGGGCCAGCAAGTGGTGCGGTCCTTAAAGTGGCTGGATCCCAGATGATCAACTGTGCAGTTTGAGTCCTGGACCCTATGACATAGATGCCAGCTATATGTTTGTGCATGCCCAAAATCCCAAGAGAAGAATGAAGGAGAAACTGTGACAAGACAATCTCTGGGGAGTGCTTTTTCACTTTCCCTCTATGTCTCACTCCGGCAAGTGCATGGGCTTTACTGCAAACTAAAAATAAAAAGAAGAAGGCTGGTTATAGTTTTACCACCTATCTTTGCTTTGATTTAGGATACACTATAGAAAATTTGGTGGAATTTGGTACTGAATAAAACAGCATTTCCGAGCAACTTTAAAGCATGGTTAATCCAATTAGCAGAGAAGAAATTCTGGAAATGGTATTGGTGTTCAAGAAAGATTAGTATTCCTCATCAAAATTCTCCTTAAAATCTGTCTAGTCAGTAGGTACATATGTAGTGGTCAGTTTAGCAGTCTTAAATGTAGCATTGGTATGAAAGGAAATGCAACTCATTCCGATCCATCTAGCTCCCTTAAACCAATCCAAAAACTGCCTGTCATCCAGGTCTGTAAATAATAATCATCTCGGAAAAAGAAAAACTAACGTTTCTTTATGTGTGTTTATTTATTATTTTTAATAACCGCTTTGGAGAGTCTCCGTGTTATCTAGGCAACACAAAAAAGTATCTAAAGACCCTGAGTTCTGGAAAATAAAACTGCGTTATATGGTGTGTGTGTATCTTTTTTAGAGCCTCGTCTTTTTAACAATGGTGTTTCTGTAATGATTTAATGATGGGTGCTGATGGTTAGGGGCTGCCTTTCTCCCTTAACAGTATGAATAAAGCAACAGGGCGTCTGTGATATGCGGACTTATAAATCTCAAAACAACAAGGGTCGTTTGGGTTTCCCATCGCTCACAAAGCAGCATTTATATTTCCCATATGTTTTATTTATTTCTCTGAGTGTTTCATTGCACTTTTTTCTTTTTCCTTTACTTTTGAGGGCATTGACCCATCTCTTTCTCAAGAGCATAAAGAATGAGAACAGAGATTAAAAAATAATAATAATTCAACATTAGGCCCTTCACTTTCTTTCCATCTTCAGTGAAAATTTAATGACATTTGAAACTTACCTCTATCCTTCACATCCAAAAGGTTGTTGGTAACTTACCCTTTTATTTCCCCATTCAATACAAATTCTGTTTCTGATAAGGGAGGATTAGCCAAGAATAGGGCAAAACCATTTTACTCCACTTCACAAATGGCCACAGGAGAGTGTCTAGAAGAACTCTTCTTCAGACAGCCCTGGTCTCAGTTGGTCCTTTGTTGAGGGCAGGGGTGATGGTGGTGATGTGAACTCAGAGATTCAGGGAGATTGGAATGTTTTTCTCTACTCCTGTAATCTCCCCAAATAAGTAGAAATCACCAAATGTATTTTTGCTTCATTGTATCTCATTGTCTATATCTTTTGCTGTTCTTAATTATCCAGTCAAGAGCTCTTTGTCAGGATCCCTGAAAGGAGAGCCCTGTGAAGCAGCTCTCCCAATAGACTAACACTGTACAGAATACTCACAAGTCTTTTTATCAGGAGACTATTCAGATCTCCATGTTGCTTTTCCATCATTAAGTTCTAGAGTACTATTTGCTAGTGGCAGGGCCACTGTCAAGTCCTTTAACCCTCTGAGCCTCAGTTTTCACATGTATAATATGGGGGCAACAGTATCTGTTTTGTACTGAGATGATTTTGTTAAATTAAACAGCCTGGGGGACTAGCAGGTGGCATGGTGGTTAAGGCGCTGAACACTCCCACATGGCTGACCACAGTTCGAGTTTAGGACCTGGTGGCTTGCTTTCTCACTTCCTCTCTCTCTCTCTCTCTCTTTCTCTGGTCAAATTAACATAAAATGAATAAAAAATAAAATGAAATAAGAATAATTTTTTAAAAAAATTCAACAGCCTGATAGAGGTAAGATAGAGCATTTAGTAGACATTTTAAAAAGCCCTAGTTTCTTTTTCTTCCTCAGGTCTTATTACATTCCCACCATGCTACTATGCATGGAGATCCACACAAATGTGGGAAGTTCTTGGGAATTAATGGAAAATGTTAATATTTCTCACATGTGCCTAATGATACCTCATGAACCAGAGCTGAACTCTAAAATCCTTCCGGAGCTCTCTCCCTCCTTGTCCATTACTGCAGTAGCTCATATCAGAGCATCTGTCAAAAATTGCAGTGGGACACATTTGGCAGTTACTTTCCCCCTCATTCATTTAATGTTATCCATTAAAGGGCAACCATAATCAAAGAAGCAGTGGTACAGATGAAGATATTGAGCCAAGTGAAGTTTAAAAAAATAAAATAAAATCTGTTTCAATTGTTGTCCACTATCTGTGAGATATGACTTTTGCCATAATGGGATGCACTTTGGCACTAACTTTGTGGTTCAGTATATTTATCATGAGTCCCTGAAATGTGATTCTACTACCGGAAGTACTGAGAGAACCATACAGTACCATGGGATTGACTGTAACCAGGCCGGGACGTAGAGACCCCAAGGATAGTTTTACAAATACAAATATGCTAATAGATTTCTTTGTTCATGATGGCTTAGATCCATCTTGTCTGTTAGAATGTTACAACTCTGTCATTTTATTAGGAAAGGGTATTGCAAAACATCTAGCTTCTCTGGTCTTTAAAATAATCTCTACTCTGTTCTGCGAGTGAGCCTGCTAGCCCACAGAATAGAGCCAGTAAGAACAATGACCTAAAAAGCATTGCCACCTGTATCCAGAGACATTATCAGACTGGTGAGAGGGAGAAGCCATCACATTAGATTCATTTCACATCAATTGTATTGCACGGCATAGACAGGAGAGCCACAGGGATCCGAAGGAACTTCTGCCTGCCAGCCACAGAGCAGTATGAGGTGGCACCTACAGAACCTGACCTTCCTTGGGCTGGGCTGTCTTGGAGGCACCCATACTAGGCCTACTTCTTATTCATTAGGCTTCGCACTAACAGCATCCTTTAGCATTAATTCGGATGGTAGAATAACACCACCTTTGCCCTGAATAATCAAAGAGCAGAAGGTATGTGGCACCAAGAAGCCTGGGCATGAGAAAGTAATAAATATGTTTCAAGATGACAGTTTCGAGGAGTGTGAGCCTGCACAGCAAAGTTGAAGGCAGACAGCTCCAGATGGCAAAAGCGGCAGAGGAGATGTCTTCGAAACCACCAGTGTCTGAAAGGAACGAACAGAACGCAGACCAGGTTGGATCACAGGAAAAGCCCCAGAGACGCGCAACGAGATGTGCCTTTTGAAACAACCAGAAGAGAATAAGAAATAAGGAAAGGACTGAGCCAGTTCAAGTGTTCTTGTAATAGGATGAGGTTGCTTTATTTCTGTATCTGAAATCCCTTCCCTTTAAAGGCATTTCTTTTTACTCCACTTGAGCCCCTTCCTTTAAGTCCTATTCTGTAGTGCACCAAAACCGCATAAATAAAACCACTTTGGAAACTCTGTCCTTAGTCATCCTGGGGGGGTACATGAGAGGCAAGGAGGGTATAACCCACCTTTCACATATTTTTAACTACTCAGCATAAACTCACATTTAAATGTCACCAGTAGCAAAGCCAAGAATAAATTCACAAGCATGCCTGCATTCGGGCGTGTTAACATGCACACACATACACACACATACAAATACACATGCAGTAGTACCGAGAACAAAGTTGCCAATTTGCAAATGGGACACGAGACTCTATGAGGACAAATGTGGGCCTATGGTTTAAAAGAGTAAATAATTGGTTTCTGTCCTGTGTCATGTTTTAATTAAAGATAGCAATGCAATCTACAATATATCTGGAAATTATTAGAAACCTTTTTTTCCAGCGGCAAAAAGGATCGATACCTTTTTGTCTCTGTAGCATAAAACATCTCAGGTTGCTTTGTCCCTGTTTATTCCAGCAACTCAGACTTGAAAGTAAACATTAAAGTGATGAGGGTGAAATCATATTTTGAGAGTAAATGAGGACATTTTGAAATTAGCTAAATTGTTTGCTTCAATAGCTTGGGAGATATCAATCTGAAGGCCTTTGCTCTAGGGATAGAGACAAAGGAAGAGCCAAATGATTCAAGGGGGTGGGGGTGGGGGCTTTCTGTTTTTCAAGCAAAGCAGCCAGAACCATTAGACAAAGCCAAGAGCTATGAGGTTATGAAAAATCATGATGATAATTCATGCCATCTCTGGGAAGCACTAGAAAAATTTAGCAAGTTTGGTATGTGTTTCTCTCTATAAAATGGGTTTTTTAATTTGGCTGCTGATTCTCAGGATGTTGAAAGCAACATATCATGTTAGAGTCCTAAAAGATAAACACTGCTCTTGAAGAAAACAGTGTGGGATGCTAACAAACGCAGAGGCCGAAGCCTTCTCTCCAGCAGCCCCAGCGAGCATTTGTTTAAGTCTTTCCCACTGAAACGTAACCATCCCCATAGCATTTTAGCATCCTATACAGAACTGTAGAAATGGAGAAAATAGAATGACCCTCCAATCATTATCTATAGGACATTACACTGATAAATGGTGGTATTAATGAACCCAAATGAATTTGAATCCTTTCTCCCTGCAGTTATTTTGATAATACTGGAATCTACTAAAGTGCATGGAATTAACAATTAAAGGGGGTTAAGCAGACACTTAATACTTGTTCTATTTTGCACAATTTGGCAGTAATGCATCTGCTGTAATCAGGACTTTTATTTCTCATTGGGAAAAAAAAAAAAAAGGGAAATGTTTATGTTTTGGAAGCAAAGCCTCTAGGATTTGCGGCTCCTCGGCGCAGATCCGGCATGTATGTGTTTGCATTTGTGTGTGTGTGGCTCATGTGTGCTGGTGGCCCCGCCGGCGCGGCTGGCCTGTCTGATTTCTCCTTTTGCAACAGCTCCACCTTTGGGTTTCTAAAGGGAACTTTGTTTTCCTTTTTCCTAAAGGATAGGACAAGCAGTGAGAATCTTTTGTTCACTGAGATGAAGAAATAAAATAATTTTCCTCATCAGAAAGAGAGACAAGATGAAAAACAGAAGGCATAAAGAGAGAAAAGGGAGATGCAGAAGAAGGAGGTAAAAGAACACAGGAAGAAAAGAAAGAGAGAAAGAAGAAAGAGTGGATAAGCAGAAAGAAAAAGAGGGACGCTTCCTTTTTAGACCAGAGAGAAATGGAGCTAATGACTGAGTAGCTGTTTCTGCCTGGGATGCAGATGTCTGAAAGGGTGTGTTTGACCTGGGAGCCCAGCGTTTTTGTTTCGGACTTTCTCGGCAATACCATTTTTCCTGTCACTTCTGTTTCTAAACTGTAGCACCAGGTTAGTGAATGAGAGAGTTTAACAGAGGATTTAGATTTCTGCTAAACCTATTCTTTTTAAAATAAGAATTATATACAATGTGAGCACTTTGGTAAGATTCTTATTATTTCTTTCTGAAAGCTCAACAGTTTTGGATTGTTTCCCAGCAGATTATAGCCTCACTCCCAGAAAGCATGACCTTGGCTAAACCAGGGATGGAGGAATGAACACAGAGAAACTTCTTAAATTTCTCTGTCTACTAAATCCCAATCTTTAGATGTATGAGCTTCTGCTAGGCAAGTATCCCAGGAATATACTATCCACAGCTTAGTGGACTGGGCTGGAGATTTACCAAGTCTTTGTCTAGAGGAATTGGTTTGGATCTTTTAGTATGAAAAGATCAAGAAAAATGTCTGCTCAAAATTCTGTGCTCTATAAGAATGTAGGTTTTTATAAACAAATCTATAAGGTTCTGAGGGAAGAAAAAAAAAAAAAAAGAATAGTGTCACAAGTGGAATGGAAAAGGCATTCTGAAGCCTTAGATTAACTCCAAAAGCCAGCGAGTCCATGCACTTTGCTTTGAAGCCTTTAGTTCTGACCTTCATAGCTTCAAATCTGGTTGTTTCTCATCATCTCCACTTCTCACTATCTCTTCTCTGAAAATCGCATTGCATAGTTCACCCAGATCCAAATCCAAAAGTACCTTCTTCAATAAGTAATTTTTCTGATCAAAATTCTTGACGTTCTCCCTGTTTCTCACAGCATGAAATTTCTATTTCTCAGCCCAATACAAATGTCTTTGCAAATCTGTTCCCAAATCCCTCTCCCAGTGACCACAGATAAGGATGGTCCTTTCTAATAAGAGTAAGCATTCAATGCCTCATTTCCACTCTGAACTTTCTTTCCATTCTGTTCTCCCTTGAGGTCCACCTGCAGTCCCATCCCTTTTACAAGGCATTCCTGACAAACTCATTCATAAAAGCATCTTCTAGTTCTGTATTCCTGAGTGTGTTTATTACTCATGGAGGACCATAACTTACATGGCATGGATGATACCTACTTCTCTATCTCTTTACATATAAATGACATATATAGAATTTTCAACTCCATACCTAGGTTATAAGCTTCTTGAGGGCAGCTTATGACAATTGGAATCTCTTTGTGACAATTAAGGTAGAGTTTTTTATATAAGAGGTATTGAGTTTAAATATACGTATATTTGTTGAAATGACATTGAATTGAATATCCATTTTGTTCACCCTAATAAGGAGTTAAATACTTTTTATTTTTTCTGTAGGGCACATGCACTCACCAGAGAGAAAGATAGAGGGAAAGTGAGAAATCATCCCCCAGAAGGAATGGCCACAATACAATCTCCTCTTCTCCAATCTCCTTTTGGGGTTTTGGGCACACATGCCTATGTGCCTGGAATAGTTTTCAAGCTGCTGGTCTGAGAGTAAAACTACGCAGCCAGTCATGTAGACTCTAGTGCCTTAAACTCCAGGCCTTCCACTGGTCTAGGAGTTAGATACTTTTAACTAGCATCTTTAGTTTGAGAACCCAGTAATTAAAATGAGCTTGGCCTACAGAAAGATAAACATTTACTTTTTTTTGGGGGGGTGGGGAGGATGGATTTTTTGGTATAGGGCACTTGTGATTTCCAGAGAGAGAGAGAGAAAGAGAAACAGAAAGCAAGAAATCACCCTCCAGGGGGGATGACCATGATGCAATCCCTTTCCTCTAGTCTCCTCTTGGTATTTTGGGCATGCATGCATAGATACCTGGCAGGAATTCCAAGTTCCTAGGTTTGGGACTCAAACCATCGTCAACCACATGGTAGCCCAGTAATGTAACCATTATGCCATATGGTGTTCCCAATAAACACTTACTTTTAAATCTTTGCTATTGAATATTTAGTCAGTCCCTATTGTAGAAATAAGGATTTTATATTTTCTCTTGTTTTACATCCCCCAGCTATGTTTACATGTTTTTAAAAATATATTTACTTTAAGTATCTACAAATCTTACACAATTTGAAGCCAGAAAAAGAAGTCTGCTTATTTGGGTACACAGTTTTTCGTATACCCTGCTTTATTGTAAGCAAACTAAGCACTGAGAACTCTTGGAACTCAACAATCAATTAGGCCAGAAATGTATCCAATAGATCCCTCTCTCAATATATAATACATATCCAGATTTTTATTTTTGAGTTTGGCTAAAGAATAATGGGTGCTCAAAAATCATCATTTTATATAATCCACATTTAGAGGCAATAGGCTTCCCTTTATATTCAATAATGTGTTCTTTCTTTAGCTATCAAATACTGAGTATTTCTTTAACAGGGCTCTTAGTTTTTTATTGGTCACACACATGATTACAACAGAGTACAGAAACCCTTGGATGAGGATGATCCCCTGAGGGCATTCCATAGCACAGGTGGTAAGATAGAGGTCCCTCAACTTATACAGGGTGTTTTCATCACTGCAGAGCAAAGTAGCTTTGAAATGCATGCATCACAGAGGAAAAACCAACTCTATCAGTCAATAGGCATATTCCGTGTTCATCTTACACAAAACACTGTGGTGATTACAGAAGAAGTGAAGGTTCTAGCCCCTGCTCTCAAACTGTGAGCAAGGCCATCAAAATCCTAAAACACCTTTGAGCCAGCAGTAGTTTGTTAGAGGTAAATTGTGTGTATGATCATCCGTGTTGAAGAACCACAGAAGAAGAGACATCAGGGGCATACCAGCCCATGGAGGAATGGTTACATATTCTTAAGGGGGTTGAAGGTAAGCAGCTCTGCTCTTTTCCTGTATATCAAATGCCATTTTTAAAATCATGTGAATTCTAGAATTCTAGAAACATGCTGAACCCATAAAACACATCACTCTACTCTCTCATTATACTATTTATTTCTTTTATTTTAGAATTATTTTATTGAACTTTACTTTTTTTATTTATGTATTTTATTTTGACCAGAGAGGGACAGAGTGAGAGAGAAAGATGGAGTGAGAAAGCAAGCCACCATGTCCAGGACTTGAACCATGGCTGCCCATGTGGGACTTCAGGGCCCCGAACCCCCACACCACCTGCTAGCCCCATATACTATTTTATTTCTACACAAGTCTACTTCTCCTTCTAGAATGAATTACTGCTTATTCTTGATTTCTTACATGTTCTTCTATTTCATATCAATTATTTCTTCTCTGTGTTTCTCCTTCAGTGGGTACTTACATGAAACACAGAATGTGTCAGATACATCTATACGTTCCCTTGACCTAAAACACAATCTGGCACATAACCGTGGTAAATGAATGCTGGTTAAAGTGCCTCAGTGAGGCTCAGCTGCAGTAATAAGTGACAGGGTGACGCTTCATGAGGCTGGAGAAGCATAGAGGCCTGGGTTTGGTTTCCTGACTGACCTGAAGCAGCTCACACCTGTGATCCGACCTGACTGGAGGGCTGGGGTAGAGGATCACAACGGTGAACCCTTGTCATAAATGCCTATTTCTTTCTCTCTCTCCTATTTTCCTCTTCTCTCTGTTATTAAAAAGAAAAGAGTACTAGTAAATTGTAAGCTTCTTTGAGAGAGGCAATCATATCCTGATGGAACTCAAGGATTATTTGTTGTTTTAAAACCAGGAGGAAGCACATGAACTACGCTAAAAGATGAGTACATTGTTAGTACAGAGCATGGCTACTTTTCAGATTCAGGGCTCGGATGCTAGAATGCAGGCCATTAGTTGACATAAGAAAAATATCAGACAACAGACATGTAACTTTGTCTTCATCAGAATAGTATAGCTCAAAAAAAAATTCTCGTAAAGAACCAAGTCGGCATTTATTATTGTGGCATTTCATGTTTGGTTTCAAGTTCTATTTCTCAGCATCAGACTCAGTCCTGTACTGTTTCCCAGGTAGCTTGTGCCACTCTGTTAAGTGCTAACTGCCTGTCGGTGGGGCAGTTTAAATGTGTCTGAGGAATAATTGTACCCGGCCTTTCACCTTAATGCCTTTAAAACGCTCTCTGCTTTGTTTTTAAAGGTGACTAAGACAGTTTAATATCATAAAAGGCTGAGTAAGTATCCAAGGCAAACACATTTCAAGTCTGAGATGGGCTGGTCCCCTACTGTTCACATTATAAATTCATCTTGTGGGCTTCTGAAATAGAAAAACAATTGTCTTTTGGTGCAGTTTTATTTCTCCCCCTCTAGGCTATTTACTTCATGATTGTTCAGCACATGTAAATAAATATGTCATTATCCTTTTTAGTTTCAGAGGAACAGCAGGTAAGATAAAAATTGATGCAGACATCAGGACATAGGCTTGGATATTGTGGATCTTTGATACCTGGAAATGCAGAAAAATCCTCATTCCTATTTTGTACATTGTGAGCATTTGGTCACATGTCCATAGCTACAAAAACTTAGTATATTATTCAGGGTTCTCTAGGGACACAGAACAATAGTTTACACACGCACATGTGTACACACACACACATGCAGATTTATTATGAGGAATGGTTCACGTGTAACAGAGACTGAGAAATCCCACGATCTGTAGTAGACAAGCCAGAGACCTTATGAGGACCATTGATGTGAATTCTAGTTAGAAAGTCAATAGGTTCAAGACCTAAAAAGCTGATTGTTCACATTACATCCAAAGACCAGAAAAGAGTGGTGTCTCAGATCAAGCAGTCAGACGAAAGTTCTCTCTTCCTCAGCTTTTTGCTCTATCAGGTCTTCAGCTAATTGCATAAAACTCTACAATATTACTGAGGGAAATTTGCTTTACTTAGTTTATTGATTCAAATGTAATCTCATCCAGAAACAACTTCATAGAAACATTCAAAATAATGTTTGAGCCAATGTCTGGACACCCATACTGAGTCAAGTTGACATAAAATTAACTATCACACTTTATAGTTAAGACCACATTTGGCTCTTAAATCTATGTGTAAAAATGCATGTATGTAATTATTAGTCAATTTAAGCACTAGTTATGTCATTGCATGTTTTTGTATTAATACATTAAAAATGTAATAAACAGGGGCCAGCAGGTGGTGTAGTGGTTAAGGTGCTGGAATCTCACATGGCTGACCACAGTTTGAGTCCTGGACTCAGTGACTTGAAACTCACTTTGGGTACATGTACATGTGTGCTCAGGATCCCAGGAAAAGAATGGAGGAGAAGAGATTGTGGCATGGCCATCTCCCTGGCTCTCTCTGTCTCTCCAGCAAGCACATGTGACCTGTGACAAAAATCTCTCAAAAAAATACAATAAACATTTGTTTAGTATTAATCAAGTATCTCACTCTCTGCTATAAATATTTCATATGCATTACCTTATTAATTTTTTAAAACAATCCTATAGAATTCATAAAGAATTTATGCTCTTATTATTCCAATTAAACAGATACAGAAACTAAGTCTGAGACAAGTGAAACAAATTAGCCAAAGTGGGACTGGCAGGTGATATGGTGGTTAAAGGCACTGGACTCCCACATGGCCGACTACAGTTCCAGTCTGGACCTGGCGGCTTGCTTTCTTACTTTCTCTCTCTCCCTTTCCCTCTCTCTATCTCTCATTCTGTCCCTCTCTGGTCACATTTAAATAAATAAATAAATAAATTCAAATAAAATAATTCTTAAAAAAAATTCCCAAAGCTTAAAAACTTATAATTTGTGGGGCCAGCAGGTAGTATAGTGGTTAAGGTGCTGGACATGACCAACCGTGGTTAGTCCCAGACCTGGTGCCTTGCTTTCTCACTCTCTCTCTCTCTCTCTATGTCTCTCTCTGGTCAAATTACAATAAATGAATGAATAAATAAAAAATTAAACAAATAATTATTTTAAAAAGGTTATAATTTGTATACTAAGACTAAAAAAAAAAACAAATCTATTTATCATCAATACTCTGCATTATTTATTGTAATACATAACTTACCTGAAAATCATGGCACTTGTAAACCTTCCCTGTATGTAGAATCTAAAGATTTAAATATAATAATTCTGTCATGAGAAATAATAGTTCTGCCATAGGAGATTATTTGTAAAATTAAAATTAGACGTAACATTCTTTAATCCTTTGTACATTTAGAGAAATAGCAGGAAGAAGAAAGTATTTCCAAGGTGAAAGCTTAGAATGACGTAAATTGAATTTAACTCATGAACACCGGACTACTGCTTTTCTCTGTGAAAACTAAATATTCGCTAAACCAGACAGTTCAGATTTCATTTCTCTAAAGGACTCCTGGGTCAGGTCTAATTCTAACCTCTTGATAGAAATAACCATTATACATATATGCTGTGATAAGACTATTGTGTAATCTTCTATTAAACTACCTGTTAGAAACTTATTTTTAAACCCATCAGGTTTTCTGAATGGTCAGCTTATTCATCATAATTCTCTAGCCCTAGGCCACATCATTCCTCCTGACAAGACATCTTATGGAGTTCAATGAAAACTTTTGTTTACAGCTACAATGAAGTAACTGGCACCAGCCTTATCTGTCCAACTATAAAATTGGAAAAAAAAAGAAAAACATGTAGAAAGTATAGTTTTCAGACAAGAAGTAGTATGTGACTACAATCCTAAGAGAAGGTAAACAAAGAAAGAAGGCTCTGTAATTGCCTAATGTTTCTGTCTGGACTTATTTTCCAGAACAGAGCATGTAGGGAGTTCAAATATAGCCTAATCTTGCAAAAATAGAGAACAAAAATCAGAATTTGAGACTATGACAAAGGCTGAAATTTATAAGGCACGTTACCAGATAGGAAGGAGCTCCTAAAATCTGCATTGGACCCCGTTAGATCTTTCAGCAAATGATAATCAGAGCATAAGCAGAGTGAGATTACACAAAAAAATAAGAGAACTTTCTTGAGAAGAATAACTACAGAGAAACAATGACCAAAACAATTCCTGGGGCTCACACAGGAATGGAAGAGTTGGACCTGGGTCAGCTGGAATGCAAAGAAATTATCAAATAGCTAAAGCTATTAGTAGAGAGTCAGAAGGACAAACCTTGGGAGCAGAGAATATCTAATCCCAAAGCAAAAGCTACTTTTAACACAGCCTATTTAAAAAAAAAAAAAAAAAATGAAATAAAATGGAAGAAACCTTTAAAGAAACAACATAATATACAAGTAAAGTAACTTTCTGTCTAAATAAAACTTAACAATTTGCAAAGAAAAATAACAAACTATAGATACTCAACAGCACAGAAATATAATTTCCAAAACATAATTAAAAACTTACTGGACATATGAAAAAAGAGGAATATCACCTATACTCATATACTCACAAGGGGAGATAAAAACAGATAATCAAATCATGGAATAATAAAATTAGCAGCCTAAAACTTCTTAAAAAGCTATTAAAAATGTTTAACAATTTAAAAGAAAAAATAAACATAATGAAGAAAAAATGGAATATCTTATTGGAGAAATAGAATCCATTTACAAAAAAATTAAATATTATGTATATATAATATAGGGTCATTGGAAAAGTCATGACATGTATTTCTCTTTTTCTATGCAAAAATGCATCATGACTTTTCCCCTGACCCAATATTTAGTTTAAAATCAAATAGAAACTAAAGAAGCAAGAAAATCAGTCAGTGATCTTAAAGATTAGGTAATAAAAAGTACTCAAAGTCTTTGAGAAACTAGAGGAAAAAGAAATAGTTGACAACTCATCTTACATAGTTGCCGTAACTCTGATATTAAATTCAGACATCACGGCAAGAAAAGAAAATTATAGATAAATATCTCTCCTGAATCAGTATAAATATTACTAACAATTTATTATGGAATTAAACTCAAAATTTTTACAAAGAGTCATTCATGATGTCCAAATGAGGTTGATCTTAATAACTCAAGGCTTGATTAACATTCTAAAACATAAACATTAACAAAAGGAGGAGAAAAATCACATGAACATCTCATAGATGCTAAAAAATAAATCTTGACAATATTTAACTTCTGCTCATGATTTTTAAAAAGTCATCATAATGAACAGAAGAAGGTTTTTTCAACCTGATAAAGAGCATCCATGCAAAATCTGCATCAAACTTCCTGTTTAATGGTGAAAGACTGAATACTTTCTGCTTAAAATCAAGAAGAAGGAAGAGTTCAGTCTCACCACTTATAATCAACACTATGCTAGAAGTCTTAGCATGCTCAATGAGTTACAAATATTATAAAGGTAAACAGACTTGAAGTAAAGATAAATTATGTTTTATTCACAGACTATATAATATACATATATATACATATACATATATATAATTTTGATAATATATGTAGAAAATCTTAAGAAATTTATGAAGAACACTACTAGAACTATTAAGTAAATTTTACAAAATTACAGTACACAGGTTCAATATATACAATTTTGTTGCCATTCTATGAATGTTTTAAAAATTAGGAATAAATGGGAAAGCAGATGGCATAATGATTACATTGCTGGACTCCTACATAGTTGACCGCAGCTCAAGTTCCAGACCTAGCAGCTAAAATCTCACATCAGTTGCATGTGTGTGAATGCCCAGAATCCTAAGAAGAGAATGGAGGAGAGAGGACTAGAGCATGGCCATCCCCCCTGGGGGGGGGGGGGGTAATTTCTTACTTTCTGTCTCTCTGTGACTCTCTCTCTGTCTCTCTGTCTGTCTCTCTCTCTCTCTCTCCAGTAAGTATATGCATCCTATAGCAAAGATTTCTCTCTCTAAAAACAAAATTAGGAATAAAAATTAAATAGAGAAGCTCAACTTTGTCCTCACATCATCAAAAACTTAATTTTAGACAACAATGGTTATTTTTTTTAAGTGTCAGAAGATATGTACACCCTCCAGAAACAGAGGAGGAGAGAGAGAGAGAGAGAGAAAGAGAGAGAGCACCCTCTATGGAGTGTGGTCATTCCACAGTTCCTTTTCCTTTATTTCTTCATCCTGTCAGGATTTAGGGCATGCATGCAGATGTGCCTGGCATGTTTTTTGAGCTGCTGGAGTTGAGATTCGAACTGCAATTGGCCATGTGGAACACAGCTCCTACTGTACAGTGCTTGACCACTGTGTTATACGACTGGCTCAGTAATGATTTCTTATAAATTTACTTTACATAAATTAAAAACTGCTGTTTAAGAAATGAGAAAATAAAAAGATAAGAGAAAATATCTGTAATGCATACATTTGACAAAGGACTTACCCAGAATACACAACTTAAAGAAATCAACATAATAAACAAATAATCTAACTTTTATAGTGTGTAAAGATTTTTAGAAGCACTTCATGGATGAAGACATATAAATGTGTAATAAGAGCATGAAAAAGCACTAAATATTTTCTATCAGGGAAATGTAAATGAAGTCTCAGCTTCTACTACATATTCAACAAAATGCCTAAAATTAAAAATACTGACAGTATCAAGTATTGATTGGTAGGAAAATTGAGCATCCACCTTTCTCAAACATTACTTGTAGAAGTATTGAAGTTTTTAACCACTTTGGAAATTCATTCAGAAGTTTCTTACAAAGCTAATCATATGACCCAACAATAGCACTCCTAGATATTTAGCCAAAGAAACAATACCCATTCAATAGAAAACTTGTACAAAAAGAGCAACTTTAGTTATAATAACTAAAAGTTTTTAAAAATCCAAATATCTATTAGTAGAAAAATGGATTAAAAATGTATTGTGGAGCCAGCTGGTGGTGTGGTTGTTAAGGTGGCTGGATTCTACATGGCTGACTTGACATTTGAGTCCCAGACTCAGCAGCTTGAAAAGCATCCTGGGAGTGTGTGTGTGTGTGCGTGTGTGTGTGTGTGTGTGTGTGCACATGCTCAAAACCCCAAAAGGAGGATGGAGAAGAAGAAATTGCAGCATGGACATCTACCATGAGAAGTGATTTCTACTTTTTTTTTTCTCTCTCTCTCTCTTTCTTTTTCTCTCTCTCTCTCTGTCTCTATCTCTCTCCATCTCTCTCTCTCTCTGGCAAGCACACATGCTCTATAGCAAAAACTAAAAACTTACATATAGAGTCTTATTCATGTAAAGGAATACCACTCAGCAATAAAAAGGAAATTCTGCTATATTAATCAACATAGGTAAATCTCAAACACAGGATACTAAGACATACAAGGATACAGTGTGAATATGATTTCCATTTTCCAGATCTATTAGAATGTACAAAATAAATCTATTTAACTATAAAAAGAATTGGATAAGAAGTTGTATTTGTGGCAGAATGGAGATTGACGAAGAGAAGATAATTTCTGAGGTGATGAAAATTCTTGATAGAACCATGGAATACATGGGTGATTGAATTTATTAAAACTTACTACACCCTTCAGATCTGTACATTTCCTTGTCTAAAAGTCATATCTTAGTCTAAATTATTGACATTTCCCCCAGCTGTCCCCAAAAGTAATCCAACAGAGAGTGTAATGCCTGATACATAGTAGGCCCTCAATAAATATTTGCTGGATGACATTAATTCTAGGAATAATCCCAGATGGTGGTTTTTCCCGGCAAAGAACTATATGCAACACTGAGGAAACAACTCAAAGAGAATGTCAGTTGCATCATCTTTGTTCATAATGGATGTGAAAATTATTTTTACAACATTGATTTATTTTCCAAGTGAAAGTAAAACAGACCAATTTATCCAATCTATAGGGAGATATAGATAGTGGTAAAGTGGCTCATTGGGAGAGTAGAAACCAAAGCAAACACAGACCTCTCAGCTGGACCTCTACCTTTATCAAACCCATGCCAAAGATGGTGGCTAAATTTCTCTAAGTCCATTTGACAGACAAGAACTGTCAGCAACAGTCATACTTAGCAGAAATTCATTAACCTGCACACCTTTCCCATTTGGGGAAATATTTTCTCACTCTATTGAAAGCATACTCATTTCTCTAAGAACAACCTCACATGCACTTCCTTCTTGAAGTCTTTTTCAAGCTTGCAGCCTAAAATGATCTCTACATCTTCTAGATCTTATGGCAATTTCCTAGTGCTTCTATTATAAAACCCATCACCTTCAACTTTATATTACAGCAATTTAGGTACCTGTTTTATCCCCTCTTGTATTGCAAACTGCTTTAGAGGAGAGAGCTTGTTATTCATTTTATATTTCCACAGAATGTACCACACTGTAGTTTTCTACCTATACATTTTCCAAAGAAGTGTGCGAATAAACAGAAAATAGAAAAAAACTTAGATCAAAGAGGAGAGAGAAATAACTCGCAATTATCTACTAAAGAATGTAAGTTTTCCTGGTAATTTTTTTAGTAATTTTGTTAATTTTTAAGTACTTTTTGAGCACCATCTTTGAATAAATATTTTTGTAGCTATTTACTAAGGGTGAAAGTAGAATTAAACATGGACCTTGCACCTCAAGGAGGTCACAAATAGGAGTGGGGAGATAGATATGTAAATAAATTTAAAGGACTATAATATGAGTTATAATAGAGGAGAGTTCAGAGGAGAGTAATAGTACCAAAAAAAAAGGTAATTCTATTATATGGAGATTTGAGAATACATGGGGGAAATTGCAGGTATCAAAGGGTAATAATGACGACAGCTGACTTATCAAGAGTTTACTAAGCCCTGCTTAATTCCTTTAATTATCTCAACAACCCTAGAAAGTACTATGGTTTTTCCTATTTTACAAATGAGTAAACTGAGATGCTGAAATCAAATATTGTGCCTCAGTCATTATGTAATAGCTACTGATGGAATCAGAATTTGGGTATGAAATGTTCAAATCCAGAGGCTACATCCTCTGTCAAAATGATCTGGGTCTTGAAAAATGAGTAGACTCTGATATGTGTAAGGATGTTCACGTGGGGTCAGAGTAGTGTTAGCAGTCAAGGTTCTTCATTATCGCACTCAGATTACTTCAGTGAATCTGACTACCTTATACAGCAACAGAAAATCTATCAGAAATTTACCAGTGACCAAGCCACAGCTGTGCATACTGTTAAGACACTGTACTCCGTAGGCTGGACCATATGGAAAGCCTGAGTGAGATTTCCACTCCAATGGAAGGGCAGGAATTGATGATGTGCAACTGTAATCCCAGTGACTTAGGAAGGCAAAGACAAGAATATCAAGAGCTTAAAGTTGGCCTGTGCAAACAATGAAAGACCCTATCAAAAAAGAGCATGTACCGTTATTTTAACTGGGAGGGTAAAGTGATGGGATTGAGACATGGTAAGACCATGCCTTAAAAAAAAACTACAAAAAAGGATTTCTCAGAATAGCAAAAAAGGTATTGAGTATTCAAACCTCAGGAACAACAAGAATCATGTCAGAAAATTGGAAAATTCAGCAGCTGGATATAATGGCCCTCTTCTCTTGGTATTGTTTGATTTTTGGATCAGGTGTAAACTCCTGAATCCATTAATTGTAGACAGGAACAAGGTTATATTGTACCAGAGCCATCACTGACATATTACTGTCACTATTTATTAATTAATAGTTATTAATAAATTATACTTCATATACTGTAAACAGGTGACATTAAAGATGTCACTGGGAGTGGTACAATATAGATGCTCATACTAATAGTAACCATGTGAGTTATAGGAGGGGTGTCACATGACTAGCAAAAAGGGAAGATTTGAGCAGAAATATAAGACAAAAAAATAAAAAGTTGGACCCAGTAGTTGGTACCACAGTTAATGCTATGGATTCCACATGATTGACTGGTTTGAGTCCTGGACTGGCAGCTTGGAAAATATGGCAGGCCCATCTGCATGGGTGCCTACAATCCTGAAAGGAGAATAGAGGAGAAATAATTGCAATGTGGCCGTCACCCAAGGGATGATTTCTCACTTTCTTTCTCTTTCTCTCTCTCCAGCTAACAAATGTGCCCTACAGCAAAAACATTTAAAACAAGAAAGAAAGAAGAAAGAAAGAAAGAAAGAAAGAAAGAAAGAAAGAAAAAGAAAGAAAAAGAAAGAGGAAAGAAAGAAAGAAAGAAAGAAAGAAAGAAAGAAAGAAAGGAAGGAAGGAAGGAAGGAAGGAAGGAAGGAAGGAAGGAAGGAAGGAAGGGAGGAAGAAAGAAGAAGAAAGAAAGAAAGAAAGAAAGAAAGAAAGAAAGAAAGAAAGAAAGAAAGAAAGAAAGAAAGAAAGAAAGAAGAAAGAAAGAGTAAAAAAAGAAAAAATAATATAATAGTCATTTTCTATGGAGATTGGGATAAATTTCAGAATTCTCATATAAAAGTAAGTCAAATATTTTATAGAATCAGTCTATTATTTCTTATTAGTTCCTGCATATATCCAATGAAGTACAGAAATACCAATAATCAAGGTCCTGTTTTCTGTGATTTCTTGTTTTGAACAAAAAAGTATTTTAGCGTGACTACCTCTATTAAAATAGAATACATTTTCCCCTTAATATAATGCATTACTTGAAAGTGAACTGACCTCCACATTCTCAGCGACTTCTCACCATAGTGTAATAGGGGCTAAATGTATTAGGGGCTCATAATTTGAGTCAATTGGTGGAAGAATAGAGATCAGAGTATTGCATTTAAACCTAAGTCTAGAAAAAGGTTACTTGCTTGCAATAATAGTGTTACTGTTTCCTAGATTTTCACCTGCTTTGTCTTTGTGAAAAAAAGAGACTGCACAGAGGAAATAAAACCATGGCATTGCACTACTATAAATATTAAATACTACATCTTAGATGTAGATTATTTTATTTAACTCCTCTTATTATTATTTTACTCCTCCAACTGACAAGCATGCTTACTTCTCTTTATTTTAAAATGTGAAAACAAACTGAGGGTTACTAGATAATTTACTTAAAGTTCCTGCTGGGAAATGATACCGGTCAAACTGAATCCCACATCTCTATGCACGTTTTCCATGTGAGGGGCACTTACAAATATATGCTCAATTTACCTGGCTCTGTGGCTGCAACTGGAGCAGAGAACACTCCAGTTTTACTGGCAGGTATAGCTCATTTGCCAGGATCCAAATCAGTTGACACAATCGCCTCCCTTTAAACTCCACACTTTCTTCATTTCCAGAGTATAATGTAACAAATTTAATCCCTTCCAATTTAACAGAGAAATTGGAGTTATCATTTAGTAAGCTTAGTTAGTAAACACTGCATTAATTTTTGGTAAGTGGTAGTATTAATTACTAATTATAGAATTTATACCATTGGTAGCGTTGCCTAAAATGCCTGTTATCTTTCAGAGTCTCTTTGTCCTGCTGTAAGGACCACATTTCTTTTCTGAATTTTGGGTCTAACTAGTGTTAACAATAACTCTCACAAAGAGCGACTTCTTCAATCAGTGATACTTAACCAGACATAAAGACAGACAGGTACACTAACATGTAGTAGAATAAATCTCATTTAAAAAGTGGAGAAGTTGTGCCCAGTCCTCACTTTTCAGTGATGTATAAGGTGGTCTGTACAAATAATGTAACAACACAGGGCTTCTTTTTTTTCACATATCAACCATAACATTTTATTCCCTAAAAGACAGAGCGAAGGGGACCAGCAGTTAGCGTAATTGCTATGTCGCTGGACTCCCACGTAGTCGACCGTGGTTCGAGTCCCGGACCCGGCGGCTTAAACTCACGCCGGGCGCGTGTGCGTGCGTGCCCAAGATCTCGAGAGGAGAATGGAGGAGAAGGGATTGCAGCGTGGCCATCCCCCCTGGGGGGTGATTTCCTGCTTTCTATCTCTCTGTCTCTCTCTGTCTGTCTGGCGAGCGCACGTACCCTATAGCAAAAACCTCTCCAAAAAAAAAAGAAAAAAAAGAAAAAAAAAAAAAAAAAGACAGAGCGAAGACTTGAATGAGTTCATTTCTGTCCAAGTGCTTCAACCAAATGCAAGCTAGACTGTTACACATGGCCCTGAGTTACCTTGACAGGGATTTTAAAGGAATCCACTAATTCTTCACATTTTTCAAAGTGGAAAAATCAGGAAGTAAGAGGTTAAAAATGGAAGACATCTCCCCTAAGAGGTTGGTAGAGGAATCAGTGGTTGGAAAGAGTCCTAGGAGGTGAATAGCCAAGTGGAATTTGCTCTGAGGCAGGCTGGCTGTGGCAGGTGCCAATTTTCCAAGACAACAATGATAAAACTTTAAGAACCCACTAACTTCAACTAATAATGTCTGGGATTATAAACTCCAAAATGCCAAGATTCAGTATACTCACCTGTCTATTGGCCTCTGTCACACTTTGCGCCTTAGATGATATTTGGCAAAATCCTCCCTGACTTTCTCCCTTTGATGTAACTCTCAGGCATGTGAAGTTACATTGCAAAATGTGCAGCCGGAAGAATCAGAGGTCAGAGGCAAAAAATCCCTATTTTGCTAATAGAGCTCTGAACTGAAGGACTCACCAGTCCCTTTGAGATTTTGTTTTATGTAAATGTTCCTACCTCCTGGAGAGTCCTCCCTTATGACTTTGTTAGAAAGGCCATATATTTCTGGATTTCATTTAGGGAAAGCATTTGTTCATTCAGGGAAAGAGAAAAACTAATTCCCTGGGGCGCACTGACATTGATGAGAAATAAAGCCAGAGCCCAACAATGGTGCGAGACTAGGAAAACTCCAGCAAAGTAGAATGAAAGTCACAAGATGCTTCAAATGCACACAAAGAAAAGGGCAAAACCTTCCAACAAACTGAAACCACCTACTGCAAAGCTCTCTTTAAATGTATGTTTTGGGAACAGAGGGGGTTGTCTACAGAAAGGTAGACCTTATGGTCTTTAAGCCAAACTTTTAGTCCAGCCATTTTGGGTAAAGAAGGTTACGTCTGTCTGAAACAGCATCAGCTGGCTGGAAAACTATTTGACCTTCCCTGGATCGTCAGTCATTCTTTTGCTTGAGTGGCTGAATGAAGAGTATGTCATTCTGTCATAGCAAAAATCTGGAGAAGGGGAAAAAATTAAATCGATCCCCTCTATCTCAGAAAGGCTTAGTTTCATTGGCATCTAACTGACACAAATACTCTTCGCTAGGTTTCTGTTTGCTGATGGTAATTAAATATTCCTGTCTTCGACTTCACAGCCAAATGCCCTGGCTGATAAGTAGGACAATATTTTCCACCTTTAAAGGACAGGGTTGGCATTGTGCTCATTCTAAATGCCTCTGACCACGGACATGTGTCTGCCTGGTTTCTCTCTCATTATAAAATCTATTCTACTCACTAAATGCAAGAAAATATTAAAATAGAATTTTTAAAAAGTATATAAAAATCAAAATATGTAATTCATTGATATTGTAGTCATGTCCTAGCTGTTAGAGCCGTAGGAAAATCTAAATTTTGGATGATTAATTTAAGCAATTTATGAACTGATAGGGTTTCAGTTATTTATTAAATCATTGAAAACATAAATACACAAAGAGAAAAAAGGAGAATGACAGTAAGGCAAGCAAGAGATCTAGGTGACAAGACTTATCATTATTTGGCACAAAGTGTTCCAACTATAAAACCTTGATTGCCTTACCTTTCCTGCTTGTCTGTTTGCTTGCTTCTGTTTGCACCCCATCACCTCCCTGTAGTTAGATGGCAATGAAATGTGGCTCTGACTGGCCGCAGTTTTTTCCCCAAGACAATGGTAAGATATGAAGACTTCTCTCCTTTAAGAAAAGAGTGAATAGCAATTGTCCTGTGTGCCTTTCAATAACTAGTAAGATTAACCCCAGAGAAACCTCTTGTAGCTGGGACATTGATTGTTCTTTCTCATCAGGACCAGAGTCTATTTGAGGAGACTCAGCCCCATCTTTAAAAGGGAAGAGGATGAGGTGGAGGTCAGGAGTTATACAGTCTCATTTTCTTCTTTAGAATTCCTGTGCTCAGGATAGGTCTCTACACACAGTCTTGTTGGGAATTGGGGCCATCACCCAGAGACTTTAGACCCTAAAAATGCTTTATTTAGAGAGTTATATTCTTTGGAGAGTTTCTCTTTTTCAGTCTTGCTTCAGCTTACGTGAAAATTACCTTAGGACTCCATTCTTCATTGCTATAATTGATAAGACCACAGTTTTCCTGCATTATTCAAGAAAGTAAAGGTCTAAAGTAGAAGGTCTAAGCAGAAGCCATTGAAGGAACATTTTAACAAATATTCAATGCTAAATTAATGAAACGAAGGTCCGCAAATGAGTCCCTCAACCGTTTTTTTTTCTTTGGATTCCTTGATTCCTTGATCTGTACAGTTTGAGAAATTTCTTCATTTTAATGGACCGTATTTGAATGAGACTTTTGGGATGATCAACATGTCTTTTAGATCTTATTTCTTATCAATAGTCAAAAAAAAACTTTTATAATGGACTTATTAAGGTTTCAAGGCTCTTGTTAACTCTAGAATTTAGAGTAACGTGAATCAATAATATAAACAGAAATAACCCAAGCCATTGGATTTGGAAGATTTGGGATTTGAACTGAGTTGGGAAGAAATTGCTGTGAGAAAAAAGGAATGGGAATCCTTCCCTTTAATGAGATAGGCAAACTGTTAAATTGTCTGTATATGATCTATTTCTTACCTGCCATTTTATAAGGTTAATTTTTTATCCAGTGCCAGAGCTTATGAATATTATATCTTATCTCTGGTCTTCTGAAACACTTTGAAATGGACTCATCTTGCTTTGAAGTAGTACTGGCACTAGGCTACCTCTGCATGATTAATTATATGGCAATAGAAGTAAACATGTATGTTTCAAGAATGCTAAGAACTCCCAGGTGGGAGTGGATTGAGCCGATATGTTGAAAGGAAAGATGAGTTTGAATACATCAATTAGGGCCAGTTAAGGGAGGTCTTCAAATACCAGAGGTGAATATTGAACTCTATTCTGTAGGCTACAGAGAATTATTGTAGTAGGGGCATGGTGTGACTGCTACCAAGACCACATAGAATATACATTTTCACTGTAACTTTCATTTTTTTATATACAGGCACCTATGTAGAGCCAAAAATATAGTAAGTACTAGTCAATAAATGTTTTATGAAAGAAGAAACGAAATTCAATTATAAATTGATTTACTAGACTAATTAAAAATTAAAGTAGGAATCACAATCAGTTCTATTCATGGACTAGTCTTCATTGATCGATTTTGATGCCAGAGGCAAGATTTGAACCCAAGTTCTTCTCATTTCTAGATGCCCGTTGAACAATTATATATTAAGTACCAGCTATTTGCAACAGAGATATATTAAGAACTTGCTAGTCATAATAAATATCTATTGAATTCACACTATAAAAGGAACCAATTTAGGGCTTTGTAGATATCAAAAGTTTAAAATAATCTCACAGTTTCAAAATACTTAAAATCTTTTCTTTCTTTATGTTAGAGGTTTTTGCCTTAGGGTATGTATACTGGCTAGAGAGAGAAAGAGACAGAGACAGTGAGAGGGAAAGTGAGAAATCACACCCCAGCAGAGATGGCCATACCACAGTCCTGTCTCCATTCTCCTCCTGGGATCTTGGCCATGCACACACACATGCTAGGCATGAGTTTCAAGCCACCAAGTCCAGGACTCAAACTATGGTTGGTCACGTGGAAGTTCAGTGACATAACTGCTATGCCATCTGCTGGCCCCAAAATACTTAAAGTCACTCTACAGAGATTAACTTTAATAATTTAAAGCTTTATTAATAATAAAAGAGCAATAGCAGTGCACTAGTAAAAATACCAAGACTTACATAATTACATAGTACGTATTGACTCAGATAATATTAATACAGCATTAGGAAATGTTATATGTATACGTTGCCCAGACCTTTTGGGAATTTGATGCTTAGTGTGTTCCTCACTGACATGTTATAATTATATCAAAACAAATCTAAAAAAGTATACATCTGCTTGGTGAGTTTCAAGAGAAGAGAGTGTTAAATTTCCATTTAGTCACTGACTATAGCCATCAGGTCACGAAGAAAATGATTTACACAAACAAAAGGGATGATAGGGTCCTAACCCTGTGACTGGGTGAGCACACTGTAAATCAAGAGTGGAAGTCTTCAGTGAAATCATTCCCATGGTTTCTTCTAGGAGGCCTCTTGCTATTACTCTTTCCCTCCATAGTACCAACTTTTTTCTAAGTGCACTTTTTTTTTTTCTTTTTTAGGTTCTTATCATAGTGTGCATGCACTTACCAGAGGGGAAATAGATAGAGAGAGAGAGAAAGTGTGAAATCATTCTCGGGGGTGGGGTGGTCACACCACAATCCCTTCTCCATTCTTCTCTCATAATTTTGGGCACACAAGCATACATGTTCAGTGTGATTTTCAAGCTGCCAGGTCCAGGACTTAAACTGTGGCCACCCATGTACAAGTCTAGTGCCTTAACCACCACACTACCTGCTGACCCTACAAAGCACACTATTTTTTAATCAATCAAAAGATAGCCCTACTAATATATAGACTTATTAAACAGCCATAAATGAACTCTGAGTAGTACCAATTTTCATTTTTCTCACGCTACAGAGTCAACGTAACTATTTTGATTGAAATCACTCTTTCCTGGATTAAAGATGTATCCAAGCCTATGTGAGCTTGCTTGTCCCTCTATCTAGGCAGAAAGGTCATCACTTTACTCAGAGTGGAGCAATTATTTTCCCAAAGAAAGTATCTCACTAATTATGAACCAAATCAGGCCCAATCTTGAGTCCATATCTAGCTCTACCTGAATGAGAAACAAGTCTACATCATAAGGGGCATTAGAAACACACTCACATCCTTAAATAATCGCAAAAGTGTACTTCTATGACATCAGAATTCTTTGCTTTAGTCATTCTTGCATTTGATTATATATCAAATGCAAATATTCCTTCTATAGAGAGATACCCCTGTGAATCAGCAATTTCAATTTTGGTTTGTCAAAAACCCCTACAGTTACATCTATCCTGTAAGTTAATTTTTTTAAGAATTATTTTAACTTTAATTTTTTTTTCCAATTTGGCCAGAGGAGAGACAGAGAGAGACCACCAGGTCCAGGTCTTGAACCATGGTTGGCCATATGGGAGTTCAGTGCCTCTAACCACCATGCCACCTGTTGGCCCCATGTAAATTAATTTTTTAAAAGTTTTTTATACATTCAATCACATTATTTAGCTTACAAAGTGAACATTTCAATATGTGAACATTTCTCCCCAGTCCAGTAGATCAAAATATCTTCAACACATAACACCACACCTCTCTATCCCGTCAATGCTCTGCCTCTGTATCCCTCCTCCAAATGTCCTTCCCTAGGCTCCACTCCTCCACACACACCACATCTGGCATTCACACCCATCTCTTGTGTTTGTACAATCTTTATTCAATCAGTTTCAGTCATAGAGTGCAGACACTTGGTATATATTAAGTGGGGACACTCAATGTCTCTCCTGCATATTCTGGCTTGCTTCACTCAGCAGTAAATCTTCCATATTCTCCCACTTTCTGTCAAAAGCCAGGGTTTTGTTGGTTTTTATGGCTGAATAGTATTCTATAGAGTATATGTGCCACAGTTTTTCAATCCATTCATCAGTACGGGGGCATTTGGGTTGGTTCCATGTCTTAGCAATCATGAATAGTGTCACAGTAAACATCGATGTGCAAGCATTTTTCCAATGAAGAATTCTTCTGTCCTTTGAGTAGATACCAAGGAGTGGGATTGCTGGATCATATGGTAGTTCTATTTGTAGATCATGTAAATTAATTTTTAACAGGGTTGAAGGATCAGAAAAAAATACGACCAACACTATTACAGGGAAGGGAAAAGTTCATCTGAAAGTTTCACAAAGGGAATCAGAGATAATTCACAAAAAAATCACTCCATGGCTGTCTGGAAATGGAGACATTTTTTAAAATAACCACTTGAAGACCCAGTATGTATATTTTTAAATTCCACAACATGGCCAATGGCCAGTCTATACAATTTACCTAAGATATCTGAGATTCTACAGAATTCAGAAGTAGTTGAGAAAGAGAATGTGTTTCTTTATCTATCCTTTTAAAGGTTAAGAATGTTCAGCTATTTGTAGATTTTTATATATTCTTTTAAAAAGACACATCATGTCTCTTGCAGATGAAACTCAGTAACGACCATGACCTTGCTATGGTTGAGTGTTGGTTAAAGGATTGAGACCTAAATCTGCCTCTTTATTTTAATTCATTATGTAAATCCTGAAACACTACTTCAGATATATTCAACTCTTTTTTATGATATATGATAATATCATAAAAATCCCATCAAATATTTTATCCTGTTCTATTCTTTGATGATTTACAAACTGATGGTAACTACTCTGCCATAGGACACTTCTCTCCAGCTATCAATGAAATACAGTCACTTTCATAGTGGTTGAATTACATATCTCTATTATCTGTCAGTCAACAAAAAGTGTGACTATGTTAGTATACACTGGTAAAAGTACATAAGAGCATGAAAGTTAGTTTAATAATTCAATTTTCCAATAGTTTATTGGATTAAGTTGTGTATAACATTGACCCAGAGGATATACTTTTTGTTAATTGAAGGAATGATTGTCAAAGAAGGAAGGCTTAATGATAGTTATCATTTACTTTAGTACAAGAATTTTACAAAAGTTTACTTAATTAAGGAATCTCGTAACTTACGAAATCAAAAATATCTTAAAATGTTTGTTTTTACTATGAGGAGACTGAAGCTTAGTAAGATTAACTTTCACCGAAGCCACATAGACATCTATCTAGTGTTATAGCTACAATTCAGACCAGATCTGTGACTCTAAAGCCAGCACTAGACTGTATTCTATCACTCTCTGCATAGCTCTCTACCACCACCATGGCCCAAATGTTCTCTCTAAGCAGACTTGAGAGCCATCTTTGGCATGATGAAGATGAAGAAGCAATAATCAGCTAAAGCCCCATCCTTCCATATTTCATTTTTCAAATGAACTCTATCACCTTGATTTCCAACCCACTGTCAGGAAAGAGAAATCGGTCAGCAAATTCAGTCACAAGGTAAGGTTTGCAACTTCTCTCTACAAATAGTCATAGCATCTGGATTTCTGGGGCAGCACTTACAACTATAGCCTTACCTTTTCTATATCCTTTCTACCCTCAGTTCCAGAAAGAGGTTGAACTATTACTTTTGGCTTACTACCTAGATTATCATTTGGATCACCTTCCCAATTTATTTCTCTTACCTGCCTATTAAGGTCATGCTAAGAACCTTAGCTAGGATAGTGTGGGTGTATATAGCTACCTAGTTCTCACTGGTCCCTTTCTCAGAACCAGAAGGGAAAACTGCAGCCTCTCTCTCTACCATCTCACACCTTTCTCATTCTAATAGGTAGGCTTGGGTTGGGTTGCAGTTTTGTGCAATGCAATACACTTTGAAAAGCCAAATACTGAGAGATTCTAGTCTTCACCTTTCTAGTTGAATGGGAAAACTCATGAAACCCTGACATGTTCACGTCTGATTTTTACTCATCAAGAGGTCCTTTTTTTTTTTTTTTTTTTTTTTTTTTTTTCGTAAAACCTTAAGTGCCCTGTGTAGGTACATGTTTGATTATGTCTGTATTGTTTACTGGTGTAATTTGGAAGGTATTGATACTTATAGATCATGGCACATTTTGAAGTGTCAACAAATATCAGTTTTATATGAATCAGTGGCTGGAAGATTGAATAGGTGGAAGAATAAATAAATGATGTGTCCATTGGCTCAAATAGTCTGCTATTTCCTCCCTGTCACCCCTCCTCCATGATAATAATAACCATAATCTGCTCCTGATTTTTGTGACTAAGACCTTGTTACATCATACAATACCTGTATTTTTCTTAGCATAACTGAACAAAATGTCTTTGAGTAGTACTACGGACTAGAAGAATTTAGAAAACCTATATGAAGCACCTAATCTTATTATTCCTCTTTTATCTCCTCGAAATGTGAGGTTGTTGTATAGCACAATATATCAATCAAGTTAATAAGCATTCACACTACATATTTTCTTTTTTTTTATTTTTCTTTTTTGGAGAGGTTTTTGCTATAGGGCGCATGCACTCGCCAGACAGAGAGAGACAGACAGAAAGCAGGAATTTACCCCCCAGGGGGGATGGCCACGCTGCAATCCCTTCTCCTCCATTCTCCTCTAGGGATCTTCGGCACACACGCACGCACGCCCAGCGTGAGTTTAAGCCACCGGGTCTGGGACTCGAATCGCGGTCGATTACGTGAGAGTCCAGTGACATAGCCATTACGCTAACTGCTGGTCCCAGCACATTACATATTTTCTTATCCCAATTTTAGTTGTTTGTTGCATGTCTTTTTTCTTTTTTTTTTTCCATTAAAAGCCCTCATCCATATTGAACCACCATGTCAATTTTTTCATAGCTTATGATCACTGATGAAATTTTGGCTGAGGGTGGCATGGCCACAGTTGGAGTACACTAAAAGACTTCAAAAATGTTTATGGAACCATAGAATTAAAAAACAAGTTTATTTTGATGCAAAAAATATTAGGATATCGTGCATAGTTTCTTGTAATACATATTTCCATTAATTTTTAGAAGTTCCCTCATATATTCATAAGCAACTCTATATAGGTAAGAACATGCCTTTAGTTTTTATGATACATTTCGAATCAGGTTTTCAATGACTTAAAAGTTTTCTTAAAATGTGTACCATATGCCCACATTTTTTTGACATTTATAAGGAAGGTTATTCTACGCCTGAGCTCTTTGGTTATCTGACTACTAGAGAATATGATGCAGAGAACACTTACAGCAAGGAAAATGTTCTTTTATAGCATCCTTTACTATGCATTATAGCTCTAAAAGAAATGGAAGCCAAGATTTCCAAATATATTAGGTTTCCACGGTTATCACTCAACAATATTTGACACAAGAGGAGGTGATAGGTGAAGTTTGCATAGTCCTTGTTAAACCCTGGGTTTAATGATTTTTTTAGGACATTCACATTAAAATGGGATCGTTAAAAATATACTACCATTCCAGCAGCATAAAAAATGCATACAATAAGTTCACACAATGCATACCGATAATGACTCAACAAAATAAATAGCAAAATGAAACCAGCATTGCTCACCCTGTGTTTAAAATAACCTTAAGGCATTTGGGATTTTTATTGGTAACAATTTGGTGGCAAACTACTCCGTGTAAAAGAACAGTTTAAGAGCTAATAGGAAAAATCTGGCATTAATAATGTGGTAGATTACAGTGAGAACAATAGTGAGGTTACTGCAGAGAGCAATGTATCTAGATAATTAAACTTAAGCCATTTTGGTCCTACAGCAGCATAAGATATGCCTACTGGGAACATGAGAAACCCACATACGAAGCTGATTCTAAGAGTAAGAAGTTGACTTTCCAGTTACAGAAGTAGATTGAAATGGAGTGATGAGCAGTGCAGAGAAGGGTAGGCAGATCGATGGGATTCATTAATCATACTCTCCCTGCTTTATTTTTCTTTGACTCCAAAGGTTATTATTATCATTCTTATCTTGAATTATGTTGGTAAACATTATACCTCCCTCTTAACTTAATCTGTTCCAGAATCATGAATAGACAATTTAAATTTGCAAAAGACCTTGAAAATCCATGCCAAGATGAGCTATAGATAGAATTATCTATTGCTTGAAATTAAAGTTAAAATCCTTCTAGATATCTGTGCATAAGCCAATAGCATCTTTGCGTTTCAATTGCTCAATAAGCATGATAATAAAGCAAATGTTAATCATGATCTTGGGACACAAAGTGATTAATAAGCGATTAGGTCTTTTCATATCTAAATAACTTTGTTGGCAAAATCTTGAATATGTGCTTCTTGGAAGTCCACCGTTGTTTGATATTGATTCTGGCAACTAATGTAAAGGGAAAATAAAAATTACAGGATTTTATTAATAACTGAACTATAGTAGAAGTGGATGCGGACTGAGCTGATGTAAAGAATATGATCATGGATATTAGATATCAGTGTAGAAGACATACTGGAAAACGACTTGTATCACTGATATGTAAAAATAACTGTTGGAGAGTCCTCCTATTTAAATTATTTATTCCTTCAAAGTTCTTTCATTTATAGTGTTTTTTGACTTTTGCTTTCCATCATTTTAAGCTTGTCAAAATATTAGATAGGAGACACTCTGTGTTGTACACATCTTAAATTATAGACTTTTGGGGAAGCTAGTAGGTAGCATGGTTATTAAGGTTCTGGATTCCCACATGGCCAACTGTGGTTCAAATCCTGGAAATGGTAGCTTCAAAATCACAACAAATATTTAATGGTAGATCCTTGACCTCCATATTTTAAGAATAAAGGACACTTTTAAAAAATTCTAGCTTGGATATATGTTCAAAATTCAAAGTTTAAAATCTATGAAGAACTCAGTAATTCTTCATACCTGCCTTTTACATGAAACATTTTAATATGTATTCTTCACACTTAGTATTTAACTTAATAAGCACAGTATCCTTACAATGCTGTACAACAAAGAAATGTAATTCCAGAAAACTCAGAAAATTTAGGCAGATAGAAAGATAGAATCTTAGATACTGAGACTCCTCACACTTGAATTAAATATAGAATTAGTGGCTATGATATGGGGAAAATTTTGAGTCTGGATTATTAGTCTGTGTTAGAATTTTACAAAAGAGGGGCTGGCAGGTGTCATGTTGGTTAAGGGTGCTAGACTCCCCCATGGCCGACACCGTGGTTCAAGTCCCAGAGCTGGCAGCTTGCTTTCTCACTCTTTCTCTCTCTCTCTCTCTCTCGTCAAATTTAAATAAATAAATAAATAAAAGTTGAAGAAAATAAATATTTTTTAGAAAAAGAATTTCACAAAAGAGCTACTAAAAAAATATTTCAGACAAAGCCATTTGAAAAGGAGTTTAAAATGTAGACACCAATACCATACCAGCCTCAGCAAACCCAGACTGTTCAAGGGAGAAGGCATAAGAGGCTTTGGCGCTGCTGTGACAAATACACCTTAACAAACACCCCGGAATTCAGATCTGTGATATTAACTTTCAGTATCTTTATGCATAGAGTTACTAGCAAGGGAAAAGTGTTTTTACTTTCTGAGTGGTTTTCTCAAACAGGCTAACGTTTATTTTATATCTTAGAAGTTATCCTCAAAGGACCAATAAATGGCAGAAAAAGAAGGAGGATGGGACCAGCAGTTAGCGTAATGGCTATGTCGCTGGACTCCCACATAGTCGACCGCGTTTTGCGTCCCGGACCCGATGGCTTAAAACTCACGCTGGGCGCGTGTACGTGCGTGCCCAGGATCCCAAGAGGAGAATGGAGGAGAAGGGGTTGTGGCGTGGCCATCCCCTCTGGGGGGTGATTTCTCGCTTTCTGTCTCTCTGTCTCTCTCTTGTCTGTCTGGCGAGCGCATGCGCTCTATAGCATAAACCGCTCAGAAAAAAAAAAAAAAAAAAAAAAAAAAAAAAGAAGAGGAGGAGGAGGAGACGCCCAGTCTTGCTTGTGCTCCTGAATTTTTCAGCCATAGACAGCACCATGATGCTCTACAGCATCCATAAAATGGGGTTTGGCTATTTACACCAAGGATCCAGAGAGCATTTTGCACACCTGAGACGGCAACCTAATGTCAGGATCACTCCTTCCTAACTTCTTTCCTCTTCTACTCCTGGCCTCTGCCTTTGCTTCCTTACAGCCAGAGATGTCTAACAGTGGAGAGTGGGGAGGGAGTGCTGCTAGACGGGAGAAGAGGAAGAAAGTAGCCTGATTGCAGCTTAGCTTTGTGAATTCAAGAAGTGTGTGTTTGAAAAATGAAGGTGCATAAGTTAGTGTAGCTCCAGGGCGCCAGCTTCCCTAGTGTTAGCATAGCTGACACGCTGACAGTTTATATGGAATTTATGTGCCTATTTCCTCTGCTTTTTATGGGAAAACATGTTGTTACCTTACAGCTGCCCACATCACATGCCGCCAATCCGCCTCTGAGCCATAGAGCACCTTTCTCAAGGAAACATACATACATCAAGGGCTTATGTATTTTTTACAATGTTGTAAGGGGAAAATAATAAAATATGGGTTATTGTGTACACCATTCCACAGTTTAATTTTTTTTTATTTCACTGGTTTAATTGACTCTGACCATTTTTATTGCCCTTTTCCCCACCTCATCTCACCATTTTAATTGTTTATGTGTTTGTGTACAATTGGATCGCATCTGGGAAAGGACAGGAGCTGTAACCACAACTTAAAAGCCAATTGCAGAGCTTTAAAAAGTAAATAAAGCATTTAAGCTGCCACATCAGTAGGAAGATATATGCAGATGTAAACAGAAGGAAATGCACATTTTAAAGTAAAATACTTAAAAATCAGCTCCTCTTTTCAATCACCTGCAGGAGCCCTGATCCTTTGTGCTCTCTGGCTGGTGGAAGGCAGTGCACCAGGAAGCACAGCAGGGCTCTCTCTGCTTCTTCCTCCTACCCCCGCGGCTCTGTATGGATCTTCACTTGAGCACACCTGACAAGCAGGTTGCTCATGGTCACAGGCCCAGGAGTCTTGCACTGAGGCATGCCTCTACTCTTCTCTCTCCCCACATTCCTCACGGCTTCAGACTGAATGTACTCTCACTAAGACATAGCAGCCTTTTTTTCCAGGACACATCCCATTTTCTTTTAGCATCTATTCCTATTCTTTCAATGAGATGATGTCAGAAAAACAAACTATTTACTCCAATTCACATTTCTCAGTGTTATCTCCACTTGCAAATGGTCCCTATTGTTATAAGTCCATTTTTAATTGGGACGTGAAGAATGTAATGCAATTAAAAATAAAATAAAGAAAAAAAACTTTTAAAAAATGCAAACAGATTGATGACTCCAAAGCATAGGAGGCACCTTCTCTGAAATACACAGAACTGCCTCTGGACCCTTCAATAGGCAATAAATGGAAATTCGATTCAGCATTTATCTTGCCAAGCTTTCCTCAAACTTGCCTGCCCAAGCTTCTTGGAATACCCTTGCTTATTATAAGCAACAAAATGTGAAGGAGAGTTTCATGTAAAGAGGAAAGATAATGTTTGTGAACTTAGCTTTCTGGTGAGTAGGTTGGAACCTAAATGCTGAATGATGTAAAGAATTCTGTCATTCCTCCTCTACAACGTGTGTGTCTGTGTGTGTGTGTGTGTGTGAGTGTGTGTATGAGTGAGTGTGAGTGTGTGTGTGTGTATGTGTAGGTACATCTTGAACACTCCTACTTACTAGTCTTGCTATACTGAGTGCCCAGAGTTTCAATATTGGCCAATTCATAAGGCAGGTGGAGTTTTAGCTTAGGCTATTATACCTTCAAGCAAACTAGCTTTTGAAACAAATATTCTCTGAGTACAGAAAATAGTCACAACCTAAAATATGGGCAATAACAAGACCTCTTTGTAGTGGAGAGAGGCACATGATCAGCACCTTCTGAAATCCACCTGTAGATACTCTTTTGCTGGGTGCCTGGTGAATTACGGCAAAATCAATAAAATCTTCTAGTGTGTTGTTCTTTTTCTTATTTTGCTCTGTCTCCAGAAATGACCCATCATCTTCCTTTAGTGCTCTGTAGCAAAACTGAGGCAGCACCTAACCCATAAAACCTGCAATAGCAAAGAGCACATGAACGCATGTTTTCATGAAAATGGTGGCCTGTTTTACAAATATGAGTTATTCATCTTTGTGCATATTTCAGCCTAAACTTTGTACCCTCTCTAACTCTTAACCTGTCTCCACCTGGCAGAGGTCCTCGTTAAGCCTGTCTGTGGAGAGTCTTCAAAGTCCAGGTCAAGAAAAGATAAGACATTCAGTTCAATCTACTTTATGTATAGGTAGGATATTCTACCATGTGGAAGAGAAAAATGTTGTGTAGTTCTGGTGTGTGAAATTATGAGAAACCAATGTGACACAGAGTTAAAGCTCAACCCAGGGTGAAAAAGAACCTTATAATGAGTAGGTATGGGTTACCATAGATTAGATGCTCTTGGAGTCAAAAGAAAATCTTAGAAGAGTGTCAAGGACATAAGACACTTACATGTCAGAAATGGAGTAGATTGTGGTTTCAACAAGGGCAAGCATCCTTTTTATCTGAAGATCGGTCACTCTATCATGGTTTCAGTTTAATGTTAAGAATCTTTTTTTCAAAGAGAGGTTTTTGCTATAGGGCAAGTGGGCTTGCTGGAAAGATAGAGAGAGAGAGACAGAGAGACAGAAAGTGAGAAATCACTCCCAGGGGGAATGACCACACCACAATCCGTTCTCCTCCATTATTCTCTTGGGATCTTGAACATGCACATGTGTTTGGAGTGAGTTTAAGCCACCAGGTCTGGGACTCAAACCATGGTCAACTATGTGGGAGTCCAATGATTTAAAAATTACACCATTTGCTGGTCCCAATGTTAAGGTTCTTAAGGAAATAGCGCCAAAGAAAGGAACCCCACACTGGTGTAACACACCCCACTGTAAGCTAGCAATGTGTTTGCCAAATTCTAAGTGTGGATGAGTGTCTATGGCATGAATAAACACTAGGAGGCCTGACTTGGTTACCTGCAACAATAACTCTTTGTGATATCGGAGACAGCAGGCATGGTATTGTTCCTTGTTATAGTTTTTTTAGATAATGTTTAGGATTAGTTCTCAGTTTGGTTTTATCTATTATTGGTTTTAAGTTTCATTATGCTTATACCATTTATAAAAGGATTGTGTCCTAGCTCACAACCTGCATTGTTTCTGAGGGATAGAAATACACTGTGCATTTTTTTTTTTTTTTTTTTTTTTTTTTTTGCCTTTCAGTTGTTCCTCCAGACAAGGAACATATACAAGAAGAGAGATGACAAATGTAATGTGCTCTCATGTCAACTTGTATCTATTTAAAATAGAAAGTCAAAGAGCTCAGAAAGTCTGTGCACCAAAATTTGTACAATCAGTGTTACCTGACACTGATACTGAAACAATAGGAAACAACTTCAGTTTTCTACAATGAGCCCTGAGATAAACAAAGATAACATGGCTCATGGCATATGCATGTGTGTACACTTACACTTTTACTAGGGACCAGCAGTTGGTGTAATAGCTATGTTGCTGGACTCCCATGTAGTCGATTGCAGTTTGAGTCCCAGACCCGGTGGCTTAAACTCATGCTGGGTGCGTGTGTGTGTGTGCCCAAGATCCCGAGAGGAGAATGGAGGAGAAGGGATTTTGACATGGCCATTCCCCCTGGGGGTGACTTCTCGCTTTCTGTCTCTGTCTTTCTGGGGAACGCATGTGCCCTGTAGTAAAAACCTCTTTAAAAAACAAACAAACAAACAAAAAAAACCAAAAACTTGTACTAAAGGAAGACAATTAATAAGCACATCATTTTCTTAGATTTTGTCCTATATTCCCTGAACTGAGTCTAAAAGAAAAACTATAAAAAAAACACACAAAAAACAAGTCTAAAAGAAATCCTAGAACCATCAATTCAATTCCCTCATTTTACTGATAAGAAGCTTGAATTAGTGTATGTGTGTGTGTGCATGTGTATGTACTGGGAGAGGAATTACAAACCATAGTGTCCATAATTGTGTAACTTGTTCATGGCAAAACCAAGACTTGGAAGCCCGTGTCTTTTTTCCTTCAGTTACACTCCTTAGGCAAACCACTGATGGGTTTTTCAGAGCTTGAGTAGATTGTTGATTTAATCAAAGATTGCTTGTGAAGTTATTTTGTACATCTACCAGAGTGAATTATGGGTTTTAGGACACTGAGGACCCTACCTAGAAAGGTGGCTTTCATAGGTCTTCTAGAATACAACATAGATGAAACACATCAGGTTTTTTATGAAGGGTGAGACTTAATAGAAGGGTTATTTATACAACAAAAACAGCTCACGTTTCTTGAATGCTTACTCTGTCAGTCATAGTTCTAAGTGTTTTTGTATATTAACATTCTATAATACTTAGAACAGAACAATGATATAGTTGACATAAATATGCCTCTTTACAGAATGAGGTAACTGAGACTGAGGATATATTCCCAGGATTACAGTAAATTAGTAAGGGAAAAAGAAGAATTGAGATCTAAGCAATGCTCTTTCAGGAGATGCTTTCTTTTACTTTCTTTTCTTTCTTTTTTTTTTTTTTTTTTTTTTTTTTTTTTTTTTTTTTTTTTTTTTGAGAAATTTTTGCTATAGGGTGCATGCGCTTGCCAGAAACACAGAGAGAGACAGAAAGTGAGAAATCACCCCCCAGAGGGGATGGCCATTCCCCAATCCCTTCTCCTCCATTTCCCTCTCAGGATCTTGGGCACGCACGCACACATGCCTGGCATGAGTTTAAGACACTGGGTCTGGGAGTTGTACCATGGTCAACTACATGGGAGTCCAGCAACATAGCCATTATACCAACTGCTAGTCCCAAGAGATGCTTTCTTAACCACCAAGATACTTTGTCTTCCCCCAGAATCAGTGTACCAGGGATGGTTATCCACATTGTGTGACTCAAAAAGAGAGAACAGACTTGTTTTTTCTTTGATTTAATTTCTGATTTTCTAGTAAATTTAGACAGTGTTCTCAGTGGATACATATTGATCCATTTATCTATATCAATCTGTCTATGTTGAAATATGTTAAGTAAGAGAAATGCTATTTAAAAGTTATTACCATTGTATAGTTCATTGTCACTTTGTAAAACAAAGTTCTGAAAGAAAAGCACTCAGGACAGGCAATATTTTGAAATAAGTTTGATGGCAGCACTAGAAAAAAATCCAGATTTTAGAAGGATTTGTCTAAAAAACCCAGAGTAAGATAATTAATACTAATAAGAAGCTTCAGAAATCTGGGATTGAGGGAAGGCACTGCAAGACTAGAGGGAAATAAAGAAATAACAGAGAAAAAAACTGACAAATACATACAAATATACATGTGTACAGCATATGTGTACAATCTACCTCATAATATGCATGCATTTGTAATCTGCATCCTAATTCATGCTCCCACATGAACTTGTTTAACCCTTAGAGCTGAGATGACAGCACATGCCCACCAGTCCTGTACTGTATTAACTAAAGTCTTCGTTTAAATTCAGTGCCTCCCCAGGAACCAGCAGTTGGTGTAATGGGTATGTCACTGGACTCCCATGTAGTCGGCTGCAGTTCGAGTCTTGGACCCGGTAGCTTAATATCACATCAGGTGCCTGTGTGTGCATGCCCAAGATCCTGAGAGGAGAATAGAGAAGGGATTGCGGTGTGGCTATCCCCCCCCCCCCCCCGGGGGGGTGATTTCTCGCTTTCTGTCTCTCTGTCTCTCTCTGTCTTTCTGGCGAGCACACACACTCTATAGCAAAAACCTCTCCTAAATAAATAAATAAATAAATTCAGTGCCTCCCCAGTCTTTTCTTGAAATTATAATTCCTTTACTATGGCTCAGGTCCTTTGACACTTGCCCCTGGATTGTTGTGTTAGGTCGGATATTCTATGAATTCTTCCTTTGAACTCTGCTTCTTTCTTCTCCCATCCTTCCTATTCCATTTAATTAAGCCATTTGCCATTTCAAATGGTTTCCTTACATTTCTATTTTCTGAAGCATAAAACTGTTTATCCTAGCATTCAGGCTCATCCACTGCTTAACCTGATTCTGCTTTTTCAGTACACAATTCCTTTAACAAATCTAGTCAAATGGATCCACTGATCGCTCTCTGAAAGTGTTCTGTGTCTTGTTGCTTCTGAACTTTTGTTTATAGCATTTCATCCATTTAGAGTCCTCTCCCCAATCCCTGACTTAAAAATCCTACCTCTCTCAAGGCCCAGCTCAACTCCTATCTCATTCTAGAAGCCTTTTTTATTGTTATAATAATAATAATAATAAAAACACTTTCTAGTGAATTCTAAAGGGACTTAATGTTGCAATACCAATTGCATGCATCCTGGAATTATAGTTATTTGTAAGTTAAGAATATTCAATAGTAACTAAACCAATGCCTGTCTTCAAACATACTTCATTGCCGAACATGATCTTTTTGGTGCCCCAAACATGCTATTTTCCAATACAACTTTATCTCTAGAACTGCCTCTAGAAACATAGATGCTCTAAGTCAAGCCCTATTAAATGAACAAATAATAAGTGTTTCATGATCTTTCTACTCGCTAGCTCTCTGCCCTCATCTTTCCCTGGTGTCTCCTGTAGTTACTAGTAGTTACCATAGCACCCCTTTGCGATTCCACAAGCCTTGGAGAAGAGCCTCCCTCAGGGCTTTGCTCTTATAAGAAGGTTCTTCCCTTGCACCAGAATGTGACCTAGTGGTTAAAGCAGCTGGATCCCACATGGCTGACAACACAGTTTGAGTACCTGACCTAATGTCTTGAAAAACATGCCCGCACATGTGTGTGTATGCCCAAAATCCTAAAATGAAGGTGAGCTTGAGGAAAAGAGATTGCAGCGTGACGATTCCCTATGAGGGAGGATGAGGAGTGCTGTCTCACTTTCTTTCTCTCTCTGTCTCTTCCTGGAGAGCACACACACACCCTCTGGCAGATTTGGGGAAAAACAAAAAGGTAAGGGAATGATCTTACCACCAACACGAGCTTAATTCTCTTAGGAGAAGCAGACCTTCTCTCGAAGGTCACCTAATTAACAACCTCTTCCCTGACTGCCTTCATAAAATAATAAGCCGTCTTTTATCACCATCTCTCTCAACCTCCCTGGCTCTGCTTTCTTTTGTTCATCCACTTACCATCACTCTACCTTGTATCCATTCAGTTGTTTGTTTATGGTCTACCTCACCCCAATGGGAACTAGAATCCATGAGAACACAGAATTTGTTACTCATGGGAGTACTAGGCATCCAGTAGGAGCTCAATAAACATCTTCTGAATAAAGAAACTGTCGGACCCACCAACGGCGAACAGTTCCTGAGTTGGGAGGCGAGGATTAAAGAAAAGACAAGAAGACAGGATAGAAACGGGAGGACTGCCGGTCAATACCGGTCAGCCACGAGTTAAGTTTATTGCTCTCTTTTATACAGAAACATTTGGCTCCCTTAACGTGGGACTCAAAAGTCCTTGCTGAGTTTATCAGGTTGTTATAATAATACTTGGAACATTCTGCAAATAACAGTTCAGACGCCCAATGTTAGGTCCAGACAATAACCTTGGTCTCCATCTAGCGGTCACATCCTGCACGTTCCTCACGTCTCCTTCTTGGCTCCCCACAAGAAACAAATTATTTAGTGGTTAATTTTTTTAGCAGGGCCTGAAGAAAACACAGGAAATATCACTAACTCCAAATCAATGTAACTTTAAATCAAAATAATAAAGCAAAGCCAAACATTACAATTTAGATAAGTTTATCTCAATTGTTAGTACATACAGATAAAGGAGTATAACTTGAGAGGATCAAACCCAAGTCTGACCCATTCTCTGAATCCAGCTGCTGATTCATAGGGGATTCTGTGGACAGAAAACATGGTGAAGTGCATCAAGGGTATGTACTTGGCAGCATACAGACTTTGCGAAATGCTCTACATGCTGAACAACCCAGAGTGTCAACATATAAAGACAAAAAAATAGAGAATAATCTTGTAGACTGAAAGAGATATAGTGTATTTAAAAGATAAGAAGATAAGAAATGGGCCAGATGGTGGCATGGTAGTTAAGGCAGTTGGATCCCACATGGATGACTATACAGTTCGAGTCCCTGACCCAGTGGCATACACATGTATATGGGTGCCCAGAATCCTGAAAGGAGAGAGAAATGAAGGAGAAGGAATTGTGATATGACTATGTCCCATGGGGGATGATTTCTCGATTTCTGTCTCTCTCCAGCAAACATATCTGGCAAAATACTAATACTAATATTACTACTACTAATAATATCAAACAAAGGAAAACTAATTAAATGAAATAAATCAGAGTTGCACACTTTGGTGATAAAACCAGAAGGCAGTACCTGGAAGTGCTATCTGTCAGGAGAAAGTCAAGAAAGCTATTACTTTTGAGAGCAGAATGGAGCTGGATTGGGACGCAGCCCATAGATGATGCTCTGGAGTAGACAGCAAACTCTTCTAAAATTGCAAGAGGGCATGTGTGCTCACCAGAGAAAGAGAAAGAAAAAGAAAGAGAGAAAACCCTAGTGGTTTGTAGTGACTCTGCAATCCTATTCCTCCATTCTCTATCCTGTCAGGGGTTTGGACATGCATATACATGTGCCCAGCATGTTTTATAAGACATCAGGTAAGATTTGAACATCAGCGTCAGCCACGTAGGATCCAACACACAGCGCTTAACCACTGTGCTATGGGCCCAGAATAAAATTTTATTTCTTGATCTGATAGGTGAATCAGAAATACTTGCCTTACAGTAAGGAAATATACCATGTAATGTGTGTGCATGTGTTTAAGGGGTGGATTATTTTACAATAAAATAAAACCTATTTATTTTTTCGATAATGTGAAGAAACAGGATTTTGCTCCAAAGTAGAGGGTCTACGCTTAATATCTCAATTCACACTATTCGGTCTGGTGCCCATGTCTTGGTCTGGTTTGGTCTTTCTGGTGGCTATGTCTTGGTATCAACTATGAATATATTGAACGAAGAATCTGGCGATTCCAAAGCTTCGTCTCAATGCTTGACCACTTCCACCTATCCTCCTATCTCCTTTTCTGTCTGCCCATTGAGTTAAAAAATCAGCCTGTGTGCTCAATGCCCTGTTACTTGCTACTTGAGAAGTTCTAAGAAAGTCACCTTTTAATTACCTCATTAGGGAGGAAGGAAAAAAGAAAGGCATGCAAGAGTAAAGTAGAAGGAAGGAGAGGAAAGAGAGGAAAAAATAATTTCCTATCTAAATATATTGTATCTTTGCCCACAGTGCTTTCTTGGACAAAGAAGAGTGAGTGGGATCTTAATGAAGGTTCTGCTTATTCATTTATTTTCAAAAAGTAGGAAACATTGGTCCTCAAACAGCTTTAAGGATAATTAAAGCAATGATGAAATGTATTGATCGATTCCAAATTTCCTCACAGGAGTGATTAATTGCATTTTGGACTTTGAGAAATTCCAAAGGAGATTGCAAGAGAAGAGAATCTTGATCCTGGGCCGTGTCTGGCATGTGTTTTTGCTTCATTTTTTTTTCTTTTTCTCCCTTCTTGCTGTTATTAAAACTGCAGCTCTGGATACACAAAGGCAAGAAGAATGTGCCCAGTGGTTAAGAAGATTTAAAGAATGACCCCTACCATGTCACTGCACATCAGTAGACATTTTACAATGTGCTGGAGACACCCAGTCAATAATTTAGGAGAAAGCAATCAATATGTGGACACTACATAAGCCCACAGCCAGAGTATGTTATGGAAACCTTGGCAGTTTCTCTAATGGTGTGAACTGTTGTAATTGGAGTTTCGGCTTCTTTTGAAATTGCAATGGCATAATTTAAGAAAAGCATACTCCAGAGAGAAAATATGACTCTCCTGTTAAGTGGTGGTCTTGGTTGCTCCTTTAACTCTTTTCCGTGCTCTGAGGTAACTGTTGGGTTACACCCCTGAAGCAGACAGGTTCTGTTACGACTTTTCTCTGTATTGTAAGAAGAATTTCTTATTTTAATTGGGTACACTTATAAAACTGGGCACTGAGCTAAGGCCCCAGATCCAGAACTCTCCATGAGCCTTTGCAGAAGACTATGCTATATGCCCCTGTGATAGACACACAGTTTAAAGGACTTAGGAGACTGGCCTCTGCCAGAAGCTGAGGAGATGGAATTTTCAACCTGGTGAGCAATCCCAAATCCAATTTCTCAAAAGAAATGACCTGATTATATGTGGTCCTGCCAAAATCATGCCTGATTCCTTAACTTACTAAATATCACATGATTGAAAACCTAAAACATTAGCCTTTGAGAGAATTATCAAAGACAGCAAGATGAAGGAGAATTTCCACAGCATCTGGCACCAGAAGCCTGGAGTTCAAGCACAGACATACACATTTACTAACTCTGTGATCTTTAACAAATTTCATATTCTTGCTGAACCTCAGTTTCCTCATCTAAAAATTTGGAATGATAGAGTGGCAAGTATGAAAGCTTATAAAAACTCTCATTGGTCATGTGAATATGAGTTATCTACAAGGTAGAAACTGAAGCCAGAAATATTAAGTTACTTGTCACAGCTGTATAGCTGGTTGGCTAGTTAAGGCCTATGCTGAGAAGATAAGTCTTTTTTTAAAGAAATTATTTATATATTTATTTATTTTAATTTGATCAGAGAGGGACAGAGAGAGAGAGAGAGAATGAAAAGTGGCCAGGTCTGGGACTCGAATTGCCATCAACTATGTGGGAGTCCAGTACCCTTAACCACTACACCACCTGCCAGCCAGAGAAGGTAAGTCTTTTGACAAACGTTTATAAACTTTCCCTCAACAAGTATGCTAGAACGGAATTGAGTTTATATATATATATATATATATATATATATATATATATATATATATAGGTCTTGGGACTTTGGTAGAGAAAATGTGAACATTAATTTTTAGCACTGTTCTTGGCACATTGTAATCAGTGTGTTAGCTATTATAATGATTAATAATACCTTACTTCAGCAATTTTCTGAAGAACATATTAGAGAAGAAAGATAAGATTCTGAAAGATAATATGCTATACAGCAATGTTGGGCAAAGTTAGGAGATAATACTCAGTTTTATGTTCAAATGTAACAGCTCATGATTCATAATTGAGTACAGCATCTTTTGGCTGTAGCACTACCAGAGAGAGAGCAATTGATTCCTTCTGTATGGGGACATACCTTCCACTCCAACCCAATTTTAAATCTGAGTATGTCTCATAACCCTAATCAATGCAGACAGCCAATAATATCATTCTCTCTTCACTAGGCAACATAGGTTTAAAAGTTTTTGAAAACTGGTTGAGTATTTTCACCTTTATTGATAAAACTGATTGTGACTCTTGTTCACCATGTTATGTCAAGCTCTGGGAGAGGGTGCTATTCCCATAGCCTTTTGTTTCCACCAAAACTAATCACTCCTTCAATGATTGCTTGAATCTCAGGCCATTTGGAGGAGTGAATTGAATGAATCATTCCATAAAGACAGTCACTCACTCCACCTGGTCTCACTTTTGTACAACTGAAATTAAGTCAAATAAGCAACCTGGGTATATATGGGGGTGGACGGAAGTAGGTGGGCAAGAAAACTGGACTTAGTGATGAAATTAGAGTAAGGTATGCTCTTACTGTCTTAGTGTAAGATGCTGGTATTGGCAGGCACAGAGCTACAATGTGCCATCAGTCCTTGTTTTCTTGTTTTAGTAATAGTTCTTGCCACCTCCTTACAAAGTTTCCTCTGGTAGCATGAATAGCCTCATCTCTGGTTCCAGGTGTAGACTCCCAAACTGCAGGCCTGAGTGGAACCGTGACCTGGTAACATCCCCTCCGGGGCAGCCCCCAATGCTGCAGCTGAATTCCAAATAGCTGCTGAACTCCTTGTGAATCTGACACACCTGGGTGTACATCAATTGGCCTGACTCCTCTGTAGCAGTAAATGCATTCAATCTGTTCCACCTGGACAAAAGCAGGCTGATACCTATCACATGACTGGGCAGGAGAGTGCCACACAGCTGAGTAAAGCCAATGACAGCTTTTCCCTAGTGCTGGGGGCTTTTCCCACTTGTTTTCTTTTTAATTTGTCCACCTGAGCTGTCTCTGCTTTTTGAAAAGGACGTAAGAAGTCTGAGCCCAGGGCTTCCCACTAGTAGTGCCTGCCAAGGACTGAAAGGGCCAATTAGTAGGGTCCCCTACCCAGGATCTCCCTCCCTCTCACTGCTGTGCTGGGGACTCATAAATTACCCATGCTGAGGCAGACGCCAAGACCCTAGACACCTGCTTGCAGTTCTTCAGACACCACAAACCGAACACGAGCTTCCCACTGAGAGGGCCTGTGGGACTTTCACTGAGCTCGCCTCAGTGGGATATCAGTGGTTAACTAGGTCAGAGGCAGCTGGCAAGAAGTCTGAAGGGAGTGAGTCTGCTAGGGACTGTCTTTCTTCAGAAAAAAAATGTGTTCTTTAGTCAAGGAGGAAGGGTTAGAAGAATCCAGAAAAGGGGCCAAAGCTTTAAGAAAATGAAGGAGGGGAGGGGAAGAGGGGAGAGAAAGCAAGGAGGGAGGGAGAAGGGCCCGAAAGAAGGTAAGAAGGAAGGAAAGATGGGGGGACATTCATTTTAGTTGCAGCCTGATCATTAAAATACAGAGATGTTTTGGGCATTTGACGTATTAGGACCTGATATCAGTATTAGGCCTGATGGGTCAAAACTTTCCATGTATCAGTTTATAAGGGGCAGTCTCATGTGTCATCTCTAATTGTGATTGATACGAACTCGGCTATCAGTCCCTTTACTATGAATTCGGTTCCTTTGCCAACTTACTGCCAAACTAATGTATTGATTTAAATTTTCTTCTTCCCAAATAAAAGTTGAGACCAATTTCCTCCCCAGTGTCCTTTATAGTCTTATTTAAAAAGTGTTAGTAGTCTTTAGATATGTACTTTGAACTCAATATATTTAAACACAAACGTCTCAGCCTCCCCCTACCCCTGCTCCTCCACTTGTGTTCACTCCCCTGGGAAGAGACTCACTTAGCTCATAGAGGACTTCTCCCTTTTGTTTGTCCAGCCATGAGCCATATTCTGCCAAATATCATATCACTTGTGTCCCCCCACAGGTGCTGGCTCCATTCCCACTCTAAATGCCCATGCCTGGACCCTCATTTCCACTGGTTGGGATGGCTGAGCCTGTCATTAATTGGCCTTTCTGCTGCCAGCTCATGCCACTTTTTGTCCAGGTTAGACCCTGTTGTCAGAGGTCTCAACCTGATGCCCTCAGAAAACTAATGATACATATGGAATCCAATTCGAAGCCACCAGGTGTTCTACAACCTACCTCAGCTCTTCCAGCTTGTCTACATTTCTCCCATGACTCTGAAAACTGCACAGTTCAGTCACAATGGACATTTGAGAATGTTCTTCAAAGAAGTTCATGGAAAACGCATACTACAAAAATGCTATGCATGGATGTCAAAGATGCTTTTTTGCACCAAAAGAAACTCATACGTTGGTTTCCCATAAATTTTTTGTTTCAGTGTCCTACTTTTTTGTTTTTGCCTTTTTTCCCTCAGAAAAGTTTGGCAGTTTCTCATGTATTCTATAAGCAAAAGTTCTTTATTTGTAGTTAGTCCCAGTATTTTATATTTAGGCAATTCTCATTTTATTAAGTGAATTCATTTATATCTCCTGAGAGAAAGACAGAGAGAGAGAGAGGAGACAAGCACCCCTAACAGGGTCATTATGCCACTAGTCACCCTCATTCTTAGCCAGCTCAGATCATGGGCACACGTGCACTTGAGGTGCACAAGGAGACTCCGGGATGTGAATATGGGACCTTCCCATGTGGGTCCAGTTGTTTTACTGTTGTACTACTACTGGGCCCCTTAAGTGATTCTCATACATTATATTTTCTCCATGGTATTTTCTAATAATACAGTATGATACAAAGTAAATATGCAGAATTTTTACAAAAAAATGTTACTATTATTTTTTAAATTGGTTTAATTGGGTTTTCGAAATAGACAATCATATCATCTATCAAACTGATAATTTTATCTCAAGTTTTCTACTATCCTTCTTAAAATCTTTCACATAGTATTAGATTCTTATGTGAATGCTTTGAAAATGATGGCAAGAACAGCCACTATTGTGTAAGATTTTCACAGCTGGTTTGAAACAAATATAATATGTAGAAAATAAGTTTAAAAAGTTTTTGTTAATGTTGGGGCCAGCAGATGATATAATGGTTACGTTACTGGATGATCACATTGTCAACCACAGTTCAAGTCCTAGACATGGTGGATTAAAACTCACACTGAGCACATGTGCGTGTGGGCCCAAAATCTTGAGAGGAGACTGGACAAGAGGGGATGGTGGCGTAGCCATCCCCTCCCGAGGGGGGTTGGGGTGATTTCTCACTTTCTGTCTCACTGTCTCTCCAGCAATCACATGCATCCTACAGCAAAATTCTCTCTCTAAAAAAAAAAAACAACAAAACAAAACAAAACAAAACTTTTGGTTAATGTTAAATTTAAGTAATTATAACTGTCAATACATAGAGATGAATTTAATTTGTATTTTTTTAATCTTTCTGGTTTAATATCAGTAGTATACCAGCATCTTACAATGAATTAAGAGATTTTCACCTTCTTTTTTTTTGTCATTTGCTATGTGATATGTACATTCACGAGAAAGAGAGAGAGAGACAGAGAGAGAGAGAGAGAGATTGAGAAAGCCTTCCACCCTATGAGGGACAGTCAGACTGTGCTCCCTTTTCCTCCCTTTGTCCCTCCTTTTAAGATTTTGGGAATGCATGATTACATGTCTGGGATGTTTTTTAAGCCACTGGGTCTGAAACTTTAACTGTGCAGTCAGCCATGTGGTATCCAGTCACTATAACTAACCACCTGCCAAGGATTGGCTCAGACTTTTCATCTAACTGTTAAGGTATATCAAAAAAGCCTCCATACTCCAGCTTGGTCTCTGTAAACAAACTATGACATCATTTATTATAGATAAGACTGTTTTGTTTTGTTCTGTTTTGCCTTTTCTTTTTTAGGTTATAGCCAATCACAGCAGCTAGGCTTCGGTGGGTCACAGGCATCCCACCTTTTAAACTATGTTCACTGAGACAAACTTCAGAATACAACCAACTCAAATTATTTTTCTACATAATTCCTTCACTTTGGTTTTCGTATGTCACTTTTCTGTTCCTTTACACATTACTTTCCATTTCTGGAACATAAATACCAGGGTTATCCAGAGTTGCTCAGAAGTTCAGCAAACTGCCTGATCTGAACCATGTTAAGATTTACTTAGTTAAGGGAGCAGAGTGGCCAACAGCCTGCAGAGCAACATGCCTAAGTTTGATTGTGACTACTGTGATACATACCTCACCCACAATTCTCCATCCATAAAAAACACACTACAGTGGTAGGGAACACAAAGAGAATATGAAAGACTACTATCAGAAATGGATGGAAGAGCAGGCTCAAAGCCTGACTGACAAAACAAGCGCTGCCTTTCAATGAGGGAAGATACCTCCTACTCCATTCTCTGCTTTTCCTCTTGCAGGGGCAATGATTCCACCTCCCCCCCCCCCCCCCCCCCAGACTCCTGGGTCCTCCTCACCCTGGCATGATGCAAGTACCCTATTTGGGGGTCCCTCCCATGGTGCTAATGATGGGCCCTCCTCCTCCTGGATGATGCCAGTAGGAACTCTTCCTGGAATGAGGTCACCCATGGGAGATCACATGCCCATGATGACTGGGCCCTCCAATGATGAGACCTCCTATCTGGCCCATGATGGTGTCCGCTTGACCAGGGATGACTTGGCCAGATAGTCAAGGATGGAGGAAGGCCTCTTTATATCAGTTTTATATTAACCTGTTCTCCTTCACCAGGAGATCATGGTGCTGTGACTCTGGGTGTTTTCTAACAGCATGTCAAGGAAGACTTTCTCCCCTTTCCTATTAAAAAAATTTTCAAATAAGAGTAGTTTTGGTGGAGAGAAGTGAGATGAAAAAGTGCAGTTTTCATTTGTATTGTGAAATGTGAAAATAATAAAATTGTCAACCAACTGTTTAATTAAAAAAAAAAAAAGATTTACTTAGTTAAACTCCACAAAATTAAATGGCTATTTTTTCTTTCAACATAACAAAAGAACAAAATGATCATTTTTGTAAAAGTTAAACAAAACTCACGCATTGAAACATTTAAGTCAAGAAACATTTTTAAAAATTACTTGTCTTTTCACTTGCTTTTATAATATTTTTTTAATTAGTAAGAATTTCTCTTTCTTCCTACATCTATTATAATTACCTTTTCTTAAAGTTATTATTTTTCTCACATATTCAAAAACCATTATATGTAACTTTCTCATTACATTATTCCCATCACATCAATCTGTGCATCTATCCTGTTTCTTTTACTTATTTTAATATTTGCTTTCTTCATTTTATTATGTTAGTATTTTACCTTTTATTGTATTTGTTTCTTTTCCAAAGAAGCTACAATAACATTAATTTTACTTTCTTCTGCATTCTTGGTTATTAAGCTTTATTTTAGCTTCACTCTGTTCTTTCTCAAATTGTGAGTGTATAATTTGACTCGAGGATTAATCAGAGACATATTTTATAATTTTTCATGTGATTGCATTTTTGTTGCCTTATGTATTTTACTTACTTTATGGTAGACTAATAATCCCATGGGAAATTGTTCCCTTTATTTTATAAAGATGACCTTCTTGTCACATAAAATGATTTCCCCAGACTTCTACACTTATTGCTGGTTATATATCCTTGGCATATTCTTAGTTTTCTAAATAAATTGTATTTTTTTCTTCTTTTTTTTTTGAGAGATTTTTGCCATAGGGTGCATGTGCTCACCAGAAAGACAGAGAGAGAAAGAGAGACAGAAAGCGAAAAATCACCCCACAAGGGGATGGCCACACTGCAATCTCTTCTCCTCCATTTTCCTCTCAGGATCTTGAGCAAGCATGCACATGTGCCACTGAGTCTGGGGCTCGAACCACGGTCGACCACATGGGAGTCCAGCAACATAGCCACTACACCAACTTCTGGTCCCAAATAAATTATATTTTAATGCTCATATTATCTTCTCTCCATAATTTTTGAAATACAAACTTGGCTTGTAGCTATTTTAAATTTGACTTGTAGCTATTTTTACAAAGAAATATTTTATTGGGACCAGGAGATGGCATAATGGTTACATTGCTGGACCCAATGGCTTAAAACTCACTCCGGGTGCATGGGCATGCATGCCCAAAATCCCATGAGGAGAATGGATTGCAATGTGGACATTCCCCCCGGGGCGGGGGGGGGGGGTGGTGGTGGTGATTTCTTCCCTTCCCTTCTGTCTCTTTCGGTCTCTCTAGTGCATGCACACACCCTATGGCAAAAATCTCTGTAAAAAATAATGATCTTAGTTACTTGTATTATTATTGAAGGGACTAGAGAGAGATAGAGGGAAACTGAGAAAGCAAGCTGCCAGGTCCAGGACTCGCAATGTGGCCGGTCATGTGGGAGGTGAGAGTCTTAGCCACCGCTCCACTTGCCAGCCTCAACTTGTAGCCATTTTTAAGTTTTGAAAAATGAAAAATGTACTTTAACCTGTTTTTTTCTCTATTATTATTTTGTCTTATTAATATAGATTATTTAAATTTATTTAAAAATATATTAGCACGATATTTACCAAAAATATTTTTAAAGGAGAATTAGGATGGGAGGTTTCTCTCTTCAGATATCAAGTGATATTTAAAAGCACAACAAGGATAAGTAGACGGCATGGTGGTTAAAGCACTGGACTCCCAAATGGCTAACTGCATGTCTCAAGTCCCGGACTCAGTGTCTTGAAAATCTTGCTGGGTGCATGTGTGCATGTGCCCCAAATCCTGAGAGCAGAATGGAGGAGGAAGGATTGTGGTGTGGCCCTCCCCTGGAGAGTGATTTCTCACTCCTCTGTCTCTCTCCAGTGAGTGCATGTACCCCATGACAAAAAAAAAATAGTCAAACAAAAACTTGAAAAATGGTATCTATTGCAGAATACATATTTGATTGGTGGAAGAGAGAAATAAATTACAAAACGGCCTCAGAAAATTTTAAAAAAATTAGCAGTTGAAATGTTAGCATTTCAAATAGGAAGAGAATTGATAGATTATTTAATAAATGATACTGAGGAAGATAATTATGTATTTGGAAAAAGTGAAGTGAAGTCTAGGCCCTATTCCAGCAGCATATATTCTAATGGAAAAAGATAAATTGACAAATAAAATGATTCCAGGCATTTCTTAGAAAATAAATGAAACTGAAAAACGTGGAGAGTGGTGAGCAGGGTAAGAATGGTGGAAAATTTCAATAGGGTTCTGTGCAAAGCTTTTATGGGAGAAATATTGATGAATCAGAATACTTGGCAGAAATTCAGCCATGTAAAAAACATGTAAAACACATTCTAGACCAAGAGTTTACAAGGGTAGAAGGTCTTGGTAGAAGTGGACACAGCAGGTGTGACTACTGAATGAAAGCCAGTGTGGCTGCATCTCAGGGAAAAAGTAGAGATGGACAATTACAATTAGAAGCATCATTTTAAGGTCTTATTAGCAAAATTTATTTAATAGCTAATACCAAGTTTGATAAACATGTAGAAAAACAATCATTGTAGATAAATTCCTTTGAGAGAGTAATAGGGTATTTTCAAAAACATGTGAAAACGTTTATCTATTGAACTAAGGATTCATTCTTCTTAATATTTATCTAACACAAAAATGTACACAAACAAACAAACATAGTTGTTGCAGTATTTGAAATAGTGAAACTTGGAGACAAACATGTTATGTTATAACCCTTACAAAGGAGTAAAAGACAAATGTTAAACTAATCAGAGCTCTACTTATATGTACCAACTTGGAAGTCTTCTCATAATATATTTGTTGGTAATTTACTTTATCTAAAAGTTGTCTTCTTGGTTGAAAAAGAATTTTAATCAAGAATACTATACCTGGCAACATTATACTTCACATGGGAAGAGAAGACAAGAACATTCCCAGACAATCAAAACCTGAAAGGATTTGATATGGAGAAGTGCTGAATTCATGAATAACTCCGGGCTGATAGCTGTCTAAGGTTTCTGTCCTCCAGCAAACTTACTGCCCCTCCATGGAGCTACAGGGTAACCTGAAAACTTTGAAAAGATTAGTACCTTGAATAAATTAGTACTTTGAATAGATTAGTGCCTTGAATAGATTAATCTTCCTGTTTCTCTGCCTCTTCCCTTTGATGCTGCATAGGGCAGGTTCTGAGACTGAGACTTCCACTTCCCCATTTCCTTCATAAAACACCATGTCCAACTCCCAGTGGGGGCTGGAGATTCAGAGCATTAACTCCTCTATGCCCACCAACATAATAAACAGTTTTCCTAATCTCTCCAAGTGCTGCTTTCCACTCTTCAACTTCTGTTTTTCTGCAACAAGTTTACTGACACCAGATCAGTACTCCAAGAAGTTGTGAAGGGAGTGCTTTATCAGGAAAACTAAAGTCAGACACACAGAGATAAGAGTTAAAAATATCTAAGAAAAGGGCCAGCTTAATGGTAGGGACAAGTCCAGAGTAGAATATTATCTTCCAGAATTTAAACAGAAAGCTTGAACCACAACAGAAGTTAGATTAAGTACATGAGATTGAGCTGGTGAAATAGATTTTTATGACTCTTGACTAAAATTAAAACAATACTGATGTTTTTCTATGCTTTGTACTCCAGAGATAAGGATGTTTTCTTCTCTTGGATTGTCAACAGATCCATGTACCTATGATTTGAACAGAATCCTAACTTGCTTAAGTCTTAAGCAAAGTTCTCTCACCATTTTCTGATCTTTATTTATTAAAGCTAAAACTGCCTTTCTTGAAATTAAAATAATAAATTAAAATTTATTAATGACCACAGTAAGCTATATAGCCTCAGCTAGGTGCTATTTTATAGTACATTCATTCTATGCACAGTTTTATGCCTAAAGTCAAACATTTGTTCACAGATACATATGTATCAGCAGAACTTGATATTAAAAGTAGTTAGATCAATTAAGATACTTTGATAACCAATAAAATGTGTGTGGGGGGGAAAGGAATGGAAAGCAACTACAGGTACTAGAGATAATGTGAGAGGAGGGTAGGAAATGGAAGACGGTGAGAAATAGAGGGAAGAAAAAAAATATGTAGACATATGAAACAAGAAATGGAAAATTATTTATTGATGATAATGTGTATGACTAAGCCACTATACAGTGTATTCTGGATGGGAAACTGCACTTTGTATGCTATGATGATGTTCAGTGTATGAATGTAAAATAAATAAATTAATAAAAAAAAGAAAAGTCTTCTTGGAACCAGCAGATGGCATAATGGTTATGTTGCTAGACTCCTAGATAGTCGACCACAGTTCGAGTCTTGGATCCAGTGGCTTAAAATTCACACTGGGGTTGTGTACATGTGTGTCCAAAATCTCAAGAGGAGAATGGAGGAGAAGGGACTGCAGTGTGGTCATCCCCTCTGTAGGGTGTTTCCTTGCTTTCTCTTTGTCTTTCTCGGTCTCTCCAGTGAGTACATGTGCTCTATACCAAAAATCTTTCTCTCTCAAAAAAGAAGCTGTCTTCTAAGGGTATTTTTAAGTGAGGAAAAAAGGACAGAGACAGTACAGTATGATCAATTATTATCTAAATACAATTTTTTAGGTGAGGAAAAAAGGACAGAGACAGTACAGTATGATCAATTAATATATGCATGCAATATTGTATATTTTGACATAAATTGGGAAATGAGGCAAACCCAGATAGATAACATCATCATGTAATATAATAAATATATTTATAAGTATTTACTCCACTTCTGAATGTTGTTTCTATGACTTCTATCTACAGAGATTGCTCATACCCTTAAAATCTTTTTTTTTTTTTTGAGAGGTTTTTGCTATAGGGCGCGTGCGCTCACCAGAAAGACAGAGAGAGACAGAAAGCAAGAAATCACCCCCTAGGGGGGATGACCATGCCGCAATTCCTTCTTCTCCATTCTCCTCTCGGGATCTTGGGCACACACACACATGTGCCCAGTGTGAGTTTAAGCCACTGGGTCCGGGACTCTAACCGCGGTCGACTACACGGGAGTCCAGCGACATAGCCATTATTCTAACTGCCTGTCCCATCCTTAAAATCTTAAATGAAGCCTAATTTCTGCCTGTATTTGAAGGAGTAGCACTGTCTTTGTTCTGGGCTGAACAGTGACTACTCTCAGCATTCTCTCAGGTTCTAAGGTGAATAGTGGGCTGGTATGCATTTTCATTGCCAGGTCACCTTCCTGAAAATCTGAGTGTATGGAAAGGAGGGCACATCTGTGTATCAGAAAGTCTTCATTGTGCTATTTCTTCCAAAAACCAGTTTTTCTGTAACTGAATTTCATTTGAGCAGTCATCAAGGTATAGCATTATTATTGAATAGTAAGATTTTAGGTAGAAAGCAAAGTTACCCATACCTTGGAGTTTCATGATTAGGGATCCCCTTACTCCATACCCTGACTGAATTTCTCTCTTCCCTTTTTAGTGAATAAAATGTCTTTCTGAAATTCTAGGAAATAAAAGTTTCTCGAAATCTGTTTGTAAATGTGGTTGTTCTTTGGTGAAGAGAAAAACCAGAACATTATCTTATACATTTTGAATTAGCTTTTGGATTCTAGAATAAAATTTCATTTACTATTTAATGCAAGTGCACATTCAAAATATTCTTAAGTGCCTAAAAGAGAGTGAAACAAAGCCTTATGTTCAGAACTTGGACTGTCAGCTTCTCAGAATAGATAGCTCCCATGTCCATTCTTAGGTGATTTCTATTAAAAAAGAGAGAGAGGAAAAAAATGTAGTGTGTTAAACGTCACATCCATTTTTCTTATCAGATAATCTTCTAATTCCAGGTAAATGGGATTGGTTTTATTGACTCAACCTACAAGAAGCAAAGTAACAGGTGTCTGCCCTTTGACATAGCTCTGTCTTAGGCAAAGTGGAGATGTCTCACACCCCAAGGCAAACCAGCTCAAACATACTATTTACTGCTATATTATTTTCAATAATCAAGAACATTCATAACTTGACTTCCTATTAGTATTTCCCTGGTATACCCTCCCAGGTCTGTTTAACTTATCTTCTAACAATCCTGCAAGCATCCCCTTCACGCATTACCATTTTTGTCTTTGTTTATGTCATTCATCACTACTAGAATGCTCACCTTTCCCTCCTCCACTTAAATAAATCCTTCCATCTTTCAAGGTCCTCTCAATTCTCATCTCTGTTTTGAAGCATTGCTAACATCTTTATTCATCTTCTTTTCATCCTAATTCCTACAGCACTTATAATTTATACCATATCATTCCAACACCTAATTACATGTTGTCATACTATTCTGCTCAACTTTGCTTTCACAGACTGTGAGTTCTACCAAAGCACAAATAATATGCTTCTTTTGAATTCTCTCCAAAAAAGAGACACATGGTATGCATTCATTAACAAAGAGCAGGGAGATTAACTATAACTTAATTGTGATGGGAAATGATGGCTCCTGAAGTATGGCAACAGCGGCAACTACTCTAGCATGCATGAATGTACCAAACCCCATGGGGACATTTAAAATCAGACATAACCCCTGTATCCTCTCATTCCTCCTCCACGCTGCCATTGTATCAGTCTGATGTTTCCACCCAAGGGGACATTCCTTTCTGTGACAATCAGCCTCACAGTGAGCCATGGGTCCTGGTAGAAATGTGCCATAAGCTTCTATGTGGTAGATCAGATAAAGGATTTTAACTACTGAGCTGGAGCAAAGAACACATGAGGCAGAGTAAAAGCAAATCTTTGAAAAATAGATTGTATCCTCTTTCTTAATGAGACATGCTTACCTGTGGCTAGTTTGGAGACAGGGATATACCAAATTATGGAAAGTCTTGGGTACTATATTAAACATCCAGCATATGATTTTACCAAAAAAAAACTTGGATTTTTCCTCTAAAGAATATGTATTTGAACTGCTTTCCATATTAATGTTTAAAAATTATATATTTTGATATTATTCTAATTATTTTTTAAAACAGTCAATCACTATTTCTTATTTTGCTTATGAAAAGACTTTACCCATCATGAAATACTTCTCAGACCAATCCAGTTGAGAATACTATACATGTCATCATCAATAGGTAATAAGGCATATCTGTTTCTCACTAACGTCCTGCCTCTCTATTTGTTCTCTTGCTATCTTTCTCTATCCTCTTCTCCTCACCCCCCCATTCCACACTGTCCTATTCTCGTTAAGTACCATCACTGCTTTTATGTTCTCCAGTTTTTCACTCTCTACCATAGAGTGCGGATAGTCGGTATATATTGAGTGGATACATACAATATCTTTCTTTCATAGCCTGACTTACTTCACTCAGCAATAGATCCTCCATATCTGACCACTTTCTATCAAATGCCAGGGTCTTGTTATTTTTTATGGCTGAGTAGTATTCCATAGAGTATATATACACCACACTTTTCCAATCCATTCATCAGTTTGTGGGCATTAAGGTTGGTTCCATGTCTTGGCAATTGTAAATAATGCTGCAATAAACATTGATGTGCAAGCACTTTTCTGACTGAGTGTTCTCCTGTCTTTCGGGTAAATACCCAGAAGTGGGATTGCTGGATCAAATGGTAGTTTTATTTGTAGATCTTTGAGGAACCTCCATATCGTTCTCCACAGTTGTTGAAGTAGTTTACATTCCCACCAACAGTGTAGGAGGGTTCCCTTTTCACCCCATCCCCGCCAACACTTATCACTTTTTATATTCTTGACCTTTGCCATTCTGACAGGGGTTAAGTGGTATCTCATCGTGGTTTTTATCTACATCTCCCTTATGATGAGGGATGTTGAGCATTTCCTCATATGCTTTATGGCTGTTTGTATGTCTTCCTTAGAGAGATTTTTGTTCAGCTCATTTCCCCATCTTTTAATTGGGTTAATCATTTTTTTTTTTCGCATAGTGCACTTGAGTTCCCTATGTATTCTGGTTATCAGTCCCTTGTCTGAGGCATATTTAACAAAAATATTTTCCCATTCTGAGGGTTGTTGGTTCACACTTGTTACTGAGTCCTTTGCTGTGCAGAAACATTCTAGTCTAATATAGTCCCACTTGTCTACTTTAGGGATTATTGCCTGTGCTTTGGGAGTCTTATTTAAGTCTTTGCCTACTCCAATGTCTCCCAGAGTTTCCCCAGCATTTTCCACCAGTAGTTTTATTGTTTGATTGTGAAAAACATAGAAAAGATATTGAATGATGAAGTGGGGAGATTAATCTCTCTGTATTGACTGACATGCATGGCATTCCCTTTTGAAAAAGCAATATAATACACTGTAAAGTTATATGTAATCCAATGTAATATAAAGAAGATTATGAAGATAACAAAAATTATATATATACATATATATATATATATATATATATTGTATGTATATTGAGACCAGACAGTGGTGTAGCAGTAAAAGGCCAAGCTCTGTAAGTCTGACCCACGTAGGAAGGTTCCAGATTTGCATTCTGAAACCTCCCTGACTACTCCAGGCTTATGCATGACCATAATTTGAAGCAGAGGGAAAAATCACAGTGTTAGAACCCTAGAAGGGGTTGCTGTCTCTTTGTTTTTCTTCCTCTTTCTGTCTCTCTCATGGGAGAAATAAATGGAACATAACTTTTAAAAATTATTATTTTGCTTCTATTTAAAAAAATATGTCATTTTACCACTTCTCACCTATTAGTTGTTATTGTCAAAAATGTGAGAAATAAGTATTAGCCAACATGTAAAGAAATCAGAACTCTTGAATACTGTTGATGGGAATACAAAATGGTACATAGACATTATAAGAAATAGTTTGGAGGTTTCTTTAAAAGTCAAACATAGAATTATCATTTAATTAAAGAATTCTAATCTGGATAAGTTTCCAAAATAACTGAAAGCAAGGACACTAACAGTTATTTGTACATTCATGTTCATGGCAGCATACTTACAACAGCCAAAAGATTGAAGCAACCGGAGTTTTTAATCAGCAGATGAATAGATAAGCAAAGTGTGTTATATACAGATGAGAGACTTCAAAAAGTTTATGAAAATATGAAATCAAAATATAAGCTTCTTTTGGTGCAAAAAAGTTTGAATTCATAAGTAGTTTATTTATAGTATTCATTTTCCATGAATTTTTAAGACTCTTGCCCCCCGAATACAATGCAATATTACTTAGCCTTAAAAATAAGCCTAATTCTGGGAACCAGCAGTTAGCCTAATGGCTATGTCGCTGGACTCCCACGTAGTCGACCGTGGTTCGCGTCCTGGACCCGGTAGCTTAAAACTCATGTCAGGTGCGTGTGCGTGAGTGCCCAAGATCCCGAGAGGAGAATGGAGGAGAACGGATTGCGGCATGACCATCCCCCCTGGGGGGTGATTTCTCATTTTCTGTCTCTATGTCTCTCTCTGTCGGTCTGGCGAGCGCACACGCCCTATAGCAAAAATCTCTCAAAAAAAAAAAAAAAAAAAAAAAAAAAAAGCCTAATTCTGATGTATGACACAAAAAGGATGAATCTTCAAAATTTGCTAAGAAAAATGAGACAGACACAAAAGAAAAAATATTTAGTTTTACTTACACAAAGTACTGTACTTAGAATGAGCAAATTTATACAAATATTCAATAGAATGTAAAATAAAAAGTAAATAGGGGCTGGGAGAGTGGGGAGTTATTACTTAATAGCTATAGAGTTTCAATTTGAGATGAATTTTAATTCTGAAATGGATAATCATAACAATTTTGTATTATAAATGTACTAAATAACACTGAATTACTGAGTTATACATTTAGGATGGTTAAAGTTGTTAATTTTATGTATTAATATTGCTTTTTAGAGAGTGTTTTTCTATAGGGTACATGCACTTAGCAGAGAGACAGAGACAGACAGAGAGACAGAAGGTGAGAAATCATCCCCCCAAGGGGATGGCCACGCTGCAATCCCTTCACCTCCATTTTGCTCTCAGGATTTTGGGCACACAAGCACACATGCCCAGCATGAGTTTTAAGCCACCAGGTCTAAGACTTGAACTGCAATAACTACATAGGAGTCCAGCAACGAAACCATTATACCATCTGCCGGTCCCAAAATATTGTATTTAAAAAAAAATTTTATCACATGGGTTCTATTGGTCCAATTTGGATATTCCTATTTGTTTATTTTTTTGCTTTTGATTATTTTGTTCAAGTTGTATGAACTAGAGAATGATTTTGTAAGAAGCATCCACCTGTTTGTGTTTTGTAAGTTCCTATGCGTAAAAAAACTAAGATCTTCAGTTTTCTCATCTCCTTTCATTAAATGTGCTTACTTAGCAAAATAATCACACCACTGTCTCACTTCTGCACACTGCTGATACAATACGTTCTCACTCTTAACCACAATTTAGATGTTTATTTTACGAGAGTGGATACCTCAGACATATGTAAGCCAAAAATAACTTTATCATAATTAGAAATCTGATTATATTGCAAATGAAATGAGACTCTGTAATGTTGCTACCTCATAAAATACATGTTTCTACCTAATTTGTTCAAGCTTTTATAGGTTTAACTATAGTTCCTCATTTTAATCTTATCTCACCATTGATAGCTAAACTGTATTCATTCTGTGAGTTTGTTTTTTAAGCTAATTATTTTTATTCCAACAGACTTATTTTCCATAATTATCTAATTAATGCAGAGTAGAGGCCTCTATGACTCAATTGAGACAAGCGTATTTAGTTTACATTGCCTACAATCTGACCATCAACTTTGTTATCTATTTTTTTTGTTTTTCAAGTAAACATCTGTCATTCACTCTCCAGTAGCATTTATTGTTCTAGTCAGTTCCAGTATTTTCTCTTATAACCAGGAGCTAAATCAATTATGGTTTTGGCCTAGTTACCTCAGAAATATCTCTACAGGGAACCAGCAGCTGGCGTAACAGTTATGTTGCTGGACTCCCAAGTAGTCAACTGTGATTCGAGTCCCAGACCTGGTGGCTTAAAATCTCAAACCAAGTGTGTGTCCATGTGTGCCCACAATCCCTAGAGGTGAATGGAGGAAAAGAGATTGTGGCATGGCCATCCCCTTCTGGGGGGTGATTTCTCACTTTCTGTCTCTCTCTTTCTCTGCCTCAAGCACACATGCCCTATAGCAAAAATCTCTTTCTAAAAAAAAAAAAAAAAAGAGAGAGAAAGAACTATCTCTTCAGTTATTGCCTAATGGTTCTTCATTATTCATAGGATCATCCAGACTTTTCCCATTTTCTTAAAAAAAAATAAAGCCAAAGTTTTTCTTATTATAACAAATGTACTATTGACACTATTCTGAATCTTTTACCAGAAGCAAAACTGAATATAAAGTCGGCTTGCTTTATAAACAAATTTGACTTTACCTATTTTGTTATTTATCCACAGAGTTAATTTGAAATTCCATTAACTTAATATGACTCCAAGGAGTAACTATTAAGACAATGTATGTTGATAGTAAAACCTTGTAAGAGCTCATTTCAATAAAGAAAAAGTTTTGTTGTGAAAGGAGAACACATTATCATCAGCTAGAGATACACTGTGAGAGAGGACACAGGGAGAAAAGGACAAGATTTCAGTTACAAAATAATTCAGTCTTAGCAAATGAACAATGATGACAAAAAGTAGATCAAGTTGGTGTTATTAGTTATATGATATACACAATCTATCCCCAGAAACTCAAAAAACATAGTAGAGGAGATAAAGCAATGTGGGGGATAGTGGTCCTCGATTCATGGTGTCTGCTAACAAAAAATTGAAGACAGACACCAGTGATAAGCAGATAGTATAGAAACTTTACTATCTGCTTAAACAAAGAAAAGTCCATTCTCAAGAAGGGAGAGCCAGCTAGCTCTGGGGTCACCTGGATGAGGTGTTTTTTGTTTGTTTAATAGTGGTTCTGATTCCTTCTCCTGATCTCTCCCCTGTTAACCACACGGGGCTCTTCTTGTTTTATTATGTGTCACAGGATTGTCTTTAATTGACAGCCAGGAGTTTACATAGCTTCCATGCATGCATTTTTCCAGAACACACACCAAAGCTCACCAGGGTAGTGGGTCAAAACATAGGAGCTAATACATGCTAAGTGAGCACAGGTAGCTTAATTACATGTTTCCAGCCTTGTGTGCATATTTGGTGTTCAGAGAAGCAGGAGTTTAGCCTTGAGGGAGAGGTAAGGCAGATGGAGATTCAGCCTTGAGCCTAGAGACTAACTATCAGGAATCGTTGGCTATAGGCCAAACAATTTGGGCAGCACTTTACTGTCAGAAGGTTTGGGGGGTCAAACCTGTCTCACCCTGTTCACAGCTAACTGCCACCTAACACATAGTGTTAATATTGAAATTCCATTAAGTTAATACAACTCTAAGGAGTAACTAGTAAGAAGACCATATAAGGTATTAGTAAAAACTTGTAGGAGCTCATTTCAATAAATAAAAAAAATTTTGTACCAGGAAATCACATTATCATCAGCTATGGATACATAATATGAAAGAGGACACAGAGAGGAAAGAAAGAGCAAGATTTTAATTTAGAAAATATTGGTGGGGGGATCTGTCAGGTGGTGTGGTGACTGGGGGCCACCAGGATTTGAGTCTTGAAACTAGAATCTTGCTTTCTCACTTTCCCTCTCTCTCATCCTCTTTCTCACTCTGTCCCTCTCTGATCAAATAAAAAAAAATAAAAATGAATAAAGTTAAATAATAATAAAATAATTCTTTAAAAAAAGAATATTAATCCTAACAAATTAAATAATAACAGCAAAGAATAGGTTAAGTTTGTGTTATTAGGTATATAATACAGAGAATTTATACCGAAAGGCCCTAAAAGCATGGCAGGGGGGATAAAACAATGTGAGCAAGGAGATTGTCCTTTTCAGAGTTCACAATACAAACCTCTGAGAGAGACCTGGCACAAAAAAGCCCACATCAAGCTGCTGAATACCTAGGCTCCGTCTTGAAAGCTAGATAAGATTGCATAAATGTAGAGAAAGGAAGACTACAGCACAGTGGGGCCCATGGTTGATATAACTACAAGTGATTAGAATTCTACCATGCTAATAAAAGGGGCTGTGTCAACACTGAATAGAGTTAGCAGTGACTTCACTGTAGTCAACCAGCAAAACCAACCACTTGTTGACAGCTCTAAAGTTCAGAAGACCAACCTGAATTCAAGTGGTAGAGGCCCTACTTTGTCAGAGGCATTTTACAAAGGCTAATCAGCTCACAACACAAAAATGTTTTGGAAGGAGTCTACAGGTGTAAAAAGGAAGAAGGCAAAGAACTAACCATGGGTAGGGATAGACCTCATATCCATGACTTTTCTGTAGGATTATAGTAGGTAGAGGAGGGCCCATCAGGTTCCCATCTGTGTAGATGGGGAGAGCCAAGCATTTGTCTCATGATTTGATTGCTTTTAAATACTACATGTCTTGAAATTTTACAAATATGAGGTTTCACGATATTTTGAAAATAATATATTGAATTTTTTATTTCTTTTGTGCTAGAGGGCAGATGTACTCCCCAGAGAGAGGCAGACAGAGAGAGGAAAAGTGAGAAAGCATCCTCCATGGAAGATGGTCATGCTGTATTTCTTCGTACTCTACTCTTATTTCAGGACTTTGGGCATTTATGCACACGTTCCTGGCATGTTTTTCAAGCTGCCAAGTCCAGGACTCAACCTCACAGTGGGGGATTTTTTAAAGGTTAATATTTACTGCTAAGTAAGGCTTTGACTTTTTCTTGTTTATTTTGTTAGTCTTTGTTAGTCGTGTTTTGTTAGTCTATTTATTAGTAGGTTTTCAATAAGCATTCAAATAATACAATCCTAGATGATGTGAATTTTAAAACATACAAAACCCCCTTTGCAATTTTAATACATATACTTAGGATTAAGTAAAATAAAATTTAGATAATAATAGTATCCACAACAAAAAGTAGGAAAGCTTGCAATTACTGATGTTTACTATGTGTTGGCTACTATTGTCAGCACTGTTCTTATAAAATCTTATTTGCTCAGCACAAACATCTCTCTCAGGTAGGTATTTTTATCATCCTCATTTTACAGATGAAGAAACCAATGCACAGAGAGAATAAATTTGAAAAAGATGTCAGAGCTAAGAAGTAATAGAATCTGGACGAGATCCTGGACAGTCTTTCTTGTAGTCCATGCTGGCAACCACCAGGCAATCTGGCACAAAAGCAATAGTAAAAGAAATCGAATTTTTCACATTTCAAGCCATAGGAGCGCTAGTCATCAATAACAATAACAATAATAATTAGGATGCTCTAGAGTCTTAAAAACTGCCATGATCATCATCATACTATTGCATGAGATTCTCACCACTTGATAGGAGAAACTGACACAGTGATATTATTTGATAGAATACTCTGAAAGCACTAGGTTTAAGCTTGAAATTTTTTTCAGAGCCTCAGTACTCTCAGTTTATTTAGGATACACAAAATTATTATCAAAATTTAGCACGTAACATAGAAAAAATATAAAATGTTCTCAAAGAGAAGAGAGTTACCAGCAATCAAAACTGAGAAAGATGTCAAAGTGTAACAAATAGCACCTGCAGAAAATGAATAAATTAGGTACTCATAATGCTTTATTATTTTAAATTATGGCACCCCTAGCTGAGCTAGGGAGTTTTTTCTTTTCTTTTCTGGTTATTGTATCTTTAAAAATATGAATTCCATCTTGCTGCCTCTTTAAATAAGATTAATTCATAGCATTTCCCATTTAATTGCTTTATCTGTTTTGGTCCATTAGATTCTATTCGAGAATATAGCTTTTATGATAAATTAAATTCTAGGGTTTTATTTTGACATCTAAGTTAATTTTTAATTCTAGAAAAAGTTCTGCCCTCTGCAATTTAGTTCTTTCAGAAGTGCTGAAAAAATGAGATTTGGAGCATTATGAGTTTTCAGAGAAATAGATATTTCACAGCTAACCTAACTGGGCTTTCTTTGGGTTCAGTTTTTCTTAAGATTTACAGAGAGGTTCATTCAAAGGACGTTGCTCTATCCGGCTAGAACTGAATCTGTGTGTTATCTTCACTTGTGTAACTGAAGGCATTTCAAATTTCCATATGGGTCTTTCCCTAAGTGTTTGTCTGGGTTAGCTCCTAAATCAGAAATTCTATAAGAATTACAGGGATAAAATGTTAATGTAATACTTGGAACTCACATACAAATAAAAGGAGTGGAGAGAGTGAGAGTCAGGATGGCTCTAGTCACAAGGCTAGAGAAATAGCACTGATGACTTTGTCCTGAAGTGCTGACCTAGGTTGGCTGATTAACTGCTCTCATTCTCAAGTTCCATAATTCTAAAGATCTTACCAATGTCCTGGTCTACTTCATACAAGTGGAAGCCCAGAGATGAGTCTGAGAAATCACTTCATCTAGCATTTATGATCTTCTAAGAACAACTATCCACTCTCCCTTCCACTTTTTAAATTTGAGGTTATATAGAAAAAGAGCTTCTGGGAAACATCATTTCTGGTTTTTCCTCAGCATTGCAGAAGAGATATTACAAGTCCTGAAGTATCAATGCCCAGATAATGACAGCCCATCATTTCCTACCAGACACAGAATGAAATGGGTCATCACATTATAGAAAATCAAGAGCCCACTACTCTTCCATGTCTCTAATGAGACTTTTATCTTAGAGCATTACGCTGTATTGAGAATCAACCCAGTCATTGTCACAGTTCCCATCTGAGTACCTGTTAGGGAGCTAGTTCTGTGCTAAGCAACATGAGTAAGAGGACTTTTTCCATTGTGATTGTTGTTAACAATAGTCTGAAAAGTCAGTGTTTTCAAAAATGTCTACCTAGTAGCTTGGCACAGTTTGAATATTGATATGTAGCAGTAATATCTGGGAAACCTTAGTATTTTTAGGATCAGGAAGTGATTATTTGAAATCAGGATGAGTCTAGAAGTTTAAGACATTTGAATTATGATTGTTCAATACATCAAGCACATATCTCTGTGTTAAACTTGTGGTAAACAAAGGAGAAAGTCCTCTCCCTACATTTTTTACTATTTGCTCATGAACTGCATGGGAAGTAGAGGCTTCCAGAGAATGTGATATGCAATTTTGTGCCTCAAAACTATTTTTTTAAGTTTGAATATGTATAGTTCTCTACAATAGCTATCTGTCTCCTGAATGTTTTTTTGTCGACAAGCAGTACATTAGAATATGAAGTCTTTGTGGGTGGGTACTATATCTGAGATGTCTTCTAATCTCATTGACTAACAAAATGCTCTGTACACAGTAGAGACTCCATGGAAGTGAGTGAAATTAATATTTATAGTAACTTTAATAAGACAGTCCTAGATGATGCTGAGGATATGTGTGTATGACCTCTAGGAAAGCGATTGGAGTATCTTTCAAAATACCTCACATGGTTAGAATTTTTCCCCAGTAAATTATTTCAGTAACTCAGATTGTGACTTTTCATCCTAGCAGCCTCAGAAATCTGACTTTGTCAGCAAATTGATACTGTATCCATCTTTATGAAATATATTCACTTTAACTAAACTTGTGAGACTAATAAATAAACCTAGGATGTCAGTTTATTCATTTACTGAAAACAATGTTTTCTACTGAGAGAATGAATTTTACTAATAGAGAGTAGAATATGCAAAGTCTGAATGACCAAACTTTTTCTTTTCAGAGTGCAGTTATGTGCAGGGAACCAGAAAGTAATCTGAACTGGTGGATATTAGATTTAAAAAACAATCGTTAATGGAATTAATATCAAGCAGAGATTAGAATAGTCTTAGCAATAGGAACAAAACATATGGAATCTACTATCTCCTCCAGTATTCATTTTCTCAGAAAAATGGATTTATCAAAGACTCTGGGACCCCAGCCCCTTTTATCTAATGTGTATTCTCTTCTGAGCAGTGTGTTGAAGGATACTGCCAATATATGTCAATGTAATTATTGTTTTACATTTCCTATTTCTCCATGGATGACCCAACTTTTTGCAATTTCTCTATACTTTTTGATCACAGACAAATGTTACAAGTTTCTATTAGAGTGTACCTCTTTCATGAAGTCTAGTTCTTTTACTCTATTCAACAATGTGTGGATTTTGCTGTTTAGCTCTTGATAAACATTCTTAATTTTCTCATAGCCAAGTTCTCTAATATCTAAGGATTTACTATGATATTAGTATCTACCATTTATGAAAGGATACATTCTGTGTAGGTGTCACTTTTGTGTTTGTTTGATATATTTTATTTGTTGTATCCTATCAGTAGCCTTGGGAGTCCATAAACAACATCTGTAAATGAGGGTAGTGATGTTCAGAGTATTAACTCCGAGCCAAAGGCATACTGCATTGTGAGTGAGTAATTCAGATTGAGAAGTGATCTGTTGACTCCAAAATCTATGTTCATTAAAGTCCAATGAGCTATACTTCAAACACTGTCCTTCTCTGGACATAAATTGTAGTTGTCATACTCTTTTTCTAGAATCAACAATTATTTAATGTGGAAAGAATTAGGTATACCTATTTTGAACCCTAATATCGCTATTCATTTCTATAATAAAGGCTGCTATGAAGTTGAAATTTTTCTAAACTGAGCATCTTGTCAGAAGGAAATTCTAAGTAGAATTGCCTGGGATTATGTAAATGAAAATTGATTCTATACTCTCTATAGGCTTCTTGTTGGATCAAGTCTTCAGAGATCAAACAGAACTACTAATGAGTGTTTTTGTCAGCTAAAGACACAATCTGGTATTGCTATCAGAAAAAGAAAGCTGGGGTACCCATATGTGATGCAGGAGGCATGCAAAACTCTTCAATAGCAACTTGTATCTCTCAGAGTAAAACCTTACTGTGACTTGCTATCTGTACTGATATAACATTCTTGATTGTTAACTGGTCTCCTGTTACCTACTATTTATATCTTTGATGTCCTCTTTGCTTCATTACTCTAAGTACACTGATTTCCTCATGTTCCCAAATGATACCACACATTCTGCTACTTAAGAACATATTCTCTCCACCAGAAAACTTTATCTGCAGGATAATACCAACACAATGCATACTCACTCTCTCTCTTCTTTCCTTAAGCCTCTACAACCACTAACAAACCTAAGACTTTTAACTCTCCATCCGATATATTTTATTTCTGGAGGATGGATTGACTTATCATAGAAACTCAAAAGATATTTGACAAATAAATGAACATTGGATTTCAATTAAGGTAATGCTCCTTTTTTTTGGTCCGCTGTAGAAAGCATATGCTTGCTGGAGGGAGACAGAGAGAGAGAGAGAGAAAGAGAGAGAGAAATCATCCTGTGGGAGGATGGCTATGCCACAATCAATTCTCTTCCTGGGAATTGGGGCACAAACATATACACACCAGGAGTGAGTTTCAAGTCACCAGGTCTGGGGCTCAAACCATGGTTGGCCTTGGGGGAGTTCAGTGCTTTAACAACCATGCCACCTGCTAGCTCCAACATAATGCTCTTTTAAAGGAAAATTAGTAATTTACTTTAGGCTAGTGATATAAATCTTTGTTCCTAGGCCAGTCAGGTGGTGTGGTAATTAAAGTGACTGGATCTCACTTTGCCAACTGCGCAGTTCGGGTCATTGGGCTGGAGGCTTGAGGAACAACTGGGTATGTCTTTGTGTGTGCCCAAAATCTCTAGCAGAGAATGGAGGGGGAGAGATTGTGGTATGTTCATCCCTCCCTGGGGGTGCTTTCTGGTTCTCTCTCATTCTCTCTCTCCACAGAGTGCAAGTACCATATAGCAAAATTTTAAAAATCAGTTCATAACAAAATAAAACAGGAAAGTTAAAGGTTTAAAAAAATACTTGTTCCTTATCATGGATTATTTGACAGTGACAGCTGTCAACCAGCTTCATAGCAAGTGATGTGACGAGTGTGACCATTGTTCCTGTTGAAGAGTATCATGCAAAGATCTCATCTAAGCAACATTATTTTGCAATTTAATGAACTAAAAAAGAAAATAAAAATAAGTTCAAGCTAGTAGAAAAGAAGAAATAAAAGTTAGAACAGAAGTAAGCATAAAATATTACAGCAAAGATAAACAAAATAGAGAACAGAAAAAATATGGAAAATTAATAAAACTAAGACTTGATTTTTTTAAAAAAGAGCAACATAATTGATACATTCTTAGCTAGGTGGGTTAAGAAAACAGGGAAGATTCAAACTAAACTGTGAAATAAAAGTGGGAAAATTACTACCAATGCTAAAGAAATTTTTTAAAAAGTTACATGAGAGTACTATGAACAGTTGTAGGCCAACAGATTAGATAACCTAGATGAAATTGACAAATTTCTAGAAAAACAGAACTTTTGTTAAGACTACATCATAAGGAAGTAGAAAATATGAATAGAAACCATAAAAAAGTAGAAAATATGAACAAACCTATAACTAGTAAGGAGATTGAATTGGTAAGAAAAAAATTTCCAGACAGAGAAAAGCCTTGGAACTGATGGCTTCATGGTTGAATTCAACCAAACATTTAAAGAACTACCACCAACCCTTTTCAAACTTTTCCAAAAATTTGAAGACAGAGTAATTCTTAATTTATTCTACAAAGCCAGCTTCCCTCTAATACCAAAGTTAGAGAAGACACTACAAAAGAAAACTACAGACTAATAACTCTTATGAACATTGATGAAAAAATTCTCAGCAAAATAATAGAACCCTGAATTGAGCAGCCACTTAAAGGATTATATACCAAGAGACCAAGTGGAATTTATTCTTGGAATACAAGGATGGTGTGACACACAAGAATTGATCAATTTAATACACTACAGTAACAGAATAAAGAAAGGGGACCAGCAGTTAGCATAATGGCTATGTGGCTGGACTCCCATGTCCAGCCCACTGCAGTTCGCGTCCCAGACCCGGTGGCTTAAAACTCACGCCGGGTGCATGTGCGTGCATGCCCAAGATCTCGAGGGGAGAATGGAGGAGAAGGGATTGCAGCGTGGCCATCCCCCCTGGGGTGGTGATTTCTCACTTTCTATCTCTCTGTCTCTCTCTGTCTGTCTAGCGAGTGCACGCGCCCGATAGCAAAAACCTCTAAAAAAATATAAAAAATAAAAATAAAGAAAGACAACCATATGACCATCTCAATGGATGCAGGAAAAAACACTTGAAAAAAAAATTCAACATGTCATGATAAAGACACTTAACAAACAAGGAGCAGTAGGAAGTTACCCCCAATATAATGGAAGTTGTATATGAAAAACCCATAGCAAACATCACAGACAATGGGGAAAGTTTTTGAAAACGTTTCCTTTAATGCTAGAAACAAGACAATATGACCACCTTCTCCACTTCTATTCAACATAGTACTGGAAGTTTTAGCCAGGGAAATTAAACAAGAAAAGAAAAAACACACTTTAAGTGGAAACAGAGGAGAAAATTTATCTCTGTTCACAGATAACATGATTTTTAAGAAAAATTTGCCACAGAGCTTACCAGAAAGAGATAGAGACAGAGACAGAGAGAAAGAGAAAGTGAGAAAGCACCTCCCTGGATATGGTTACACCAAAATCCTTTCTCCATCTGTCCTTCTTTTGAGATTTTGAGCATGCACATACATGTGCCTGGTGTGCTTCCCAAGCTGTGCAGTCAGCCATGTGTGATCTGGCTGCCTCTCAACCACCAACCCATGGGGGTATCCCAGGTAATATGATTATATATGTACAAAATGCTAAAAAAAATCACACATACACAAAACTGTTAGAACTATTAAATAAATTCAGCCAAATATCAGGATATAAACTCAACAGATACAGACACAGAGTGTATAAATTGTGTATATTTATACACTAACATGGACAATCTGAAAGGGAATTTATATAAACAATCTACTTATGATAACATCAAAAATAACCTTTTATGATCTTTTCTAGGAACAAGTGTATTGTTTTTCAAACATTGAATTGTATGAGTTACAGAATTAAGAGAAATGCCTTTACTTTTCTCCTGTATGCCAGGTACTATTTTGCCTTCAGTGACTTACCTCCATTATTGTTTATTTGTTTTGCACTTTCTTTAGTACTTCAGTCTCTGCCTTTCAGCCCTTTCTGTATAGGGTTGTTTCTGTCTACTTTTTTTTTTTTTCCTATGGCAGTTTGATCTCTGTCTGGTCAACCCCATTCATTACAGAAAGGATGGCAGTCAAGTTGGGACTGGACCAAATTCTAGTGACAAGCACCATTTTTCAGTTAGAACAGGTGCACATAAAGCCAGAGGGATGTGTCCTGCAGGCAAAGCCATCCACTCGCTCAGCAGCGAGGTAGCTGCCACTGTCCTACCCAGAACTCATTGCTTTAAATGGCAGTCAGCTTTAAACATTCATTCAAATTGATTTATTCAAAAGTGTTTAAGATTGAGCTGAGTTTATGACTACAGATGTGGTTGGACCCTTACAGTTTAGCACAATGTCTCTTTAGTTGCAATGCCAAATATAATCAGATGACATGAGCTGTCTGTTGACAGGAGTACGGGTATTTCATGACAAGGCAGAGATTGTGGGAAAAGGTTTGCTAGAAAACTTGGTTCCATTATACTCTGAGGGGGTTAAAGTTTATGAAGATTTTAAATCTTTCCTCTTAGCTTGAATTATCTTTTTTTTTTTCTTTTTGCCCATCCCTGTCTCCAAAGAAAGCAATAAGCCTGTCAAAGGAGGAATTAATTAAGCAAATCAATCAGTCAGTTTTATTAAGGAATTACAAAACCCAAGTGGAACATTAATTATTCAGATAATGGGACATTTCTGAGCCCTTCTTTTCAATTATTGATAAGCTGCAATCTATCATTCAGACTGCTTTAGTACTGACGTAGTTGTGAATGAAGCCAGGTCATTCAACCAGAGCATATGCTAGTTATGAGCACTGCTGAGGACTTGTGGGTGCAGAGATGGACTGGGACTATGTCTACCTAGCTTAACTGCAGCGAATATCACAAGGCAAGGACTGGGGTTAAACCACAAATATCTCAGTAAAATGCTGACCATGTTCAAAGAAGGGCACTGAGGCATTGAAGCCAGGGGCTTCTTTGTTTTTTTCACATGTAGGTTTCTTGTTGACCACTAAACAAAGTAGGACATAATGAAGATAATGTCCTTGATGCCTTTCTTTTATTTTTAATTTACCAGAGAGTATATGCACTCATGAGAGAGAGGGAGAGAGAGAGAAAGAGAGAGAGAGAGAGAGCACTTCTACCATGAGAATGGTCACAACCCAATCCCTTCTCCTCCATTTCTTCCTCCTTTCAGAAATTTGGGCATGCACATATACATGCCTTGAGTGTTTTTCAAGTTGTCGGGTCCCATATGCAAGCCACACAGTCAGCCATGTGGGATCCAGCCATCTTAACCACCATGCCAACTGGCCCAGTGGTTTTTACTTCTGTAAAAACTTTAGATTTAACTTTTTGCCCTCTACTATCAGGGAGAAAATTTTTTTCTTAATATCAGCATTATTTGTAATACCATTAGTTTTAGAGTTTATAAGTATATTGATATGAGTAAATGTACACAAGTGCAGTATTAAAAGCTCTAAGTCTTTTACAAATTGTGTCAGGAGTTCAGTCACCTATTCTTTCTCTTATAAAAGATTTATTGAGTAGCTATTAGATGCTGAATCTTGGCCATGCAAAGACAGAGAGTTCAAGACACTTGTGCTATGATAAAGATAAATGTAAATGAAAACTTATTTTTAAATTATGCAAGCTTTTCATTCCACAAAAGGAAGTTAAAATAAGTAGAATCAAATATTTCAGTACAGCAAAAAGGATGATAGTAATAGATAAGATCAAAAAATAATATGTCCCTTATAAATCACAGGGAAAATATATAAAACCCAAAAGATCCATCAAAACTTTAAAGAAACTCTTATGGAATAAAGTGGTAATGGCTGACACTCGGGCAAAGGGGAGAGGTGCTAGACAGCGCCTGAGAGCTTAGGAACATTCTGGATCTTTATATTACTAATGGTTTGGTTTCAGGCTCACTGGCTACAGATAGATACATTTCTTAAACTTTATGTTCTCAAGCCAAATCTTAAAACATTAACAATAGATCTCAACTAAGAAAATTCAGGAGTCAGCAGCAGCTTATTGGAAAACGGTTAAGCAACATTACAAAACTACCTACTTCTAAGTTGCATCTCCCTCTCCTGAACTCTTACAGCACTTTATATCACTCATATACCACTTAGCATATCCTGTGGATGTTCAGGCAAAGGCTTTGAGCACAATGCCATATTAAAAGCTCCTTGAGGTAACACCAAAAGCATGATCCATAAGCGAAAACATTGAGAAACTAAACTTCCTAAAATTAAGAATGTTTGCTGAGTAAAAAACACATTAAAAGAATAAAAAAGCCAAAACCAAAGACTGTGAGAAAATATTTGCAAAATCACATACCAACAAAGGTGTTGTATATAAAATAAACAAAAAATTCAAAAATAAGAAAACAATACATTTAAATGAGCAAAAGCTTTGAATAGACAATTCACCAAAACAGACATATACATAACAAATAAGCACATGAAAAGATGTTCACTATCATTGATCATTAGGAAAAGGCAAATTAGAGATACTACATAGCTACTAGAACATTTTAAATCTGACAGTGCCAAATAAATATGCAGAACAATTAGAATTCTCACACACTGCTAGTGAAAATGTAAAACGGCACAACTAATTTGGAAAGCAGTTTGGCAGTTTCTTATAAAATCAAACAACGCTTTTCACTTGACCCTGCAATTCCACTCATCCTTATTAAATAAGTTTTGAAAACTCACTTTCACATAGAAACCCGAATATGAATATTCAGAGCAGTTTTGTTTGTAATTGCCAGAAACTAGAACATTTGTTCTCCAGCAGATAAATAAAGATAGTGTGGTACATACACTGAATGGAATACTGTTTGTCAATAAAGAGAACTGAGCTATTGATAAAATGCAATGGTATAGATGAACCTGAAATGCATTGTACTAAAATGAAAAAGGCAGGAACAAGGCTATATTCCATATCATGTCATTAGTAAAAAATTCTGAAAAATGAATAACTATAGGAATGGAAAACATATCAATAGTACTTAGGTTTGGAGCATTGGATAAGTTTTCCGACAAAGGGGCAGTTTGAGTGAAGTATTTTAAGGCCAGAACGTGCTTAAACTACTCTGTATTTTGACTGTGGTATTAGTTACATCACTATTCATTTGTCAAAAATATACACTCAAGATCAGTAAATGGTGTAATGGTTACATCACTGAACTCCCAAATAGTTGATTGTGGTTCGAGTTCAGGACTCGGCAGCTTAAAACTCACACTGGGCACGTGTGCGTGTGTGCCCGAAATCCCAAGAGGAAAATGGAGAAAGAATTGCAGCATGACGATCTCCCCAGTAGCTGATATCTCACTTTTTGTCTCTTTGTTTCTCTGGCGAACACACATGCCCTATAGCAAAACATCTCTCCCTAGAAAGAAAAAAATGTATATATATATATATATATATATATATATATACACTCAAAAAAACATCAATTTTACTACATGAAAAGTAAAAAATATATTTGAAGAAAAGAACTTTCTAAGGATAAAAACTGTGCCATGTTCACCATTATAGAAGTCAGTGTACAAGTATCAAAATGAACGCATGGTAAAGACCTTTATTGGACTGAAGATACCACAGTTCAAACTCAAAACTTTGTACAACTATCCAAAAATAATAGGTGAGAGTTGAAGTAAACTGATCTAAAACACTGTACTTTGGCAAAGAGTATTGTTTTTAAAGATTTTTTTTTTTTTTTTTTTTTTTTTTTTTTTTTTTTTTTATGTAAGAGCTGCAATTAGTTCTTTCTGCAAGAGACGCTTAAGAGTGAATCAGACATCATGGTAAACAAATAAACAAAACATGTTCAGGCCAGCAGGTGGTGTGGTGGTCAAGGCGTCACAAGTAGCTGAGCCTGCAGTTCCAGATCTGGCCCAGAGGCTTAAGAAACATACCAGGCAAGGGTATATGTGTACCCAGAATCCTGAAAGGAAAATGGAGAAGATAGGATTATGGTGAGGCCATACCACTGGGGCATGATTTCACACTTTTCTTCTAATTTTTTTTTTTTTTTTTTTTTTTTTTTTTTTTTTAGTTTAGTTCATTCAGGACATAAAGCATGTGTGTTTTCATGAGGAAAAGGAGAGACAGAAAACCACCTTTGACAAGTTCTCAGTGTGCAATGATTCTCTTTCATTGGCACTTCTGTTCAACAAGACCTTGGACACACACCCATTCACCTAGCATGTTTTCAAGCTGACTCAGGATCTAAACCCACAGTCTGTCAAGTAGCTTCTAGTGCTGCAGTTCAGTTTACTAATGACTGTGCCAACAGACTGGGCCTCTAATCTCTTTTCTAAGCAACTGTTTAAGGCAGTCGTTGCTTTTGTTTTATAAGTGAGAAGAGCTAAGTATTTTGCCCAAGTTACACAACTGTCTATGGGAAGAGATATGTCCAATCTATGGCCTATTTACATTGAAGCATTTTTTTTTTTCTTTTTTGGAGAGGTTTTTGCTACAGGGTGCATGCACTCACCAGACAGACAGAGAGAGACAGAGAGACAGAAAGCGAGAAATCACCCCCCAGGGGGGATGGCCACGCTGCAATCCCTTCTCCTCCATTCTCCTCTCGAGATCTTGGGCACGCACGCACATACGCCCAGCGTGAGTTTAAGCCACCGGGACTCAAACCACGGTTGATTATGTGGGAGTCCAGTGACATAACCATTACACTAACTGCTGCTCCCACATTGAAGCATTTTATGTCAGAAGCAAGACAAGGAGAGGAGCACTTTGGAAACTTTAAAGCAAGATATTGAGATGGAGCAGGAGTTAGGGCTTAATCTGGGATAGGCCCAAGAAATTGATGCTGATACTTTGAACCTAGGTAAGTGATCAGGATTCACATACCAGCCCATGGTTAATATGACCAGGGACAGAAGGTAAAGGGTGCATAGGGACAAGGAGAGGAGCAAATTCTCTGCAAATCAAGTACCAAATAGAGGATAACAATGTTAAATGACGAAGACAAAGTTTCACATGTCTATGAAGTTCCCTTTATATGCCAAATCTCATGATGAGCAATAGGGTCAAAAGACAAGTAAGATACTGTGTCAGTCTTTAAGGAGTACAGAGTTTAGTAGAGGGAGACAGCAGGTTTTATTTCATGTCTTCCTTCCCTTCTCTTCTCTTGTCATTTTCCTTCCTTGTTTTCCTCCTTTCCTCACTTTTCTTCCTTCCATCCTTCCTTCCTTGCCTTTTCCTTCTTTCTTTATTTCATAAAAGCATGGCGGCATATGCTGCAGTATTGTAGGTACAGGAATAGAGAGGTCGAGAAATAAGAAGTGGTCACATCTGGTTGGAGGATTCAGTAAAGCTTCAGAGAGGAAGGGATGCTGTAGTAGTGCCTTAAAAGATTACTGTATTATCTAGAATGCAGGGGAAAAAATGGGTATGGGAAGAAACATTTTACGAGGAGAAGGCAGTGAGACTGATGTGTGGTGCTCGTACTGGTATGTATAAATAAAGGAGGAACTGTAAAAAGCTATGAGGGTTAGATCATGAGGTTCAAAGCAAGTCCACGTAAACATTTGGGTCAGGTGCATATAATAGTGAGATCTTTTTTTTTTTTAAGAGAGGTTTTTATCATAGGGCGCATGCACTCACCAGAAAGACAGTGAGAGACAGAGAGACAGAGAGACAGAAAGTGAGAAATCACCCCCCCGGGGGAATAGCTACACTGCAATCCCTTCTCCTCCTTTCTCCTCTCGGCATCTTGAACACGCACGCACACGTGGCCAGTGTGAGTTTAAGCCACCAGGTCCGGGACTCAAATTGTGTTCGACTACATGGGAGTCCAGCGATGTAGACATTATGCCATCTGCTGGTCCCAAGACTTGTTTTTGACATGAGAAGATATTTTAACTTTATTTTTATCATTGTTTTCAATTTCTTAAGAGTTCTTCAAATAAGCATAATGTGATCAGACCTGCATTTTAGAAAGAATAACAGATAGACCTTAGGGTTGTACTTCCTTAAAGGGACATACCATTTAGTTAGGTCATTACTGCTATAGTAGCCACCAGGTAATGAAGGTCTTCTAGTTGAAAGAGATGAATAGATACTCATGCTCATTTCTTCTCAGCTCATTTCTTCTTTTTAATCAATAAGAAGACAATACAAAATGTAGAAAGTAACAACAACTATGAGAAGAATCATCAGTTAAAAGAAGTATCTGCCAAGCTCTAGAGGATAGAATGCACTATATACCTGGAATCTTCAAAAGGCTCGTGGAATTAAAGTACAAGTTTATTTTGGTGCAAAAAAATGTAATTCTTGTACTGTTTAAAATATAATGGGCATTTTTCATGAATTTTAGAAGAGCATTAATATAAGACAGCACTCCTAAGTAGTGTATAGATTATACCATACAGCCTAGCTGTGGTAGATTATACCATCTAGGCTTATGTAAGTAACTCTATGATAGTCATACAATGATGGAAGCACCTAACAACACATTTCTAGAACACAGCTCTATTATGAAGTGAAACATTATATTTTGAAATACTACTGCATGCTGAATACCATGCTCAGTTGGTGAAAATAATTTAAGTGAGCTAATTAATATAGAAAGAATTTTGACAAATTGATCTGTAATTCCATTTGAAGTTCAACATCAGAACCACCAGGTATGTTTGGTAGGTCACATGATTTCACCTAGGTAAATGAGCTTGAGCACTAAAAGACAGGAGCCAATAGTGTATTAGGGAGCTCTCTATGAAATAGTCCCATATGTCACACTAAACTCAAGTCCAGGTCCTTATAGTTGTAGATTGCTACTAGTCTCCTACTTCTGGCTCTGAGGCTAGATCAATACCACTGTCTTTAAAGTTGAAATTCTACTTTTGTAAATACACTCAAGATAGAATTTAGGAGTGTGAAAATATTGTATGTGGACCCAGTAGATGGCGTAATGGTTACCTCGCTGGTTTGAATCCTGGACCCAGTGGCTTAAAACTCATCTGGGCACATGTGCCAGCAAGCCCAAGATCATGAGAGGAGAATAGAGGAGAAAGGATTACAGTGCGGCCATACTACCTCGGGGGGGGGGGGGGGGGGAGTTCTTGTTATCTGTCTCTCTGTCTCTCTCTGGCAAGTGTATATACCCAACAGCAAAAAATCTCTTTAAAAATAAAAAGGAAGTATTAGATATGAAAATATTTCGTGTGTTTTGGCTTTTGCTTAGCAATTAACTTTTGCATGTGTCCATTCCACCCCAGCACCACAGCATTTCAAGCCTTAGTGAGCAGCCAACCTTTGCAACACTGTTAGACTCATCTTTCCACCTCTGATATACTCTTTCTGCCTCCTGTGCCGACCTCTCCAGGTGACTCGTTAATTCTTCCCCCCAACGAGTATTGGCTCCAACTTTGCAGAAAAAAACTATTGTATTTAGGGAGAAAGTGCAAAAACATGTGGCTTTTGGTTTGAACTTAAAATTTCCTGCCAGAGTAGTAGACTCTTTTGTAATTTCTGTTTATTGGTGCTCTAGGTCAAGGTCCTTCACTTCTCTCTTTGTTAAAAAGAGATGAGAGGGAGTTGGTTTGGGCATTTGAATACTTTTCAAAACTAATTTTGGGTTAAAAGCTTGATATCCCCAAATTACCAACACAGCTTCTTTTTTCTTTCTTTTTTTGTATTTGGAGAGGTTTTTGCTACAGGGCGCATGTGCTCGCCAGACAGACAGAAAGACAGAGAGACAGAAAACGAGAAATCACCCCCCAGGGGGGATGGCCACGCCACGCCGCAATCCCTTCTCCTCCATTCTCCTCTTGGGATCTTTGGCACACACGCACACGCGCCCAGCGTGAGTTTTAAGCCACTGGGTCCAGGACGTGAACCACAGTCGACTACATGGGAGTCCAGCGACATAGCCATTACGCTAACTGCTGGTCCCAGCCAGCATAGCTTCTTGATAAGGCTAACCTAATTTGATTGCCTATTGTTGTAAGAGAGAATACCACCCTGCAAATCTTTGCTAATGTTTTGAAAAGAGAAGGTATAGTCAAAACTTACTAGTTTCAGGCAGATCTTCAAATTTAGGTTATGATTGGAGACACATAATGAGGCAGCAGTACAGGATTAGTGGAAAGAGCAAGGTATTTTGAGATGAAGGGTTTAAAGAATTTTGGTGCATAAAGAGTTGATGTTTTACACTGAAGAGTTGTATTTTACAGTAAGCTCCTCAAATAAATAATCAACATATTTGCCTGGGTAGGAGATTTGAAAAAACAAGGTAAAAATTAACAAAGAAAGAAGAATAGCTAAGACAGGTTGACAGACAGAGAAAAAGCACTGTCATGTTTGTGTAGACCGTAAGGTATGGTTTTTGTACTTTGATTCTCTGCCCAGGCAGAATATAGATACTGAAAGCTTTGGTTCTACTTGGCACCATTGCATTTGACAGTATTTTCTGCTCGTTTCATCCATTCATCTTGGATCTTCATTAGTTATATCAAGAATCTGCTTGTTTATAGAACGTAGTTACATGGAGGATGCTGACACTGGGCAGGCTTGATTTTGAACTCAGACTCTGCCATTTCCTAGCATTATATCTTGGGTGTGTTACTTTATCCTTTTGAGCTTCAGTTTCCGCATCTGTAAACGGGAGCCTCCATCTATTCCTGCTGCAAAACAAAATACCTCAGACTATAAAATTGATTGCTCATGGTTGTGGAGCTAGAAAGTCCAAAATCAAGATGCCCGGTAATTCAGTATCTGATGATGTAATTCATTCTCTATTTGAAAGATGGCACCTTATTGCTAAATTCTTACATGGCTCAATGGAGACTCTTTTTTAAACACTCTAAATTCATTCATAAGAATGGAACCCTCAAGTGATTAAGTGAAAACCTAATCATCCCACAAAGGTACCTTCTCTCAAAACTGTCAAAAATACTGTCAAATTGGTTGTTAGGCTCTAATATATGAATGATGGGAAAGAGGACACAGATTATATATATTAATATATCTAAGTAATATAGAGGACACAGATTATATATATTAATATCTCTAAGTAATATATTAATATATTATATATTTAAATAATATCTATACTTAAATAATATCACTGTATATATATACATATATATGTATATATATATATGTATATATATACAGGTATATATATAGACACACACATACATATACATATACATACAGAGATATTATTTACCTCACAGAATAGTTGCCTACCTTAAGAGAACAGGTTTTTTTTCATAGTATTAACATAGTTAATATTGTTACATTTTCTTTTTTTTTGCAACAAAATAAGCTTTCATTCCTTTTTATTTTAACAATTTTTTATTTCTCCTCATATTACTGTTGCATTTCAATAAGTCTTGAAACTGTCTAATGTGAGTCTTAACATTGTAATTTTTTATTTTGGCTATTTTATTGGATTGTCAGAAAAGTCATAATGTTTTTTTCTATGCAAAAAATGCACTGTGACTTTTCACATGACCTAATTGTTCTTTAATTTTTACATTCATATCTTAAAATTAGTTTGCTAATATCTACCCTCCCTCCAAAAACAAATAAACCAGAAAATAAACAACACAGCCTGCTTGGATCTTTGTGAGTATTATAATAAATCAATAGATCAATTTTGGATCTTCATCATATTTTCATTATAATATTGTCCAGCATTATAACATAATATCAAAATATTATATAATCACTATAAAATTATAATATTTGCAATATAACACAATGCACTTACAATATAATTACAGTATTATATGATATCACTTTTTTATGTTTTCAACATAATATTATTTTTTCTTCTAATCATTTATTTATTTTTATATTTTCCCACAAACATTTACTTTATGTATCAAAAAATTTTTGTTCAAACTCCATGGATCCTTTTTTGTTTTCTTTTTTTGGAGAGGTTTTTGCTATAGGGCGCGTGCGTTCGCCAGACAGACAGAGAGAGACAGAGAGACAGAAAGCGAGAAATCACCCCCCGGGGGGGATGGTCATGCCACAATCCCTTCTCCTCCATTCTCCTCTCAGAATCTTGGGCACATACGCATATGCACCCGATGTGAGTTTAAGCCACCGGGTCCGGGACGCGAACCGCGGTCGACTACGTGGGAGTCCAGCAACATAGCCATTACTCTAACTGCTGGTCCCCTATACTCCATGGATCTTGACAATAAACAACTTTCAAAATTTAAAAAAACTGGATTTTAAAGATAATGTTCAAAATATTTGTTACAATTTCATTTGTGATCCTATAACAGAGACAGTATGGTTTTAAATATTTTTGAGAAAATATTTACATGTCAGCTACTCAAACTGTTGAAAAGCAAACACCCAGCACACAATTCACACATAAACCTTCTTAATTCAGCCCTGTCTACCAAGTATTCTGTGATATACCATCAGCTAGCAACAAAGATCAGTCTCTTTCTTCCTTCAAAGTCTTCCTTAGAATAATCCTCTGGTTGTGGCTGCTATTTTGCAGTCTCTACTGACTACAATGCTGGACTAGAAAAGTTCAGGTTATTTTATGAGAAGAATTCTTTCATATAGCTTTTCTAATCCTCTCTGCCTGTTCAAGGTGCCAGACCATCTTTCTTTTTCTTTAAGGTTATTTTTTATTATTAATTTTTTTCTTTTACATTTCTTTCACTGAACATCACCACAGCATACAAAATGCAATTTTGAGTCCAAAATACACTGTAAAGTGGCTTAATCATACATGCTATTGTAAACAAATAATTTTCTATTTCTTGTTTCTTACATATATATATATATATATATGTATGTATATATATATATATATATATATATATATATATATATATATATAATTTTTCCCCCTATTTCTCACCCTCTGCCATTTCTTACCCTCTTCCCACACTGTATCTGGGTTCTGCAGTTGCTTTCCATTTCCTTTTTATTTTTTCCCACATTGCATTGATTTGCAAAATATCTTAATTAATCTAAATACTTTCAATAGCAAGTTCAGCTGATATATACATATCTGTGAACACATGTTGACTTTAGGCATGAAACTGTGGATAGAACAAATATACTACAAAGTAGCACCTAGCTGAGGCTATACAGCTTACTGTGGTCATTAAATAGGTATTTTTAAATATATTTTTTAATTTCAAGAAAGGCAGTTTTACCTTAAATAAACCAAAATTAAAAAGTATGTTAAGAGAACTTTGCTTTGCTTAAGACTTAAAGCCAGGAAACAGGTTAGAATTATTTTCAAATAGTAGGTCCATGGACCTGTCTAGAACTCAAGAAAAGACAAAAATCCTTAACTCTGGGAAACAAAGCATTGAAGATCAATAATGTTTTAGTCAAAAGTCATAAAATTCTATCTCACCAATTCAAACTCATGTACTTTATCTTCTGTTGTGGTCTGATCTTTCCATTTAAATTCTGGAAGATAACATTCAATTCTGGACTTGTCCCTACCATTAAGCAGGCCATTTTCTTAGTTGAACTCTTACTTCTGTGTGTCTGACTTCAGTTTGCCTGAGATAGCATTCCTTTCAGAACATCTTGGAGAACTGGTCTATGTCAGTAAATTCTTTCATGTTTTGTTTATCTGAAAATGTTCTTCTCTTCCCATATTAAGGATAATCTTGCTGGATATAGTATTCTTGGTTGAAATTGTTTTTCACTCAACACTTTGAATATATTTTCCCATTCTTTCCTTGCTTGCATTGTTTCCAATGAGAAGTCCACTGTTAGGCTGATGGGATATCCTTTGTAGGTAACTTGATGTTTCTCTCTTGCCAATCTAGTATCTTCTCTCTGCCTGTGGTTTTGGTCAATCTGGCTTTAATGTGTCTTGGAGAAGTTCTTCCTGAGTTGATCCTATTTGAGGTCCTTTTTATTTCATGGGTCTGTATCTTTGAATGCCTCTCTAGGTTTGTAAAGTTTTCTTCCAGGATTTCATGGAATAGATGATCAAGGTCGTTACTAGTCTCTTTACCTTCTGGGATACCAATTATCCAGATGTTTGGATGTTTAATGGTATCTAGTATTTCTCATATATTTTTCTTATTATTTTGAGCTATTTTATCAGTCTTCATGGTGGATTTTACTAGTCCAATGATTCTTGAGATCTAATTTTCTGAGATCTAATTTTCTGTATGATCTAGTCTGCTTTTAATACCTTCAAGGAAAATTTTAACTTCCTATATTACAGCCTTCATCTCCAACAGTTCCGTTTGATTCTTTTTTATGGTGTGTATTTCCTCTTTCAGCTCTCACAAGAACTTCTTCACCTCCTGGAACTTGTCAGGTCTTTTCTTCTGGAGTTCATTGTCTCTCTTCTCTTCCATCTTTACTAGGGTTAAATCTGAATGATCAGAGTCATTCAGGAGGAGATATGCAAACTCTTTGCTGTTCTGTTTTTCTCCCTTTGTGCCACAGATTCAATGGGAATTGAGAAATATGATGACCCTAATTGTATTTGGATGCTTAGCTATGTTTCACTTACACCTGTCTAGACACTTAGTGCATAGAGGCTGAGCAACAAAGTGATGAGGTAAAAAAAAAAAAAAGGATAAGGAAATGGAGAAAGAGAGAGAGAAAAAAGAAGAAAAAAATTAATTAGTTAATTAATTTTTAAAAAGCAAAAAATGAAAACTACGTAGTGTGATTTTCACTAGATCTTAGCTGCCATGGAGGAATCAGTCTTCCTCTGAATGCCTGTCCTTTTTGCCTTTCCTAAATGGGGAGGGGGAAAGGGGAGGAGATTCTTAGCAAGATAAATAAGGATTTGAGAGCCAAGAAAATACTTTACCTTAAAAAATTTAAAAAAAAATGTAAAGATGAAAAGACAGAGACAGAGGGAAGGATAGAGGGGGAATCTACCAGGGTGACTTCTCAGGAGAACATCTTCATTTCTCTTTTCCCTGAAAGCACTAAATCTCAGCTGCCATGGAAGACTCCAATATGGTTACATTTTCATAATATTAACATTTTTTTTTTGTTGTCAATGTTATGTATATGTATTTTTACTAGTTTCTTTGTACTTGTTCCTTAGATTTTTCTTTAGGTCTTTATTTCTGGAGAATCATTGCCCTAAAATTTTGGCTAAATTTTCACTTTACTCTCCCAAGTTTTGGCACATATCCATGGCACTTACAGTTGTGTATAACATCCAATATATTACTTTTCTGTCTTCTGATATATATGCAGCCTTAAGCATGGTGAATTGAAAAAAAAAACAAAACTGGAATTTAAATGAGAAGTTTTGACTTAATCCCTAATCCAGCTATCAGCTTTCCCTGTGACCTTGGGCTACAATAGGTGAGCTGAAGTTTGGCTCCGTTAGACACTTAGGTTTAAATCAGATCCAGCCGAATGTCTGGACATTGAAGTCCTTTTCTAAAAATCCAAATATTCAACCAAGCAATGTTGCCAAAAATTTCATGAGTTTTTCTGATATTACTCTATGGAACTTTTGGACTTTTCAGAGTATGGTTTGAAAATAACTGCCATGAAACCATGGCATTGATTTATTAAAACTCATTTATGTTCTTATCTGCTCATTTATTCTACAAATATTGGGTTGTCAGAAAAGTCATGACATATTTTTCTGTTTTTCTATGAAAAGATATGTCATGACTTTTCCAATGACTCAATATTTACTTTTAGACTAAGTGCCACACTTAATAGAAATTAAATAGGAACAAACCAAGAGTAGAAGATGATCATTTCTTTCTCTTAGAACAAAGAATTGTGATTCGCCAGCCCTAAAAATGGAAACAATGAACCTACTCTATTCAACACTACCTCACACACACACACACACACACACACACACACACTCCACCACCACCACCACCACCACCACTACCACCACCACAGCTGTCATGCTTCTCCAGTTCTCCATCTCTGTACTGCTTGTTTATTAAAAGGGTGGCCCTGCAGCAGCACTGAAGCCGGGTCTTGGCTGCTCAGTCATTCTCACTTTCTCTCAGCTATATTATTTCTCCTACCAGCCATTTTAGAGCACATCTATGCCTTCACTCCATCGTTCCTCCATCTCATTTATTTTTTAGTATTTTCTCAACAGTTCCTCCAGACGCTCTCATTAAGCACTGGGCTAATTAACCTCCTGTTTCCGAGCATCAAGGCTGTGGTGAGCCGCATGGCCCTGCAGGAGGGCTGCCTCATCCATGGGAGGAAATCAGCCCAACTCCAGTCTGCTCGCACACCTGCAAGGACTCACAACTGGACCTGGCACCTACTCAGGAAGGTTTCTGTTGTTGTCATTTAAAACAAACAAACAAACAAAAACAAAAAGCTGCAGCTCTCTTTCCCAGAAAAGGACACACCATAGCCTCAGCCATCCTCACTTACTTTCAATACTAGTGGGTGAAATCTCTCAGCCCCCAGAAGCTGAAGCTCTCTATTAACTTTGCAGACATGTTTTTCATATTACGGACTCCACAGGCACTTAGCATCTGCTCTCTGAGATGCTCTGGTTCGTGGCTAAGAGCAGTTGATACAACCAGTGCTACAGACAACCGTGCACAGAATCAAGAGTGAGGGATCACAGGGTTGTCTTGGAAATCTGAAGCATCTGAAATGGCACCTCATCACCATGGTATTTCTTTCCCAATTTCACATCCAAGACAAAATATATTTGAATCTCTTTTCCTAGATTAGCATGTAGAACTTACCATATCAAAAGGTTTTTTTTTCCCTCCTTTGTGGGGGGAGTCGTAATTGTTAGAAAAATATCCAGGTTTGAGCTCTTCATTTATAAGGACAATATTAAAATAAAACCATCTCCTTAGCACATTCCCTGCATGAACAAAACATGAGAATATAATATTTTGCCCATCCTTGGCTGAGTCTGTCTAGGTGAAGATAACTAATGGGCCTCTCTTTATTCATTTATCTTTGTATATCCTTTGGACAAACTTTTTACAAACTAGCATTATAAGTTATTAGATGCTTTCTAAGTTGTCTTCCTTCTTCTAAATTACACTAGTATATAACTTTATAGTTAAAGAAAAAACACTTTTAATCCCTTCATCTTATTTATTCCCCTGTTGAGTCAGAGTTACCATTATCTGAGATTTAGAAACACGTGCTCAAAGCCACCCAAATAAAAATGAGGAAAGCAGAAACAAAGGAGACTGATTTCACTGCTTAAGTCTGTGCTGGATCCAGGTGGTGCTCCCTAGGCCTCTGGGTTTAGCTAGATATGTTCAACCTTACCTTCTCTCTCCATCTCACGTCTACATTCTGCAACCCTCTCCCTTCTATCCTAGCTCTACTTTCTCCTTATGTCCCTGCTTCACTTACAAGAACAGGGTATAGAACTTTTCAAGGCCTGAATATTTCTGCACCTGGCCTTTTTCTTAGTCTTCACTGTTCAATAAATGTCAAAGCTATTCTTTATCCAGCTTTCTGACAAGAAGAGGCCAAAACTTGATTCTCATTATTGTCGAGGAGTCACTTGAGAAGTGATATACACAGAGATTAATATGACTTCTATTTGCATACTCATTATTATTAAAAACAAGCCAACAAATCTAAAATTCTTATCATGTAACAGTAATATCCTTCCCTGTTCTGGCTGCATCTCCAAATATTCTTAAAAAAAATTGCTATGGAGCATATGTGGTTGAGAGAGAGAGAGGAGAGAGAGAGAAAGTACCTTCCCGTGGGGAATGATCACAACACGATCCCGTCTTTTCTTTGTCCTTTTGGGTTTGGGAGCATACATGCACATGTACTCAGTGTGTTTTTCAAGTTGCTGAGTCTAGGACTCAAACATAGTTGACCATGTAGGATACAGTCACCATAATTACCATAGGCAGGCCCTCCAGACTTTCCTAGCCACACTTGTGTTGAAAAGAGGCATGGTCAAATCTCATTAGTCCAAGCCCTAAATTTCTATCAGGATTACTCAGCGTGTAACAATAGAAATAAGGTTTCCTAGCTAGACAGCAGCAGAGCAGATACTCAAGCTGTATTTTCAATTCTATATCCCTTCTGTGTGACTCTGGGAAAGTCACCAAACTCAACCTAATCTCAGACACTACACTAGTTAAATGAAAAGAATAGCTGACATGAGTTTAGAATTTGGGTTTTGTAATACAATTCTACAATTTTACTTCATAAAGTAGAGGAAGTTATATTTTTTACATTGAGCTCATTTTCTACCAACTGACACCAGCTAAACTGTCCACCACAAATCCAGCCCCTTATCTATACACTAGTTCTTCAAATCCTTGGGTCAACTTCTACTTTTCTGAAGTTACTTCCTCTTCAGCTAATTAATTTTGTCATCAGGTTACATGGTTTGGTCTTGATGTTTTGTAATTTTGAAGAGCTTTGCTGTCTCCATTAAAAAAATGTTATGGATTTTTGGATCTGGACATTTTTTATAAAAGAATAACTAAAACCTGTGGACTCCTTTATTTCCATCATAAAATTATTCTTCCTTCCAGGATATTAGATTATTTATTATTTTTTCCTGATAATACTAGAAACACAGAAAAATTACATCAATCAATCTAGACCCTAGAATCTATGACCTTCTGGGACTTCAGATCCCCCCACCCTAAATAGTTGCTATAGACCCTTTGAGCAAGATCATATGGGAGACCAACTTCTGGCCAGTGATGCTATTGTGTCACACACATTTAAATTGTTTTTTTTGTCTTAAACATTTAATAGTTCCAACAATGTGATGTATTTTTTCTTCACTGTAAATAAAAGCTATAGGCTCAGTTTGACCAAGCTCCATAGCTGGTCAGTGGTGAAGCTGGGATTAAGCCTCATGTCTCTCTGATTTCAAATCCTGAGTTTTAATTATTAGACTGGTAAGGGAGACAAGAAGGCCATTATGAAATTAGAAAAACATTCAAAAGTAGGATAATAAGAGGCCAGAAGGGGAGGCATGGTGGTTAAGGTGCTGGACTCACATATGGCCAACAGTGGTTCAAGTCCTGGATTTGATGGCTTGCAATGCACACCAGATATGTGTGTGTGTGTGTGTGTGTGTGTGTGTATGCGTGTGTGTGTATGTGTGTATGTGCCCAGAATTATGAGAAAGTAATGTAAGAGAAAGTATTGTGATATGGCCATCCACTTGGAGGTGATTTCTCACTTTCCCTCTCTCTGATGAGCACACGTGCCCTATGGTGAGGGAAAAAAAAGGATAATAATGTCCTGACACTAATGTAAGCTAAATAATTACACATTCTATCTCCTAGCTTAACTCCTATTTCAAAAGGGTTGAGCAGGTAATGTTTAGTAAAGAGATAAACTAAAGTTGTCGTTGTGTGTGATGAGGACAGAGAATAAAGAACACATAACAACTCAGCATACATCTGCAGGTCTGAGGAAAGTTTCCATCTGAGAAAGGGGAAACATGGTACTGCGATTTGAAAAATTGCTTGTTCCCCAAAGGTCTGTTTGGAATTTGGTTCCTACTACAATGTAATTTGGAGGTAGTGCAATATTTAAGAGGTGAGGCCTAGTAATTGAATGGATGAGGATGGTAATTGAATCATGCAAGCATCACTTTATGAATAGGTTAATGATGTCTTGCAAGACTTAGTTCGCTTATGAGAAGCAGTAAGTTCTCCTGAGGAGGATGTTATGACTTGCTTCCAGATCTCTTTCTCTACACATGTTTGCCATTTTCTCTCTTTCCACAGGTAATATTGTGATGCAACTGATCTGATGCCAGCCTCACAGTTCTGGACTTACCAGCTACTAGAACCGTGAGTCAAATAAACTTCTATTATTTTTAGCTCATCCAGCCTCAGATATTTCTGTTAGGAACACAATAGTAGACACATGGATATGGAATTATCTGCAGATCAATACTGTGAGTTTCTCCCAACCTTGCTGGGAGCAACCATCTCTTGACTTCAGAATGCATGGGTGTCTAGCACCCTATACTCAACCCTCAGCTCTCCTATAGCTGCAATACCTAAGTACCTTACAGCCTGAGCTAAAATTAGGCTTTTGGTCCAGGATCATAGAGATGGAAGCCAAAATTTAGGAGTCTCATAGCGTACCCTAAACATCAGTCAACCAATTGACTATGCCTCATATTTTTTCACTCTTGTTATCAGAATTCTAAGACTTAATTTGCTGCCTTTTATTAAAATGCAGTTATGTAGTCTCTCTGACCAGCACTTGTGCCCTATAGCAAAAATCTCTCAAAAAAAAAATGCAGCTATGTGTCAGAGAATTATTTTTTAATTATTTATTTATTTATTTATTTTTAGAGAGGTGTTTGCTATAGGGTGCATGTGTGCACCAGAAAAACAGAAAGAGACAGAAAGACAGAAAGCAAGAAATCACCCCTCGGGGGGATGGCCACACCGAATCCCTTCTCCTCCGTTCTCCTCTCAGGATCTTGGGCACACATGCACACGTGCCTGATGTGAGTTTAAGCCACCGGGTCCGGGACTCGAACCATGGTCGACTACATGGGAGTCCAGCAACATAGCCATTACACTAACTGCTGGTCCCTCAGAGAATAATTTTAGCAAGATAATTCATTTTCAACATGTTTGTAAGAATTTATTTTCCAAGAAGTGTTATTAAAATAAGAAAATGTGATAGAAAAACTCAGCCAGTGTGTAAAGTGTGATCTCAGAAGTGTAAGTCATACTGGGATGCTCTCAGAAAACCAAGAAGCTGCGTAAGATGGAGAAGTAGATCATGAGGCAGGAAGGGAAGTGGGGATGCCAACTCTTTAATATCTGTAAGCTAGCGCACTGCTACACACATTCTAGTCTACCTCATTTGATCTGCATAAAAACTAAATAACATAAACACTGTTACCTATATGCCACATGCTATGGTGAAACATTCTGAGAGTAGCTAATTTATATACTCCAGGATCTTGAGCCAATAAACGATTATCCAGAGATTCAAATCTAAGTTTTTCTCCAAAGGCCAAGATCTACAAATGAAGAATTAGACAATATATTCACTTTGATCAATTGAACTCCTTGCATTGTATCAGAGATCCTAGCCAGTGCAATTGAAACAAAAAAACAATGTTCAGAAAAAAAAATCAAAATACCATTAGCATAGGTAATAGGACACTTTATATAAAAACTTAAAGAAAGTATGAAAAAATTTTAGACCCATGGAGTTATTAAGATAGCTGAATAACATAATCAAATAAAAATCAGTTTTGATTTCAAGCTCCAGAAAATGTAACTAAAAGTAAGACAATATCATAGATGAATACCAAGTAACCGGAATTAAATCTACGAAAAAATAATATTTTATTTAGTTAGTCATTAAAGAAGGCCTAAAGTGAGATGCTTTGTTCAGAGAAGGAAAGGGCTAATATGAAAAATTGTTAATTACTTTTGTAGTTAATAAATAGATTTGATAAACTGAAATTTAATAATATATCTGGAAGAATAAAGAACTAAAAATAGACAAGACTCTTGAAAAACATGAGAGAAGAGGAAAGATTGATCCTATCAACATCAAATCTTATTATACACCTGTGAAAAGTAAAGCACTAGCATAGGCAATAACAAATCAACAAGAGGACTAGAAAAACAACCTCCAAACTGACTCAAGCATGTACGATAAGGGCGGACTACCAAGCAGTGCAGTAAAATCATAATATTTATCAAATGGAGTTTTTAAAAATTGTCTATACATGTGAAAAAACTCTGGATTTCTCACCATGTATCATATACCAAAAATCAGCTTTACCTGTGTGAATATGTACTGAAAAATGTACTTGGAAACAACTTATGTCAAACGAGCAATTTTTGTCATACAAATTATAAAATACTTAGAGCCAAATGATAATTAAAGCACAATGTAACCAAATCTGGGAGTTACAATCACCATAAGACTGGTAGTAACTTTAACATTATAGGAGGTAAATTAGAAGAAAGAAAAGAAATTAAAGACTGAAAATAAACAAGTGTTCAACTAAGGTGCTATAGGAAAACCACAAAATTTAAATATACGTGTGTGTGTAAGAAAATAATAACGAAAAACAAATTAAAGAAAATAAGAGAAAGAAATAATGAAAGAAAGTGAAATTTCTAGCCAAATCATCAACAATTTTGATAAAAACAAAAAGAGGGGGAGAGAAAAAAACCATATGCCTATAATATGATTAGAAAAGGGAATAAAATATAAATATAATAAAAAATTTAAAAGTCAAGAGAGTAATATGAACACAATTATGTTAATACATACATTAGATAAACTGATAACTTTTTAAAACATAAATTACCAAAGTATCTCAACAATAACTCAGTAACATTAAAAATATTATTGTACATTGTAATAAGATTTTTTTCTCTTTCACAAAGAAACCAGTCATAGATTAATTCACAATCAAGTGTTGCCAAACTTTTAAATAACCAAAAAGCTGATTTTCTTCAGTTTCTCAGACTACAACCTATGATTAGACTTACCAACTCATTTTTCAAGGTTAGTTTAATGTTAAATTTAAAACATAAGGGCACAGGAAAAAATAAGAAAAGATAATTACAGGTCAATTATATTGATGAAAATATTGACTAATTCCTAAGAAAAAATTAATTAACAAACCAATTTCAGCATCATGTTCATGCATTCTTCTAGAAATGTAATGATTGTTCAAATCATAGAACTTAGAAAAGTAATTCTAATGCAGTTCAGCATATTAACATCTAAAGTAAATAAATTTTTAAAGAAAAATATGATCCTCTCGTCATATTCATTTTCAGAAGAGCCATAAGTGCATTTGATTAAATTTTACAAATGTTTAACTGTGTTAAAACTCCTAGCTGACAAAAGTATCAGAAACTTCCTAAATCTTATATAGATTTTTATGGCTTCTTACCAAATTATAACAAATGTAATGGCTTAAAACTGTACATCAGTATTATCTTAATCATTCTCTGTGTCAGAAGTTTGACACAGGTCTCACCAGCTAAAATCAATCTGTTGACAAGGACTGTGAGCCTTCTGTAGATTTCTAGAGTAAAATTCACCTCCTTGCCTTTCCAACTTCAAGAAGCTTCCCAATCATTATTATTAGTATTAGTGATTGGGAAAAACAATGAAAAGATATTGAATGATGAAGTGGGGAGATTAATGTCTCTGTATTGACTGACATGCATGGCATTCCCTTTTTTTTCTTTTTTTTTTTTTTGGAGAGGTTTTTGCTATAGGGCACGTGCGCTCGCCAGAGAGAGACATAGAGACAGAAAGCGAGAAATCACCCCCCAGGGGGGATGGTCACGCTGCAATCCCTTCTCCTCCATTCTCCTCTCGGGATCTTGGGCACGCATGCACACGTGCCCGGCGTGAGTTTTAAGCCACCGGGTCCAGGACGCGAACCGCGGTCGACTACGTGGGAGTCCAGCGACATAGCCATTACGCTAACTGCTGGTTCCCGTGGCATTCCCTTTTGAAAAAGCAATATAATACACTGTAAAGTTATATGCGATTCAATGTAATATAAACAAGATTATGATGATAAAAAAAGAAATAAACAAAAGCCAACCAAGATGGATTAAAAAAAAAAAAATGCTTCCCACGATTCTTGGATTGTGGAAACCTTCTCAATCTGCAATGCCAGCAATGACTGCATCACTCTGATCTTCCCTTCTCTTTCCCATTTAAGGACCGTTGTGGTTACATCGAACTCATCTAGATAATTCTGAAAACATCTTTCTATTTTAAGGTCAGTTTAAGGTTAGTCATCTTAATTTTTTGTGTGACTTTCTTTCTTACTGTGTATTGTAACATATTTACAGGTTCTGGGGATAAGGAAATGAAGATCTTTGGAAGATTATTATTTTGCCTAATATACTACATGTGAGTGAGGTTACTTTCAGTCAAGAATAACCAAAATTCTAAAGGTGTAAGTAATGAAGCTGTCATTTGTTTTATGCTATGAGTATTCTAAGAAGGGAGAAGGAGCAGTGCCTATGTCAAGATGGCAAAAACTTGGGGACCAGCAGTTAGCGTAATCGTTATGTCGCTGAACTCCCATGTAGTCGACTGCGGTTCAAGTCCTGGACCTGGTGGGTTAAACTCATGCTGGGCGCGTGTGCATGCGTGCCCAAGATCCTGAGAGGAGAATGGAGGAGAAGGGATTGCAGCGTGGCCATCCCCCCTGGGGATCTCGCTTTCTGTCTCTCTGTCTCTCTAGTGAGCACACGCACCCTGTAGCAAAAACCTCTAAAAAAACAAAAAGATGGCAAAAACTTGTTCAGAAAATTTTGATTTGCATGTCATTATCTGGAACTGATTTTAGCTGCAATGGCATTTACATATGTGTAATATATATGTATTTTTTTATTACACACAAACAAATCTTGCCATGTTGTTATTTTCAAAACCAGGAGCAGTTACCTATTAGTAAGACAGAAAGGGGGTGGGGTGTAAAGAATACTACATAGATAACTAACAATATCAACTACAGAATGACTATCATAGTGTATCATAGTGAGTGATACTTTAGAAGCATTCTAATTAAATTTAAAGATAAAGTAGAGATATTTCCTATCCCTGATTTTTTTTATCTTACTGGAAGTTCCAGTCAATGAAATAACAGGAAAGTTAAATAGTATTTATAAGGAGAGTAATAAGGGCCAGCCGATGGTGTAGCTGTTATGTATATGGACTCCCACGCAGTCAACTGCAGTTCTAGACCTGGGCCCAGTGGCTTGAAAATCACATCGGGCATGTGTGTGCACATGCCTAAGGACCTGGGAGGATAATGGAGGAGAAAGGATTGCGGGATGGCCATCCCTCCTGGAGGGTGATTTTGCACTTTCCCTCTCATTGTCTTTGTCTCTCTCTCTCCACAGAGAGCACACGCACCCTAAGGCAAAACCCTCTAACAAAAATAAATAAATAAAAGGAAAAGAGAACCAACAGATGATGATCATAGTGGTAATAGGTCATCATAAATTCAGTTTCACATGGATTTTGAGTATCTATTAAAAATATTCTATTGAGTTTAATAAATGGGTATAAAGTTCAAAGGAAAACTGAGGCTAGGTAGGAATGCAAATTTGAATCATTAGAGAACAAGTAAGAAATGTTAATGACTGAATTGCTTGAGGATAGAAGAGAAAGTAAGTTTTAAAAGGGTTGGAGAGATACTTATAATTAAATATTAAATAATTATAATATTTAAAAGCAAAAATTAATACTAATGTGCAGAGAAATAGGAGTCAATAAAGAAAAGTATAGTGTTGATATAAACAACAGAGTTTTCAGGAGAAGATAGAAATGTTTTATTATACTGAGAGATCAAGAAATAAAGAAAAGAATATTAAATTGATTTCAGGGCAGTCTGGATTTATTGACCAGGGAATATATTGGAATAGTGAGAATGTTGATATGAACCTTTCCAAAGTGAGCTCCAAAGTTCTTGGGATCACAATGGGTAGCCAAGATGTGGAAACCACCTAAATGTTCATAGATGGATGAATGAATAAAGAAGATGTGCTATATATATCCAATGAAATACTATTTAGCCTTTTAATAAGAAAATTCTGCAGTATTTGACAGCATGAATGAACATTGAGGACATTATACTAAGTAAAATGAGTACACCTCAGAAAGACAAATATTACATGATTACACTTACATGAGGTATGTGAAACAATCAATCCCATAGTATTCAGAGTAGAATGGTGGTATGCAGAGGCCAAGGGGAGAAGGAAATAGGGAGTTACCATTCAATGGAAATAAGGTTTCAGTCGACAGAATGAATAAGCTCTAGAGATACACAGTACAGCATTGTACCTATAGTCAACAATAATGTACCAAACACCTCATCTTAAATGTTGTTCCCATAATGAAATAAAGAAAGATAAAATAAAGAGCATAAAGGAAATATAGAAACTGAAACAGCCTGAATATTTCTTGAAGTTTTTGTTTCAAGGTATAAAGAGATATAGGGTAGTATTGGGGAGTGGAGGTGGTAGTTGAGTTTAAAGTGTTATTTATCAGAGATGCAACTTTGTTACCTGCTAATTCAAATGATCCTATGTAAAGGATCAGGTAGAAGTTCTAACATAGGAAATAGCAATCAAGAAAATACTGTCCCTAAAGATAGAGGAAAGAATTGGTATTATAAGAAGATAGAAAACTCCCTCCTCCTTTTTTTTTTTTTTAACAAGTCATAAAGAGAAAAGAATAGATATAAGTCAAACATGGAAAGACACAGAACTTCCATATGATAACTTTAATTTTCCCTGTGAAATGAATAATATGATCACCTACTGAGAATTGGCAGAGGCAGATACAGAGAGCCAGACACTAATGGAAATAAAATAGGTTTGAAATAGCCATTGTAAAAGTTGGAAAGAAATTGACCAGATAAACAGAATTATTGGATAGAACTATTATTGAGATTCAGCTGAGGTTGGCAATCATAAATTCACAGTGGAGTTACACTGTTTTGTGATTTCCCTCCCCCTCAGGAAAACATGATATTTCCCGGTTTTATCAAGGTTTAGGTTTGTCCCAGATAAGAGCAATAAAAGACAGAGGGGCAAAAGGATTTAGCATCTGTGTAAGGTTTGGTTGTAATGATCGGTCAAGCAAGCTCAGCTGGATAGGAAGAAGAGTAAAAGCAGGTTGAAAATGTATGGATAACAGAATGAATAGGGGATAAAATTAGGTCCAAATATTTACAGTAGGGATACTTGAAAAAACAAGCTGGAAAGATTGGAAATAAGGCCTGAAAACAGTAACTTTGAACTACTTATCTTAAAAGTGAAATTATTTTAAGATTCAGACAAAGAGTTGGAAAGAATATTTAGGACAGAATTTAAGAATACGAAGACATACGTTGATTATAGAGTGGGAAGTTCCAATGATGAAAAGAACGAGTCAGGGTTTGAGTCAAGGCAAGCAGTACAGAGCATTTGGACAAGAATCTACAGTATATAATGTGGAGAGTAAAGTGGACTTATCTCTCCATAACCAGTGGCAAGACTGAATATTTGGCAATTTTATGAAATGAGAGCTCCTGCTCGCTACAGCACTGAATTGTAGCACAGCGTGGATTGCTTTTCTTGATTCAAAGAATGTTTCACAAATTCATAAATAATGTTTCTTCTGGGATAACTCAGTCCATCTCAAAAAAGTGGCATCTTCTATTATTCATAAATTTCCTGAACAGCCTACACACAGAAAACCAGGGAGCACAAATATTGCTAAGTGATAGCATGGTTGTATGAGATGAGTTTCTAAGTCTGGCTCCAGAGCTAGCTTTTGACATACCAGAGGTGTGAAGTTACATTCCCCTAACATTCCGTCCCTTCTGCCTTCACATATATACAAGTTTGTCTTGAGTATCCTGGCACTTGGCTTCTCAGCCCTTCTTCCCGTTGCCTCCCAGAAGTCTGAAAGCATACTCAAGTGTTCTTTGGTCTATCTGCTCTACTGTTCATACCCACCAAATGGTGACAACCTGTTTAGATTTTCATTCCCTTTGCGTCATGTTGGTGACTAATTAGCTAATCGGTCAAAACAATTTATGCAGAGGCACAAATGATGGAAGGGAATACAGTACATTATAATGTCTTTGCAACCAATTGTGCATTCAGGTTATCAGAGTGACTAATGGTATGAGTTTCAAGCACTGTGTGAGAGACAGTTGGAGAGCTTTCTCCAGGATAAAAAGATTTTTAGATTTCTCAAGTTTATTCTTTCATTCATCCAGCATCTGAGAACCTGATAAATCCCAGACATTACTGCAGGTGCTACGTATAAAGAAATATCTTGCCCAGAGCCTGGTAGAGTTGGATGGATCCCACATGGCAGACGGTCTAATTCAATCCCAGACTCTGCAATTTGAAAAACACTCCGGGTATTTTTGTTCGAAATCTCTAAAGGAGAAATGGAGCAGGGATTGTGGCATGGTCATCCCCGTGTGTGGGATGAGGGGGTGCTTTTTCACTTTTTCTTCTTCCTCTCTCCCCAGAGAGCATGAATCCTCTAGCAAATTAAAAATAAATAAATTAATAAATTAATAAATTAATAAAAGGAAGGAATGTCTAGGCCAGTGGTCACACCTCAATTTACAGTCTGGAGGAAAGACAGACATGTAAATGGAAAATTCAGGGCAATAGATGTAACAACAGGCATAAAATGCACCAAAGAGACATAAAGGAGAAGTAGCTAATTCTTATTCTCATATTTCCTCTGGGAATATGTTCCATTAATGTACCTTCTCTTCTGTTTCTTTCATGTTTCTTCCCTATTAGCCCTTTCCACTCATCCTCTAACTCAGGTGTCTTTTGCCAAATATCAAAAGGAAATAAGAACCCATTATTAACTTGAGATATCTTTCCATCTCTCTCTCTCTCTCTCTCTCTCTCTTTTAAGGTTTTTTTGTCATAGGGCATGTGTTCTTGCCAGAGAAAGACAGAAAGAAATAGTGAGAGGAGGGAAAGTGAGAAATCACCCACCAAGGTGGATGACCACTCCATAATCCCTTCCTCTTCATTCTTTTCCTGTGATTTTAGGTATACATGCACATGCACCTGACCTGATTTTTCAAACTACTGGGTCCAAGACTTGAACTGTGGTTGGCCATGTGAGTGTCTAGTGCCTTAACTACCATGCCACCTGCTGGCCCCTCTATATTTCTCTTTCAACCTCTTATCCATAATGTTGTTAAATTTGGGGACCAGCAGTTAGCATAATGGCTATGTCGCTGAACTCCCATGTAGCTGACTGTGGTTCGATTCCTGGACCTGGTGGCTTAAACTCTTGCCGGGCACGTGTGCATGTGTGCCCAAGATTCTGAGAGGAAAATGGAGGAGAAGGGATTGTGGCATGGCCATCCCCCCTGGGGGGGTGATTTTTCACTTTCTATCTCTCTGTCTCTCTCTGTCTTTCTGGCGAGCGCACGCACCCTATAGCAAAAACCTCTCCAAAAAAAAAAAAAGTTGTTAAATTTGGTTGCAAATAGAAATCATCCGGAGAGCTCTTAAGAATAATAATACCTGTCCCCTATGCCCCAGATATTTGATTTAATTGATTTGGGAAGTGAGTATCAAGATTTTTAATGTCTTCCCAACTGTGTTCTCATGCAGGAAAGGATGAAAACCACTGTGTTAAAGGTTGGAGAAGAATGAACATTCCAACATATGTAAAGGACATATTAAGCACTCAATAAATGATAACTAATCATCACTGTATTAATCAATAAACATTGGTGCATTATATATGCATGAATGTCAAATCTAGTCAGTTAAACAGAAACTGGTAGACAGATTTGCCTGACTGGGGTTGAAATGACTTAGTAATAACTACCTTCTCCAAATTCATTTCACCTTCAAAATGTTGACAGCTAAAAGGCCAGACTCTTGGCAGTCAGTTTCTCCATCTATAAAATGGGAAAAATTTCTTTGTTTGAAATCATTGGGTTGGTGAGAAAATTAATTAGTTCATCTTTATAAAATGCTCTGCAGAGGAGAGGAAAAAAAATCTACAAGAGCTAAGGATTATGGTCTCCCTGAAGCATCCATAATTTGTAGAGACATTTATAGCCAGACTGGTCAGTGAAGCCTGCAGTTTGGAGTCTCACACTTGCTTCTAAGCCTTAGAGCACAGATTGTTACTAAACTCATAGACTTCTATTAAGCCCCTGGTAAAATGACCGTAGACTGGTTGCTGTTGAAAATGTCCATGACCTTTGCTCGTTCTGCTCTGGGTGGATGTTCAATCCTACATGTTTCCAAAATGCCACCTTTTATGCCTCGTCTCGACAACGTGAGTGGTAAATGGGCACCCCTCCCCCAAACCTGTTAATTGGGTGATGTTTCTTGATAACCCAGGAGGATTGTCACCCATTTTCCGGGAGGTTGTCCTAGTGGCTGCTTTCATACACTATTTCAGTAATATTTAATGTTGTCTCACCTTCCTATTGTGCTCTAAGGTCTTCATGAGGACACTGAAATAAAAAGGATGGTTCCTGGCATCTGTGCAGAGTGAAGCAAGAGAATGTTACAAATGAGAAAATAGAGCAGGGGTCTGCTTCCTTTCTTTTGGCAAAAAACCTGCTATAGAAACTAATGTAGATGAGGGGGCACTGAGCCATATATAAGTGAGTAATTATCTACTGTTTCAGGCCTTATTATCTCTCCAAATGTTTGCTAAAATTCTGTTGGGCAACCATCTGGACCCAGAGATTTACCCGTGGATAGAGAGTAGATTGTTGTTTTAACTTGAGATGAGAAAATTTCTTTCTCTAATTCTTTTCTGTCATCTTCTGTTAAATAATTTAACTGAATGTCTCTTAGATAGCTCTCTGAGTCCTCAGAGTAAGTGGATTCTGTGTGATATACTCATATAAAATATTCTTTGAAAGTTTTTTTTTTTTCCCTTTCCCCCACTAGAGGATCCAAGGACAGTTTGCCATCTGTTGTAAGAATTTCATTAATGCACCTATTTTCTCTTTCTTTTTGCAAGAGTGGTCAGTTCGAATAATTTGTAGCCCTCTCCTGTTATGGGCAGGATTCGCTGCCCAGAAGCCTCACCCCATCACAGTTAAGTCCCTGCTCTCTCATTATGGCTTTCTCTCAGGTGGCTTTGTTAGCTCAGAACAACAAAACCTGTGTCCCAAAGCCTGGCTGGGTATCAATAATTTAACAACATGTCATAGACAACAGTGAACCATGCTGCTAAGGTTGAAATATTCCTAGGGCTCACCATCTATTATGCTGAGCTTTCTCAGTGCGCTGTGAATGGAGTACAGGTGGACCCAGCATTTTCCCAATTCGGAAGCTTACAGGATAAGATAATGGCACAGGGGAGGGTTTATTTGCATTACAAAAGGATTCTATGCTTTACCAGAGGGTTCCCTCTGAATATTCTTTAAATTAAGAGCCCCTCTAAGTATTTCAAAGTTTATAGGCTTACTTCTTAGGGCTTTAAGGAAAACACTCCAAGAGAATGATCCCTTTATGCAGACATGATGACCCTCCTCCACACTTAACTGTACAAAACATTGAAATGTAACACCTAAAACTCAGACATTTTGCATCAGATTTTCTCCTGGTCCAAATTTCATCCTGGTCTGGTATTATAAGTGTAGCTCTGAGCCTGGTGCACCTGATCTGAACAGATGGACCCCAAGTCCTCACTTTCTCACTTAGCTACGTGACTTGGTTCCTCTCCATAGTGACAGTAAAAGTGCCCAGGTACTGAAAGCATCAGAGATCATGAGAACAGAACAGAATATGTTCTCTTCTAGTGATTTTATTTGTGAGATGGAGGAAGGTTTTCCTGTGTGGTCCCATAGCACACTAGCACAGAGATATTCAGGTATAATTTTGTCTTTTCTAAAGTTCCTCTCCAGGCCTCACAGGTCCTGAGGTCTCATCTGCCCTCATCAGCACAGTACGAGGCTCCAGTTTCTGGCCTCCATAATCTTGGTGTCTGTCTCCATTGCCTCCACATAAATTATGCAGTGAATTCCATTCTGCTCAGTCCAACTTCTACTTCCCTGCTGTCATCCATCACTGGGCTTCCCTAAGACAAAGCCCTCCGGCAACCAGAATCTGCTGTCTTACAGCTTCTCCCTTTTTTCTTTCATGTAATAAATATAGCTTTTGGTCTCAAATACAGTCCCACCTTCACTGGAGACATTCAGCAGAGACATGAACCCCTGTTGAGACTACTGTGCTCTAGAATATCAAGTAGGACAGACCTAAAATTGAAGCATGGTACAAGTTTATTCAGCATAAAGTTTCAGAATAATTTGGAGGGGGGTAATTACAATATGCCCATGAAAGTCAGAGAATTATGCAGAAATGTTTCTTCCATTTTACCAAGTTTTATGCTATTGGGCTTAGATCAATTCAAAGGGATTCAAAGCTTCAACTTCCCTTCTTACGATGAAGAATTGGTTCCTTGATCAACCAGATTTCCATCAATGAAGGGTGGTGGTTTTATACAAGAACTGTATAAGCAATTCAGGGGTTAGGGATACTGACCCCGACATAGTCAAAAATCATGTGCAACTTTTGACTCACCCCAAACTTAATTACTAATATCCTACTATTGACTGTGAGACGTACCAATAATTTAAACACTTGATTAACACATCTTTTGCATGTTATGTGTACTATGTACTATATTCTTACAATAAAGTAGGCTAGAGAAAAGAAAATGTGATAAAGACAAATCACAAGGAAGAGAAAATAGGGTATTGAAAAAATCCATGTATAAGTGGATTCATGCAGTTTAAACAGATATTGTTTGAGGGCCAACTGTATTTGAGAGGAAAAGAGGCACTTTCAATATTTATGTCAAGACCACAGGTGTAAATGGAGACTGTCTCAGGTAGACAGGGTATGCGTATAGTCATCTTAGATATAAGCTGCATAACCTGTGTTTGAGATTAATGTGTGCAGTCATATCCTACACTGTTATAGGTGGTCAGATAGATATGAGCAGGGAGTCCCAAGATACCAGCAAAAAAGGCATCTGACACATCCCTCAGGATTATCAGGGGTTACTGCCAGACCACTCGTGCCAAAGAGGAATATAGGTTTTCTACTTTCATTGTTTAAATGACCATGAGAGAATCCAGAGATTGTGATTTTCTTATCCTCCTCTCACACACAGGCACCATCCCGGGTGATTAATAGATATTTCACCTTGTGCTAGACTGATATGTGTAAAATCGGCTCTATGCACATGCTCCTATCTTCGAAGTTGGTACTGGGTATGCATACAGTTTCTTCCAACTGGGCTCTTGAACTCCCCTTACCAGGCAAGAAGTGTGTAAACACAACAAACAGTAGAGCTGGCTCAGGTGACAGTCCCCTCCTAAATATTCATGACAAGATCCCATAATAAAAGTAACACCTAACCCTATTCTAGTACAATTACTGCCTGGCAGCTTGCCACTGATACTTCTCCTGGGTGTACTATACTATTAAAGCTTCTTTTTTCTATACTTTTCTTGGGGTTGTGGCTTTATTTACATCTCAGGATGGGTCTCCAATCTTTGAGCTATGGACTGAAGAAATGAGCATACTATTAGAATAGTCCCCAGCTCCTCATATGATAATAATAACACTAATCAGTCTAATTTTATTACAGAAGTCAGAACACTGTTTTTACTCCTAAGAATAACAACAGTAATGGCAACCATAAGACTAACAACCACTCATGAGTTCTCTTCCATAAAGCTCATTATGTCTTACTTATGTTATCATTTTTTCACTTCCTATGACATTCCTATGTACACTATTGTTGTCATTTTAGAAATGTGTAAAGTGATACAGAGAGGTTTACTACCTGACCAAAGTCTGTCAACAGGTAAGTGGCAGAAGTGCAATTTATGTCCAGGATTGTTTGACTTTGGCTTTACCATCTCTTTGTTCAATACCATCTCTTTAGGTTTTTAAAGTGCTTTGTATAACACATGGAGAATATTTAGAGTTACCATGGATGAAATGTTCTCTTGGTCTGAATGTTGTCTCAGCTGTGTTGCTTAATGGAACATGTGAACGCCATTATTAACATTTCCCTGCACTTTCTCAACTATGCATCTTTGCTTATGTTGTTATTTCTAAATTTATTGCCCTCCTGTGTTCTCCACGTTGGTCTATAGTTGATCCATCTGGCAAAGCCCAGTTTAATTTCACACCCTCTGTGAAACCATAGCTGGCTACTCAATTGACATTAATCCTTCCCACCTGTATACTCTCAGCCTAATTATCCTCAGTATAGTACACAAATAGGCACTAGATTATAATTTTTCTTTATGGTTCTCTAATTGTTTTTGTTGTTATTCTTCTCTTCCCAACCTGCATGCAAACCCACCAAAGACAACAGTTCATTTAGAACAAAAATTAACTTGAAATTTGGCCAGATTAATAGTTCAAAGTTGCTGTTCCTCCTCAAACTTAGTTAACTAAAGATAAAATAACTCATCCACCATTCCACATCCAAAATTATCATCATAAAAGGACTGTTAAAAATTTGGGACGAGTGAATGGCATAGCAATTACATCACTGGATTCCCAAGTGGCCGACCATGGTTTGAATCCCAAACTTGGTGGCTTGAAAATCACATCTGGCATGTGTGCATGTATGCCCAAGATCCGGGAGGAGAATGGAGAAGGGATTATGGAATGCCCATTTCCCCTTAGGGGTGATTTCTCATTTTTCCTCTCACTGTGTCTGTCTCTTTTTCTCTGGTGAGTGCATACACCTTAAGGCAAAAACTTCTAAAAATATTAATATTGTTTTCTGCTCAAAAATGGGATATTTCTAGTAGCATCATTAAGACACATTGAAATGATTTTTATTTTAAGTAAACGGAAACATACTGGAACAATGATCTTAAAATTAAATATTGCTTTTTCATTTTTAAAGATTATTAATTTATTCTACATACAACAGAGACAGAAAAAGAGAGAAACAGATGGACAATGAGACAGAACTCCCAACAATCTCGATGCTATAGACCACCTCCAGCTTTAGCCAGCCCTGAATATGGAAGCACACGTGCCCGATATACTCAGGAAGGTCTGCAGACATGAGCCTGGATCCTTCCCACATAGGTCAGTTTTGCAGAGCTTGTTTTACAACCCCTTATTTATTTATTTATTTATTTATTTATTTATTTATTTATTATTTCTCTCTCTCTCTCTCTCTCTCTCTCTCTCTCTCTCTTTCTTTCTTTCTTTTTTTTGGAGAGGATTTTGCTATAGGGCGCTTGCACTCTCCAGAAAGATGCAGACACAGTAAGTGAGAAATCATTTCCCGGGTGGATGGCCACACCATAATACCTTTTCCTCCATTCTCTTGGGATCTTGGGCATGAATGCACAAGCGCCTGGCATGAGTTTAATCTATTGGGTCCGGGACTCAAACCGTGGTCGGCTACATGGGAGTCCAGTGACATAGCCATTATGCCAACTGCTGGTCCCACAACCACTTATTTCTTCAAAAAAAAAAATGCTTTTTAACTGGTTTGAGTTGTCTCATCCTATAGAGAAGAAATGTAACCTACAACATTTTTCTCACAATGATAATGGGAAAAACATTATCCTGCCTGGATCAGAAAAAAGAAAAAAAAAAGGGAAGAATAACAGCATGTTTTGGAGTCTCAAGTTCACTAGAAACTTATTGGGGGACACTGAGGAGGACCATGGTCTTAAAAAGCTGCTTTGACCGCATCATCCCAACCCCATGCATTGAAATTTTCAATGAAGCTAAACAATGACCACACCATGAACTTTGTTCTGACTTTTTTTTTTTTTTTTTTTTTTTTTTGGCTAATTAATTGGTCTGAGTTATCCTGGTCATGCTACGTTATCCGCCTGTGATGATTCTACTGGGGAAATAACTCAGAAGTACTACTCAGACGGCCAGCAACTGCTCCTGCTCAGTCCCCAGGGTCTGGGCAATGGACCTGGTAAAATGGGCACTGGACACACTATTTTCCAAAGATCCTCAGAGAACCATGAGAGGGAAAGGCACTGAAGGACACTAGCCATTCCTGAATACCACAGGCAGAGGATAAAAGTTGCAAGTGATTATATTGGTAGGAAATCTTTTATTTTTAAAGTTTATTTATGCATCTCTCCCATGAGTGAGTAAGAGACAACACCTCCAAAGAGGTCTGGATGCCATGATACACCTCCAGCTCTAGTCAGTCCTAGATTATGAGCACATATTTGCCTGACATGCTCAGGGTAGTCTCTGGGCTTAAACCAGGAGCCTTGTAGAACTTTGTGATTGACCTCTGCACCACTCTCTGGCCCCAAGAAAATCCTATAGTCTATTTGTATAATAAGGAAAGTATGTGAGTTACTTTGGAGAGACAGCTCAATAAAAAATTACAGAATTCGGGGACCAGCAGTTAGCGTAATGGCTATGTCGCTGGACTCCCACGTAGTCGACCGCAGTTCGAGTCCCGGACCCGGTGGCTTAAACTCACGCCGGGCGCGTGTGCGTGCGTGCCCAAGATCCCGAGAGGAGAATGGAGGAGAAGGGATTGCGGCGTGGCCATCCCCCCTGGGGGGTGATTTCCTGCTTTCTATCTCTCTGTCTCTCTCTGTCTGTCTGGCGAGTGCACGCGCCCTATAGCAAAAACCTCTCCAAAAAAAAAAAAAAAATTACAGAATTAACTAAGGTATTTGTTCCTTTTCTTTCTTTCTCTTTTCTTTCTTTCTCTCTTTTTCTTTCTACCAGCATCCTTGGGACATTTCTCATATCTAAGTCTTTATATCCCTCACTACTCTTTCTTTCTCTAGCTTTCTATTATACCTCATAATAAAATAATAATAATAATAGTAAGCATTTACAGATTTTGATTTTTTTATTATGTACCAGAAATTATACTGAATAATTTTCATGGGTTACCTCTTGGATACTTTTTGGAACATAGATGATCTGAAGTCATAGAGGAAGGAGGGAGGAAGGTGAGTTTTGAAGTACTAAAAACTACAGCAAAGTAGCATCCTTAAGAACTAAAAAACAATAGGTGTGTGGAAAGCTGCCCTTTCCAGCACATAGAATTTAGCCTAATTTGATCCTCCAACTTGCCTTTCTACCCAGGGAACCCCTCAGTAGCCAACAAATGTTTTGGAGTATATTACTGTCAGAACATTGCGATACACTATCCTGAGGATTGCCATGTTTTCTTTGTCTTTTTTTTTCTACCTATTTTGTAATATGTATTTTCACAAGAAACATCTAAGAAACAAAAAAGGGGCACAATTTTGTCTAATTAATATCACCCCCATGGTATGTAAGACATTTCAATGTCTATGATCATAGTGCTAGAGAAGCAGGTAGTTTTCTGAGCTGACCAGAAGCTCAAGAGACCGGAATAGAATATTTTTTTTTCTTTGTATTTGAATCTTTTTTGATTTCTTGTGTGTGTGTCACTTCTATCCACTATCCTAAAAATTTATGGAAACTTTCACTAGTCCAAGATCAATGTTTTTCTTTATATAATCCCTGATCAAGTCCAACCCACTCATATACGCCTTCTTTGAATTTACTGTATCTACATAACCTACAGCTTATAGCTGGGTCTTATACTTAATTGACTCTATCATGTTCTCTAGTTAATGAGTTTTGTTTTGTTTTGTTTTTACTTATTTTCTGTGAAAACGATAAGTTTCTCATAGAGGAGAAGCAGATTGTGAGCAACATTTCTTTTTATTTTCAGAATGAATTAAATACAAAGGAGATTCATATATGTGATAATGTATGGACACTGCCTATGAGTGTCTGACACAGAATGTGTTTGAACACACACACATACACACACTCACATTACTTACAGTTCCCTCTGTTTATCTTAAGATGCTTTTTCATGTAAACAAGCACAAGCCCAGTTTGTTGATAGTTATTCAAGTGTGTATGTTTAGTGCCATTAAGAATCCTGTTTGCCTCACAATCCTGTTTGTAACCAGGAACTGAACAGATGGTAAAGGGATTGTTCTCAGGCATAGCTCCCTTTCCTTAAAATAAGATGCTCCTTCCGTTAAGGAGAGAAGCTAGACTACTCTAATTGTGCAAATGTAAAAAATCTCAGGAATGTAGACCAAGATAATCAACTGTCCCCACCTGGGCCATCATCACCTTTGAGGTCAGTGGTGCCTCTCTCACTGCAATTTACCAGACTAAGATTGTTCGGAAGGCACCTGGCAAGACAACCTAATTAAGTATTTATCCTGACAGCCAAACTAGCTCTTTCTGGCTCATTTGGCTTCTTAAACAATTAAAATTAATTTCTTTAAGTAGATAGAAACATGATATTAAAATACAATCTTATATAGGTATAGCATTTGAATGATCATAATTATATCAGCGATTTTTTTTTCTTTTACTAGTGAATATCATTTTATCTCAAGCATATGTTCTTGTTTTTATGGAAGTATACTCATGACAGGTCCGAGGTAAAACAGACCATATCTGAGTAACTTTCCTTTTTACTTGTTTATAATTTATGAATACAAGTGTGACACTGGAGTTCTTCCATGGCCACACCAGCACATAAAGGGGGCAGGAAGCACATGGTTGGACCCACATGGAATTAAATGGGATTAAAAAAGTGAGAGTGATATTTTTATTTGAAAATCATCCCTCAAGTAAGAACTATTCAGTAATCTAACTAAACATTTTAATATTTAAAAATACAGTTTAAACAACTAAAGGGTAATACTCAACTCATCTTTCTAATTTCTAAAGTATTTGTAGTCACTGTTTGCATACATTATTATTTTTTAAATTTTTTAAAATGATTTAATTTTATTCATTATTATTATTATTATTTTTAATTTGCTGTAGGGCATGTGTGTTTATCAGAGAATGAGAGAGAGAGAAAGAGAAAATGAGCAAGAAAGTCATTGCCAGATCCAGGACTCAAACCATTGTCGGTCATGTGGGAGACCAGTGTTTTAATCACTAAACTACCTGCCGGCCCTATCATGTATGTATGTATGTATGTATGTATGTATGTATTTATTTATTGGAGAAGTTTTGCTATAGGGCATGTGTGCTCCCCAGAAAGACAGAGAGAGACAGAAAGAAAGCAAGAAATCACCCCCCAGGGGGGATGGCCACCCCACAATTCCTTCTCCTCCATTCTCCTCTTGGGATCTTGGGTACATATGCATACACATCTGGGCTGAGTTTAAGCCACTGGGTCCAGAACTCGAACTGTGGTTGACTACAAGGGAGTCCAGCAACATAGCCATTATGCCAACAGCTGGTCCCCCTATCATTTTTTTTTTTTTTTTTTAATTCAGGAAAAGCATAGGTATACTTTCCAAAATACCACCTAGCTATTTTTATTTATGGTATCATGGTGGCAATAATGCTTCAAAAATTGGAGAATATTACTAGAAGCTAATGTGTATTCAATTACAGCAATATGTAGCAAAGCCAATTTTTCAGTTCTTGAAAATGGTATTAAGACTAGCAAATAACAGGGAAAAGCAAAACAATTATTTAGAATATATTTTTTTGGAGCTTATGGTTCTTTCTGATGCCCTATGCTTTGTTTATTTGTTTTACTAAGAGATTATGAAGAGAAATGATCATTCTTTATATGCCAGTTGTCAGTGCTATTACACAGGAATTAAGGTCATATTTAACTGTCTCCATGACAATCTTTTTTTTCCTCTTCAAGTAAATATTTGGGCTTAATCAATTGATTCTCATGTTTATTCACATCTACCTTTCCAAATTATAACCATTATTAAACTACACATAAACCACACGAGTTGCTCGACTAAAAAAAAGATTGTCACTCTCACATTAGACACTAGACTTTGACCTACTAAAGTAATGCTGTCCCCTCTGAAATTTTATCTGTAAGCCTATTTCATGACTACTGAACACATTTATGCCACTATCTTCGAGTTAGCAATTCATCAATGTGGTTCTCCAATCCTCCATAGGCCGTCACATTTTCATTATTAAAGACCCTTTAAAAATATTTGTATGTGTGTGTGTATACGTACATGCATACATACATATTCTCTTTCCTCCTTCCTCAGTTTAGAATCCAGGGTCAATCACTTACTCCTTGCTCATTCCCTTTCGAACACCCTCATCTTCCTTGCCCTTCCTTCTCTCCTTAGTAAAATTCATTTTCTTACCCCCCTCATGTGTATCAAAGTTATGAGATATGAACTGGGAAAAACATAGTAATGCTGATTGGTTTTAATTTATGTCTATAACCATCCATCTCTGTTGGGCTCTTAGAGTCTCCCTTCAGTCTCTGGATATGTCCTTAGTTTCTCTGCTCACCAGAGTTCCTCTAAAATACCTTCACAACTTTTACTTTTACCTGAAACTTTTAACATTCTTTGACTCCCCTTACTCCAATGAAGACTTTGCCTTTCATTTCAAGGGAAAAATAGAGGATGCAGAATAGAACAAAATCCTCATCTCTCGTTACTGAAGTCACTAATACATTTGTACTCTGATTTTACCATTGCATTTCTTCTGTTATAGGGCATTATTTTTTTCTGTGTATGTTGGAAGTTAGGCATTCCTCTTCCACACTGGATCACATCATCTCTAAACTATTCAAGGGCTTTGTTTCTGTTAACATTTTCTGTCTCTCTTTACTACCCCATCAATCACCTCAACTGTTTCTTCTCATGAGTCTATGCAATGGCTATAATTCCTCTTATTTTGAGAATTTCCTTTGCTCTACCTTCCTCTTACATGTTCCTCTGTAAGGCACATGTAAGTTTTCCCAATTGTGGGAAAACTCCGGGAAAGAATTATTTGTATTCATTTTTTTTTTCAATTTTGTCAACTCCAGTGACTTCTACTTGAAGTCATTTAAATGAAGCTTTCATGCAGTCCTTCCAATGACTCAGCTCACTCTGATCATTTCACCACAAACCTCCACGTGGCTAAATTCCTTAGTTGGTTCTTCAGTCCAATCTTCCTCTACTATACAGCAGCATTTGGCAAAGTTGATCATTCACTCATCCTTGAAATGTGCTATTCACCTGATTTGGTGACACCTGGCCTTCCTGGTTTACTTTCTATCTCACAGACTGCTTTCCTAGTCCCCTTGGCTAGTGTGTCCCCTTCCTAACCTGGTATTAGACTTCCCTCTCTTTTCCTCTCCTTTCCACTCCTCTCCTCTCTTCTCTCTTCCCCTTTCATTTTCTATCTTGTTTTTTTCTCTTCTCTGTAATCGTTCTCCCTTGTGACACCCATTCAGTTCATGGTTTTAAACTTCATTTGTTCACTAAGACCTTCACAATTAATGTCTCTAGCCCAGGTCTTTCCCTTCAGCTCTAGAGGTGAATGATTCATAAACATCAAGCTAAACAGTAGAGTACAGAACTCTTAAAGTTTCTTTTTACCACCTAACACTCTTATCTAAATCTCATTATTCACCAACTTCATCAATGGTTCCACTACTCAATTTCAAACCTAAGGATCATACTTAATTTGCCTCTTTATCTCATAAAATGTAATGCATAATTATTTGCTCATTTTATTCTTTCTAGTCTATAAACCTCATTAAATCATGAGATTTTTCTAACTTATGCACCACTGTATTACAGTCTACAGAACAGTATCTGCCACGTAGGAGTAAATATTGATTTTTCTCAATGAATGAGTAAATGAGTAGTTTTTCTCATTTCTATAAGTTTCATTTTGCAAATTGCAATTTAGCATCCTGTTATATAATTGTTGAGAAAGAGTTTATTTCTACTTTATATACTTTTATTTATCAAATATACACATAATCTAGCAATTGATTACACAATGTTTTATGTTGTTATATAGATACTTTACCTATATATGGATTTTTATGCCATCTAAATGATAAAGTTTCTTGAGGGTAGTAATCACACCTAGTTTCTTATCTCTCTTAGGTCCTCACATTGTGTTTAGAATTTAAAACTAAAGGAGTATAGCACTTCTATAGCATTAAGGACTTCTTCCTGTTATTTCTGATCCCAGAATGAGACACACTTTAAATATTATCTAAAATAACTTTTCTCTACTTGGTTCTGGGGCAAAGCTATGCACCTGGAGGCCATAAAAGGAATCAGCTACTAGAGATGGCAGTTTCAGAAATTATTCTGATAAGGAAGGAAGATTAAGTAAAGTGCACCCTAAATAAGAGTATTTGCATATCTCATTAGTACTTCCAGGATGTTGAATTCTGATATATTTTTTAAAAAAAATATGGATTTCACATTACAGATTATAGAAAATAACAACTGGCAGTCATTCTGGTAGAAAATTTATATCCATTCTTGGTAGCTAATGTTCAGAACCTCCTTGGTATACCGAGTGCACCTCAAAAGCTGAGTATAAGGAGAGGTTAGATCCCAGTTTTAAGGAATTACAAAGAGGACCATCATGGTGGGGAAGGTAGCATCATGTGAGGAGTAGAGCCATGATTGCCTACATCAATGCATGTGTGTCAAGCAGCAGACTCTTCTGAGTATTACCGAGGAAGCCATAGTGGAAAAAGTAGATTAACCAGATTCCATTATACATTAACTATGTTAGTAGAAGGAAGCAAATCATGTACAACCTCTGATACATGAATGTATCACTCTATATTGCTAGAGAGGAGTCATGAGACTCTTCTCTTCATGCCCATAAAGTAACTTGCTAGGGATTGTCTGACAGCATTTCACAAGCTCACCTAGTAAAGCTCTGAATAATATCAAAGTGTCCTCTTTAGTAATAGAGCCAACTATTGCAGAGATGTATTTGCCTCCACTTGTTCCTATGGTAACTTTTGGGAGCACCAGGTTGCAATGTCAGAGCATCCATAAACCAGATCCAATCCTATTTACTTATTTATTTTCTAGAGAGTGTGTGTACTTGCCAGAGAGTGATAGAAAGAGAAAGAACCTCCATAGGGAATAGTCATACAACAACCCTTCTCCTGCATCTCATTCTCCTTCTGGGATTTTGGGAACACGTGCACGCACGTCCAGCATGTTTCTTGTGCCACTGGGTCTTAGACTCTAATCGTATACTCAGCCATATGGGATCCAGCTGCCCTAACCACCAAGCCACAGAGCCAGCCCCAAATCCATTCTTTACAACTCTTTACCTTTTTGCTTTGGTGAAGAGTGCATTTGTATGTGTTCCCTCATAACATTTCTTAGTTCATGTACCTTTCTGTTCTGTCTTTTATATGTCTTCCAAATATTTTAGTCCTACCTCCATTTGTTTTGTTAAAAAAATTACTGAACTAATTAAGGTGATTTCTAACCATTTTCAACATCACAAGTGTTCTATTTATTTTCCTTTTTTTTTTTTTTTTTTTTTTTTTGAGAGAGATTTTTGCTATAGGGTGTATGTATTCACCAGAAAGACAGAGAGAGACAGAAAGGAGTAATCACCCCCCAGGGCAGATGGCCATGCCACAATCCCTTCTCTTTCATTCTCCTCTCAGGATCTTGGGCACACATGCACAAGCACCCGTCGTGAGTTTAAGCCACCGGGTTCAGGACCTGAACTGTGGTTGACTACATGGGAGTCCAGCCACATAGCCATTATGCCAACTGCTGGTCCCCACAAGTGTACTATTTCTAAAATGTATCTGACCCAGTTAATCTCTGTTGACAGGTTTTTGTGAATCTGCATTACCCACAGAAAAAATGTCTAATGTCTAATACAGCACTCTAGATCGCAATATGACTTGGCTCCAGTCTATCTGCTTAGTTCCATCTCTTACCCCTCACCCATGAACACCATATGCTGTAGTTACATTAACTCACTTGCAGCTTTCTTGGCCTTAGCATGCTCTCACTGCCTTAGTCTATGCTATTAACCTCTGAAATAATTTCAGTATTCACTTTTCTCTGCAAGCTGCAGGTAGAGCCAGATTTTCATGGAGGATCCAATACATATCACCTACCATGCTGGTGAGTGCTTTTTGCTTTTTAGTTACCTAATCCTCCACTAAACTTAAGTCAACTTGTAAGAGCAATGAAATATTTCAATCATCTCTGCTTCCCCACATTTAGAACAGGGGGAGGGTAAGACATGCATAAGGAAAAGAGGTAAAAAGAAAGAATTTTCTTCATACACTATACTTGATTTTTTAATATAGTATTTCATTTAGTCTTCATAATAACATGAAAAAGCCATTATTATCCATAGATTACAAAATGAGGAAACTGAGTCCTAAAACAACAAGAGTAGGGACCAGCAGATGGTGTAGTTGTTATATCACTAGCCTCTCACATAGTCAACCACGATTCATTTCCTGGAGCCTGTGGCTTAAAACTCATGCCAGGCACACGTGTGTGCATGCCAAAAATCCCCAGAGAAGATGCAGAAGGGATTGCAGTGTGGCCATCTTCCCTGGGACGATCTCTCGCTTTCTGTTTCTCTGTCTCTCTCTGTCTCTCTGGCAAACACATGCAGTCTATAGCAAAAATTTCTCTCTTAAAAAAAAAAAAGTGTGGGACCAGCAGTTGGCATAATGTCTATATCAATGGACTCCATGTAGTTGACCATAGTTTAAGTCCCAGACCTGGTGGCTTAAACTCATGCCAGACTCGTGAGCGTGCATGCCCAAGATCCTGAGAGGAGAATGGAAAAGGGATAGCTGCATGGCCATCCATCCTGGGAGATGATTTCTCGCTTTCTGTCTTTCTGTCCCTCTGTCTCTCTCTGTCTTTCTGGCGAGAGCATGCGCCTTATAGCAAAAACCTCTCCAAAAGAAAAAAAGACTAAATAAATTATTGGATAAGTCATTAACCTACCTAACAAAGCAAATTCTCAAACCTAAGTTAAGCGTCTCACATTGCTTTCATAGCCTCACTGTTTCACCTAATAAATATTCATTAAATAAATAATAAAAAAACACTCAAGCTAAAAGAGTTTTTATGTTTTTCTTTCTCAATCTTCAGGGTTAGATACAGGAACTTTTCCTTAGCCAAAAATGACTCAAAGCAAAATCTATAGTCATTTTCTCTCTAAAATATGTGTAGCAAAAATTCCTAATCATGTCCAGAAATTCTTTCTTCTATAGATCAATTTATCTTTTTCAGAACGTAAGTCATGTTGCTAGTTTTTAAGGTGAACCAGTGTGATGATTACATCTATATGAAATAGGCTCCTTTTTTGGTAACTTTCATGTTCCTTTACTTATAGTTTAGAGAGTTGGCAGTAATTTCCTGGGTTTGAAATATCTAAAAAATGAATCCCAATGGATAATAATTCTGTTCTTTCTAAATATATTTTGCACTAATTCATTAAAATGATGAGTGTGTTTCTTCTTGATCAGGCAACCAGATATTGGAGTTTAAACTGAACTGTCTTGAAACAGGAATGCTGGGTATAATGATGTTCAAAATTAATAAAAGGTGAAGCATCAATGTTAGGTATGTAAAAATAGCATATATAATTGACATATTGTGTTAATATTTTGTTATATCTTATAGATGTATCTGATCAATAAAGTTTTATTGTGTGTATTTTATTGAAACATCTGTCAACTGTGTTCTCTACGTATTTCTTTTGAGTCTCTTTCCATCCAATTATTTTTAACAAATTTGAACTTTAGCCTATAGATCACTAAAAATTCTTAGTTTCAAGCAGGGAATGAATGTTGGTATCTGGAAATGAAAGCATATCACTCTCTTCTGACAATTTTAAATTAAATGGGAAATTAAGAAGTCATGAAACTCAAGTAGATGAACCATATTCACTTTATAGCTGATAAATTGGATAAGAGAATGTGTAGCTCAAATGGGTAGCCATAATTAGGGTTCCTAGTACTTCTCTTCTAGTTTAGAGCTCAAGACAACCTACACCAGGGAGAATTTATGTCTTTGGATGATATATTTACCCAGAATTACTGCCTTTCACATTGGTATATTTATTCATTTATTCATTTTTCTAAAAATATTTAACTCATACTACATGTCAGATTCCAGATGTTATGGATACTATAGTGAACAAATAAAATAATTCCACTCAAAAATGACTCAGTGCAGGGAGACAGAGGCTAAAACTATGCCCATCCTTCAGACAAGCAGATCCAAAACTGAGAAAAGAAGAAGAGGTGAGATATAAGAGGTGAGAGGCTCTTTTCCTAGTTATATCAATTATTGAACCATGTCCCTCGCTCCTGCAGGAGGAGTAAGTGAGAGGATGTGGGGAAAGAAAATTGATACGTTTCTCCCATGAGATTCCCTTCTGGGAGCATGAGTTCTTGCCACTATATGGAAGAAAGAACATGGTCAGCTTTGTGATTTTGGAAGATCATCTGACTGGCAGAATGAAGTATAAAGTGAAGAGGGACATGTTTATCTCAATTATTTCTGTAAGAATCTTGTTAAAAATTTTTGGGCAAGTTGCTTTAATTATGGATGCATGATAACTATAACATGAAGTGACTTCTGTCTAGAGCTTACTGTCATGATATAGATGAATGAAAATAGCATTTGTCCCCAATTTCCTTTGCATGATCACCTCTCTGATAGACTAGATATTTTTCTCTAGGATTGCTTGAGAATTTGAATATATTATTACATTAGCAGGCCACATCTTTACATTGCAATCACTAGAAAATATGATAGGAATAATGAACAGAATTTATAGTGAGATTATTAGCAATGCTGAGTTTCTTCCCTGCTTTATGATATTTTTATTGAAACCAGAATAACTGCCAGAGACCTTGCAATTGTACTTAGTCACAATAAATGCAGTCATTCTTTTGATGGTATGGTTCTTGTACAGCTTAAATTATGAGATAATTTTGTGACATCTTTCTAAATCACTTATGCAACTTTTCTCATATCACAAAATTTGTAAGAAAAATATCTTTACAAAAGATATTTGTAAATCTCTATACAAAAAAACCCCCACTATTCTCCTTATTTTTAGGTACTTTTAAAACGTACTTTTTTGGAGCAACTTCAGGTTTACAAAAAATTTAATGAAAAGTACAGAGGACTCCCATATAATCTCTGCCACTTTCCCTGCTCCTCTGTTTCTCCTGTTCGTAACATCATACATTGGTATGGGACATTAGTTAGAATTGATACATTAATATTTTCCGGAATGTCATATATTTGGAATCAGATAGTATGTAGCCTTTTCACATTAGCTTCTTTCTCCTACCAATATGCATTTTAGGTTCCTCCATGTCTTTTCGTGGTTTGAACCTTATTTCTTTTTATCACTAAATGATATTCCATAGTACAGATGTACTACAGTTTGTTTAACCATTTATCTATGAAAATTCACCTCAGTTTCCAAGTTTTGGAAATTATGGATAAAATAATTTTTATGTAGCCTTGGTTTCAACTTATTTAAGTAAATGCATGCACTTTTTTTCTTTTTTTTTTTTTTTTGGAGAGGTTTTTGCTATAGGGCGCGTGCGCTCGCCAGACAGACAGAGAGAGACAGAGAGACAGAAAGCAGGAAATCACCCCCCAGGGGGGATGGCCACGCCGCAATCCCTTCTCCTCCATTCTCCTCTCGGGATCTTGGGCACGCATGCACACGCGCCCGGCGTGAGTTCAAGCCGCCGGGTCCGGGACTCGAACCGCAGTCGACTACGTGGGAGTCCAGCGACATAGCCATTACACTAACTGCTGGTCCCAATGCATGCACTTTTTTAAAGTTCAAGAAGAAAAACTTAATTTTTAAAATAGTTTCTCCTCATTATTCCAAATGATTGAACATTTTTTATAAACATGCAGTTCTTTGGACATGACATTACATCATTGTGCTTCATTATAGTTCTATACATTTTTGATCTTGGTTTTACCACCTAGGCATTTTCCCTGTGTCTCTTACTTTGTAGTACTCTCAATCACAAGGTCTCAGTCTTGGCTTGGGCTATCCAAGTATCTCTCATAGGATCTTCTCTTTATCCTTTCTAGAAGTTCCTGGCTGTTTTGTTTGTTTGTTTGTTTGTTTGTTTCTTAATGAAAAGTTTTGTAGAGCTCAGAAGCAGGTAAGTTTAATGGGCTGAAGCTGGTGCATAGTTAGCTCCTTTCTGATCAATCTGTAAGTCAGCTTTCTTTTACTTTTTAAATTATTTTTCATTTAATTTAATTTATTATTATTATTTTTAATTTGCTATAGGACACATCTCACCAGAGAGAAGGAGAGAGAAAGAAAAAGAAAGAAAGTGAGAAAACAAGCTTCCAGGTCCAGGACTCAAACCATGGTTAACCATGTGGAAGTCCAATGCCTTAACCACCAGGCCACCTGCTGGCCACAGCGTTCCTCTTACTAATCCTAGTTAAACAATAATTAAAGTGTGAGTTGGGGTGGGTTGAAATAACAACATTCTTCTAAGTAACTAATAAAAGACAAGCTGGTTGGGATACTTTTTGGAACATAGATGATCTAAGATCCTAGAGGAAGGAGGGAGGAAGATGAGTTTTGAAGTACTAAAAACTACAGCAAAATAGCATCCTTAAGGACTAGAAAACAATAGATGTATGGAAAGCTGCCCACTCCAGCATATCAGAATTTAGCCTAATTTGATCCTCAAACTTGCCTTTCTCCCCATGGAACCCCTCAGTAGCCAACAAATGTTTTGGAGTATAGTACTTTCAGAACATTGCAATACGCTGACTGTCTTGAGGACTGCCATGCTTTCTTTGTCTTTTTTTCTACCTGTTTTGCAATATATCTTTTCACAAGAAACATCTAAGAAACGAAAGAGGGGCACAATTTCCATATGACAGCTAAGGAAACAAAGATTCAATGCCTTGCCTAATGCCACATGGGTAGTTATGGAAAAACAAGTAGAACCCTGGTTTTCTGGACTTTAAGGCCTATGTACTCTCTTCTACAACATGTTATCTTCACAACTGTGGTCATTAGTCTGTGGCTGGAATTGTGATGGTGTCATGTCAGTGGGGCCAGAACAACAAATTTAATGACACAGCTGGGAAAATTTAAAAGCCTGCCCTCGGCTGGGTCATAAGTGGAGGTTAATACAATGGTGTCATTACAGCTTTTGCCCGCCTCCCCAAACCACAGTACAGTTCAAGAGAACAAAAAGGTTTCATGAGGGGTTGGCTCAGGTCTGAAGGAGCAGCCAGGGTCAGAATGGAAATGTGGATTAGACAGGGAACTGTAGGGCCCAATGCAAAGTTCAAAACTGTTCAGTGAATCCCACATGACCCAAAGCCTACCTTCGCTTGCCAATTAAAAGAAAGCGATCACCCACAAACAGAGTTTAAATCAAGGAAACGCTATTTCTTGGGCTAAAGACCTGGCGATTGAATGCCACTTATTTCTAAATCAATCCTTTTCAAAGTAACACATTTGAAACAAGACTACATTACCTGTCTGAACTATTAAAAAAAAAAAAAAAAAAAAAAAAAAAAAAAAACTCTCCCTGCAACTAAATATAACATTTCAAGGTCCCATTGCACACTTTATACCCCCTACCATGTACTATACCTTTAATTTCATAATATATGCAGTTTTAAATTCAACATTTATTTTTAACACCTATATTTTAATGAAACATGAAATATAAAATGAAACTCCAGTCTGCCTTGTATGAGCACGAAGAAAAATCCTAATTACCTGTTTCAAAAGTGTGAAGCGCTTTCTAATTTTCCACCAGCCAGTTTCCTTAGACAGCACTCAGTATTATAACTATTTATGCCAATTGTGCTATTTCATGCATAAAATTACCGCATTATTGTTGGAATAGATGCCAGAGAGATATCTAAGCAGGGTGCAATCACTTCACTTTCTATCAAATTGGGCTCTGAAAGGTATCATAAATTTTATTAGAAGGCAAGGGGCTAATGGCAGCCAATCAGTGTTAATGCTGATAAAATTGCTGTATTTTACATTATAAAAACCAGATGATATTTTTGTCAGAGGGCCACCTTTTGTTTTATTAAGAATGCATCATGAAAACTATATTGTAATCACATAAGATACTTAGAAAAGCTGCCTGTCTTCCTCAGGATGTGGGGGTGACACCTCTCTTGGGGTTCCCAGGCAGTTGGTGAGGCAGCCTTTGCTCTTCGCTGCCTGATTAATGGTGGCGTAAAATGAAGCAATGCGAAATGCGTCCCCCATGCTATGGGCACCGTAATTCAATTGCATGCAGCTTTATTCTCTCAGGGTCCACTCTTTGGGAAACAAATATTAATGTTCCACTATTCCCAGGTCCTTTATTGTGCTATAAAAAAATTGTTTTCGATTAACCTGCCAATTGAATCTGGAGAGCTGGGTGGTTTTTAAGACTCCCTCGCTTCTTCCCGAGGCACCACAGCAAAGAGTGGCAGATTATGATGATACTACTGGAAAATGAAAAAGAAAGTTTGATGCAGACTTCTGGGCCCTTTGGAACAGTAGTGAGCCGTGTTTTTTTCAAAATAACAATAACATTCATGAGTTGAAGACTAAAATAAATGACCTTGGGTAAATCATTTATAGTCACTCCATGATAGCTCAATGTCTTTACCTTTAAAATGTAGGTGTGGTCATCTCTAAGGCAACTTCCAGCTTTGAAAGTCCAATATTCCCACCCACACACAAACACACATCTGGAGAAATAACTTCTCTTCTTACCTTTGCCTCTATTAGTCACTCCTTACCTGAACTCATATCCTGGAGGAACACTACAGTTATCAAAATTGAGGGAGCGTGGGCTGGATGATCTTTTTTTTGGTTGTTGCTGAATTCCAGAGAGGAGACCCTAGGACAATATAGTTATTTATGATAAACAACTAGTAATAATTAAAGCAACTTAAATAATCATTCAGACACTCTTTTAGACATTTAGAAACATAACACGAATAAGTTTGGTCTTCCTAGTTTCTAACTATAAGTAAGACTAAGGTTTAACTCTCAATTACTATAGAACTCTGTTGTCATGTATCCAACCGGGTATAAATCTTTTACGACAAGAAACCTATTTTCTATTCTTATTGTTCAATATTAAGCAGTCACTCAAAAGTTACTCTGAGACTAGTTAATGGTAAGTTGTTGATAGAACACAAAGAAATGATCATTTAACATCCACGTTGGAGCACACCAAGCAAGATTTTGGCTAGAGAAGTACTTTCTTTGAAAGCAGAAATAAACATTAGATTCCATACAAATATGTTGCATTTATAACTATTTCTCCTATTTCTATTCCCATTTAATTGTACCACATATCTATTTTTAGAAATCAGTTTGCGTATTTGTTTAATGCTCTCCGCATTGATGGTGATACTTTCCCATAAAACCACTGTAGGCTGCCTTGTTTCATGCTGTTCTAGCCCATCTGGTAGAGGTGTGCTTACTACCTTGTTACAAGTATTCCTAGAAGCTTGGGGAAGTTCGTTAACAAAACAAACACATTTTAGATGTCTAAAAAATATATAAATGTTTATCTAAATCAACTTGCCCACATTGTATACACTGTCAAATTTCCAAGATTCTGTGACTAATACAATTTCTTTTTTTTTTTTTTTTTTTTTTTTTTTTTGAGAGGTTTTCGCTATAGGGCGCGTGCGCTCGCCAGACAGAGAGAGAAAGACAGAGAGACAGAAAGCGAGAAATCACCCCCCAGTGGGGATGGTCACGCCACAATCCCTTCTCCTCCATTCTCCTCTCGGGATCTTGGGCACGCACGCACACGCACCCGGCGTGAGTTTTAAGCCACCGGGTCTGGGACGCGAACCACGGTCGACTACGTGGGAGTCCAGCGACATAGCCATTACGCTAACTGCTGGTTCCCAGTAACACAATTTCTTTAAAATTTTTTTTTTATTTCATTTTATTTATTTACTCATTTATTTTAATTTGACCAGGGAGAGACAGAGAGAGAGGGAATATGAGAAAGCAAGACACCAGTTCGGGGACTCAAGCCCTGATTAGCCATGTGGGAGTGTCCAGCACCTTGACCACCATGCCACCTGTGGGCCCCAAATGAGTATAATTTCAAACTCACCAGACAGGACTGCCATACATGGCTATACAGATTGCCACAACAAGGTACAATCAAGAAAGTGGGTAGCAACTCATTAAACTGTGTAACTTGTATAAGGAGTAGCCAACAGCAGGAAGGTACATCTTTCTATTCTCAGGAAGGCATTACCCACTCTCCCAGACATAGGCAGAAGGCATGTTTTCTTATTCTTACAAGGGGGCCTCAAGTATACAAAGGGTCAGCAAAGTAAATAATTTAAAAAATCCATTAAGAGCTTCATATTTACTGAATCTTAACTGATCTTTAATTCAGTCAAATGCTACAAAACAGTAGCAACTACAATCTGAGAATTTTTACATTGCCTGAAAGTCAACCCCCAGAACCTACATTCCACAGTCACTAAATGAAAAAACTGTGTCTTCATCCTCCAGGAAAACAATTTTTACTTGGACTTATCTGTCATGGTCATGAGGATTGGAACAGACCCACAGGGAAATGTTCAGAAACATTTGAGGGGGCCACGCATGCACCCACCAAAGTGCAAATGCAATGGAGAGGCACCATGTTCTCACCACATACACACAGTAGCACCATTCTCAGAGCCCCATTCTCAGACCCAGAGAGATTTCATTAGGGCTTCCCTAATCATTCCCATAGTAACTGTCATCTTTATACCCAGCCTCACAGTAGTTTAAGAATAGTGTATGAACAGTTCTGAAATGTATTAACTATAGCTGAGCAATTACTCTATTCAGCCATAATACAAATGTAACTCAAGGTAATGAATCCTTAACAATAGATATGACAGAAGAATTGCCTCTTCTCTAAGGCTCTTTACTCAATATTCTGTGTGGTATGGGTTTTACAAGAGTTATATTTATATGGGGGATTTAAAAAACCTTAGGACATATTCCAAAGTTTGACATTGTTATTAGTACCATTTGTATACATACCATTTCAAAAAGCCAGATATTAAAAAGTTAAATATTTTTAATTACTTAATTATCCTTATAAATAATATGTACTTATGACTCTTACCTCATGTGTAAATCACATCTATCCTAAGCCCTAACACCATTCCTCATATTTCTTTTTTAAAAAAATTAAATTAATTTTAATTTTAATTTAAAAATTAATTTGTTGCAATTATGATTTAGGTGTAATTAGTATGCATCTTTGTATAGTATGATTTTTAAATGCATAAAGTATGTGATAAATATATTGAGGATATAAACATATCCACTATCTTCAATGTGTGATATTACATCACGTTCTGAACATTTGAAATTCATTGTACTGTTATTTTGAATGTATATCCTAAATTGTCAATGATGTTGTTTATTGCAAAATACAGTTCTAAAAAGAGTGATTAAAAATTCTCATAAATTAACTTGGATGGGTTTTTGAAAACAAAGATTATCTCAACATACTTTAGGACAATAGGAGGTAAGAGTTTATAATATGAAAAGGTTTGTGGTTTTAATCATTGGTCCAGTTAGAGATAGGTAAAATTGAACATAACAAGAGCTCATTAGGAAGAGATGGAAAAAGAAAACTTTCACTCACTCACTGAGTTCTTGTAAGACCATAGTACTGTACTATGCATAAAAAAACAAGTCCTTGGGACCAGTAGATGGTGTAATGGTTATGTCGCTGGACACCCACATAGTTGACCTGGCTTCGAGTCCTGGATCTGGTGGCTTCAAACTCACTCTGGGCATGTGTTCATGCGGTGCTCAAGATCCTGAGAGGAGAATGGAGAAAAAGGGATTGCAGCATGGCCATCAACCCAGTTGGTGATTTCTTGCTTTCTGTTTCTCTGTCCCTCTCTGTCTCTCCAGCAAGTGCACACACCCTTTGGCAAAACTCTCTCAATTTTTATTTTTTTTAATCCTCAAATGAGCAAAAACAAGCAAAACTGGAAAGATGTTTAAATAAAAGATATGGTAAAATCAGTCATTTGGTTATAGGCTTTACAAGTTCTTGATTTTAGCCTTCTGTAAAATCATTCCAAAGAATGACTCAGATACTTATAACATTTTAGACTTTTCCTTCTCTTATCTAGTTTTAAACAATGCATAATAGCTATAATAATAAATATGTAAGTATAATATGAAAACTATGGAAACAATTGTCTATCAAATAATTGGTGAATTTATACTTAAATCTATTGTGTGTAAAATTGTTGAATCTGGTCTAGTTTTGGTGAATTCTTTCAGCTTTCATTTATCTGGGAATGATCTCCTTCTCATTTGAAGAATAATGCTGCCTGGCATAGTAATCTTGGCTGAAATTGTTTTTCTTTCAGAGTTTTAAACATGTCTTCCCATTCTTCCCTTGCCTGAATTGTTTCAGTTGAGAGGTCCAGTGTTAGTCCAATAGGTGTTTCTCACTCACCATTTTTAGAATAGTGTCTTTGTCTTTTTTGTTTGTTTGTTTGTTTTCCCCTAACCATTTTAGCTATGAAATGCCTTAGAGGGAATCTTCTTATGATAAATCTCCTTGGTGTCCTTTGTTATTTCCTGGATTTGGGAGTCATATGCCTTTCTAAATTTAGAAAGTTTTCAGCTAATTTATCAGGAAAAAGATGTTCTATACGTTTACTTGTCTCTTTGCCTTCTGGAATACATACTATATGGCTATTCTTCAGCTTATGTGTCTAGGTTTTCTCATACTTTGTCATGAATGTTAATGATCATTCTTCCATTCTTTTTGGTTACTTGAACTAAGTCGGAGGATTGTCTTCAAGGGCAGAGATTCTTTCTTCTGCATGGTCCAATCTGATGATATTTTGAGGGAGTTTTTGATTTCCTGCATCATGTTCTTTATCTCAGGAAATACTGTTTGATTCTTTTTCAGGGTCTCTATATGAGTTCCTCTTAAGTCATGTAAGGATTCCATCTCCTTGGTAGTCTGTTTTCTCTTGTCTCTCATTGAGTTTTGTTATGATGAATATTCTAAATTTTTTTCTGATATTTCTGTAATCTTTTATGTTTTACCATTGTTGGCAATGAGTTATTGTATTACTTCAGAGGAGAGATATTTCCTGGCTTTCTATTTTTTGGGATTCTGCTTTGATTTTTTTGTTATCTGGGGATATACTCACTTCTTCCTACTTTTTTGTAGTATACAGGAATGAAACATCTGAAGAAAGTGAGGTTTTTAAGGAATTCTCTCCCGACACCCAAAACTCTCATTGTAGAGTTCACACACAGACCCACAGTAGAGGAGAGAAACAGGCAGAGAGATAATTCATATCATAGAGAAGTGCATGAGCACACAGCTATAGAAGCATACTCCTTAAACTTGAACTCCAGGGAACCAGCAGTTAGCGTAATGGCTATGTCGCTGGACTCCCACGTAGTCGACCGTGGTTCGCGTCCTGGACCCGGTGGCTTAAAACTCACGCCGGGTGCATGTGCGTACATGCCCAAGATCCCGAGAGGAGAATGGAGGAGAAGGGATTGCGGCGTGGCCATCGCCCCTGGGGGGTGATTTCTCGTTTTCTGTCTCTATGTCTCTCTCTGTCTGTCTGGCGAGCGCATGCGCCCTATAGTGAAAACCTCTCCAAAAAAAAAAATAAAACTTGAACTCCATATTTTCCCTGGTAATGAACCCCCCTTTATCCCTATTCTAGACTGTGTTCTATCACAACATCCCTCCCTATAATATAATATTTGCTTTTAAGTCATATAAAAATATATCTCTAGTCAAAAACTGAAGCTTCACAAAGCCTTCTAAGCAACATATGCTGGGCTCTCATGTTGTTTAAAATATAGTTGGGAGATTGAAATTTAGTCCACTGGAAATCTACATAATGATGAAAGTTTAACAAAAATTGCCTCTGCATGTTGTCAGAAGTTGGCCTGTGAATAATAACAAATAAGTGAATCTGATTATAACTGATATAGGAGGTCAAGGAAGGAAGTCTATGGTGATCAGTGACAAGAAACGGAATATATCTTACTAATGTCAAGAAAGGCAGAAGCTCCGTTTCCCCAGAGTAAGAAGTAAGTATCCTCAATAACCTCTCTCACTCTTTCAGAAAAACATAGCTGTGACATGAAAAAAAGAGCTAGGTCACCTCTTTGGTTATAAAGGTCCCTTATATCCATCTTTTAGAAGTTTCCCTTACAGATTAAATGACATCCTGGTGAAAAGTATAGACAAGATATGGGACCAATTGAAAAGACATGGTACTGTGGCCAGCAGATGGTGTGGTGGTTAAAGGCGCTGGATTTCCACATGGGTGACTACGGTTCAAGTCCTGAACCTGGTGGCTCATTTTCTCACTTTCTCTCTCTCTCTCTCTCTCTTTGGTCAAATTAAAATTAAAAAGTGTATAAATAAATAAAGTTAAATAAATAATTCTAAAAAAAAAAAGAAAAGACATGGTACTTAGAACATATATAAATATAAGAAGTTGGAACTTCAATTCTATCTTTCGTTAGTGAATTTTTTTTGTATCGTTTTAAATTTTAAGGTTTGAAAGATGAGTGGTCACATCTCATTTTAGTCTCCTTGAAAGAGAAGGCTATCAGAAGAGAAGAATAATGTGTGTAATGGGTAAATAGCATGACAGTTTTACTTATTTCTACAAACAAAGGGAATTTAAGGAAAGATTTAGCAAAAGAATCATGTGATGAAAATGGGTTTACAGAAACAAAACTGGAGACCTGGACAGTTTGGGTATATGTGAATGATCACACACAGTATATTTATTTAGACTGCTGCTAGTATTTCTATAAAATCACTTTGTGACTCATGAAACATCAGTGGTAGTAATAACATAATATTTTAATCTTCAACAGGTTGAAAGTTACATGATTCCATCCACATTTGATTGCATGGAAACTAGCTAATGTAACCATGGCCTATATATCTTAATATCCTGATTAGTTTATAACCTCGGAATCTATTGATACCTATTTATTATCTTTTATATAAAATCAGACATCATAAGTTACACCTAATGCTACATCTACAGAGTTGAAAGAAGAGGAGTTTAGGCCACATGAGGCTTTTTGGAGAGAAGATACAATGCAAGAGATCAGCAAAGCAATCAAAGTGTATCACTGTCCCATCCTTACTATATGAAATTCAGTTAAATATATAACACCAAGATTTTTTAATAAAGACTAGAGCTACTGTCCTTGAAGATTCTAGTGCCAGATAAGTCTTTACAATTCAGACCTTGGGTAGGAGAGGGCAACTAATAAATCTCTAAAATTTGACAAGTGACAGATCTGCCTGGTTAACTGGCTATGCAAAGATTTTAGTAGATTCTTCTGTCATTCCCAATTCCTCTTCTTCATAAGAATTTTATAATGTTTAAATGACACAAGGGAGGGCAATCCTATATTTGCTTTGCAGAATATTTTAAGATGTGCACTCAGCGTGTATTATGTAGGGCTGTTTCTGCCTCTCTGCAAAGATGAAGTTACATAATCAACTTCAAATTGGAGGGTCTTAGTGGAAAAGCCTACACAATTATTTCCATTGTTTCTGAATACAGTAACATTGATCACACAGGGTACATCTACTTAGAGCTATTTTCAGCTAAAATGTGCAAAGTGCTCAGTTCACTTGCTCTACCCACTTGATCTCTTTTACATCTCTCTTTCTGCCTGTATCTCTATCTCCCTGTTTTCTTTGTCTTTGTGTCTATTTTGTTTCTCTCACCTCTTCTTCACCTTTTCTTTATGTTGGTTTCTCTATTCTCTCATTTATCTTCCTCTATATTCCCATCCCAGTAGACATTTTCTTTCTTTGTCCTCATAAGTCTTCATACTTTTCATAAAAAAGAAAAATGAATACCTTCGTTTGCATTTGCTTGTAATATACTTTTAGACAACTCCAAGTAAATTCAGGACCTTCAAGCAGACTCCAGGGAAAATCAGTAACAAAATGCCACACATTGGAAATATTTTTTAAGAACCATTATCAGTGTAAAAAGAGGAAGAAATTGGTTTTAAACAATGGACATACTTTTGATCGATGATTGAAACAAAATAATTTTAGAAAGACAACTACTGAGGCCAGCAGATGGCATGGTGGTTAAAGGTGTTGTATTCCTACACGGCCAACTGAGGTTTGAATCCTGGACATGGTGTCTTTCTTGCTTTCCCTTTCTCTCTATCTCTGTATCTCTCTGGTCAAATGAAAGAAATAATAATAATGAATGGAATTAAATAAATAAATTAATTAAAAAAAAAAAGACAGATACAGATTGACAAGCCCACTATGGGACAGAAAGTATTGGCTTGAATCCTGCCTTTTTTATTTCTGGCTGTACATCCTGAAGTTACTGGTTTATCCTCTTTAAGTCTTGGTTCATTCAGCAACAACAACAATGAAATGATATGTGAATTAAGAAAATGTAAGTAATATCCTTAGCAAAGTTTCTTACATTTAATACATGCTGAAATATATTAATCATTATTGTTAATATTATGGTTTTCAGGACCAGCAGATGGTATAATGGTTACCTTGCTGGACTTCCACATAGTCGACCATGTTTTTGAGTCCAAGGCTTAAAACTCATGCCAGTCAGGTAAGCATCTGTGCACAAAGTCCTGAGGAAAAAATGTGGAAGAAAGGATTGCTGCATGGCCCTCCTCCCTGAGGGGTGAGGTGACTTCTTGCTTTGTCTTTCTCTCTCTCTCTCTCTCTCTCTCTCTCTCTCTCTCTCTCTGTCTCTCTTGTGAGTGCACGTGCCCTATAACAAATCTCTCATATATATATATTGGCTGTATGAATAGCAATTTACAGATTAAATATCCAGTCACATAATGATATTTATACTTTTAGAGGTTTATGCTTTTTCCTTCTAGAAAGTTTGACTAGTTTTATACTAATCTAATCTTTATTTATGTAGAAGTATTTGTGTAAAAGTTTTATTTGATAAGGGTAACTCAAAATTCATAAAAAAAAAAAACAGGATTTAGCCTCATCCATCTGTATTCTAAATTCCTCTTCCCAGAAGTAATTACCTTCCATTTATATTTTTATTTATTTCAGAAGTTTTTCTCTTCCTGTATCTAAATAACTGATTTATTCTATTTTTGTTTTTGTTTCTGTTATTAGCTATTGCATTCTTGATATGGAAGGTGAGAAACTGGCTGTCCTCATCATTTCCCCATATGCTCAGAAAAATACACTCTTCTACTTTTCTTATCCTATCAGTATTTGTCACAATTTTTAGTTACAGCAATATTCAATGTTTATATAATTATGACTGAATAAATATTACTTACAGTTGAACCCATTTAGAGTATGATTAGATTTCTTTTCTTGTAGAATTTTATGTTTATCCAGGAGTTAATATTTACCTGATTATTTTCAGTTGCTTAATGTTCTATGTACCTATTACTAATTTACCCTGAACTCTCCCACAGAAATTGAAATTTTCTCTCCCTGTGTTTAAACATGCCAGTTATTCTATGAATTTCATTTCTTATTCTTATACAAGTCTCCTAGGGCTTTCATATTCCTATTCTAGTCTAAACTGGTTGATCTCCAATATTGTTACAAGATTATCCTTAGAGCCACCTTCATCATCAGCTTGGAAATTTTATTTCTTTCCTATATTGTCCCCTATATTTCTTGTTCTTTTTTACTTTATTGGTGTTGACCCTAATTTCAGTGAGTATATTTATGCAATAATATTTGGAAAAGGATACCAAAAAAAGAAAAAAGGATTTTTTTCCTGTGATTTTACTTATCTGAAAATTCCTTTAGTCCAGTGGTCAATAAACTATGGCCTATAAGCTAAAATTCTCCCCTTTGAGAAAATAAGGCTTTACTTCAATACAGTCAAATCTATTTGCTTATTTACTATATATTATTCTATGGTTTGGATTTGAATAATGGCAATACAGATCATTTTGACTGTGAAGCCTAAAATATTTGTTATCTGGACCTTTCCAGAAAAAAAATATTTCTACCCTTACTTTATTCTATATTTACACACCATTGATAATTGGGCTAGCTATTGACTTTTAAAGGCATTTCTCCCTTATCTTCTAGCTTCCAGAATGAATGTTTAATAGCTCTACACCATTCTCATGCATGATCCTTTATACAAAAATTCTTTTTTCTCTTATATCTGAAGCTCCTGGAATCTTTCTCTTGTTCTTGACCTAGGCATTTTTTCATCTAATGCAATGAGCACCCAATGGACTCATTCATTCTAAATCCTACAATATATTTGATAATGTTTTCCGTTACAATTTTTTCTCTCTGAAATTCCAATTAATCAATTTACATGTGCATATCTCCTACAATGACTTCCAGTCTTTTTTAAGACACACAAAACTTGTAGGAAATTATCACCAGCTTACCCTCATTACAAGAAATGTTAAGGGAAGTCCCCCATATAGAAGAAAAATGAAAAAAGATAGAAATGCAAATCTATACTTGAACTGTATGGCCAACTGCAGTTCAAGAGCTGGACCCAGCAGCTTGAAAATCTTACTGGGTGCCTGTATGTGTGTGGGTGTGCCCTAAATTCCAAGAGAAGAATGGAGGAAAGGGATTGCAGCCTGACCATTCTCCAGGGAGTCCACTTTCCTTTTTTTCAGTCTCTCTCCAGAAAGTACACATGCCCTATGGCAAAAACCTTCAAAAAAGTAAATAAATAAAATTAAGGAGAAAGAAAGAGCACCCAAAATGTTAACTATGTGGTTAAATAAGCCCAAAAATTATTTATTATTCAAATCTTCTTTATAAGATAATTTATTAGTTAAACAGAAACTAGTACAATGTAAGATAAAGCAAAAGGCACTATCATAATGCAAAGACTAAGAGATTTATAACATAAAGTAAAATGTATGACCATAGCACAAAACTAAGAAAAAGGAAGAAATATATCATTGTTACCTTCTTATATTATATGTGAATTAGTACAACATCATTAAAAAAGAGAGACTATGATAAATCAAAAATGAGTCCTATAAACTCTAAAACAACCACAAAAATAACAGAGCAAATAATAAAAGACAGTAAGCCAACACAGATAGTAAATAAATAAAATTATAAGAAAATATTCAGGTAATGGAAAAGAAAACAGATAAAGAGGAAAAAGTGAACAAAGAAGAGATGCAACATATAGAAAACAAGAAAGCAAAATGGGAGATTAATAATTACATTACATGTAAATGTCCTAAACATCCCAATGGAAGTTAGAGATTGTGAAACTGGATTTAAAAAAGAGCCATCTATATATTTTCTGGAGGCAATTCTTTTAAAAAGACTAAACTACTTTGAAAGTAGATGAATGGGAAAATATATGCCTTACTAACATTAATCAAAATAAAACTAAAATGGCTATACTAATATAAAATAAAGTAAAATTCAGAGAAAAGAATATTACCAAAGATTTAGAAAATTATTTTATAATTATAAAGAGATCAATTCATTAGAAAGAAACAATACTCTTTAATGTTTATTTACCTAAGAATGGACTTCCAAATTTTTGAAGCAAAACTGAAATCATTGCAATTTTTTTTTTTGAGAGGTTTTTGCTATAGGGTGCATGCACTTGCCAGACAGACAGAGACAGAGAGACAGAAAGTGAGAAATCACTCCCCAGGGAAGATGGCCATGCCACAACCCCTTCTCCTCTATTCTCCTTTTGGGATCTTGGGCACGCACATACACACGCACACCCAGTGTGAGTTTTAATCCACCGGGTCCGGGACTCAAACCGTGGTAGACTACATGGGAGTCTAGAGACATAGCCATTACGCTAACTGCTGGTCCCCCAAATCATTGCAATTTTTAAAAAACCATGCATAGAGCAAAAATTTTCAATATTTTTCTGTTGTAATTGGTAGAACAATTGGACAGACAAATCAGTACGTATAAAGAAAACTTGAGAAATACAATGACTTGACCAAATGACACATTTATAGGAAACTGTATCAAACAACAAAATAACAGTATTATTTTCAAACATACATGGAACATTTACTAAGCTATAAAGTATTTTGAGTCATGAAGCAAGTCTTAGTAAATTTAAAAATATATAAGCATACAAAAGTATGAGAGGATTCAAAAGGTATGTGAAAAATGGAATTAAAGTAGAAGTTTATTTTGTTGCAAAAAATTTTTGGAAGCATGCACAGTTTTTTCTTAATGCTATACACGTATTTTATAAAATTTTAAAAGATCTTTCATATGTTCAAAGATTGCAATGAAATTAAATTCTATTTAAATGACAAGACAATGTCTGAAAAACATTTTTAAATATTTGAAAACTAAATAACATACTTCTAAACATCTCATATTCCAAAGAAGAAATTAGAAGAAAATTAGAAACTTTTAAACTGAACAGAAATTAAGAAACATAGTTTGTGGTTTGAGGGAAATTTTTAACACTAAATGTTTGTATAAGAAAAGAAAAAAACTTCTCAGATCAATTATTTCATCTCTCACCTTAAGAAATAGAGAAAGAAGATCAAATAAATTGCAGACAGAAAAGTATAAAAAGTATAACAAACATCAAACCCAAAAGCAATGAAATATAAAAGCAATACAGAAATAAATGAAATCAAAACTTTTTGTTTTTTGAGATAAATAAAAGCATTTAACTTCTAGCCAGAATCATCAGGAATAAACACAGAAAATAAACTATTACAAATTTAAGTAATGAGATACAGTTTTTTTCACAAAAGTTTTTAAAGATACCAAAACCTGTCAAAGAAATTACATGAAAATAATACTACAGACCAACAAGGATATTAGAAACATAAGAATATTGCTAAAGACAATTTCAGTAAAAAAAAGCATCTCTCTTTCTATATATAAATGTGTGTGTGTGTGTGTCTGTGTACATATATACATAGTCATATATATGTGTGTGTGTATGAATAGACACATATACATACACAATATATATACAATATTAGCATGACCAAGTGGGGTTAATTTCAGGAATTCCAAATTTGTTTTAAGATTGAAAAATCTATTAATGTACCTCACTATATCAACAAATTAAAGAAGAAAAATTATGTTATAATATCAATAATCACAAAAAAAACACAAAAATAGATGAAATCTATTTCTGATAAAACCTCTCTGCAACTATTATAGAAATAAAAGGGAATTTCCTCAAGCTGACAAAGGGAACTACTGAAAATCTGTAGCTATCATTACACTTACTGTTGAGAACCTGAATATTTCTCCCTTAGACCAGGAAGTTCTCTCTCATTGCTTTAATTCAGTATCAGAGTGGAGATCCTAGACACTTCAATATGGTAAGAATAAAATATAAAAAGTATGCAGATCGACAAGGAAGAAGTAAAACTGTCTTTATTTATAAACACCATTACCATTTTTGTAGAAAATCCAGTAAAATCTCAAATAACATCTAGAGTAAGTGAGTTTAGCAAGGTTCTATATGAGATAAATATGTAAAAATTGATTGTATTTCTATATTATAGCTATATTCAGTTTTAATAGTTTTCTATAAAAGCTGAATAACCATCAAAATTGAAGTATAAAAAATATCATTTATAAAAGAACAATATAATAGTATAAAATACTTAGCGATAAAGCCAATTAAACTATGTACTTAAAACTACAAAATATTGTTAAGACAAATCAACTTAAATAAATGGAGAGATATACTATGTTTATGGGTCTGATGAATCAATATTGTTAGGATATAAATTCTCTCAAAATTGATATATAGAATCAATGAAATCCTAATCAAAATCCCAGCAAGTCTTTGTAGAAAATAGAAAGCTGATCTAAAAATTCATATGGAAATGCAAAGGACCAAGAATACCCAAAAGAAATTTAAAAGGAAGATTGAAATTGGAGGATTAACATTACCTAATTTCAAAACATGTTATAAAGCTACAATAATCAAGACAGTGAAGTATTGGAATTAAGATTGACAAATAGTTTGGTGAATAAAGAGGTCTAAAATTAGGACTAAAATTAGAAATATTTTTTGTAAAGGAGCAAAGACAGTTCAGTGAAAACTATTAGTCTTTCAAGAAATCAGGCTGGAACAATTGTATATTAGTATGCAAAAAATAAAAATAATTAGCTTGGATTCATACCTGAAATTAACTGAAAATATGTCATACACTTACATGTTCAACTTGAAACTTTAAAGCGTCTGGGAGAAAACATAAGAGCAAACACTTGTGATCTTGAATTAGGGGAAGATTGTTTAAGTATGACAGGGAAATAACAGAAAAGGAAAGTTGTTAAATTCAACCTCATTTTAAAAATAAACAAACAAGCAAGCAAAAAACTTCTTCTCCTGAAAGACTGGAAAAAAAAATATTTACAAAGCATACCACTGTTAAAGCCTTATGTCTACAATATCTATAGAACTTTCAAAAATTAATAAGTGGTTGAAACATAGTGATCCAGCAGTAGTGCCACGCTCCACAATGCTGGATGCCTTATGGAAGATTTCATTTTGGTTGCCATGTTGACCTGTATGTGCTGGACATGCATGCCCATGCCCTTCATCCTGACTGACAAAAGTCTGAGAGGAGATTCACTGGGTGAGACACACTCAACAGAGTCTTACACTGTAATTTCTTTTTCTATCTTTCAATAAATAAATCAACTTTAAAAAGTTAACAAGAACACACACACACACACAATGTCATTTGAGAAATATAGACTTAAAATTTCAGGAAGCTCTTTAGAGAAGATGTATGGGTAGTAAATAAACATGAAAAATATTCCTCATCATTAATTACTTTGGACTGAAAATTGAAGACATAATAAAATATCACTACATATATAGAAGAGCTAAAATTGGGACCAGCAGATGGCATAACAGTTATGTTGCTGGACTCACATGTAGTTGATTGTGGTTCCAGTTCTGGACCTGGTGGCTTGAAACTCATGCTGGGCTTGTGCGTGCATGCTCCAAATCCTGAGAAGGGAATGGAGGAGAAGGGATTGCGATGTGGTCACCACCCCCACCCCCCGGGGGGAGGGTGATTTCCCTCTTTCTGTCTCTCCATCTCTCTCCATCTCTCCAGTGAGTGCATGTGCCCTATAGCAAAAATCTCCCTTAAAAAAAAAAAAAAAAAAAAAAAAAAAAAAAAAAAAAAAAAAAAAAAAAAAAGAAGAGGTAAATTTAAAGACTTAATTCTGTATTTTGACCATATGGAGCAATTGGAACTCTCATACGCTACTGGTGGAAGTCTAAAATGATACAACAACCTTGGAGAATAGTTTAGCATTTCCTAAATAAGCATACATCTACGATATGATCCAGAAATTTTGCCTCTAAGTATTTACACATGAAAAATAAAAGCATATGCCCACAGAGAAATGTATACACAAATGTTCACAGTAGCTTTATTAAAAAAAAAAAAAACTGGAAAGAATTGAAATATCCATCAACAGATGACTGGATAAATAAATTATGGTGCAGACACACAATTGAAGAGTATTCTGCAATAGAAATGAATGAAGTACTCATAACTCTAGCTATTTATATAAATTTCAAAATAATTATATGGTATGAGGGAAGTCAGATGAAGGGTAGTACTATATGATTTCATTTATATAACATTCTAGAAATTGTAAACTAAGTTATGACTAAGTGACAAAAACACATATCCATGGTTGCTTGTGGATGAGAAGATACGGGAGAAATTTTTAAAAAGACTTCAGGAAACATTTAGATGTGGTGGGCTGTCCATGATCTTGATTGAGATTATAGTTTTGTGGGTAAATGAAAATGTCAGAACTTATTAAACTACACTTTAAATGTGTAAATTATATGTCAGTTATATCTCAATAAAACTGCTAAATTTTTTGAAGTACAAAGTTATATAGTGAAATGTTACCTTCCCATTTTTTCCTCTTAATAATTGTTTTTCCTCTCTAGAGGAAAGAGTGCTATCAGTTTCTCAAAGTCCCTTTGTATTTGTTTCTTCTCTGTTTTGGTCTGTTTTTCATTTTAAGATGTTCATATGTCAAGTGCTCTCTGACCATTTGTTTGTATTTTAAAAAGGGTCACTAAAATGCAAACTGAAAATCAAGCATGCATGGACACAGTTTGAGAAATGGTGAGTTTCTTTTTAGGCTGTTTAATCAGAAACCTGCTTTTTCTTTGAGTTTTTTCTTTTTTGAGAGAGAGAGAGAAAGTTGAGCACCATCAACAGTATTTCACACTAAGATATTTTCCCCAGCCTTCTCAACCAGTTGAGATCAAGAGCAGCTGGAAACATACACGTTGATGAAAGAGAATTTCTCACATCCCATGTAGTTCCAGCATGATCTGACAGTGCACTACCACTGTGGCTAGGCCTCTGCTATTCCTCTTCTTTTCCTCCTCCTCCTCCTCCTCTTCTTCCTCTTCTTACTCTTGTTCTTGTTCTTGTTATTGTTTTATTATTACTGTTACTGTTTTACTGTTATTGGTGTGAATCACAGCTCTTTTTTTATGGGAAATCCTTTTCTCTTCAGCTGGCCAACATATCTAAAAGACACCACTTAAATCTTGCCTCTGTAGTTTGTAGGAAAAGCTGTCAATTTTTAAGAAAATTTGGTGAAGACACATGAATTTTATTGTTCATGGCAGAGTAGTATGTTCCAAAAGTATTCTGCAAATAAGGCAATGAGATGGTGAAAAGGGATAGCTTATACAATTTGTAACTAATTTGCCAGTGCGTAATATCCTATATCAGAAATTAGTTACTAACACCTACAAATATGGGAAATGAGACATTAAAACATGTCATACCAGTCTTTTCAAACCAACCACCTTAGGAACCCAGGCTTTTAATCTAATGGTAATACATTGTTAGAAAAATTCCTGAAGTGTCTTTTGGATTTTCATTTGGGCACAAAAGTACTTCTTCTGAATATGCTTATGCTCAAAAATGAATTGTTTTGAAAAATAGGCAAAAGGCAAAAATAGGTGAACATGGAACATGAGGATGTGATTCTGACCTCAAAACAGGTATCCTTTGAAATTAATGAGACTTGAACATGAGTTCTGAAGAAAAGTTCAAAAGAGAAATTCCTAATGCATTCTGAATTCTGACAGCCTCATTAGAATAAATGTAGCTACTCCCAAAATGACTACTTTGAAAGACAGCTCTCACTTCGAATGTATAAATTTAGGTGTGTCAGCATGGGTGGGAGTAATTAGGAGATCCAATTTATTTTTTCACAAGACACACTTTAGATCAGTGTACCAGGTGAGGTCAAGAAAGTTGCCCCGTTACTCACCTGCAAAAGCCTATTAAAGCTGGACTGCCTCCTGAGAATGTGTGGCCGATGACAGCAGAAGACAAGAAGGGGACCGCTTTGATAAATACCCTAAGGGTCTGCAAAATGGCAGTGCTGGGAGGCATGTGCCAAATCATGTTTGGCTTTGGCCCTATAACTTGTGAGTCTGTCAAGGACTCATCACATCAATTGGTGGAAAATGGATTACTGTCATTCTTCAAGGAACGGCACATCATTCCCCATTGATTGGCATGCCAAATCCTTCACAAAGTAATGAGTCAGGGACGATTCAAATCATCATCCAACTGTCAGCTTGATTGCATAGCCCTCTATCAATGGGATTAAACTGGTGTGGCATCCAAAATGTAATGAAACGCATTACTTTACTTGAAAAGTTGACAGGAAGACAGGAATGCTGGACCCAGGAGGCTAAGGCATACAGAAAAAAAAAATAATAATAATAATAAAAGTGGGGGAGAATGGATTGATAGATGATATAAATATATATTTTCAGCCTCAAAGGAGATGCTATGACTAAAGGGAATTACATTTCTTTTCAAAGAGAATTAGAACTGAAAGGGACACTGTAGAAATCCAGTTGATGCCTGTACGTAAACAAACAAAAAGAAACTGAGTAAGGAAGGGAAGTGAGTCATTAATATTGGTTAATGTGGAGAGAATGAGAGTGCAATACAAATCATGGTTTTTTTTTTTTTTTTTTTTTTTTTTTTTTTGAGGAAAATCTCTTAGATTTTAATCTTGGTTCTTTGACGTAGTAGTTGTGTCATGATGAGGATATCCCTCAGCTTGCTCCTTTACTCACCAAATAGGGATAATTATGCCTCATATATCACATGTATTAATTGCTATATAAACACACACACATCAAACATATATCACATGTATATTTTTATCATATATATTTCATATGTATATACATACACATATCACAAATATGGGAAGCTTAGGGGAACAAGCCTAGATATAAAATGACTGTCATTTGGTAGCTATAATACATTACTTATCAAGACAAAGATAAGTAGCATATCATCTCAGTGTTTGCCAAGACAAGCATGCTGTTGTGTTCAGTTGACACATGGCACACACGGTTTCAGTCCCAGACTTTGTGGTTTGTTTTCTTTCTCTCCCTCTCTCTCGCTGTCTCTCTCTGGTCAAATTAAAATAATGATAATTATGATGAATAAAATTAAATAAAATAATTCTTTAAAAAGATGCCTATTGAAGAGACTCAAGCTGAATTCCTTAGCTTTTTTTGGCCTTGGTGAATCTCAACACTTAATCTCTCTCAAAAGAGCCATCACTTTACACATGATAGGCATAGATTATGTCAGTTACTCCAGTTTTAAAAATCATGACTCTTGCCTAAGTCACACACTCACTAAGAGGTTAGGGTTTTACTGGTATAGCTTCAAGGTTAGGTGCTATGACACTTTCTTGGGGTGATGATGTCCCTGGTTCACCAGCAGCAGAGGACATTATTCCAGTGTTTTCTCAACAATCATGCCAGACCACCTATTTACTAGTTTCTCAGTTTTGATGATTGAAGGGGTTGTGTTACAGGAGATATGCCTTTCATGCAAGCAGCTACCTACATGATTTTAGAGTAGAACTTGACCATAAGTTGCTCCATCAACTTTTTTTTCTATTATTTTTTAATTGACAAATAATAATTGTCACATTTATGGGGTATAATGTGATTTTTCAGTACCTGAATATAATGGGTAATAATAAAATCTTAGAATTAGCATATACATCATCTCAAACATTTAACTTTATGTTGGGAACATTCAAAACTCTATCTTTTAGGTATTTCAATATGTACAGTAAGTTATACTTACCCAACTCCTCATAGAACATGAGAACTTCTTCACCTTATCTAACTGTAGATTTGTATCCATTAACCAACATTACCCTATCTCCTGTCCTCTTTCTAACTTCTGATAACCCCTATCCTATTCTCATGAGGACAACCTTTTTAGTTTTTACATGTGCATAAAAACTTGTGACCTTTTCCTTTTTCTGATTGGCTTATTTGCTTAACATAATACCCTGTAGAGGGGCCAGCAGTTAGCCTAATGGCTATGTTGCTGGACTCCCATGTAGTTGACCGCAGTTCGCGTCCCAGACTCGGTGGCTTAAAACTCACGCTGGGCGAATGTGCGTGCGTACCCAAGATCCCAAGAGGAGAATGGAGGAGAAGGGATTGCAGCGTGGCCATCCCCCCGGGGGGTGATTTCTCACTTTCTGTCTCTCTGTCTCTCTCTGTCTGTCTGGCAAGCGCACGCACCCTATGGCAAAAACCTCTCCAAAAAAGAATACCCTATAGGATCATTCACGTTGCCTCAAGTGACAGGATTTTATTATTTTTAATGGCTGAATGTTATACAACTGTGTAGCATTATACCACATATTCTCAATTAATTCATATGTTAATGGTCACTGGGGTTGATTCCTTATCTTGGCTCTTGTGATTAGGACTGCAATAAAAATAAAAGTGCAAATATCTCTATTATGTGCTGATTTCCTTTCCTTTCAATATATGCCTAGTAGTAGGATTACTGGGTCATATAACTGTTCTATACTTAATCTTGTGAGATATTCCATACTGTTGTCTACAATGGCTGTACTCATTTACATTCTCACCAACAGTGTGGAAAAGGTCTCCTTTCTCCACATCCCCACCAGCCATTGCTATTTTTTTGTATTTTCAATGATAGCTATTCTAACTGCAGTGAAATACCATCTCACTGTTATTTTAATTTGCATTTCGCTGATGATTAGTGATGTTGAGCATTTTTTATGTATTTACTTTTCTTTGTATGTGTTTTTTAACAAAAAGTCTGTTCAGATTATTTGTCTACTTTTTGGTTAAATTATATTGTTATTACTATTGAGTTATTTGAGTTAATTATATTATCTGTTTATTAATCCCTTGTCAGACATAAAGCAAAAAAAAAAAAATTTCTTCCATTCTGTAAGTTCTCTATTCAGTCTATTGACTGTTTCCTTTACTGTTTCAAAACTTTTTAGTTTGATGCAATCCTCATTTGTCTATTTTTTCTTTTGAGATATTATTCAAAAACCACTACTGTTTTCTCGTAGTAGTTTCATAGTTTCAAGTTTTACATTTATATTTAAGTCTTTAAGTTTAAGTTTATTTTGGTATACATGAGAGATAATTGTTTAATTTCATTCTTCTACATGTAGATACCCAGTTTTTCCGTCACCAATCGAAGCAACTTTTCTTTCTTTATTGAATATCCTGGGCACTTTCCAACATTTTTCTGAGGTATATTAAGCTAATTGAAAGTACATTGTTTTAATCTTAGAAAATATTTTGTTTTGGGGGATGGAGTGTATTACAGTTCTACAGTTTTTAAGTAGAGAAATTATTTGAAAACTTGAAAAACTAAGTATTTGAGATATTATAAGGAGAATTAACACATGAAAGGGAAGGTGTAAGTTTATGAATACAATCTATTCCCAGAGTTAGGCATCAGAACCAGGGTTGAAAATATTAATCTAAGTGAACTATTGAGTTATCTATTCCAGTATTAGAAGTCCTGCCATATTCCCTTCCAGACTCTTTGGATAGTTTCAGTGAAAAATTCTGGAAATTGTATCATCAGAATGAAATTGACAATTTAGAGTACATCTAAAGACAGGAAAGTAATTTTTGATCAAACGGGTTGAGAAAGTTATTACATACTATCTCACTCTTGTTTACTACCATATTAAGAATTCTAAGAGTTCATGTGGTAAAGAAATCAGTTTAATTTTGCTCTCTCCAGCATTCCCATAGCTTCTTTGACAAGAGAAATTCTTTCTTGTAAAATGTCCACTATACCACCAAAAATAAAACCTAGCATAAATGAAGAAATCAAGAAATACTTGTAAAAATATTGTGAAATAAAGTTCCCATGTATTAGTGTATAGTGGTTGTTCTGTAGAACAAAAAAACTGATTTGATGGAAATATATTATACTGTGGCAGGCACTGGGAAAAGAGTATAAAATGATAAATTTGACATATGCATTGGCCTCAAAGGAGTTTAGAGTTAGTGGATGAGGCAGAATTGTCCATAAATGACACAAAGAAGGCAGTATCACATAAATATCGAAAACCTGACTTTGGTCAGAGAGAACTGGGTTCAAGTTTTGACATTGCCACTTACTCGCTGAATATCCTAAGACAACTTAATCAATCACGTCAAGCCTTCAGTCTTCTAACCAGAAAAATGAAGATTATAGTGCTGTGTTATGTTTATTACATGAATATTATTTTATGTATGTATGTAAAGGGAAAAAAACAGTATGCTCTCTCACTATTTCTAAAACCAACCAATGTCCAAACATAAACATCATTCAAATATATGTTAAGTGAATTAATAATGACTTAATTAATTGTATAGTTATAATTTCTACCTCATACAGTGTCTTACATGAGTAATGCCTAGAAAAGTATTGATAAATAAATAAAACAGTACATATGGGAAGTATTTTGTACACTCAGCTAACACATTCTCATCCCTGAATACATAATGTTCTTATCCTGACATTGCACTTCTGATCATACAGATGAACATTTATGAATATCCATCTTTTCCCATAGTATCTGTGTTGTTTTGTAATGTGTCCACTTGGGCAGGCTGAACTATATTTACCAAAAGTATCTTCCCTGTACATTTCCATTTAGTGTGAGACAAAAGAGGCTGACTTATTTTCCAACATTTGCAGGATAAAAGTAACGGAGTGGCCAGCTTATACAAAGGGACTTCAAAACATACATGGAAAAATGGAATTTAAAATATGAGCTTATTTTGGTGCAAATAAATAAATAAATTGAAATTCAAGCATAAGTTTTTCATTATACACATTTTCCACGAACTTCATGAAGACTCCAAGTATATGTTGTCTCTTGCCTTATGGCTGTCCTATTTTTACTTTTTCCCTCAGCAACAGCTTTTTTAATTCAAACATTTTCTTCTTAAGGACATGCCTTCAGTATAATAGTTACACCTGAAATCTGCTCAGAGTGAAGCTCAAGATTCACAATCATGAAGGCCTATGCAGTAGCAGACAGGCCTGAAACTGTTCCATCTTCCCCTGGATCTTTTTTAGTTTCTGTGACTTCCAGCCAGACGTGTATTTAGCTCCATGATGAAGATGTCAACTTGACCCTCCATCAAGCAGCAAAAAGTGACCTGAGTTTCAGTTCTTTTTATGAGTTCGAGCTTCAAATGCATATCTTTCTGAAATAGCCAATATTTCCCTTTTAGTTAGGAGAAGATAGGAAAATTTCTTTTATTCTTATTAATGTGATTTGGGTCCTTAGGACTCTTCTTCCACATATCACTTCCTCGCTACAGAAATAACAGAGTCATGTAAAACCATAGACATGGGGTCTAGTCTCAGCTCTCAACCTAAGAGCCCTGGGGCCTTTTGGGAGGAAGTGATCTACAATCTCTCTTTGGTTCTGTTCCAAATCTGCAATTGCTCTATGGTTCTGTTTCAAGTCAATTACTAACTCTGAGTGTTAGTTTCTCCTTTATTCCTTAGTTGATGTAAGCTGTTCTCCTGTTAGTCTTACTTAGCAACTGCAGAGATGAACTATAACATTAAAGCCAATAAATGTCAGGAAAAAAAAAATAAAACCTCTGATATTTACAAATATAAAGTATTATTTTGGCATTATTATTATTATTATTATTATTATTTTTAAATCTATCATTTAATATTAACTTACTTAACTCCAAGCACTATGTTGAGAGTCCATTTCATTTTCTCACTTACTACCTACAGAATAGACCTTATGCTCTCTATTGCAAATTGGAGGAAACATGTTAGAACTTAGATAACAACCTTAGAGTTTATAGCCTGTCCTATGTAATTATACAGCCAAAATGCCTGAGCATTTTCTTGTAATATGTAGAATACATAGAAAAATTGTACAAGCTTTGTTATGATGTAAAATATCAGCATTAGTTGCAAAATAGTTGTGCTACATAAAGTTGCTTACATTTTTATTAAATTATATAATGATGTCATGCTAAAATGAAAAATTATTGTATATCACATGAAGTTCAACTCTAGGCACTAAAAAATTCCAGATCACTTAACTTACATACGAGATTTTTTCAGACTTAGGAAAGGTTAGTGTGACTGACAAAGTAATTTAAACTCTCCCTAAGGCACCAACCATGTATCAATCAAAAATTTTCAGTTGATATTTAAGAGTAGCTATTTAACTTTAAGCCGTATTATTTTAATTAGAGAAAATTAAAAGTGAACATTTAAATATGGTAAACATATTTAAATGTGCATTAAATCATTTGCTATGTCTTAAAAGGTGATAATAAGGTTAAGATTTAAGTTTGTGTTTTGGAAATTAGCATGTCATATTGATAGTATAGCTGCCATTGGCTAAGAGAGCTTTAGAAAAACATTTAGAATCAAAATGTAAAGAAGGCTTAAACTTTGATTGGGATAATGAGGAAGAAACTATTCGCATAGTTTAATATGCATTCTTCTATGTGAATATGAATATACATAGCCTGTGTATGTGTGTGAGTATAATCACAGAATGTGTTTTGTACACTGGTGCGTTTGTATCAGTGTATGTGTATTGAGTCTGTGTGTGTGTACTTATGTGTTTACCTAAAGAGATTGTTATCAGTTAATGTGTAGTGTTTGATCAATGAGAACTTAAAGTAGAGGGAAGTTGAAACATGTATTAAAGCTGTTATTTATTAATTTTACATCTTACTAGTTGTAATCAAAACTACATATAGATAAAAAATTCAAGGTAAACCATTTAAAAATATGAACAATGTAGAAAATTATAAGCAGATCAACAAGGCAAAATACCTACTTCATATTAGAACATGAAATAAGATTTCAAAAAATGTAAATTAACCACAGTATCATTAAGTTCCATAAATGGTGAGCCAAACTAGAACAATAATCTTCAAAGTCAAGAAAGAGGGAAAGGATGGGAATCAAAGAGTATAAGCTGAAATAATTAATTTTTAAGGTATTTGTATAGGTAAATTTTACTTAAATAATAAAATAAAACCAAAACTCTGGATTAACTAGTACATAAAATATTGGATAGTAATTGTGATCATCATAATAATGAGTCTATTGCTGTTAAAGATAAGTAACTGATGTGAATTAGCAGCTTGGATAGAAGGGGAAATTAAAATAGATGATTATTATGCAAAAGAAAAGAAATAAAAGTAAAAAAAAAGCATGAAGTATAAATTAATAAAAAACAAATGATACACTGTGAATGTTGCTTAGGTAATTCTTGTTAGGAAAAATAACACATAGAAACATGGAATAAGATATGTTTTAGAAAAAAATCTTGATTAGTATGAAAAAAGTTAATACAAATTAAAAATAAAAGATTTCATAGAACTTTCTAATAAATGCACTTGTTCTAGTAAAATTTCTCTCCAAATTAATAAGAAGTTATTGGATTTTTTTTCTTTCTTTTTTCTTTTCTTTTATTTTCTTTTTTTTTTTTTTTTTTTTTCTGCCAGAGTGTCCACATACTTGCTAGCAAGAGACAGAGAAATAGAGTGAGACAGAAGGAGAAAGAACCTGACCCAGTGTAGTGTGGTCATGCCATCGTCCCTTTTCTTCTTTTCTCTATCCTGTGGGATTTGGGGCTTGCATGCATATGTACCTGCTATGTTTTTCAAGCCACTGGGGCTGGGATTTGAGCCACAGTTGGCCATGTAGAATCTGGCTCTCTTAATTACTGGGCTATGAGATTTTCCCCATTATTGAATTTTAGAGCAAGTAAATATATGTTCAAAATTAGCCAATACTGATATACATGATGATAGTAATATAAAATATATACAACTTAAATTAATTTCATGTAAACCTTGAAGTAACTAGCAGTAAGTAATCAAATCCATTATATTTTTAGAACTTTAAAACGTTCTTGAGAGTATGCCACCTGCATTGCATAAGTTTAGTATTTTCTTATTTTCTACTTTATATAACAATATACCTTCTACTCTGTATGGGTAGGGTTTCCTTTGATGGTATATAAACACTAGCTTTTCCAAGATGGGAAGCATTTTAGGAAATGAGAGTTTAGAGCACAGCCTAGGTAGAGTTCCACCCGAAACCAAACTCTTTGCCCTTGGGAAAGAGGGGCGTTGAAGTTCCAGTTAAATGTAAGATATGAATGGGAAAATGGAGTCAGCACGTGGCATGAAGGTTAAGACAGCTGAATTTCACATGGCTGACTGTGCGGTTCACATCCAGGACTTGGTGGCTTGAAAAACACACAGCCTAAAATCTCTAGAGAATGAAGAAGGGTCAAGACATGGCTATTGCTTTGGGGGGGGGGGGGGTGATTTTTTATTTTCTCTTTCTCTGTCTGTCTTTGGAGAGCACATGCACCCTATAGCAAACAAACAAATATAAAAAGGAAAAGTGATACTGTATTGCCAAAAGTGCAAATCTAAGGTCTATTGAGAAAATGAATTATTTACTCTCACTTTCTCTTTTCTACCCACCTCTATTTATTTACTTTTTTCTTTTTCCAGACTCCTAAGACTTGGTCTTCCAATGCTTCTCAGAAAAGTTTCTAATATTCAAAAAAAATATATATCTTTAAATAATATTTGAAATTGCCATAATAAAACTCTGAAGTACAATTTTAATTTTTTACTAATTATAAAACTTTCCTAGTGAGAATATTTCATACATTGCCAGCAGAAATTTGATATTTACAGGGGAAGATAAAGGCTTTACCTTATCCATAAAATCTTCACATTCAAGTTGTATTGAAGAACTTTCAGATTCTCCAATCAACCTCTATTTTGTAATTTAAAAAAAGAGTAATGTGCTCTTTGTAAACCCGTCTCGAGTGTTTCTAATTTGATATTCCTGAATGTCTTGGTAAGATTAGTAAAAATGTGAAATAAATAGAAGACCTTTCTACTGGACTCAATTCCTCTACATACTGATCTTTCCAATCTTCAGAGACCTTCCACAGCACATCAGTCTGGTCCAGGAAGCCTGGTATTTTGAGTGATTTTTTTTTTTAAACCTCCCTTCTCAACCTACCTTTTAAACCATTTCTTCAGGATCTTTATTCTGGTCAAAGGTCTGGTGTATTTTATGATCAAATGGGAACTTAGAATTGAGGAGTACATGCAAAGAAAGGATGCGTTAATAATTACTACTATTCTCAGGCCAGGTATTAGGGGTAATAATGGTTTAACAAACCCCACCTTGATGATAATTTGAGGACCAATAAGATAAAAATAGTAGAAAATATAATAAAAGTTAAATATTGCATTAAAATTTATTTTATGGAAGAGGTAGATGCAAATCAAACTGTATAGTCAGGCATTGGCTTCACTTATTTAAAGCTGGACTGGGTTTCATGTGCACAAATAATCAAAATGTGCAGTTCAAAGTCACTTTGTATGTCTACAGCTCTCAAAAAAATCCGCTTTCCTTTTCCTGATGGATAAGAAGGAGCCTGCTACATTTTTCTTAACTAAGGGTCTCACACATTGGCAATTTTGTCAACCTAGATGTAAACACCACTGCCACGTCCGAATCATAATAAATTTTGTTTACTGTAGTTAGACATTGGGTTTGCTTACATTTTAGTTAAAACAGCCGAAGATTTATCCTTCTGTCAGAGCCACTGGAAAATTGAGAGTCTTGTGCAAGTTGTAAGCTTTCTGCTTAATCTTCTGGAAACTTTTCCAATTTTCCTTTAATAACACTAGGAGGCCAGTGGTGTGCCACTTATGGATGGAAGGGGAGGAGTCCTCCATCCCTTGCCCCCCTCTTTCACTCAGCTGACAGGCTCCACAGAAATGAAATGCTGTAATATACATTAGCACTAACTTACACACCAGGCTGTCACCATCAGGTAAAATTGATCACAAATTACTGATTACTGAATCAAGAAAGTCATCAGTTATATTGTACTTGATTACTTTCTCATAAGAGGAATATATTACTGAATATGGCGAGATTACTCATGCATAAGAATTTGGAAGTGACACTCCAGCAACCCGCACTCAGGAGGGAAGAAGAATTGTGCTGAGAAAGTAGACTCTAAGTTCCAATATAAAAATTGTTTTTAACTTGTTATTAAATTATGGCCAAGACCATAATGTGTACTTGAATAATTCTCAACTTATTTTACAGGATGAAAGCTATTAAACACACATCCTTTTCTCTACGAAGTGCCATGGTCACTTTCATAAGCTACCCTTCCGAGTAGAAAGAGCTCTGATACTGGTCAAGTTTATGAAATTGGCTAATGTAGTTAGTGGAATTCTAGCTTGGCCAATTTAAGACACAAAACATCCTTTTCTTGTGATTCATTTTCCCCTTGAAGAGTCTTTTAATTTGTCCTAACCCTTTTCTGTCTTTTCCCCTCTGCCATGGTTGGTTGAGGATCTATTGGAAACTGCTTTTGTTTAAAAGAGGCCCTCTGCCCTTGGAAGACCATATGGGCTAGAATGGAAGTAACGAGATGTAGCCTAAGTAAAACAGTGAAGTAGGTATTAGCACCCACACATTGTCTAATCAATTCATCAGGAATATAGAGCTGATTCATTCTCTTATGACAAGTGTACGTTTGCCAACATACACACAGTTTTATTATTGCCAGCTTATGTCAGCTGAATAAAATTCAGGCTCTGGGAAAATAGGTTGAGCATATAGAAGAAATATAAAGTTAGGTCAGCATCTCATACTTTATACCAAAATATTAATAAAATCCAATTGGTTAAGGCATGACTTTTCTAAACTGGGGTTGACAGCAACAGCATAGCGGGAAGCATGAAATACCAAAGGGAAAACAGGAAATACCTTAGATGTTCATTTTATGCTGATTTGGTACCTTGAAGTCTTAAAATATTTAGGGCAATTTCTTATTTTTGTTCAGAGGCCATTGCATAATGTCTTTCTTTTGTATTTTATACCCTTCTACGGCAGTTCCTTCCCCACACCAATGACACACTTGGTGCTATGTGAATAGTTTGCTCTGCTGGGAGAGCAATTTAAGCTAACAGGTCTAATCCTCTTCCTTCTGTTAGTCTGCAGGAGATAATTAGTTCTTGGTGTTCAGATAGAGTCACCAAAACCTGGAAGCTGCACAGAAGGTAGAGCATTACAAAGTCTTGCCTTATCTCCTGGTATGAGCCTGGAGGCTTTTCTCGTTATTGATTATATTTTGCACTGCCTATGCCCAGCTTTGGTTAGCAACTCCCAGCAAGCGTGACCTTATCTATAACTTCCCTAATTGCTGGTCAAAGTCCTGCTATCAAATGGAGGGACAATTAAAACAAAATTTCAAGCTTCCTGCCTGTACATTCCTGACCCAATTTTATTAGCAAGTTTGAATCTTTAAAATATAGATGCCAGCCACAAACAAACTCATGTTATCATTTGATTCCAGAATATGGATATTTGACTAATGGATTCTCCCCATAGTCCTGACCTCCTCCTATACCCTTAAGCAATTATGGCACAGTCCATTCTTATTTAGGGACAGTTGGCCAACACAACTCAGAATTCCACAACTTTTATATTTTTGAGATGTACAGAACATGTCTTCCCAAATGGAGGGAAGACAGCTTCCTTTTAGATGATGTGCCATGTGATATTTAGAAAATAAAATAATAATTATGGCATATATGTTTATCTAATTCTTTAATGATAGCATTTGAAAGGAGATTTAGTGTAGTTTTGAATGCTAGGTTGTCTCTTTTTAATGAATTGAAAATGTGTTCTGAAAAGTGCTTCATGAGAGAAAAAAAAAAAAAAAAACCCAGTAACTCCAACCGTTTAATAATCAAAGGTGGTTGTTTATAACAGTGGAATATTTAATGCTATAGGACACAAACAAATGTCATTTTTCTTTTAACTGAGCTTTAGTCTTCAGTCTGATTTGACAAATATTGGCATTATATGTCACTAAGAAGTAAAAGATCATGCTCTGACCTTCAAAAACCCCCACAATATGTACATTATGTTGATGTGCCCTTTGTTTTTTCTATCTTGGTTTGCTTTGGCAGTTTTTGCAATTTTAGGATGAGAGAGATTGTTTTGCCAAGCTTCCTATGGCATCATTTTAACCAAGAAATTAGCTAACGGTAAAGACTATTTCCTCCTCTATTTAATTATTTCTCTCTTGCACAGCTGGGAGTGAAGACAAGTTGAGAAAAGCATAACCAACAAATGGCTGAGACGCTCATTTAGAAATATTTGAGGCCCAAAGTGATTTTATCAAAGCAGGTATAAGTTAAAAAAAAAAAAAAAAAAAGATTTAAAATGGAAGTCTCTTGAGAAAGGACTCATGTCGGCATGGTTGGTATGTTTGCTTCTTCATTTTGAATGGCCTTCTATTCATACCATCTGTAAGGTCTCAGTCATGTTTTTTTCTAACCAGGGATACTCGTCCCCTGATTTGCTACGCTCACTCACCTTTCCCTTTTTATCAACTCCTAAAGTTCTCATAATCTGTATTATACATAAGCGCTTAATTGTATATTCCTTGTTTTTGCGTCATTGGTTCTGTCCCCCCCAGCTAAAACAACATAAATGATGATGAAGACCACATCTCTTCCTTCTTAGTACATGACATGGCACATGATATACTCTTAATAAAAGAAATACAATGTGCTTATTATCTAATTGTATTTAAAAGCAGATTGAAAAATAAAAATATAAATATTATTAGGTCCCTGATATCTCTTATCAAGTCAGAGAAATTTTCTTCTGATATTAATCATACATTTTAAATTTCAAATATGTATGTATGTATGTGTATATCAAGAGAGAGAGAATGATACTATGAGAAAATGAGAAAGAGAGAGAGAAGTAACTACCACAGAGTCTCCATATCACAGTAATCCTTCAGTCCTGCAACCAGCCAGGACCTGGAAAACAAATCTGGAGCCTTACCATATGGTTTCCAGCATCAGACAGCAGAACCCCTCCTGTTTGTGCCATCAAAGCTGGGCCAGCAATTGAAAGATAGACACAATAAGCACCAGCAAGCCAGTTCCAGCTGACCCCAGCACACCAGTCCACCTGTAAGAGTGTGGATCAAGCAAAGATCTCAAGAGCCAAGGTAGTAAAGCATGTTCTATGCAGAAATATATTTTACATCTCTGAAGGACAATGAAATGAATAGGGCAGAACTGACCTGAAAGCATTCCCGAGTAGATGATGTAAGCTGTCTTAGGGTCCAAAATAAAATAAAGGAGTTGGTTTCAAACATCACTTCCAGCCTAATAATTATCATTGACCTGTTTCTAGCATTGTCAATTTTGAGTAATTTTTTTATTGTTCACCTCTATGATCTGCATCTACCCTACAATTTGGGCCTTGGCATGATAATACTATTTGAGTAGATATTTAAACTGAGACAATATTTATTACCAGTTTCTGGTATTGTTTACCTGGCTTATAGTTTAATTCCTTGGCTCATTTATTTATGCATATTTAAAGAGCTAACTGGTGATTATACTGTTTGTTTAAAAAATCAAAATATGCTTTCTGGAGATATGCAGCAGGTTTAATCTACTGCTACCGAGAAAAAAAAAAATCCCAGTTCCTCATTGAATTTTGAGAGTATCTTGATCAGTTAATATTTATTAATCTCATATTCAGTGCTCTAGAACACCACATGAGGCATGCTGTGGAGTGTTAGGAAAAGATCATGCCCCCGAATTCCCAAAAATATTGCTGGTAAGTAAAGCATGTACAGATTAACATCTAGTTGACAACACAAAGTTGTTATTTGTATATTTACTATCTAATTCTCTGCTAGTAAATATTTAATAAATGACTCTCTATGGGGGTGAAAAGGATAACCAGATTGTAGCATTTGCAAATTTTCATTGTGCAAATACTCCCTCAGTGGACAATTTCAAGACTCCAGCAGGAGGTTACTCAGCACAGGGTTGAGGAAAGGTGGACACAATACACTTTGTCAAGACAGTATTTAGCACATGAGCATTCCTATAGGAATTTAGATCAAGTAAAGAGCTCAAGGGTCAAAGTATCAAGCATGTTCTATGGAGGAATATATTTCATCTCTGAAAAACAATGGAATGAAAAGAGAATAATTGAAGTGAAAACATTCCTGATTAAAAAGATGATATAAGAAACAATCTAGGGGTCTAATGACTATCATAGTATTGGAGAGTAGAAATGCATCTTGCTGGATATAGACTTTAAGAATGACCTTAGAGAGCAAGAAAGAAAATGGAGAATTCTTTGCTGGTTTATATTGTATCTCAAGCATATCTGTCCAAAGACATCAGTAGCAACTGTGTCTGAGAAGAAAAATTCAAAAATGAGCAACATAAAATTAATTTTTGTTAAAAAATCAACTTAATGATTGTAATGATGTTATTAAAAATTTTTTATGAGGTGGAAATAATCATGAATCTTATAGAGAGCTCCTCAAATCATAGGAAATCCCTGAAACATAAAATTACTGTGAGCCTAAAAGTTTAAATTTCTCTTTACCCAATTCAGATTAAATTCTTGCAGCAGTTATATTCAGTACCACATTGGAGACTTTAAGATTCTTTCTTTCTTTTTTTTCCTATGAAATAAATCCAGTTTTGCCCTAGGAAACTTTAACTTCAATCCTTCTTCACAGTAGAATCCACCATTGTAGCACTATTCCAAAATATTTCATTCTTGTCAGAATCCCTGAAGATAAGGCTTTGTTTTGATAATTCATGTGGTTGGATATCAAACAGCTGCCAGGATATCTACCGACATCTGCTGTTTAGTTTTTATCAGTTTGTCCCATCTGGCCTGCATTCAACAGGACCCAAATCAAGTCTGAACAAAATCACAGGACCTTCAAAAGCAATTTCACATTATTTTTGGAAGCATCAAGTATTCTTTCTCAGTTGTTAGAGTCCATAACCCATGTTACCTATTGTCCTACAGATAACTCTGAAAGTTTTCAGATTCAACTTTTCAACATTGCTCCCATCACCAAATGGTAATATTTCTAAAATACGTGTTTAATGTTCATCTGCACTGACTTTTGCAAAGTTTAGAAGCATCACATGTGATAAGGAATAGTAAATTATTAATAGACATGGGTATTAAACTGCTTATAATTATTAATGCAATTTATACAGATAGATCCAAGACTATGTGTTTTCTTGAGTAATTTAGTTTTATTTTTTCAGGATTTCTTGCATCTACCTTTTGTTCCCCTCAGCTTTATGTAACAGATATCTGCCTTAATATCCTTTCCTCATGCCTCATATTATTATTATTATTGGAGAGGTTTTTGCTATAGTGTGTGTGTGCTCGCCAAAGAGAGAGACAAAGAGACAGAAAGTGAGATATCACCCCGCCCCCAGGGGGGATGGCCACACTGCAATCCCTTCTCCTCCATTCTCCTCTCTGGATCTTCAGCATGCATGCACATGCACCCAGCATGAGTTTAAGCCACCGGGTTCGGGTATCGAATCACGGTCGACTACATGGGAGTTCAGCGATATAGCCATTACACAAACTACGGTCCCAACCTCATATTATTTTTTAAGGTTATTTATTTATTCTATGAATGAGAGAGAGAAAGAGAGAGAGAGCACTCACCACAGTGTCTGGTTCTGTAATCCACCCCAATCACAGTTAATTTCGTGTCATGGGCATACACATGACAAATGTACTCAGGGAGTTCTCTGGACACAAACTGGAACCATCTCAAATGAGCTAGGTTGTCAAAAAGTCATGTTTTACCACTGCACTACCATCCAGCCTCATCTCAATCCCCACATTCTAACTCGTTATTTCTTATGTTCTGCTTCTAATCATATCTATCAAGAAAAAAGGAACTAGTGTAGTAAACATGACACATACCCAGAAACACAAAATGCTACCGTGCCTTTGACCTCACTATTTTCCAACTTCTCCTGGAATGATTCCTCTCCTGTGAGCCTTGGTAGCACATTTCTATGGTCTCTCCTTTTTTTTTTTTTTTATTTATGTATTTATTTGTTTATTTTCTCCTGATTCCCTCCCTCAACTCCATTTCCCACCTTGCTCTCAAACTTTCTCTGGTATTGATGCTGTTTATGCTTTTATGCTTCTAATTTTTCAGTTTCAGTCAAAATAGTGAAGACATTCAATGTATATTAAGTTGGGACATACAATGCCTCTCTTTCATAGTCTGGCTTGCTTCACTTAGTATTAAGTCTTCCATATTCATCCACTTTCTATCAAATTCCAGGATCTCATTTTTTTTTTTATGACTGAGTAATATTCATAGTATTTATATGCCACACTTTTTCAATCCATTTATCTGTTCTTGGACACTTGGGTTGATTCCATGTCTTAGCAATCATGAATAATGCTGCAATAAACATGGATGTGTAAGTGTTTTTCTGATTGTCTTTCTGTCATTTGGATAGATACTAAGCAGTGGAATTGCTGGGTCATATGGTAGTTTTAGAAACCCCCACACTGTTCTTCATTGTGGCTGTACTAATTTACATTTCCACCAATGGTGTAGGAGAGTTCCCTATTCACTGCAGTTTTGTCAGCACTTAACATTTTTTTTATTTAATCATAGCCAGTTTGACTGGGGTTAGATTGTATTTCATCATGGTTTTGATTTGCATTTCCCTTATGATAAGAGATGCTGAGCATTTTTTCATATGCTTTTTGGCTGTTTGTATGTCTTCCTTGGAGAGGTTTCTGTTCAGCTAATTTGTCCATATTTTAATTGGATTGATTATTATTTTGCAGGTAAGCTGCTTGAGTTACCTGTATGTTCTGGTTATCAGTCTCTTATCTGAGAGTGTTTGTAAATATATTCTCCTGTCCTGAGAGTTGTTGATTCACTCTAATTATTGTTTCTTATGCTGTGCTAAAACTTTTTAAACTAATGTAATCCCATTTGTCTATTTTTGGGATTATTTCCTATGCTTTGGGATCTTACTTAAGAAGTCTTTATGTATTTCAATGTCTTCAATAGTTTCCTCTGTGTTTTCTTCTAGTAGCTTTATAATTTGAGGTCTTATGTTTAGGTCTTTGATCTATTTTGAGTTGATTTTTGTTAATGCTGAGAAATAGGGGTCTATTTTCATTTTTCTGCAGGTAGATATCGAGCTTTCTCAGCATCATTAACTGAAAAGATTTTCTTTTCTCCACTGTAATATTAAGTACTCTTTGTCAAAAATCAGTTAACTATATGTTTTGGGGTTTATTTCTGGGGTCTCTATTCTATTCCATCAGTATGCATGTCTGTTTTTGTGTCAGTACGATGCTGTTTTGATTATCATTGCTTTGTAATATATTTTGTTGTCAGAGTGAGATGCCTCCTATTCCCCTCATTTTGCATAGTATAGCTTTGGTGATATGGGTTCTTTTATGATTCCAGACAGAATCTATTATTGTTTTTTCTAAATCTGTAAAGAATATCTCTGGTAATTGGATTGGAATTGTATTAAATTTGTAGATTAATTTGGGTAGAATTGACATTTTGATAATATTAATTCTTCCAATCCAGGAACATGGGATGTCCTTCCACTTTTTTGTGTCATTTTCAATTTCTTTTTTAGTTTTTTATAGTTTTCCTTGAAGAGGTCTTTGATGTTTTTAGTTAGGTTCATTCCTAGGTATCTTATACTTAACTCTCACCCTAGCACCCTTCATTCTAACATCATCTTTAGGTACTCAGGACCCAGGGAGTTTATCTTTCACTTAGTTTTTCCTAATCTATTTCCAAGTTCCGCTAATGTGTTCAGGTATATCCCCTTGCCATCCAACCATAATCTCATTGTGTATTCCTTCTCCCTACTGGCCCAAGTGTGGCCTGGTGCTGAGAATGTAGTTTGGAAATGCAGGATGAGGTGTTCACTTGTGTAAGCATCAGGCTCTTTGCAGTGCTGCACAGAGTCAAAGATGTAGAGAAAAGGACATAGATCAAGGGAAAACAACCAGGGATCCTGGCCAAGTCCCCTGACCCATCACATTCTGCATGGATCTAAGGAGTCTTAACTCTACATACAAATCTGATGTTCTAAGTCTTTCATTTACTTTCCAGTTTGTTTCAATGATTTATTATTTTTGATTTAAATATATTGTATCAAGATCTCTTTCAGTGCTCTTTCACCAGCTCCGGAAAGGTTAGATATAGACCTTCTTTCTCCCTTCAACTTAAGTAGATACAAGTGTACAGCTCCCAAATATTTCAGGTGACTTGATCCAAGTTCTTAAAAATGGGCTAGAATTTTTTTCTGAAATTAAGTACTGTTTAAGAATTTTGAAAACATCTTTAGGCAAAATTCAAGTTTATGATTACAGAGAGTTTTAAGCCCCATTTTCTTTTCCAATTCTGCAACCAATGCTGAATCATTTATTGATATACTTAATATGTTCATCCAAAAGAATACCAAATTTAGTTCAGCTTTCTATTTTTCTCTATTGAATAATGATATTTTTACTGAAATGAGAAATTTTCATGCCAATTTCAAAGTGCTAATTCTTGTTCTAAATATCTTTAGTGTAGTAGTATGCAAGATTACTCCCCAAATCAGAAAATGCTGAGTTAACAGATTCGTATGCGGAGAATTTCAAGGTTGTACCCAGTACCTTTACTATGTCTGTCAGGGAAGCCCCTCTCACTATTCAAGAGTAATTTCATCTTTGGTTTGAGCAGAACTTTTGTAGCTTAATGGGTGATAATTTCCTCCTGTCAGACATTTCATATTGTGCATGCCCCTCATCTGGCCTGTGTCACATAAAGAGGAGGGAATGTAATTTTCCACCCACCTGTAGAAAACAGCTAAGTTTTATTTCCTGTGTGATTCCTAATACACTGCCCCATGACAGGAATTCATTATCCACAAATGAAGTAATTATCCTCAAGTAGAGTGGAGTTGAAGCACATAAACTTTTAAGCCTGACAGAGATGGGTTTGAAGGCTGGTTCCCCCAACCCTTACATGCTATATGATCCCTGGCAAATTGCTTAATGTCTCAAAGATTCAGATTTCTCATCTGTAAAGCAGAAATAATACACCTATCTCACAGAGTAATTGTGAGGATTAGGTGAGACAATAGGTATAAAGTTTCTGGCACCTGGTGGGCACTCAGTAATTACTATTATTAGTCAAGCATCTAAATAATAACTACCACAATGCTATTAATTTTTTACTCTATCTATCACTTCTATGTGAATAATGCCTTCCAAACAGGTGTCTTGACTCAGATGTCTCAAAATTACCTCAGTTCAATCTGTGCAATATAAAACATCATAGTTTTTAAAATTTTAATTTTCAAATCTCCTGGAAGTAAGTACAATGTGATTATGCCTTGTTTAATTTCATTTAAGACTGTGATAAAGACAATGTGAAATTAAAAGTGAAACTATTTACCCTCCTATGGTTCCTCTGCCTTGCTTTTCCCAAACTCGCATAGAGAAGCACAGTTACAGTTTGATAAATTTCCTCAATGTCATTTTTAACTTCTCTTTCATTTTTCCAGTGTATGCTATTTATCACTAAATCCTAAAGTTTTGTACTTTGCAAATGTTTCTAATGTCTGGTGCTGGTCTTTAATTTCCTGTTTATTAATACTGCTCTAGGTCATAATCATTGCACATTGATCTAAACATCTTCCTGACATCTGATCCCTTTCATTTTTCTTCTTCCTTCCCTAAATTAGTGTCCTCAGCAGGTTTACTGGATAGTAAGCAAACCAGTCTTATCTTTTAGGATACTTTGATACATATTCCTGTCTTTCTTCTTCACCTTATATATTTTGATATCACATACTTGGAAGTTTTACGTAAAATGTGTGGGTTTCTTCCTGCCTCAGAAGCTTTATTTATGCTTTTCCTTGCTGCCATGAGGTGAAATCTGTCCACCCAAAATTCATAGGTTGAAGGTGTAACCCTAGCATTTCAGAATGTAATCATATCTGGAGATAGTTTCCTAACAGAGGTCATCAAGTTAAAACGCAGTAATTAGGGTGGGCCATACTCCCATGTAACTAGCGTCTTTAACAAAAAGGGAAATTTGAAGACAGACATGTTTACTGGAGAATACCATTAATTTAGAGATGGAGTGACACATCTATGAGTCAGGGAACATCAAAGATTGCTGTCAATCTACCAAGAGATAAGCAAGTTGCATGGAACAGATTTTTCCCACAACCTTCAGAAGGAATCAACTCTGCCCATGTCTTGATCAGGACTTCTAGTCTCTAGAACTGTGAGAGAATAAATTTGTTATACTTTATTACAGTAGCCCTAGCGAACTATTATACCACCTCTGGGAACAACTGACCCTTGAAAAAAGTCAACCTTGTTAACCTGAGTGTTCTCCTTGAAGTGAGGACATCATGAAGATGTCATTTTGGACCACACAGGCTGACACTGACTTCTCATCTCTGATTTTCCACATTACCTAAGAGATGCACCACAATGTGACTTTTAATCATGGAATCAGATACTATTCTCTCCATGTACAGTAGCTATACTCCTCTCTGCTTATCCAAATCCTACCTTTTATTTATTTATTTTAAATTTAAATTTTTTTAATTATTATTTTATTTTCATTTCATTTTCTTTTATACATTCAATCACATTATTATTTGTCTTACAAAATGGATATTTCAACAGCTGAACATTTCTCCCTGGTACAGTTGATAAAACAACAAAAGGAGAGGCATTGTATGTCCCCACGTAATATATACCGAGTGTCCGCACTCTATGACTGAAACTAATTGACTAAAGGATATAGAAACACAGTATATAGATGTAAATACCAAATCCTACCTTTTATTTTAAACTGAAAGGTGTTTCCCTAACTCCAAGAAGTATTTGTAAATGTTTAATTCATTTTTGCTCATTTATTTTTCTATGTGCCAGTAGTTGGACAAGGGATATAGTGTGAGCTACATATGTACAATAGGATGTAAGAATACAAATTTGGAATTCTTCTAGGGAGACTCTTGCTTTTCTGACAAAGGTGACAGATGTAGCCAATACTACTATCATCACTTTTCACCTGGTTTTGAATAGAAAAATAATTCCTGGAACAGCAATGGTTATCATATGACCCAGAAGCACCAAGAAAAAAATGGCCAACATGCTAAGAATGACTCATCACAAAGTTTGTAAGTGCATGAATCCTTGATGGTAAAGACCAACAGCCAAACTAATGCCAACAAATGCAGTTCTCCAGACTCGTGTTATGGGAGAAACATTACATTGGTTTTACCACTTTTGTGACAGCACACCCAACTGACAATATGCTATGAAACATTAATATATGCATTATTTTATATGTCTTGCCTACCAATAAGGCTGGAACTTTCTTCTCCTGGTATGTAGTAGATGCTTAGATACATGTTAATATTCTTCATGTCGTATTATATTCTTTATGAAATTGGTAATATCTGACCAGCAGGCTTAATTATTTTTTCAAACCCTGAATAAACATGAATAATCTGGCAATGAAATACTTATTTGTGATTTCAGCTATAGTGGCAATTACTGGTATTCCCTCAATACAAGGGTTCTTCTGAAAGTCTGTGAAAAATACATATTATAGAAAAGCTATGCAAGGATTTAAAGAAACATTGTGCAGCAAAATAAACTTGTACTTTAATTTTACTTTTCCATAAACATTTTGAAGTTTCCGTGTATTCCTAAGTTCCACCTTTCAGACACAATGATAGAACTGTACTTGTCTACCCTATTTTAAGTTAAGCATGACTGTACAATTTGCTTCAAGAAATATCACCAGAAGTGATGTATGTCATTATTTGGGTGGAAACTTTAAGAGCCGGTGCAGGATTTATGACAATGTCTTTTTCTGTTCTGGCAAGAAGCAATGCTCTAAACAGAAGTTGCCTATTAAGTTGGGTTCGAGTATAAAGATGGTTTAGAGCTGAACTCCTGGCTGACCCCTAATGGACAGTTAATGTGAGTGAAAACAAGATTAACTTGTTTTAAGTTACTGGGACTTTTGCTTCCCATGGAATAACCTAGACTGACTAGTATATAAAACTATCTTCTCTTCTGAAACAAGATTTCAGATTGATCTGAACACTGAAACCTCCTATGGCCACCATTTTGGCTTCAGTGATCTGTGATTTAGGTCTTTTTCTATGTCTTTTATTAACATTCATATAGTTTTGTAATACTATATGGCTCTCATCCAGAATGGTTATGAATAATTTTATGACTTTATTAACCCAGGTCCTGCCCTCCAGGTACTTACAAGATCTATGGTGTATTGAGTTTCTCTATAAATATTCAGCACATGCAAGAACCACTGGCAAAATGTAAAGCAACAGCGGCATAAAAAGAAAAATCACCAAACACATTTGCAAACTCAAGACTTAAGGAAGGACAAAAAGAGAGAAAACAATTTATTTTCCAACAGTTTCAGCCTTCAATTCCATAAAATCCTTCCCTTTTATGCCTTACCATAAGTGTTATTAATAGTCATATCTGAGTTCAAAGCACCTGATAGTGAAATTGCAAGGCAAGCAAGGTTTGTATTACTGCCCCCAAGCCTTGGCAAGAGTAACTGTTTCAGCATCTCTAAGGAACTGCTTCCTCCAGTCTATACCTCTTATTTCCAGCCCCTTTTTCTCTGTTTCTTTTTATCAAAATCCAAAGAAGGAACACGCTTGTTGTCTATGGGTTAAAAAGCCTCGTAACTGTAGATCATTTTCAGTTTGAATAGTCCCACAATTATGACTTGATGAGTCGTGTCACTGCTTCAGTAATCTGAAGGAATGCTGATCTGGTAGAGATAAAATTTTGAATGTTTGGGAGAGATTTTGCTTCTTATCTCTGAAATCATTTACTGAGTGAACATGCAAGTAATTGGGATTTTTCTCACACTACACAAACCAGAGAATGCCACAAGAATAATATACTAACAGCACTAGTAAGTCCTGACTATGCGCAGGCACTCTTCAGGGCACTGCCCAGAGCTAATGGGTTCAACGTTGCCAGCTGTCCTGGGGACAAATCACAATATATTTTTCTGTTTTAGAGGTCAGTTAAGTAAATGTCCTAAGGTTGTACAATTTGTATGATGTTAACTCATCATTCTGGGGCAAGCAGATGACATAGTGGTTGAGGCACTTGACTCCCACGTGACCAACCACAGTTTAGGTCCTGGACTCTGTGGCTTGAAACTCACATCAGTCATATTTGTGTGTATGCCCGAGAGAGGAATGGAGGAAAAGTGATTGTAGAATGGCCATCTCCCCTTGGGCATGATTTCTTGCTTTCTGTCTCTCTGTCTCCTGTCTGTCCAGTGACCACATTTGCCTTACAGCAAAAATCTCTATTAAAAAAATCACAGATTAAGTTTAAAATGGCAACCTGGCTCCTGGACATTCACTTTATGACTTTATTATACCTCTTTGCTACTTTAAGTGTAGCTCAAACATAGAATGAATCTGGAATTATCAGAGAGCCTTAGCATGGGTGTATCTAGAAGATAAAGAGAAAGGTGATCTTTAAAGGATTAGTTCTCAGTTACCCCACTCTTTTCCTTACATGTCCTAGCCATAAACCTTTCAGGTTAAGTTATGTAGACTATTTCTTCCATCATCTTAGGTCATTTGGGTGTTCTGTTTTGTTTCCCTTGTTTGTGCTTATTCAGAGAATAAGTTCTGTCACTATCTTCATATGCTCTGGCCAGTTTCCTCATGGAGCTTCAGTTATCTGCCCATCTCCCCTTCCAAAGTCAGTTCTCCTGTTTCCCTATCCCACCAATGATAACTTAGTGATGAACATAATATTCTGACTTGAGAATAAGGCCTTACATTTGGGATTGGACTACTAATGGCAGAATTTTCTTTTTTTCATTCAGAGTTATGCTCATAGAATCTTCAAATTACAGAATCAGAGATGGGTGGGGTGATGCCTTGAAGTTATTTTTATCTAACCGTGATGGTCATCAGACGATTCAGAGAGACCACAGTCTTCTACTCCTCTTGCCTTCCCCAATAATGCTTTCACAGCTCACAGAATACAATAAGAAGTGAATAAATGCTATTGACTGAATTTTTCAGTTCTTCACATAATTTTTTGAGGATTTGCTTTTCCTCTTTAATAGTGAAACATAAGTTTATTTCAGGGAGAGTTCATTCTGCAGTGGTCTGACTCATTTGCAATTTATTTTTTAAATAAATTATTTGATGTCTAAGGGCCTTTTAAAAAAAGTCATCTGTTTCCTTTTGAACAATGAAATCACGTTTCACTGACATAATTGGACTGGAACACTAGACAGACTCTAGTTCAGCTCTAAACTCAGAACCCATGAAAGTCAATTGGAAAAACACAGCCACCCATCCGCCCATCCCAGTCTTAAGTGGCACTTTTTTTTTTTTTTTAAATCGTGTCACAAACATGCATGCAAAACAAAGGCTAAGTGTTAGGGATTAAAATCTAATGCTTTCCAGCCATACCAGTTAGGGGAGAAAATAAAAGAAAACTTGAGATACTTTCATTTAACTTTGTCTTCCACATTGTGTAGGTGGATGAGACTAAATCAGTTAGTTTCAAGATACAGCCTACAGTGTGACCAAAAGGAAAAAAAAAAACAGCACTACTTTACAATTATTTGCTTTTATTTCAGAACACTATCAGCGTGGCTACAGCCTGCACAAACAAAATCTGTCTTTTTAAGAAATGTCTATTCTCATAACTACCCAATAAATCAACAACAATAAAAGGTGTGTCCAACTCACAGACCAATGCACAGCAATTATATCAGACTCTCTCACCTTGTACCCCTTTGTTCAGTCACCCACATTTACCTAGCTTCTACTGCTACAGTAGGTTCTTGTTCCCCTCCTCCACCACCATTTGGCAGCTAATTTTGGTCCTCAGAGCTCTGTGGAAATCATCTTGATTCTTTGACTCTTCCATCATCTAGGAATGAGTAACCACCTCTTACATTCGCCTTTTCTTGTAATTGCTTTTCTATCAGTATCTCCAGAAAGACTTTCCTGTTAACCAGTGCTCAGAGATTTTACAAGACCAGCAAAGAAAAAAATCTATATGAAGCAGTAGAAAAGCGATAAATCAATGAGGATCAAAGAGACTTTTCAAGGCAGAGATTGGTGCACTGGCAGTAAATGATTTAAGAATGGACAAGTCTAAAGGAGGCAGACACATGTGCATGTGCACGCACACACACACACACACACACACACACACACACAAATCCAAAATGTGTTCAAATTAGAAAGGCACTAAATTCATATTGTCCAAATACTTTATTTTATGAACACATAACCCAGAGAAGTCAAGATAACAAGCCAAGTGTTCTATGGTGGACTACTTAGAGAATTGAAGCTATAACTGAAGTGTTCTGAATGCAAGTCCAGAATTCTGTTCTTCCCTGGTCCTTCATGTGTCTTTATACTATTTTTTTCACTGAAGAAATTCAATAAATATCAAAGGAAGCAAAGAAGGAAAAGAGAGATTGAGGGAGGGAGTAAAGAAGGAAAATAATGTATCCTGTATGCTCAAATAAAAGAAGAAAGCTTCAGAAAATGTTTTTCCTGGCATAACAGAGAGTGGAGAAGAGTCAAACAATGGAATAAGAAACAGGTAATAAAGCTAAATCTAGGATATAAGAACAACCCAAGAGAAACATGCCTGGAAGCAAACATTGACAGCAACCAGATGATGATGTTCCAAAACCAAGGCTTAGAATGAAGACCAAGCATTAAGTCTAAGGAAAATAGTCACATAAACAGGATGCAAAATATTCTCATAATTGCTAAAGCAAACTGACCAATTCTGTTTGATATTTTTTATTTTTCTTTCTTTCTTCCTCTCTTTCTTTCTTCTTCTCTTTTTTTTTTTGGCTTGTGTTCAATTTTATTTATTATATTTTTTTTATTTTTTCATTTCATTTTCTTTTATACATTCAATGACATTATTATTTGGCTTACAAAATGGTTATTTCAACAGGTAAACATTTCTTCCTAGTACAGTTGATAAAACTGCAAACTATCTTCAACAGATAATACCACATTTCTTTGTGCTTTATTCTTGCCTCCCTATTTTTCTTCTAAATGTACTTCCTCAGACTCTCCTCTTTCACACACACTATATCTGGTATTTACATCTATATACTGTGTTTCTATATCCTTTAGTCGATTAGTTTCAGTCATAGAGTGCAGACACTCGGTATATATTAAGTGGGGACATACAATGCCTCTCCTTCATAGCTTCGCTTGCTTCACTCAGCAGCAAATCTTCCATATTTATCCACTCTTTGTCAAAAGCCAGGGTTTTTGTTTTGTTTTGTTTTGTTTGTTTGTTTGTTTGTTTGTTTCTATGGCTGAATAGTATTCCATTGAGTATATGTGACACAGTTTTTCTATCCAATCATCTGTTCCTGGGCATTTGGGTTGTTTCCATAATTTAGCAATTGTGAATAGTGTCACAATAAACATCAACGTGCAAGCACTTTTCCAATTAAGTATTCTTCTGTCCTTTGGGAAGATACCAAGGAGTGGGATTGCTGAATCATATGGTAGTTCTTTTTGTAGAGTTTTGAGGAATCTCCAAATTGTTCTCCACAGTGGCTGGCCCAATTTACTTTCCCACCAGCAGTGTAAGAGAGTTTCCCTTTCACCACACTCTTGCCAGCACTTATCCTTTTTTGTTTTTTTAAATCTTAGTCATTCTGACTGGGATTAGGTGGTATTTCATTGTCTTGATCTGCATTTCCCTTACAATGAGGGATGTTGAGCATTTTCTCATATGCCTTTTAGCTATTCATATGTTATCTTTAGAGAGTGGTTTTTTCAACTCATTCTCCCATCTTTTAATAGGATTGATCGTCTTTTTTCGAAACAGCTGCTTGAGTTCCTTGTAAATTCTGGTTATCAGTCCCTTATCTGACACACAGTTTACAAAAATATTTTCCCATTCTGGGGGCTATATATTCACACTAATTACTGTGTCTTTTGCCTTGCAGAAACTTCTTAGCCTGATGTAATCCCTCTTGTCTATTTTGGGGATTATCGACTGTGCTTTGGGGTCTTATTTAAGAAGTCTTTCTCTACCCTATTGTCTCCCAGAGTTTCCCCAGTGTTTTCCAGGAGCAGTTTTATAGTTTGAAGTCTTAAATTTAGATCTTTGATCCACCTTGACTTGATTTTTGTCAGAGATAAGAGGTAGGGGTTCAGATTCGTCTTTCTGCAAGTGGAAATCCAGTTTTTCCAGTACCATTTGCTGAAGAGGTTTTCCTTTTCCCAATGGATTGACTGGTACCCCTTCTCAAAAATCAGTTGACTGTATGTTTGAGAATTTATTTCTGGGAACTATTCTGGTCCATTGGTCCACGTGTCTGTTTCTGTGCCAGTACCTTGCTGTTTTGATTACCATAGCTTTGTAGTATATTTTTGGGTCAGGGAATGAGATGCCGCCCACTCCACTCTTCTTGTGCAGAATTGCTTTGACAATACAGGGTCTTTTATGATTCCAAACAAACTTTATAATTGTCTTTCCTAGATCTGTGAAGAATGTGTCTGGTATTTTGATTAACATTGCATTAAATATGTAGATTAATTTGGGTAGAATTGCCATTTGGATTATATTAATTCTTCTAATTCAGGAACATGGGATATCCTTCCACTTTTTGTGTCATTTTCAATTTCTTATTTTTATCTTCTCATAGTTTTCCTTGTGGAAGTCTTTAATTTCTTTGGTTAGATTTATCCCTAAATATCTTATACTTTTTGTGGCTATAGTAAATGGAATAACTTTTTTCAGTTCTAGCTCAATCTGCCTGTTGTTCATATATAGAAATGCTACAGATTTCTGGGTATTAATTTTGTATCCTGCTACTTTACTGTATTCATGTATTACTTCCAGAAATTTTCTCATGGAAACCATTGGGTCTTCTATGTATACAGTCATGTCACCTGCAAATGGAGAGAGTTTCACCTCTTCTTTTCCTATTTGAATGCCTTTTATGTTTTCCTCTTTTCTGATTGCATTGGCAAGGACTTCCAGTACTATATTGAAAAGGAGTGGAGAAAGTGGGCATCCTTGTCTTGTACCCATTTTTAGTGGAAAAGCTTTCAGCTTTTCTCCATTGAGGATGATGTTCGCTATGGGTTTTTCATAGATAGCTTTTATTGTGTTGAGAAATGACCCTTCTATGCCGATTTTGCTGAGAGTCTTGATCATGAAGGGATGTTGTATCTTATCAAATGCCTTTTCTGCATCAATTGATATGACCATATGGTTTTTATATTTCTTCCTGTTAATATGGTGTATTACATTTATGATTTCGTGTATGTTGAACCAACCTTTCATTCCTAGAATAAAGCCTACCTGATCATGATGTATAATCTTTTATATAAGTTATTGGATACAATTTGATAGTATCTTGTTGAGAATCTTTGCATCTATATTCATCAGGAATATTGGTCTATAGTTTTCCTTTATTGTCCTGTCCTTACTGTTTTAAGGATAAGGGTGATAGAGGCTTCATAGAATGAATTTGGGAGAGATTCACCCTTCTGGATCTTTATAAATAACTTAAGCGGAATGGGGGTTAACTATTCTTTGAAAGTTTTGTAGAATTCAGAGGTGAAGCCATCAGGGCCAGGGATTTTCTTTGTTAGGAGGTTATTTATTACTGATTCAATCTCCTGGCTTGTTATGGGCCTATTCAGACTTTCTATATCCTCCTGGCTCAATCTTGGTAGATTATATGTGCCGAGGAATTTGTCCATCTCATACAGATTATCTTGTTTCTTGGCATACAGATGTTCATAGTATCCTCTAATAATATTTTGTATTTCTACTATGTTTGTTGTTATTTTGCTTGCTTCATTGCAGATCTGATTCACCTGGTCCCTTTCTCTCTTGTTCTGAATAAGTCTTGCTAGTGGTGTATCAATTTTGTTTATCTTTTCAAAGAACCAGCTTTTACTTTAATTTGTTTTCTGTATAGTTTGTTTATTTTCTATTTCATTTATTTCTACTTGTATCTTAATTATTTCCTTTTTCTTGGAGGTTTTTTTTTTTTTTTTTTTTTTTTTTTTTGGATCTTTTTGCTGTTGTTTTTCCAATTCTCTGAAGCATGTTGTTAGGTGATCCATTTGCCTTCTTTCCATGTTCCTCTTATGTGCACTAATTGCTATGAACTTTCCTCCTATGACTGCTTTAGCAGATTCCCAAAGATTATGGAAACTCATGTCCTCATTGTCGTTGGCTTCCAAGAATGTTTTGATTTCAGTCTTTATTTCTTCAGTAGTTGTGGAGTCATTCAGAAGTATGTTATTTAGTTTCCATGTATTTGAGTATTTTTGAGGAATTCTCTTGCAATTAAACTCAAGTTTAATTCCATCATGGTTGGAGAAGATACTGGATATAGTTTCTATACCTTTGAATCTGTAGAGGTTTGTGTCCTATGATGTGGTCAGTCTTTGAGAAGGTTCCAGGTGGGGGTGAGAAAAAAGTGTATCTCATGGTTTTTGGATGGAAAGTTCTACAGATGTCTGTTAAGTCCATTTGATTTATGGTATCATTTAGATCCTTTATCTCTTTACATATTTTTTGTCTAGATTAACTGTCCAGAGGGGATAGTGCGACGTTGAGGTCTCCAACAATTAGTGTGTTGCAGTCTATCTCCCCTTTTAGATCTAACAGTCTTTCCTTTACATATTTGGGTGCTCCTGTGTTAGGCGCATAGATATTAATAAGCATTATATCTTCTTGATCGATTGACTCTTTTACTACAATATATTGTTGTTCTTCTTTGTCTCTTCGAACAGTTTTTGTTTTAAAGCCTATTTTGTCAGAAATTAGTGTCACAACTCCAGGTCTTTTTTTGGTTTCCATTTGCATGGAAAATCTTTTTTCCAACCCATCACTTTCAGTCTATGTATGTCTTTATCCATGAAGTGGGTTTTCTGTAGGCAGCAGATACAGGGTTTCTGTTTTTTAATCCATTCAGCCAGTCTGTGTCTCTTGATTGGAGAATTTAATCCATTAACATTCAATGTTATTATCAATGTTACTGGACCTGCCTTGACATTTAAGTTGGCCATTGTCTTAGTTGCCTTTTATTTCTTTGTTTCTGGCTGTTACTTCTTTAGTTTTCCCAGACAGTACTTTCTTCAGGGTTTCTTGAAGAGCTGGCCTGATGTTGGCAAATTCTTTCAGGTTCTGTTTGAGAAGATTTTAATCTTTTTTTTTCCACATGAAGGATAATCTTGCAGGATGTAATAATCTTGTTTGAAATTGTTTCTCTCTTAACATTTTCAATACATCTTCCCATTCTTTTCTTGCTTGCATTGTTTCCGTTGAGAAGTCCAGTGTTAGCCTGATAGGGTGACCTTTGTGAGTCACTTGTTGTTTTTCTCTCACCAGTTTAAGTATCTTATCTTTATCTGTGGTCTTTGCCAGTCTGGTTTAGATGTGCCTTGGGGAAGATCTTCTTGGGTTGATTCTATTTGAGGTCCTTTGTATTTCTTGGGTCTGGATGTTTGAATGCCTCTCTAGACTTGGGAAATTTTCTTCCAAGATTTCATGAAATAGATTTTCCATGCCCTTATTAGTTTCTTCATCTTCTGAGATATCAATTATTCGGATGTTAGGGCATTTAATGAAATCTAGTATTTCTCGTATGCTATCCTCGTGGGGTTTTTTTTTTGTTGTTGTTATTTTCTCTATATTTTTTGGTGGTTTACTCTAGGTCAGAGGTTTTATCTTCTACATCAGAGATTCAATCTTCTGCATGGTCTAATCGGCTTGTAATACTTTCGAGAGAGTTTTTGATTTTTTGTATTACAGACTTCATCTCTAATAGTTCCATCCGATTCTTTCTTAGCATGTCTATTTCTTCTTTCATATCGTGGAAGGACTTTCTAATCTCCTGTAGTTCATTGACTCTTTCCTGTTCCAACTCATAGATACTGGTCACCATGAATAATCTAAATTCTTTCTTGGACATTTTGGTAATGTCCTCTGTTTTTTCAAGAAAAGGAAGGGAGTCACTGTGTTCTTTTGATTGAGACATATTTCTTGCTTTATTCAGACCTGAGGCTCTTCTACTTCTAGCCATTGGGAGATGTATTCACTTTGGAATACCTTTTAAGAGACCATTTCCTCAAATAGGAGCAAGTGTGTTTCCCTTTTGCTGTGGACTGAAGACTGCCAAAGTCTCTCTTCTGTGTGTTTAGCAATGTGATCTGAGGAGGACTAATCTATCAAGGTGTCTGAAGAAAAGTATCTCCTTTTTCGCAGGTGGTTCAGTGAAAGGGAGGATCCCAGAGAGTCTTAAAATACTAGAATATTTCAGAACTATAATTCTAGACCTATTTAGATTGTCTGGGAGGGTGGAGATAAAGGAAGAGAGAAGCAAATAAGTGGAAAGAAAGTAATAAAGAGAATAAAGAAAAAGTCGCACAGGAGGCTCTGCATCAGTGTCCCTTAGGCCAGGGGTCTGAAGATGGAAATGGGTGGCTGTAGAGCTGAGGGCATTCCTATATGGTAAGGAGAAGTGAGAAATCTACAAATGAAAGAGGAGAAGGAAAAAAGAAAAAAAGCCTACCTGGCTGACAGAGATGTGGTCTCTGGTTTGGGGGTCTTGGGGCTGGAGCTGAGGTGGGGGGCCCTGCCTCAGTGTCCCTTAAGCCAGGAGTCTGAAGATGGAAATAGGGTGGCTGTAGAGCTGAGGTGATTTCTGGCTGACAGAGATAGGGGTCTCTGGCTTGGGGATCCCAGGGTTAGAGCTGAGACAGGGGTCCCTGCCTCAGTGTCCCTTAGGTCAGGGCTCTGATGATGGAAGTGGGGTGGCTGTCTGCTTGTGTTCAATTTTAATGAGCCAGGTCTTTATTGATGACATTTGAACAGTCATCCACCACTTCATCAGTTGCTAAAGAACTTCAAGAGAGTAAATAAAAGTTCAAAAATATATTAAACAAATTTATGGAAAATCTGAGAAAGTGTGTTCTGTGTTATTATTGGTATTTCAAAAGAATATGGTTAAAATATAGAATATCAAATTTCTAAAGTTACTAATAGAGTACATATGAGGGTAGAGATTTTCCATGAGGCAGCATCTTGAAAACATGGAGAATTTTTTTTTGTAAGGAAAACAGAAAGAGTAAGAGGTAACCCCAACATGATTATATATGACACCTATATAATGCCACCTATATAATGCCTAATCAATTAATGGTTCCATATTTTGTGGTATTATAATAGAAAAAAAAAATAGTGGGGTCCGGGACCAGCAGTTGGTGTCATGGCTATGTCACTGAACTCCCATGTAGTTGACTGTGGTTTGAGTACTGGATCCAGTGGCTTAAACTCATGCCAGGCGTGTGTGCATGCATGCCCAAGATTCTGAAGGAGACTGGAGGAGAAGGGATTGTGGCATGGCCATCTCCCCTGGGGGGGTGATTTCTTGCTTTCTGTCTCTCTGTCTCTGTCTGTTTTTCTGGTGAGTGCACATACCCTATAGCAATAACATCTCCAAAAGAAAAGAGAATAGTGGGGTCAACAGGTTGCCTGGTGGTTAAGGCACTGGATTCCCACATGGTTGACTGCAGTTTGAGTCCCAGATTCAGTGGCTTGAAAAATCATAACAAATAAATAGATTAATTATTTAATTTAGCATTCTGGCATATAAAACAACTTTTTAAAAGAATTATTTTATTGTCATTATTCTATTTATTTTTTATTTTGTTGAAGTTGACAAGGGAGCGACAGAGAGAGGGAAGGAAAGTGAGAGAGAGAAGGAAAGTGAGAAAGCAAGCTACCAGGTCTTGGACTTGAACCAGAGTCAGCCATGTGGGAGTCCAGCTGTCTTAACCACCAGGCAACCTGCTGACCCTGTGAAATAACTTTTTAAAATATAATCTTGGGTTTGCCCTGTAGCCTACTGGTTAAGGGAACCGCATCCCACATGGCCAACTACGGTTTGAAAAGTAGCCCAGATGACCTGAAAAACATGCTGGGCACATATGCATGCGTGCCCCAAATCCCAACATGATGGAAAAATGGAGGAGAAATTATTTGGTGTGACCATTTCCTATTGGGGAGGGGGTGCTTTCTTCCTCTCCTTCTCTCTGTCTCTATGTCTTTTTCTGGCAAGTACACACTTCTGTCATTAAAAAAAATGTGAACTTTACTGTATTTTCTTGTAAAAATATCAAAGAGGAAGATACTCATTGTATAACTTTTTGAATGTTTCTTTCTCCATCTCTCTTTCAGAATCTCTCTCACCTAAGTAAGCTGTCTAATTTTGTTTTGTTTTGTTTCATTTTCTTTCATTTGAGCCCTCCAAAACTTCATTTTAAACTCACCTCATATGAACACTTGCCTTGCCTTTTCCCTCTCTGTTACTATGAGTATAATATCACTGTGTACAACAAAGGAGGCCCAGAAGCAAAAGTGCTTCTGTGTTAAAAGAGCTTAGGCAACAGGTGAGGCACAGGGAACACAAAGTGCAGGAAATTGCCACCTCCTCCTCAGAGAGCAACTGGGCTTGTCTGACCCCCACCCCAGTGTTTCATGATTCTAAGTCACCAGTTCAGCGCCTGGTGCTTTTAGCTTTCCCTCTCTCTGCGATTTAAATACTAAATCAACATGTTTTCATTCAAGATCTCCCATGGCTCAGGAACCAGCAGTTAGCGTAATGGCTATGTCGCTGGACTCCCACGTAGTCGAAGATCTGGACCCATGGCTGTGCATGCAAGATCCTCATCCCCCCTGGGGGGTGAATGTCTCTTTGTCTGTCTGGCAATCTATAGCGCATCTCCCACTACAAGTCTCACCTTTGCAGCTCACTGAAATTCTCAGACCTTAACCCACACACTCCCATCACTCAAGACATCTACACTCAGAATACACTTCTGTCACATTTCCAATTACTTATCTGCTGTAAAGAACACACCCTTTTTGAAACTGCACTCAGTGTCCCAAACAAACCAAACATTCTTTTATGTGGTCCACCACTCTGTGCCTCTACATTACTGATTTACCATTCATTACCTCATTCAATAGAGACTTGACGTGATTGTTAATAAAGCTGCTTTTAAACATGGTTGTCCTTCTGTCCTTCTCGAGCAGGTTCTGTATTCCTCATGGAAATAGATGCAGCCTTATGTATCTAAATCTTCAGCAAAATCCAGTAAGCGCCTTGCTACAAGTATCCACCTAAACAAGGTTTATTCTCTTGAATGGCCTGGCCTTACCTTACCTAACTTTACCTTTCCTATTTTAGTCTATCCCACTTCTAATAATAGAAAGGACCCAAGTCTTAATTTAAGAGAACAGAGCTTCATTTGGCTCACAGTTTGTAGGTATAAGGTCTAGAGGCCACCTCTATGGTGATCTTGCAGAGTCCTGAGGCATCACATCATGAAAGCATAAACAGAGTGGAAAAACAGTGTCCAACAGCACCTCTCCCATCTGTCTCTTCTTCTCTTTTATAAACTCACCAGAACTCAGCCCACCAAAGGCTCCATTCATTTTTCAACACTGCAATAAGATTAAGTATTACCCTCCTAATTCTTACATGGTAAGGTTAGGGTAATGAATTTTGAGAAAATACTCAAAACATAGCATTGCCTTATCTATCTTACTTTCCTTACTTTAACATATCTTATCTAATTAACTTGCCTGACCTAATTTTGTAATCTTGGAAACTAATGAAATAAGTCATTGTATTAAATGAAATAAATGTCATTAAAGTGAAATAAATTAACATGCAGAGAAAACGTCATCTCAGTTATGTAACAAAGCCAGTTGTCTGCACTGGAGAGCCCCTATCTAACAATTACCAACAAACTAGAACCCGCCGGAAGTTGCTATCTGCTCTCTTAGAATGGTCAAATGAGCGTTTATTATGGATTTGAGGGCGTGTAATGATTTTTTTCAGGTTAAATAAAGGAAGGAGAAAATAAAACACAGTAGAAGAGAAATAATCACAGTCAATAAATGATGTCTCCAAAGTAACATCAATATAATGTAATTAAAATTCAAGGAGAAATCTTTTCATTCTGAATGTATTTAAATTGTTTATCTCTTTCCTGTTTGAAACATTTCATCAAACTTATTCAGCAGCTATTCCCTGGGGCCTTTACAGGCACATAATAAAAGTAAGGTTTGATGTTCTGTTATTTTGTATTTTATTTGGAATTGTTGAGTGGATGTGTAACTATGCATGCATGAACACACATGCACACACACACAGACACACACGTTCACTCTATAAAGAGCACTGAATAGTAAGTCAGAAAACTCATGCCGACTATAAATCATAGTCTGTGCCATGGGTTGAGTATATTGCCTTCAGGTGTGGGGCCTTCCTTATTTTTATCATTGCCAAATAAGATGATGTCTACATTTTTTTCTGGTTCTTAGACTCTTAAAATCTACACAAATGTACTCCATGTAAACAATTGCCTCATTTGGCCATCTAAATATGTGTTTTATAAGTTTACACATAATAAACACTTTGGTAAGACCCTTGGGTCCTATGGATGGCCCTTACCCATAAAACTGCAAAAAGGATGTGAGGAATGACTGCGATCACACAAGGAGTTTGATGTCTAATCCATATCCGAATTCAAAGGACACTATCTCTGGCACTGAAATTAATCAGAGTCTATTGTTCTCAACCATAAGCTTAAAATGAAGTCTGTGTGAACTGAAACAATGCTCTGATTTAATTTCCTATCGGGTGTTGCCTTACAATCTTATTTTGTCTTCTCTCGGTTTGGTTTCACATGTGAAAAAATAAAGCCCTTGCAAAATGTGTGCAAATTGTTAAATGTCAGCTGAATGTCATTTTTCAAGTTTGGCACTCAAATGGGGCTTTCTGAAAATTGGTTGTCATCCTCTGGGAGTTAAAGGAAAGATCTTTGAAAAGGTCCTGAGAGGCTTCATTTCCAGAGGTTTTTAAGGTCCCACATGAGTCGACTGTTTTCCCACACGTCATTTTCTTCCTAGTCTGCAGTGTTATGTCTCCTCCTGTACCCATGCCTTTGGTAGTGCCATCCCCTGCCCATAAATGCCCCCTCCCTGCACTCTACCTATCCAACTATGACAATCCCTCAAAAGATAACATTAAGGTACTTCCTCCACAAAACTTTGGAGGACTTTATCACATATACACAATCTTTACATTGTTTGCAACCCAGCTGCACTTGGACTCCGCACCAGCCACTTCTAGTTTAGACTAACACTGCTAGACAATACTTGCCTACAATACTCACTATTCCTTTCTCTTGTCTCACAACGTAACTGTAAATTCTTTAAGGTAAAAACTCCGTTCTATCCATCCTCTCAAAGAACAAAGTTGGTAATACAAGAAGGGTTCTAACACACAGCACTGCTACTTCATTCTCTGTTGTGTTCAACAGGCTGAGAAATTTGAATTGCCTTATTGCTTTTAAGAATGAACTTATATAGCTGAGCTGTTATTTAAAAAGGTGGTGAGGGATTGGTCTAAGGCACATAACCAAAGAATTAAGAACAGAACCTTCTGTTTTGGTTATACAAATATTCCAGTACAAAGCAACATTTGAGCCTCCATTACCTAGAGCATTGTTTCCATCACTTAACTAATCTTGAACCCTCTGAAAGCATTTCCAATACCTTTGACTGCTTGTCTTGGCCTAGATAGAGCTACCACAACTCACTGAGAAAGACAAATATCACAAATGCCCAAACTGAGTACCATTAGGGAATAAGGCATGAACTGCCCAAGGATAGACATGAGTATCTGCTGGTAATACACCCCCTCAAAATCCTGGTCATTTGTTTTATTGCCAGAATGACCTTCTCTTGAGAAATACGATTATTTTTCTCTCATTGAGGTGCATAATCTGTGTGTTGACTCTTGTTTTCCTTCCAGGTAAATGAGACAGAGACAGATGAAGAAAAATACAGAAGGCGTTTTGATGAATCTATGCAGTGTTTTATTGCTAATGCAGCCTGACCCTATACATTTCTAGAAATGTAACAATTTAGAAGGGTGAGGTCAGGATTGAGGGAGGGGTGAGGGCCATGGAAGTAAACGCACCTTATCAGAAGTTGGGCAGACACAGTCACTCTGCAAATGGACCTCATCACATAGGAAAAAATAAGATGACATTGAATAGAGCTTAATATTTTCATTAAAGTGCAAAGAGACTTTTACTTGCCCAAGAAAAATGTCTTAACTAAAAAATAGATTTTTCAAAGACCACAGACAACAGCAAGGTAAAATGTGTCTGATTTATGGCAGGTTTAAAAGGTCTTCTTCCCACATGTGAGTCTAGAGCCACCGTAGGTGCCACAGGATGATAAATGAAGAAATAACTCAACAGGAAAGCAACAAGGCACTGGGCTCTGGGGTGCTGACGGCTGCGCCACTCAGCCTCAGAGTGGAATCCAAATGCCGAGGGTGAGCAACAGTGTTATAGGGTGGAAGAGGCACATGAAGAAAAGAGTGACACTTGGAATGAGAAAAGTGGAATTTTTGTCCCAGGTTCACCACTAATCATCTGCATGGCCTTAGGGAAATCACTTACCTTTCTTTGCCTCCACTTTCGCATCTCTGAATAACAAGAAACTGTTCTACCTATTCACTGGGATGCTATAAAAAATAAAGCACAGTGTGATAAAAGATGAACTATACTTTGAAGAGCTCAAAGCACTGTACCAATGCAAGGTATTAATTATGTTTTAAAGGGATCATTTCAGTGAGAGGGATAAAAAAAGAAGGCACATATTATTAAATTACATATTTGAAAAGATAAGAGGCATATTGGGAGAGCTGCTTTCAAGAGATATTATAAAAGCTGGCATTCTATCTTCTAGACACCAGCCAATCCTCACACAAAAACACGGACGCAAGATGAGAGAGAAATGACTGATGGCGTGCAAGAGGTGAACCAGCTACCTAGGTAAACTGTAGAAATGCACTGACAAAATAAAAGCGGTGGTTTATATAATGAGTATCACAAATTAACATGCACACAAAAGATTAAACAGTACAAAGAATAAGAGAAGATAGAGGTTCAGGGCAAATTCAAAGCAACAAGATCAGCTTAACAGGACAATTTTAAAAAGCACTCTTTCCTCCAGTGACAGAGGAGCTGTAGGGCAACAGAGAGTGAAGAACACGGCCTTTGCTGAGGTTTATCCTTCTACTGGTATCAACAATAACCAGAAAATATCTAGCTTTAGATCCACACAACAACAACAACAAAAAATCATTCATTCAGTAAATTATTTAGGCTCTAGATTATAGGGGAGATAAGAAAAGAAAAAGTTTTCCAAGCTAGCAAGAAAGGGTAAGAATACAAGCAAGAGTGAAGTGATGATTAAATTCTAAACACAGGCTACTGACCATGAACATTTTTGGCTGCTTAGGAAAGGATAATGAGAGAGTTTGCTCTATGGTATATAAAAACATTTCTGGTCCTCTGATTCTAAAATTCTAAGAGCATTTTCTTTGTTTCAAAATAATATTAAGGGACTTCTCTTTCTTGGCTTCCAGCAATAGAATAGACTAGGAAAAAACTCCAGAGAGGTGGAAGTTGCTTATTTTTGTATTCAGGAAAACCAGGCCCAGCTAAGAGTGTGGCTTCATGCTGAAAATAGAGTACGGGTAGGTGAAAGTCTATTTACTAAAACCTGAGGTTCTTACCTCAGCTTTCAGAACACTGGCACTCATGCTTACAGTCCCCTCTAACCTTCCCATTCACTTACTCCAGGGAAAGATTTTGAAAGATACTCTGAGCAAAATTCAAGAGAAAATGTATACGAGAGACTTGGAAAATTCATGGGAAAATAAAAAGTATGAGTTTATTTTAGCATAAAAATTTTGAAATCCATGTATTGTTATTTTCATAATATGCATTTCCCATTAACTTTTGGAAAACAGGGCCAGCAGGTGGTGTGGTGGTTAAAGGTGCTGGACTCCTACATGGCTGACCATGGTTCAAGTCCTGAACCTGGTGGCCTGCTCTCTCACTTTCCCTCTCTCACCCTCTCTCACTCTGTCCCTCTCTGGTCAAATTAAAATAAAATAAATCAATGAATAAAGTTAAATAAAATAAGTCTTTTAAAACAAACAAAAAGAAACACCCCCCTGTATGATTGCAAAATCATTGTCATACCAAAATAAATGTCTCATAACATCAATAAATCAGTCAAATTTCAGATCTTACTGGTTATCGTACTTATTTTGTTTTAACTTATTTATGACTTCAATTAATGTTTAAATCAGAATACATATTGGGGCATTTTCATCAGGTAATCTAAACCTCTTTTAATCCTCAGGGTCTCCTCTCTTTCATTTTCTTACAATTTATTTTTAAAGATATTGGCTCATTTTCCTATAGAGTTTTTTGCAGTCTCGATTTTATATCCCTGTGGTTATCATTAAACATGTTTGTCTATCTCTGATGATTCTTATTAATTGATCATTAGAATTAGAGACATAATCAAACTTATCTTCAATATTTAGGTAGGAATTTTCTGTAGTTAATGACAGCTACCTTCGTTAGGAAGGACATAGGATCTGATTGTCTACTTTATTGTGATATTATAAGCCTTGAAAAATCATTGCTTAATCATACTATAACTGAATGAATTATTTCATTAAGGGTTAGAAAATATTCTAATTCTTCATTTTATTAGCATAAATATTTCTATAAGAGAAATATTTATTAAATATTTATTTAATATTTGATTTTATTAAATATTTGATTTCCTTGAGACACATTTGTATTAAAAAGTTATATGCTTAACCTTTTAAAGACTTATTTATTTAATTTTATTTATTATCATTAGTTTGTATTTAATTTGCTATAGGGCATGCATACTTGAGAGAGAGAGAGAGAGAGAGAGAGAGAGGGAAATATTGAGAAAGCAAACCATCAGGTCCAGGATTCGAATTGCAGTCAGCCACAATGGAATCCAGTACCTTAACCACCAAACTACTGGTTCAAGTACTTAACATTTATTAACTGCTTTTCACAATAATGAGTTGGTTCTCTAGGACCCTCTAAAGGTAATCATGAGGCTTTTTTATATATTATAAACTTGTGGAATTGTATGTCATTAATTTGTTATAATATATCACAATTACTGGATTTTTTTTTTTAATTGCCAGAGAGCATGGGTACTCACCAGAGAGAGAAAAAGAGGAAGAAAGCACTCCCCAATAGGCATGACCATGCTGCAGTTCCTTCTCCTCCATTTCTCAGTCTTGTTGGGATCTTGGGCACACATACATTCACATTTGTTGTGTCCCACAAGCCACCACGCCCAGAGCCTGCCTCACAATTACTCTCACAATCACTATTCTTATTGGTGCTAAAAATCTCTTCAAGTGGGCTCTTGAGTGTTATATAATCTGGAAGGCTTTGCTTTTTGGCTTTGATGAGCTGCTTCAGGTTCATCTTCTACATTTCCAGCCTTAGACCTATAATAGATTCTTCTAGCTCTCCAAAGCCCTCTGCTGCTTTTTAGTGGGAAGTCATATTTTGAGACCACAATTCCCTTCTCTCATGACAACTTATATATTTTCAAAGAGATTTAAAAATATATTTATCTAGTATGTGGGGCTGTTTGAATGGGAAAGTTGGTTGGAAAAACCTAACCCACCATTCACATAAACTTATCTCTGGACCTTCATTACTGAGTTCATTGACATATGCTCCCTCTGATTGTTCACATGGCTTGTTTTTCTAATTTTGTGAAAGCTTTGCTGAAAATTCAGCTTTTCCATGAATAGTTCCTGGACTATATAGTGTACAAAGAAGGGAGTATTGAATTAATAAAAGAATAATGCTTTTATGAAATACAAAGAGACATTTATAAAAGGGCACATAGAATGGTCAGAAAGGAGATCTTAAAAATTCGCAATATTAGAACTAAATAAAAAATTCTAAATATCAATTCATAAGCACAAATATATAAAAACAGATCAATGCAAATGTATTGAAGATAAATAATGACATAAAAAAGTTTTTTTAAAAGTCCCAGGAATAAAAGATATATACTCCCAGCATGATGGACAGAAAAAAAGACTCACATCAAAGTACATGATTATGAAATTCCGCAATACTGTGCACACAGCAATGACCCTGAAAGTTTCTACACAGAAGCAAATGCACTAATTATATACAAAAGGCCAGGAATTATAAAGCCATTAAGAATATCATAAATTCTGAGGGGAATGATTCTCAGTCTAGCATAAAGCATCGATCAAGTGTGAAAAGAAGAACAGGATTTTTTTTTCTTTTTTTAATAATTACTAATTTAATTTTAATATTTATTCTTATTCATTTTAAATTTGCTATAGGGCACGTGTGCTCACCAAAGGAAGATAGAAAGTAGGTGAGAGAGAAAAAATGAAAGAGCAAGCGTCCAGGTTTGGGACTCAGACCTCAGTCAGTCATGTGGAAATCCAGCTCCCCAACCACCACATAACTGCTAGCGGCAGGAAGTTTTTAAAAATGAGTTTCCAAGAAGAGAAACCCTGGGATGACATCAAGCATGAGAACTATAAATTCAAATAGTAGAGTAAAGTGAAGAACTGCAGAAGGAGTATCTCCTATTAAAGTGGGAAGGAAGGGTGAAAGAAAGTGAGAAAGAAGGAAAAAAGTCTTCTTGACTTCTCTGAAGCAACCGAGAAGAGATTTCTATAATCATCATCTTATTCGTCAATGACTTATCAATTTATATACATTAAAAAAATCCTGGCAAGTATATATACATATACATATATACATATACACACATGTATGTATATATTATATAAACATACATATGTGTATATATTATATATGTATGCATATATTATATATGTATGTATATATAATTATTAATTTGTATATATATGTGTGTGTATATGTGTGTGTGTGTGTGTATATATATATATATATATATATATATTTATTAACACCAAACAAAACAGTTTTTAAAAAATGTTGAAGAAAAGAAATGAAATTAGTTAACACATGGCTCAGGTACAAATAATGTAATGTTTACCTAGTCAGAATGAAGTCAACATTACATAGTGTCATTTCAAAATTATGGCTTATTCATAGTTGAGGGTAGGGAAGGGCGTGGCCAGGGCTAGTATGTATATACAGAAGGTAGTACTTTAAACAAGGCTAAGTGCATTTTCTGAAAGAGGAATCAGAAGGACATTTTAGAAATAAAATAAAGATGGAATCTCTAACATTAAAGTGAATACTAAAAGACACAATTGAAAGAGATAAAAATACTACCATGGGAAAGCAAGAGTTAGATATGAGGAGATTTTTTTTTTTAACTTACTAAAAAACTGACTTTTACAATAGGCAAATGCATATCTTTGGTTAACTTACTAAAAATAAATTTCTCTAGAAGGAGTGAAATAAATGTCAACAGAGAATACTCAGGAAATGGGTTAATCTGGTTAGTGACAATTTATGTAAGTTAAAAACATGCTCAAGTCTTCCAGGGCAAGGCAGGTGAAAGCTTCAACAAAGATAGAGGGGCCCAACTAAAGGTTATAGTTTTGCTCCCAAAAACACATAAATTAAAAATCCATGTTTGCTTTGTTTCCCTGGGGGCTCTTCTGAGTTTTTCCAAAGAATGATTCTTCTCTCCAAGAGAAATTCTTCACATGTTAAGAAGCCCTTGGAGAACTGTTGACCCTTCTAGGGATCTCTTTCATTCAGGACGGTGTTAGGCCGAGAGGAAGACGGTGTGAAATCATAGATACTGTGCATGATGACCCAGATGGGCAACAGGCCAATGCATGAAGTGACAGGCAAGTGTCAAGCACATGACTCTGAAGAAAGCATAGATGCAAAGCACTTAATGTCATCTGCAATTCATATCCTTCCCCTTAAATCCTCAGTATTCCTTTCAACTTCTTTCCAAACTCCACTTCATATTCTACTAGGTTGTTGGAAAAATCATGACATTTTTTCTGTTTTTCTATGCAAAAAATGCATCATGACTTTCTTGACAACCCAATAATACAGTAACAGGATTGTCAATGTGACATATCTCTTTTTCTCTCTCTTTTTTTTTTCCAGAGGTTTTTGCTATAGGGCACGTGCGCTCGCCAGAAAGACAGAGACAGAAGATAGAAAGCGAGAAATCACCTCCCAGGGGGATGGCCACGCTGCAATCCCTTCTCCTCCATTCTCCTCTCAGGATCTTGGGCACGCACACACACCCACCTGGCATGAGTTCAAGCCACCAGGTCCAGGACTCAAACCACGGTCAACGATGTGGGAGTCCAGTGACATATCCATTACACTAACTGCTGGTCCTGTATATCTCTTTCTCTTTATCCTTATTACATCATTCATGCATATTCAAGAGACCTGTTACCTGACACATGTTCCTTTAATTTTATATTTTTCATGTATTGTATTTCTGAGTATAAAACACAGCATGAAAATTTTCTCCAAATACTAATGAGCATATGTGGAATCCCTTAAAATATACCTTTGACATATACATATTAAAAATTAATCATTTTTCCATGTCTTAGTATAATATTAAAAAAAATTCCCTGACTAGTCTTATTTCTCCATTTTGCAGTTTCCTACAATGTGTTTTGTTCTTCATATAAAATGGTTTCCTTCTTTGCATATAGTCATATCCTTCTCACCTGCCTGAACTGTCCTTCAAAGTTTCCAGGAAAATTCTGGATAAAAATAATCAAAAGCAATTTGAAGAGTTTATCAGTAACAAAGGCTGCACCATATATACACTGCACTAGGTGGGAGATCTCAAGAGCACGGTAGAAAGAGATAGTATAAAGTTTTCTGCAATCCAACAAGTCTGCATGTCCCTCATATCTGAATTTTCTCAGAAAAAATATTATTCTTTTGACTTAGGAAAGAGAATAGTATATAAAATAGACTTTTACCCTTATTAAAAGAATTAAAGGTCTCATACTTTTATGAAAGCAAATATGATTGGTGGCAAGAAAAAATAAATGCAATTGTTCCAAGAGACTAGGGTGAGTCCAGTATTACAAATGAGGACAGTGCTACAGGAGGAGGCTGAGGATGTTGACCATAGTCTGCTTCCTGGTTTGGTCTCACATCAGCCACAAGGGAAAGATATCTAATGGCTGACAAGAGTGGACAAGCAAAAATTAAGTTACTGACCTAATATTTGTTGTGCCAGTGTCCTATGCTGGTCTGCCTTCTTCTGAGATGACTGTTTTGGTTCTGCTCTCACAAGGACACCTGTATTGAAGCCCTTTTCTACCCTCCTTTGCATGTGGTTAAACACAGGCCCAGAATCCCAGAAGGCTAAAGGAATCAAATATATTTATTTACATGTGGTGAATGACTGGCAGAGCTCAATAGACCCTTTGCAGGGCTGTTTACAATTTATTAGTGTGAGTAGTATTATAAACTACTATATTTGAGATTCTACCAAATGGGCAGAAGAGCACATTCAATGACTCGTTTAGATTCCAATTCTGCCAAGTCCGTTGTTTCTCCCATTGCACAGGAGATAAAACTGAGGCTCAAGATTACCCTCCTAAAAAAATGGCCCAGATAGGCTTTGCAACCATTCAGCTTAGCCCAAAAGTTTGTGCTGCTTCCATTGTGATGCTTCTTGCAATAAAACCCAATTTCTGACTTTGATGAGAATACATCCTTTGAGGGAAAAAAGAGCACACTTAGTGGCCCTCAAATCAAACCAAATCAGCAGTTGTATAATAAACCTTTTATTTTACTTATTTTTTTTTTTTAGGGTTTTGTCCTAAAAACGGTGCATATGCTCACCAGAGACAGAAAGAAAAAGTGAGAAATCACCCCCCAGGAGGGTTGGCAACACCACAATTTCTTCTCCTCCATTCTCCTTTCAGGATTTCACACATGCACCCAGAGTGATTCGCAAGCCCCAAGGTCCAGGATTCGAACCACTGTCAGTCATGTGGGAGTCCAGAACCTTAACCACCACACCATATTCTAGCCCCTATATAAACTGTTTTATATATATCACCAACCTTGGTGAATGCATGTATGCATTACAAATCCACGGGTGTATTCCATATACAGTCAGGAGTCACCTAATTACGCAGATAATTGCTAAGAAGTGTTTTGGTCATTGTACAAACATCATAGTGTACATACCCAGATCTATCAATAGCCTAATATACACCCAGGTTATACAATATAGATTATATGCTCTTTATGGGACCATTGTTGCATATGCAGGCTGCATTGACTGAAACATCATTCTGAAGCATATGGCTGTATTAAACTTACAATTCACCTAAAACGAAATTATTTGGGGCTGTTTTGTGACATACTCAAATTCCAACACCCCAAATCTCCCCCTTTTTTCTAAAATTCTGTTTTCTTCACACTGTGAAATTCTTACAGTATGTAGACCCCTTGGGGATACCAGATTGGTTATCTGCCTATGTAAATCCCTTAGACTTTGGTCCTGGTATGAGATTTAATCCTGAGTGCCTAGAGCTAAAACAGACAGAATGAGATAATGAACAATGGTAACTAAAGAAAGAACAGAAAACCACCAACGCAAGGAAGTAGCAATACCTGCTTGTGTGTTAGCACCATCCCATGCTGGAAGCTTTATTCTCTTTTCTAATAATAATTGGTAGGGAAAGTTTCAGAATTCCAAATAACAAAGATTTGTGTTTTTCTTAATCCAAGATAAAAAATATTCACCTCTTATATCACACCCATTTTCATTTTGCTGACATTCTGTAACTTGATGGATATTAATAAATATCATAAAATGATCAATTCAGAGATTTCCGGACAAACTTGGCAGAATTCAAAGTACTGAGCTTCAGATGGGCAAGAAGAATATTAGACCTTCTGGGGTGTTATCTACCCAGTCAGAAGAGTTTACCATTCATCCGTCATTACTTGTTTCCTCATTCCAAAATGGCTGCTTGCCATGACAGCCTGCCACGAGCTGCCCTGCAATCGTTCCCATACACATTGCACCTTTGGCAGGAAGACTGCCATTCTTGTTTAAGGCAGTCATTGGTCTCATATTTATGATAATTTATCAAATGTCTTGCTGAAATTCTATTTTCTATGAGGGTATATAAGAGACTCATAGCATCTTTTCTCTATTTGGCAAAAATTAAAAGCTCTGAAATTTCTTGGCCACTTTCAAGAAGAAAGCTTAAGGCAAATCCATTCCTCGTATCTCCTGAAGGGATTGGCATCACCCTCAGGGCCGTAGGCATTCCTGATGCCAAGGTTGGCATACTGAATCATTATTTTCTGTAATCTATTGCATACAAATATGTAAAATTCTGACAGTTGTATTTGGAAATGGGTCCTATTCTAATGGGCAATAGGGTATTCTCAGCAAGTTACTCAATGGTCACCCCACCATCGGTATCACATATTTTAATATATGTTTTCTGACAAATCATCTTGTTCCAAGTGGAATTAAATACATAAAATTAAAGAAGGAAAGAAAGAGAAAGAAGAGGTCTAGGCTATGTGGGATGAGAGCGCTGGACTATGTCAATAAACAAATAAAATTTTGACCACCCATACTAGAGGTGGGTTAACCAGGTCTGAGAGAAAGTAAATAATCTGTGCCATGACCACAAAGCTCAAAGGTGTCAGATTTGATGTCAGGACTTACTGGTTTCAAAGACCATGTCATGTTCACATTTCAGGGATGCATAGGGAAAGAATACAAACTTTGTCCACAGTAATGCCATGCCAAGAAATCTATGTGTTTATTATTTTTCATCTAACCAAAAAGAATTTAAAAGATACCTCTATCTTTACTGCCAAATTATGCCAAAGTAATTCAGCCACACACACACACACACAAGCAAGCATGCATGCACCAGAGATGTTAAGCACTAGGTTAAGGACAGAGAGAAGCAGCATTATGCAGCTACGTTGCTTAATTAATACAACAGAAGTCAACATTAAGAACATACTTGAGAAAAATTTGGTTTTCTGTAAGCATCACATACTCATATAACTAAAAATCTGGCAACCAATCAATTTTAAGAACATAAAATAATGTTCTCTTAATTGTAAGAACACAGATATGGTACTTAAAGTGAAAATAGTGAATCTTCTACACTGTACTATTCAATAAAAATATAACATGAGGCAAGATGGTGACACAGCAGTAAAACACGAGGCTCTCTGAGACTGTTCCACGTGGGAAGATTCTGGGTTTACATTCAGAGACCTCCCTGAATATGCAGAACACATGTGTCTCCATCCCATCAATCCAAGGCTGGCCAAAGCTAAAGCTGGGAGTACATTGTGGAATCAGGACCTTGTTAGGAGTGCTGTCTTTTTGTCTCTCTATCTCTAGCTTGTTGATGGAAGAAATAAAAAGAATAGAACTTTAAAAAATAGATAATGCAATCCACAAATGTCAGTCACATGTGTAATTTCAAATTTTGTAGTAGTCATAGTAAAAAAGTAAAAATAAACAAGTGAAACTAATTTAAAATGTACATTCTTATTAATGTGTCCCAAATACCATCATTTTAAACTGTAATCAACCTAAAAATGTTAATGAGGCATGTTCCATTTTTAAATAAGTCCAGTGCGCATTTATGCTTAAAAGACATTTCAGGTGGCACAAGCAATAAAGAACCACTGCACATACTGGAGCCCTGTGAGAAAGCCTAGGGTTTGAATCCCAGGTTGACTGAATATGCTGGGTACACCCATGATCCAAGCTGCATAGGAGGATTGTGACATGATAAGACCTTGTCAGGGGTCTCTCGCTCTCTCCCCATGTATCTCACTCTCTCATCTTCATGAAGTAAATATGATGATTTTCTTAAAAAGTTAAAAAATGCCCATTAGGAAAAAAACTATGCATAGATATTCTTTTCTTGCACCAAAATAAATTTATACTTAAATTCCTTTTTCTGTGAACATTTCAAAGTTCCCTCATAACTAATCAAGCTTAAAAAAAAATCTCAGTTCAGACTAGTTACATTTCAAGTTCTCAGTAGCCACATGGAGCTAAGGGCTACCATGATGAAAAACACAGCTCTATACCATGCTCACAAAGAAAGAGCTACACAGGACCAGCAGTTAGTGTAATGGCTATGTCCCACGGTCAAGTCCCAGACCCTGTGGCTTAAACTCACGCTGGGCGCGTGTGCTTGCGTGTGCAAGATTCTGAGAGGAGACTGGAGAAGTGATTGCAGAGTTGCAGAGTGGCCATCCCCCCTGGGGCGTGATTTCTCGCTTTCTGTCTCTCTGTCTCTCTCTGTCTCTGGCAAGTGCACATGCCCTATAGCAAAAGCCTCTTAAAAGAAAAAAAAAAAGCTACAATGTGTGTGTGTTCATACATCAGATTAGTATTTACTATTTTTCTCTTTAGTCTTCTTGGTTCATAAGTAAAGGATCTAGACTGATGAGAAAACTGGTGAGTACAGGGCAACTAGAAAGGCTAGAGAGTGGTTTCAAAGATAAGTGTAGGGGGAACAGGGGGAACCAGCAGTTAGTGTAATGGCTATGTTGGTGGACTCCCATGTAGGTGACTGCGGTTCGCGTCCAGGACCCGGTGGCTTAAAACTCATGCCGGCGCGCGTGTGCGTGCGTGCGTGCCCAAGATCCCGAGAGGAGAATGGAGGAGAAGGGATTGCGGCGTGACCATCCCCCCTGGGGGGTGATTTCTCGCTTTCTGTCTCTATGTCTCTCTCTGTCTGGCAAGCGCACGCGCCCTATAGCAAAAACCTCTCAAAAAAAAAAAAAAAAAAAAAAAGTGTAAGTGTAGGCAATGTCAACTGACATCCTAAGGACAAAGGTAGTCCTCTTACTAGTAAAAGACTTGCATAAATGGGTGAGATGAACAGAGGAATAAGAAGTCTCGAGTCAGAACTTCCTGCAATGGATTGACTTTTCTATTTTTTTTTTTTTTTTTTTTAAGAGGTTTTTGCCATAGGGCGCGTGCGCTTGCCAGACAGACAGAGAGAGACAGAGAGACAGAAAGCGAGAAATCACCCCCCAGGGGGGATGGCCACACCGCAATCCCTTCTCCTCCACTCTCCTCTCGGGATCTTGGGCACGCGCACACACGCGCTCGGCGTGAGTTTTAAGCCACCGGATCCGCGACACGAACCGCGGGCGACTACATGGGAATCCAGCGACATAGCCATTACGCTAACTGCTGGTCCCATGGTTGACTTTTCACATACCTGAGAGTATCAGTGAACCAAGAGGAGGGGAATGTCTGAGAGTCTTGGAAGACAATACGTCTCCACCAGTAGTGAAGCAGAGCTGGGCATATACACCTGAGGCTGAACTGTGCATTTCGAAAGATTCAGGCACTGCTCAGGTTCATGAAATGAAACCAATGGCTACCTCCAAATCTTTGCTGTTAATTATTTTGGTTTACAAAGATTTCTTTCCAGAAAAAATACAACATAACAAACAAGAACAAAATGTACAGGAAAAAATAGTAATAACTGAAGAAGAACGAGGAAAAGAAGAAACAGCATCACGAATCAACAGGTAAAAGTGCATTATTTTATAAATGTCAGTGAGAATAAGAATTAGAAAAACTCTGAACATACCAAAGTGTTAAACCTGATTTTTTAATAAAACAGGAGAGAGCTAGAAGAAAATGTCAGAGATATCAATATTTTTCCAGGATAAGAAAGACTTTCTTCTAAGCATAAAATTGATTAAAGAAAGCCATTTAGGGGTGTGAGAAATAATGAATGTATTGTATCAAAAATAGAACAGTTTTGAAATTCAACAAATATCACAAGCCAAATCACAAAGAAATGATAAACATGAACATGTTTAATACAAATATATGTTTTTTCAAATAAATAGCAAACATTTTAAATTGAATAAAAGACAAGCACATTTCACAAAGAAAACAATGGAAAAGTAGATGAAGGGCATGAACATACAATAATCTAGCAGAATTCAAAAGAACTGAAAATGGAAGTACAATGCTTTACAAGTAATAAAAAATAAAAGATAGCGTAAAACATTCTGTGCATGTCGAAATCCACCTACAGGGTGTCTGTTTATCATAGCATTATGTTCTAGTAAAACACATTAAAAAATGAGAAAATATTCTGTGCTAATGAGAGAACAACTAGTTCAATTTTTAAAAATTCTCTCTTAGAATACATTTACATTACAGTATGTGTCAATATAGTTACTGACATGTTTTTGATATGTAGGGAATAGGAGAAAAATTCAGTCTACATTATGTGACTTAATTTTAAACTTAAAAAAATGGAATACACACTCATCTATACTGAAAAGATATTTTTAATATGTGCTCATTTTAATAAAATATATAGATTAGATGCTATGAAGAATATTTGTTTATGTGGTTGTATGTATATAGATTGATTATAAACGCATATATGTTAGTATATGTACATATACTGTATAGAAACATAAGCATATTAAGGAAACCTGTATGTAGAAAAAAGCTTGAATAAATACATTAAATGTTTACCATTTATATCTAGAGAATATAGTTATAAGTTATTTTTATTTTTTCTGTATTTTTTCAGCTTTCAAATGTTCTAAAATAATCACATGTTATTTTCATTATTAAACTATTACTCATAAAACAATTCTAAATATTAGTAGGTGATATAATAAAGTGGGGCAAGAGAGTAAAATGGTAATGTGGTTACGAACAAAGCTAATGGGAACTCTTTTACTATACACATCAAACTAAATAAGTAATTTCTGGTTCAAATGAAAAAAGTTACTACAGTAAAACATCCAGGGACAGAATACATATAAACTATACGACTATAAGAACCTTGAGAAAGGAGAGGGAATTGGAATTATTGGGGTTAGGCTTATGCTAGAAATTAAACTTGTCCAAGTCTTCACAAAGCTTGTGAAAAACAGAAAAAAGGTTAAAGATTTGGAATTGTAGAGACCAGCAGTTAGCGTAATGGCTATGTCGCTGGACTCCCATGTAGTCGACCGCGGTTCGCATCCCGGACCCGGTGGCTTAAAACTCATGCTGGGTGCGTGTGCGTGCGTGCCCAAGATCCCGAGAGGAGAATGGAGGAGAAGGGATTACGGTGTGGCCATCCCCCCTGGGGGGTGATTTCTCGCTTTCTATATCTCTGTCTCTGTCTGTCTGGCGAGCGCATGCGCCCTATAGCAAAAACCTCTCAAAAAAAAAAAAAGATTTGGAATTGTAGAACATCATTGGTAAAGACAAAACTATAAAGCAAGTCTCGTGCAAAGAGCAATTTTACACACGTGTAGGAGATTTATCTTCTCTACAAGGTCTCCTCCTTCCAGAAAGCAATCAAACTCTCTAGTTTCTAGTTTAAATTTTTTTTTATCTAACTTTGAAGACCATGTGTATGGCTGAAGAAAGAAAAATTCTATCAGCCTCTTGGACTTGTAATTCAGAGACACTGGTAACTCTTACTAAATGGATCATCCTTTAAAATAAGACTTCTAAGGATAGAATAGCAATAATTTCAGCTCAGTTAATTTAACTCATTCTTTGCTTGAGTCTTGGTCAAAGTCATAAGATCTTCATTAAAGCAAAGTCTCAGATTAAATATGAAGACACTTGAAAAAATTCATGGGAAATAAAATTAAAGTATGAGTTGTTTTTGGTGCCAAAAATTTTTGAAATCCATGCATAATTTTTCATCATATGCATTTTTCATTAACTTTGAAGGCCATATGTATGCTTTTAAAGATTATTTATTTTTTATTTGACTATATTTACTTATTTTATTTGACCAGAGAGAGACAGAGAAAGTGAGAAAGCAAGCCGCCAGTTCCCGGACTCAACTGTGGTAGGCCATGTAGGAGTCCAGCTCTCTTAACGACCATGCCACCTACTAGCTCCGAAACTTTGTATTCTTTACAATTGAATTTTTTTTTTTTTTGGAGAGGTTTTTACTATAGGTCGCATGCGCTCGCCAGACAGACAGAGAGAGACATAGAGACAGAAAGCGAGAAATCACCTCCCAGAGGGGATGGTCATGCCGCAATCCCTTCTCCTCCATTCTCCTCTTGGGATCTTAGGCACGCACGAACACGTGCCTGGCGTGAGTTTTAAGCCACCGGGTCCGGGACGCGAACCGCGATCGACTATGTGGGAGTCCAGTGACATAGCCATTACGCCAACTGCTGGTTCCCTACAATTGAATTTTTGATGGAAAGAGATTGTGTTCCAGTTATACTAGTAGCTTTTAATGTTCAACTTCTAAGAATGTCCTTATTGAATGACATTCCAGTGAACTGTATACAATTTGAATTTACAATAATTACCTGAATTTTTATCTCATATACAATTTCCTCTCTGTCTTTCTCTTCTACTTCACTTTCATACCCAATTCATGCTTTCCCTTTAAGATTATTTACTCTTTGCACCTATTTCTTTTACTGACCTCAGGAAATTTCATCTGGCTAGTATTTATCCCCTAAACGTAGCCCACACTGCAACACTGAGAGTTGTCATCCTACCTTAGGGTAAGAAAATAATCTTACCCTAGGAAAAAAGTCTTCTTCAAAGAAACATCTCTGTGTAGATAATGTGGTACAATTCCCTTTGTATTGAGGCACTGAGAAATGTCAAAATAAACCAACAGTTTGATTTTCAGCAAGCCCAGAGCCTAAACCTTACTATTAGACCATTCCTAAACACCAGTACCTCTGTGTGCTATGTTGTTCACCTTTTCACGTGAAACAATCCTCTTTCAATTAGATGCAGAACAGATCACAGATTACAACAGGGATCTAGTTAGGGATCCCAATCCTGGTAACTTGTTGATTTCTCAAGTGAACTTGAATCCTCTTCCTGAAGGTGAAATCTGCCTTCAGAGTCCACTGAGCCTTTTAGTCCCTTGAAAGTTCTTACAGTGTCTATAAAATTTTCTGCTCTTAACCTTTCTTGTGTTATAAAAAGCACAGCCACGTTCCTCATAACTATTTGATGTCTTATATAAAACCCTTTATAAAATAAAAAAAAAAATCTCCCCAGATAGCCTCAAAAGAAAAGTTGCCCTGCCGTTGTCTTAAAACGGCATGCTTATTTAATATCGACATGAAGACAGAGCCAGTGCTCAGAATTCCAGACTGCCCATGCTGGCATTGAGGGGCACTGTTAAAACCTGACAGTTGTTAAAATATCCCTTCTACTCCATGGGGAGATAGTGTCAAGAGTAAAAGCCAGAGAGAGAAAATTTTGGCTGGCATCCAAAAACAGTTGTAGAAAAGAAGGTTCTCTCTCCGACAGAATTCTGACATGCTTTCTTCAGTTTTGCCATGAAGCTGAAATCTTTCCTCGGGAGAGATGAGTGTATATATAAAGACAGCACGCGTGTGGTGGGCTCAGGAATTTCAAACATGGCCCAGTCTGACATAAAGGAAAGGAAGGAAGAGGGGGTGCAGAAAAGGCCGCTGAAGTTCCAGAAAGGGCTGTCAAAAGTAAACCATTTCACAGTTTTATCTTTGAAATATTTCTACTGCCAAACTCTTCTGAGTAATCCTAATATCATTTGGACCCAATCCTTACATGATTTTTTACGAGGAAGCTTGTCTGCTTGATTTCTGAAAACTGGGATTCAGCATATATATAATGATATATGTGATCTGCATAATAAAACAATTTTGCATGCGTGTGGTAATTAGCACACGACACATTGGTATCCAAAGAACAGCTAAGAAATGCAGGTAAAATGTAAAAAGCATACCTGGGAGAATAAAAAAAGTATAAAAACTTCTCCAACCTCAAGTGATTTTGTAAAAGAAAAGAAAGAGGCAGGCCTCCGTCACCATTTGAGCTTACAACTCTGTGATGATGGTGGTGGGTGTGTGTGTCCGTGTGTACACACATCAACATATATGAGCAGATAGAGCCCAGAAGGCTCCTCAAGCAAAATAAAACTTTGAAAAAGATACATATGCATCTGTTTTTTACACTAAAAGGCTTTATCTCCACAGAGAAAGCAATTAAAATTTGGCAATCGTCTGAGTAAGTTCATCAATGACTTTAATATCAACAAAAGAGAGCATGTATCTGAGACCTTGACTAACAGTAAGGCTTTAGTAAAACTGTCCTTATTTTATACTTTCTTATGTTTTGGACTGTAAAAAAGCACAAATATTCGAAACTTAAGGTCCCTCTGGAGAACTGTTAATGAATAAGCCAAGAAATAAACCAGGTGTAATTGTTAAGGAAGTTGAAAGTTAATTTCTGAATAAGACTCTATAGTCTTTAAAGGCTATGATGGAAACTTAAAGTACAATTGTCTTGATTTGTCTGTATAGCAAATTTCTAGTCTGGTCTTGGTTCTACCACTACCTAGTTGTTTATCTTCTTTATGGCAAACAATTCCTCTGAATGTCAATTTTCTCATTGGTAAAGTAGAAATAATAATAACACTGACTTCTCAGTATTATGCAATTTTAAATGGTACAATGGACGTATCTTTAGCAGACTATAAAATGCTGCACACATGTCGGTCATCATGAATAGCAGTAATATCTCTGACTCATTTCACTCACAAGATTGAAGAGAAAGGTTATTTCATAGCTTCTTAGATTTTAATCAGTTTCTAATGCACTAATTTCATGGTCATAAAATATTAGAGCTGAGAGAGATCTTAGAAGCCATCTCATTCAAACATCCTCATTTTTAAGGCCCAGAAAGTTTGTGGCAAGCTCAAAGTCAAATATCGGCATGAGCTGAATACAGACTTGTATTTCAGATACACACATCTGGAGTAAAGGCTATTGTGAGCTTGCTAAATGTTTTCCTTGATAAGATTCTCTGATTTTTGTATAAGAGTAGGTTAACAATTCTGACCTTACAGAAAATCCCTACACATTGTATTTTCTATTTATCTGAATTTCTCACAATATAATGTAGAAAAAAATGATCCCATTCAAACAACTAGAGTCATCTTTTAAAGCTATAAATCCAGTCATCTCATCCGTTTGTTTAAACTTTCCTGTTGGTCCTCTGTGGTCTTTATTATGAAAACTCCTCACCATTTTCCACAAGGTTTGCATGCTCTAATTCCTATTGGCTTAGATACACTCATGTTTCATGAAATATTCTCTTCATCAGTGACACTGTGGCTACACCTGCCTGTTTTCTTTTCTTCCAAATTCTAAGAGTTAGGTAATGATTTTCCCATGATCATTGCATGGTAAACCCTTTGTCAATCATGTCTCAGTTTAATTGTCTCCTCCTTAGAAAGAACACCTGTGACCTTGCTAGTCTCTTACCTACCTCCTTACTTAGATCATGGTGCTCATTCCATATGGAATGGTCTTATAGATCTTTTGCATGTTTAGTGTCAGCCTCTGATACTAGAACATCAGTTCCATTAGAATAGCATTCATTTTTTAAAGTTTATTTCTTTTATGAGAAAGACAGAACAGCATAATACCCACACATCCCCGACAGGGTCTTCACACCAAAATCCACCCCCAGCCTCAGCTGGTCCAGGTCACAGGCACTCACACCTACACCCAGTGCACTCAGGTTGATCCTGGACCTTTCCCTTGTGGGTCCAGTTTTCTTATCACGATGACACCACCTGGATTCCCAGCATCTGGCTATACTATTCAACATGAGCCTAACACATAGTAAGAGGCACTAAGCAATTTGTTGATGAATGGAAGAATTAATGAATAGATTAATGAGTAGACCACCATACCTTTTAATAAGAAAGATGCTAAGATGATGACACACATTACTTTCATAATAGAGTGCATTTCTGACCTGGTTTCAACACCTTGGCAGCAAGAACTATATTAAAAGAATAATGTGAAGAAACAGAGGCCCTTTAAAGCAAGATAAAAGAACACCAAAGACCAACTTCACTAACATCAGAATTTCACATTAAATGAGGCCTTAGTGGTAGATTCATTAACTATATAAATTACTAAGTAAATATGTTTTAAATACCTTCCAATATTCTAGGCATGTAGTATATAGAGTAATTAAGGAGTAGAAAGATACATAAGACACCAAGTCTATATAATTTGCCTTAGATATAAGGTATAAATGAATAACAAATTATAAACAGAAAAAGTTGAACAAATAAATATTCAAAATACAACACACCAATATACAAATCAGAAGACTAGAACCTATTTCTGAGTCAAATAACGAGATCAATAAGTGCTATGAATTTAAGAAAAGAGGGTGTCAACTGATGCATACTGGTAAGGTTTGTGTAGAAGGATTGTTATTATTTCTGTTTTCATCATCATTTATCATTTTTAGACAAAAAGAATTATTTAGATATCCTAGTATTTATTTAGTCCTAGGTGCATAAAGGTAAAAGAGTCTACTTCTTTCATTTCATGGCACACAGCTATTCCCTGTCACAGTCCTAAATGACCTAGGAAACTGTGTAGGAACAAGGCATGGAGCTTTTGCAGAAAAACTGAGACATAGGAAATGTGGGCTTTTATGGCTTTTACGTTACCTTTAGGGGCTTCCTGTCTCCTGGGTCACTTACAAAACTCCAACAGGACTAAGGTGTCCAGATGTGCTTACTTAGAGCAGACCAATAGATTAGTATGAATATAACCAGAATGATTTCCTAGCCAGAGTATGAGGAAACTCAATCACTTTATAGCTTGCTTCCACCAGACCATAGTTGATTATACTGTCTATGTTCTCGATAAGAATATGTTAACAGAAATGCAGGAGAGCGTGCATTTTCTATCTTTTCTCCAACATTGTCTTGGCATCTCCCCTGCAGATGGAACTGAGTTGCACTGGAATCTTCTTCTGTTAGGAATCAAAGCCTTAGTTCCCAGAGATACTTTACCCAGCAAAGAACAAGTATCCACAGACCTGGGTCAGATCCCAATTCTCTGCTAACCATCTTACCTTTGCAGTTCTTGGTCCTGCCTGCTAGACCCACGTTAGGGCATATTCTTCTTTACCTCCACTCAACTGTGAGCTAGCACTGTCATGGTACATCTGTGGCACTCATCAACTATTTGGAGGGAGGTTGGATGAATAGATGATAGATGCTTGGATGCATTTGCAACCTAGGCTGTAGATGCATGCATCTGTCAGATGATTTCTTTTTTCCTGATTACCAGACCTGCTCATTCCAGAAGCTAGGAAAAAGCAGTTGAAACATATACATTGACATGATTGAGACAGGTTCAGTCCTACCTCACCATTGCTTAGCTCTTTGAACCTGAGCAAGATCATTAGTATCTGTGAAACTCAGTCTGTCTATTTTTAAAAAGTGGGACTGTACATTCCGGTTAGACCATTAGATGAGAGTTAAGTATGTGATAGAATTAATTTTCATTTCCTGACTGACTGATAGAATTTTTCCACAACCTTGTCTTAAAACTGGATTTTTATTTGTTGTTTGTTTGGCTTTGTTTTCGTTTTCTCAGGCATAAGATTGTATCAAAATGTCTGTTGCTTTTACCTACACATGACATAAATTGTCTTGCTATTTTTTTTTTTTTCCCTCACACTGACATCTGCTGGGGGCAGGAAGCCAGGCAAACCATGATTATGGGGAGCTGTCTTACCCCACATTCTAACACCTATAACAACATACTACTTCTTGGAATAATACATCATGAATACATTTGAAAATGAGATTTTTTATTTAAGTTACTTTATATCCTCTGCATTGTGATGCTTATTTTGTAATAATATTCCCACTCATCACTGTTTATTGTTCTCTCAGAGAGAATTGCAAAATTGTGAAGATGGGTAAGCTATTTATTTATTTTAAAGCTGAGGCTCTCTCATCTTTCATATCTTTCTTCAATTTCCATCATTCTGTGACTCAGGCTCTCTCTCCTTATCATTTTAACACTGCACCCAGACGTGGAGGCCGTGGGGAACTCATCACTTCCTGGACAAGAGCATCCATATCTCACAGGAGCAGAAATGGGATGGATGGTTCATTATCAGGGGAGAAGAGGGAATGAGCATAACATTCAGAACGGCTATGGTAGCAGGCTCCGTGCAAATCAGAGATTTGTAGAAATGATCACATTCCTGCAATCGCCCTTCTCTCCACAGCACGTTTTGCTCATTAACTCATTAATCTTTGTACCACCCCTGCAGTGAAGGTAACTATTATTAGCCTGGGTTTAATAGATGGAGAAATAGAACTAAAGTACAGTAAAGTTCAGCAACTTGCCCAAGACCACAGTGGGAGGTGTTGTTGGGAGTGGGATCTGAGCCCAGCAGTCTTGTCTCCCAAGTGCCTGTTGTAACACAGAGATGCACCCCCCCTACCCAAACCATTAGCATAATGGTTAAGGGAAGCTGTCATTTTATTTCTTGGAGTTGCATTCACCTAAGCTACTGCACTCTCTTGAACACGCATACAGTTGAGTTGTTCTAACATTTACACTGCCAAATGTCTGCATAATTCTTCTCTTTTTCTCGCCTAGCTGTCAGCAGCTGCCCTGCTTGATGGCATGCACCCACTTGGTCAGGAAAATATATTTAAAAAATACTGTTACTTTTCAGGCCAGTGCTACAAAAGCATGGTATTGTCACCTAGTGAAACAACACATTTCTTTCCGAAAGGAAAGGCATATCATATCATTTTTACGCACTGACCCTCTCCATGGATCCCACCCTGAAGTACAAATGACACTTTGGTTTATCAACATGATGGTGATAATGAAAATGATCTGACAGTCAAGATATTTGACCTGTTCAACTTGTAACACCTGAGTTGATTTCAGGAAATCTATAGAAAGATAGATCAGAGAGGAAATCAGTGTGGATAAGGGCCTGCTGGGTGCCTCTCACTGTGCTAGACTTGCCCCAAAGCTGTAAGTATGAGGGGACTTTAAAACTTCATAGGAAAAAATGGAATTAAAGTATGAGTTTATTTTGGTGCAAAAAAAATGAAACGTTAAAAAAAATAAATCCTTGCATAATGTTTCATAATTTGCATTTTTCATAAACTTTTAGAAAACCCCTTATACCATGTGAATACTGGTCTCCTAGCTATATAACTAAGGAAATAGAAATCCAGAGAGGTGAACAGCACTCATATCACTCAGTTGTTAGGCAGAGTTAGGATTTAAACCCATGTCTATCTGACTCTAAGTCATGTTAAATATATTCTGATAATAAGACTCTATCAATGATTGCAATTGAATACACCAACTCAATCTTTACTCTTACAAAAGCAGTGTCCTTGCATTAAAAGCATTTACTGAGCATGAGCAGATGGCTGTGCTAAATTCTTGGGATTTCATCAGCGAATATACAGTTGACTATCAGATCAGACTGTGAAAAATGTTATTCTTGAGGTAGAAACAAGATGCTCCAAGTGAGGTATTCCAACCTAGGCTGCTGAGTAAAAGAATCTAGAAACCGAAGATGTGGATGGGTGCAGGAAGAGTGAGAGTTTGTTAGGATTTATTAGAGTCAAGGTATCCAAGTAGACAAATATGTATTGATCAGCTACCATAGGCCAAGCAATGTGATAGATTAATGGAGACATCCATAGGTGTCAAGTCTAATCTCAGGGCACAGTTGTGACTTGCTGAGGTCAGTAATCCAACTGGTTCCTGACTTAAAGCTGAGTCAAAATTCTGCTAACTTCCCAGCATAGTCATTCCTGTGTATTACGGCTATTTCCTACAAAACACCTAAACTTCCTGCACATCTGCCACCAAATGAGAAATCTTATTTTTCTCTTTCTTGCCCCTTGACTTCTCTGATAAGCCTATTGTAACATGATTAATTAGCCTTTTTTGGGAAATTGTTTTTAACTTTAGAGTTTGGTAGAAAAACTAAATGTACTTTTTTGAGAAATTTTATTTGAAACATGCATTTGGAAATATTTATGCACTTATCTGTACTGTTTAATGCTTAAATACGAAATAATATAAAATAAACACCCTTGAAAACACTACTCCAGTTAAGAAATCCATCTTTTCCAACTATGCTACCTTTTCCTTATCTGATAAATGTTATCATGATCCTAACATACAGCATAGTGCCATTTTCCCCTCTTACAAGCTCAGAGTGTGTGTGTGTGTTTTATTTTATTATTTTTTTAGAGGTTTTTGCTATAGGGCACATGTGCTCACCAGAAAGACAGAGAGAGACAGAGAGATAGAAAGCGAGAAATCACCCCCCCAGGGGGGATGGCCACACCACAATCCCTTCTCCTCCATTCTCCTCTCAGGATCTTCGGCACACACACACACACACACACACACACACACACACACGCCCAGCGTGAGTTTAAGCCACTGGGTCCGGGACTCGAATTGCAGTTGACTATGTGGGAGTTCAGTGACTTAGCCATTATGCCAACTGCTGGTCCCACAAGCTCAATGTTGAACAAAAGTACAAGACACTAAAAATTTGTAGAATACAATTCCACCCAGAAGAGTGAAATATAAAACCATATTGTTTAGGGACCAGCAGTTAGCATAATGGCTGTCGCTGGACTCCCATATAGTCGACAGCAGTTCGAGTCCCGGACCCAGTGGCTTAAACTCATGCCAGGCTTGTGTGTGTGTGTGTGTGTGTGTGTGTGTGTGTGCCCAAGATCCTGAGAAGAGAAAGGAGGAGAAGGGATTGCAGCATGGCCATACCCCCCAGGGGGTGATTTCTCACTTTCTGTCTCTCTGTCTTCCTGGTAAGCACACATCACACATGCCTGATAGCAAAAACTCTCTCAAAAAAAAAAAAAAAATATATATATATATATATAAATGTGAGGTACATATGTGTGTGTGTGCCCCAAATCCTTAAGGGTTGGAGAAATGAAAGAAAAAGGATTGCAGTATGGCCACACTCTACTGTGGAGAGGGGTTCTCACTCTCTCTCTCTCCTCTGTCTCTAGCAAGTACATGTGTTGTCTGACAATAAAAACAGAAAACAAGAAAGAGAGAAGAAAAACAAGAAAATGATTTTTATTTTTGATGATGGAAATTAAATTATCTCTGCTTAAACTCCTTCAGTAACTTTCTACTGAACATAAAATAAAACCGCATTTCCTTACCCTAACCCAGAAGCATGTACAGGATCCGACATCGCCCACCTCTCTGACTTGACCTCAATGCATGCTTTCCCTTGGTCTCTGCTTTCCAGAAACACCAACTTCAGCCTGTTCCAAGAACAAGATAAGCTCACTCTTCCTTTTGCTATTTCAGGGCCATCTCCCAGGACCTGTACATTTCTGGCACCTTATCTCTGAGAGCTCAGTTGAGTATCTCTTTCTCAGAGCAGTCCTCTGTTTCTACCTCCAGTCTAACTTACTACATTTTCATCGTAGAATCTATCATGACCTAATATTGTGTTATTTATTTATTTGTTTGTTTTACTATGTCAGTTTGTCCCCACTAGAAATATAATTTCCATGAGGGACAGGGCCACCTTTGTTTTGTTTGGTGTTATCTCTTAGCAACTACAATGGTACCTGGTACATGGTAGATGCTGAATAAATATCAACTGAATTGTCAAAGATCAAAATGTTTTCTGCTTATTTGGGAATTGAACACCAAGAATAGATAAACATTTTACAGCAGAACTCTTGGTTTGTTTCTGGGAGCTGGACAGTGGGAAGATCCAGACAGATGAAGAATATAAGAAAGACCCAGTAGAAGTCCTACACCAGAGAGTAGGCCATGGATGCCCACCTTAGTGCCAAACTTCCTGAGTAAGAAATGATGAATTCTACCTAGTTCCATGGCTCTCCGCCCCACCTCCACCTCCCTGATCACAGAAAGAAGCTTTTGATTAAACCATCCCCTGCCCTTTCCTTATGCTCCTTGCACACCAATAACAGTGCATAGGGAGTGCTAAGGAGCAGAAGAGAAATGTGAGAACTCAGCCACGGCGAGCCGGGACTTTCGGAGACTCATCCCTCTCTGTGTCCAGTCCTAACTCATGCCACGGCCGTCATCCAGCTGTGTTATCAATGGACCACAGGTCCCATTCAGGGTCAGGTGACCTTGTGAAGCAGAAATAATATGTCACAAAGATACAGTGTAATAAAAGATGTGTGCAAGGCTTGGCTGCCAAGCCAGCTTTTCTAAATAACATTCTGATTGCATTCGATGCCTCAGCAACCCCACTATTCTTGCTGCCCAGGCGCTCTGCAGCCAATATATGCACTGGATGATGAAAAGCCCAGAGACCCACTGGGCAAAAGCCAAATCACATATCGGCAACATCGGCATAAAGGCATATAAAGCAATCCTGTTAAATATTTAGATGTGTAGGGCCCTAGAGCATGACACACACTCAGCTAGAAATGTACTTTTTTTTTTTTTAACGGGAAAACTTGAGATTATAAACCAGTATGATATTGTGCCTTTTAAAGGGGAGTGAATCTGAAAATAATTTGTTGCATATTGACCTACAGGATTTAAATCGTCACCATCAAATCACATGCAGGCCTGTAACTGGGTTCAGTGAATCACAGCATTAATCTCATTTACATTTCACTTTTGTTGTTGTGGTTGCAAATCGCTTTCATAAGCATTTTAATGTTTGATGCTAAAAACAAAAATCTATGAAGATAACTTTATGAGCAAGTATTTTTTGATCATCTACTCTGTGCTAGGCACCAAACTATGCACCATGGGAGATACAGCAAATACCCCTCAATTAAAGAAAGAGCACATATGTAGAAATAGACAGATTATCTCTTTGAGGAAAACTGTAATAGAATAAGCAGATAAAGATAAGATAAAAGTAGAGTTTATCAGCAATTATAAGCATCTGTCACATGCCAGTTATCTTCAAGAAACAGGACTAGGTTTAGGGCTTAGGACTAATCACCCACATTTGTTCAGATACAAAATGAGAAGATAGAACTTTCCAGTGAAGGAATAATTGTAAGTACACTAGTATATGGAAATGACCATTGAATGATCCAGAATATAAGGAAGCAAATGTATGGAAGTAGGTAAGTTAAATGTGTTTGTAGAAAAATTGGGATTTGGGCTAAATTTGAAAGAAAGTTGATACAAACATGCAGGTAGGGGCCCGCAGGTGTCATGGTGGTTAACCTACTGGACTCCCACATGGCCAACCACTGTTTGAGTCCTGGACCTGGTGGCTTGAAAATCACTCTGGGTGCATGTACGTGCATACCCAGAATGCCAGGAAGAGAAGGGATTGTGCCATGGCCACCACTTTGGGGGATGATTTCTCACTTTTCCTCCCATTGTCTCTCTCTATCTCTCTCTGGCAAGTGCAGGAGACTTATAGCAAAAATATTGTTTTCAAATGCACATATAGGGTGCTGGCAGGTGGTGTGGTGGTTAAAGAGCACTGGACTCCCACGTGGCTAACTGTGGGTTGAGTCCAGACTTGCAGCTTGCTTTCTCACTCTCTCTCTCTCTCTCTCTCTCTCTGTCTCTCTTGAGTCAAATTAAAATATAAATAAAGTTAAATAAAATAATTATTTTTTAAAAGTGCATGTATAAGTGAGCTGTGAGAATGTTCAAAAGTTGTTTTCTCAATTAAGAGCTAATTTTTCACATGGCAGACAGTATAAATGCTGGATTACAAAGGTAACCAGTTATAATCCCAATATGTTATAACCTCCCCTACTCAAAATACTGCCTCCAAATAAATGGCGCTGTGTGTTCACTCATTCAATAAACAGAGATAAATATTGAAGGAGTGTTTTCCTTAATGTCGGAAAACAGACATGTGTACAGATAATCCAATTGAGAAGGTAGAAAGTAGGAAATAGCCATAGCACTTAGATGAGGCTCCTGGGAAAAGAATCTGAGCTGATTTAGAACATCAATATCAGTTAGCAAGAGGAGACCAGAATAGGGCATTTCTAATAGAAGAGACAGAAGAAATAAAAGAAACAAGGTTTGCCTCTGTAGGCAGACCATCATCTATGGTAGCGAGTGGTATGGAAGGGCACAGAACTTAGCAGAATCCTCATCTTTCTGCCATGATGAGATGGTAAAGAATGAAGATTGTGTGGCACAGCCTCACTGAAAGTGGCACTTCAGGAGTTAGAAGGGCAAGTCAGCACCAACAGAAGAAGTTAGAATCCAGGCCTTTCCCAGCCTAGCCACAGGGGTAAGCCTTGATACTGTGCCTATGACAAGACTCCATGGATGCTGTAGCTGGGAGCAGAACTGAAGGCTTCTGGGAGGCCCCCATCCTCTCCAACTGAAATGTCTTGAAATGGCTGGACCACACCAATCTTGAGCCTTTCCTTGTCCTCCTGCCCACACACTTGATCATGTTCATCCAGATCCAGAAGATACTGTTCCTCAGTCCCCATCAAAAGTCAAAGCAGAGGTTTAAAAATATCTAGAAAGTGACGAAAATGATACTGAGCTTTATATTAAACTACCATTATAAATACATTTCTCCTGCCTTCTATATTCTTCCTTTCTCCTTTCTCCAGGTTTTGATGACTCCTAAATAAATCTGAAGGCATGGTCAAAATTATTAAAACAAAGTATATTAGGGTTCATGGAATAATTTTTGTTCACAGTGAATGAAAGAGTTATAGGTATACATCCTAATCTTCTCTTAAGGAACTGTCTGAAGTAATGCTTTAAAGAAAAGGGATACTGTGCATAGCCATAGCTAACCATAGAGTGGAAGTATTCACTGGGTCTTTTTTTTTGAAGAGAAACCCTCAAATAAGTGTGTTTCTTCTCTCATTGATAATATTCCAAGGTAAAAATGATCTTATATGGGTAAACATGGCACTGTTATTTTCCCCTGCTGCAATGCCAGAGAAAGAGATTTACCATAAGGATATTAACAGCAAGGGAAATATGTGCTTTTGAGGTCTTATTTGAAAAATCTTTGTAAGGGCCAACTCCTTGACGTGGTGGTGAAGGCACGCAATCTCCATATGACTGATCATGTGGTCTAAACTGGGACCCAGTGACTTGAGAAATACACCCAGTGTGTGTGCATGTATTCCCAAAATCCCCAAACAAGGAATAGATGGAGGAGAAAGAATCAATGCTTGACTATTCACAGCAAAGTACGCTTTCTCCTCTCCTTTTCTCTCTGTCTCTCTCTCTCTCGCTCTGTTGAGCACACAAGTCCTTTAGCAAAAAATATAAAATAAAATTTAAAAATTTCTTTGCCAAAGTCAATGTCCTGAAGCATTTCTCCTATTTTTTTTCCTAGTAATTTTATGATTTGGGGTCTTATATTTAAACTTTAACATATTTTGAGCTAATTTTTGTATATGGTGATATGGTGAGAGATAGAGGATTAGTATCTTTCTCCAGCCTACAGATAACCAATTTTTCCAACCCTGTTTATTGAACAAACTATCCTTTCTCCAGTGAATGTTCTGGAAACCCTGTCAAAAAAAAAAAAATAGCTGAATATATATGTATATATATATATATATATATATATATATATATATATGTGTGTGTGTGTGTGTGTGTGTGTGTATGTATATATATATATATATGTGGGCTTACTTCTAGGTTCTCTATTTTGTTCCAATGATCTTTGTGCCTGTTTTCATGTCTGTACCACGCATTTTTGGTTACTCTAGCTTTGTAGTCAGGTAGCATGATACCTTTGGATTTGTCCTTTTTGTATAGGTTTCCTTTGGATATTCAGGGTTTTAAGTGATTTTATACAAATTTTATGATTTTTTTTCTCTATTCTGTCAAAAATGCCTTTGATATTTTGAATGGGATTGAATCTGGTCTGTAGGTCACTTTGGGCAGTTCTGACGTTTTAACAATAATGTGGAGTCAGATGGTGGGGTAGTGAAGTTCAGTAAGGCTGACCCATATGGCATGGTTCCAGGTTCATGTCCAGAGACATTCCTAAGTGTGCTAGGTATGTGCACATCCATGACTCAGGGTAGACTGAGTCTGAGTATATATTGTGGTTTCAACCCTGTTGGGATTGCTGTCTCTCACTCTCTCTCTCTATGTCCCCCTTACTATTTTAAGAATGAGGTGAATAAACTTTAAAACAGAAAATTTAAATATAGTCAGTTTATGGTGTGTAGGTTAAGGCACTGGATCCCACATGGCTAATTGTATGGTTCAAGTCCTGGTTCCAGTGGCTTGAAAATGAGTTTGGGCACTTGTGTGTGTGTACCCAAAATCCCAAGAGGAGACTAGAGGAGAAGGAATTGCTGTGTGGCCACCCTCCTGGGGAGTGATTTTTCACTTTTCCTTTTCTCTCCCTTTCTGTCTTTTTCTCTGGTGAGCATATGTGCCCTATAGCAATGAATAAGTAAATAAATAAATGGACTTTTTGATCCATAAACACAGGATAGCTTTCCAATATTTTGTATCTTCTATAATTTTTAATAGTGTTTTATAGTATTTTGTAGAAATTCTCCACTTCCTTTGTTAAATTTATTCTTAAGTATTTATTTTCTTTGCACCTATTATTAAAAAATTTCTTTCTTCACTTCTTTTTTAGCTTTATTCTTTCTTTTTTTTTCCTTAGAAGATTTTTATTTTCCGTTAAAGCACATGTGCTTGACAGAGAGAGAGAGAAACAAAGACAGTGAGAGGGAAAGTGAGAAGCCACTCCCCAGGGGGGTGGCCATACCACAGTCCCTTCTCCTTCATTCTCCTCTTGGGATCTGGGCACACACATGTGCCTGGTTTGAGTTTTAAGCCACCAGATCCACGACTTGAACTGCAGTAGGCCATCTGGGAGTCCAACGACATAACCACTTCACCATCTGCTGGCTCCTTTAGCTAATGTTTTATTGGTGTTTAGGAATGTTATTGATTTTTTATTTTGATATTGTATCCTATGATTTTATTGAATCCATTCATCAGTTCCAGTAGTTTATGTCATCTTCAGTTGACAGGTTCATTTTCTCTTTTGCATTACTCCTTCAACTGTTGACTGTGGAAGACTAACCCATTCCTGTACACAGGAGTCTACAGTCCAACCCACGGCATTGTAGTACGTTTGTGGGACCATCCCTAGCACATGGTAGGAAAATAAAATGATTAATTTAATAATTGAATAATGTCTAAAGAGTGAGGGTGTGGCATTTGAAAAAGTGTTGTTTTTAGAGTCAGAGAAAGTTGAGTTCAGAAATGGACTGCCATTGGTATTGAATGGCTGTTGATAAGTTACAGGATTTCTCAAATCCCATTAGATGACTAGCACCTAGTGTAAAGGACCAGAGTTGGCCTGGATGGCATAGATCTAGTAGTGACTGCATACTCTAGTACTTGTACTGGAAAGGCTGAATAACCCAAGGTTGACTCCCCATGCAGAGAAGTATCATGGATGCTGTCTACCACAGGGAAAAAAAAAAAGAAAAAATCAAAACGGTGCCTGCTTTAATAATGCACCCAGCAATTGGACTGCTGCCTGAGTTGACCAACCAAAGCTGCTCATGTTTTGATCCTTTATTTTCATAAACAGACTTGGTTGAAAACTTGAGTGGGATGTGTTTCTCTATAACAGTTCATTCTTGAACACATTTGGGGAAAATGGCCTTTTGAGCAAACATTACTGTCTCTCAGATGATGTTATTCAGGTAATAAAATTTCCTCTTCAACAAATCTTGTGTTTCAGAGTTTGGCATTCTTGGAGTGAGGAACTATTCCCAGTCAGTATCTATCCTTTCTTTGGTTTGGTAACACTATTACTGGCCTAGCACAGGATGTTGAAAAGGGTGAATACAATGTTCAAATTTCATTCTTTTTGTTTCAAAACAAACTATTATTCATGGCCTTCAAGTTTCTCTCTGATGTAGGTTAACATTTATTGAAAATACGCACCCGGGACCAGCAGTTAGCGTAATGGCTACGTCGCTGAACTCCCACGTAATCGACCGCAGTTCGAGTCCCGTACCTGGTGGCTTAAACTCACGCCGGGCGCGTGTGCGTGCGTGCCCAAGATCCCAAGAGGAGAATGGAGGAGAAGGGATTGCGGCGTGGCCATCCCCTCTGGGGGGTGATTTCTCGCTTTCTATTTCTCTGTCTCTCTCTGTCTGTCTGGCGAGCGCACGAGCCCTATAGTGAAAACCTCTCCAAAAAAAAAAAGAAAGAAAGAAAGAAAATACGCACCCAAAACCATGTAACAATCCTATGCCACCTATCCTACTCCAGACAGGTCTTGTGTTGAAACACCTCCAAGATACCAATACACTGTTTCTAAAGCTTTTAATGTGTTCAAGAGTGTGATTGTGTGATTTCCTCAGTAAGATCTGGATGACAATTTAGCTGGAAGGGAGCAGAGCAGTATAAAACAATGACTGTGTGGTAGAAGTATGCTGAGGAGTCCCCATTCAGGGCAGCTGTATCTAAACATTTAGACCAATGATATATGAGTTAATAGTGCCAGGCCAAAAGCCACATAGGATACCAACTAACCAAGAGATGAAGCTAGGTTAGTTAAAGATAAAGCCTAAAATTGTGTATCATTTTTAACTGCACAGAGAAAAACAACTTCCAAAGTTTCTATTGTAGGAAATGTTCCCATTTTCTCACACTGGCTTTCATTATTTCCCATCTGAGGTATTTCTGTAAAAGGGTTATTCAGGCAAGTAAAAAAGCAGAAAAATAAACACTGCTACTGTTTTCAAATTATAGCAACTATCATGGCTGTTAGTAATCCTTGATCGCTCCTGCCACGCTTCAGTAACAGTGTTCCATACACTTCCTTTGTACCAGTAATTCTCAATGTATGGTATGTACTTCTCTCTCTCTCTTCATATATATATATATATATATATATATATATATATATATATGCATAATTTTCTATCATAACCTTCAAAACTGCATTTATAAGAATAGCAATCCATTATATAAATCGGAGGTTCAGTTATCCTTGCAGAAAACACAGAAAGAAAAGAAATTCTAAAAGATAGTTGTAACTGTGCTGTTAAAAATATTGAATCCAGATGAGTCTTTCCTTCTCCCTTTCTTTCCCAAGCACTGGGATAGGATGTGGCTGTTGAGTCTATCAACTGGAAAATTCTTCCTAAAGGGCAAAATGCAACATTATGGATCATAGTCAACCAAAGGGGGAAAAATAAAATAGAAAATTGCCCTCCGAGCTGATAAAAACCCATCTGCCTCCCATGACAAGGCAATGCCATTCTTCACAACCTCCCATCCTGAAGACATTTAGAGGGTCATAATTTCCAGTTCCTTTTTCTTGTATTCTTCTTTTTCTTGGTGGGGGGGAGGCAGGTCTGAAAGGAGCTGGTTACTGGAGACTGAGTGAAGATGGCCTGAACTAATTCATCTTGTGACCTTTTAGTGCCTTCACAGTAAGGTGATTTAATAGCACTTAATCTGTCAAAAATCTGAAGCTTTGTAATAACTGTATATTAAGCCAGTTTTTATGGAGCATTAGCTAAAGTCCTTCTAGTTTACAAAGAAAGAGAGGAAGAAAAGAATGAATACTTGCCATGTTTATCCTCATTAGACATCCTGGACTCCCTAACAATTTCTCTGCTGTGGAATGACTAGCCCCCAAGGCAGTTATGCCCCTTCATTGTAGGTTGCCCCTGGAGACTGGACCATAATAGGCATGACTGGAACAGTGTAGGCTGGGCATGTTACTCACTTTAAAAATAGATTTGCAAATGAGAACTACTGGGAGAGGTGTGCGCAAACCCCTTACTGCCAGGCCCTGTTACTGTTTTGAACCAAGAGTATTTTGTTGTAAAGTGAAAGCCATTATGATTGGTTTGTCTTGGTGTGTATGTTTTTTTTCCCCCAAACCCAACAATCAACTGTCTGAGACCAATTAGGTGTCGAATAATTTAATTCAATGTTAACACTATCTACCTAGAGTCAGAACCAGATTCCAGAAGCTAAAGCACTAAGTCTTAAAAGACTGCCTCCACTTCAGATGCCAGCCACATGTGGGGTCCCCAGGTGATCCACACTTTGGCCCAACTGACCGCAAATGTTAAGGGTTTCCATAATTCCCTCTGCAGTTTGAATTGCTCACTAATGGCTCACAGAAATTAAGAAAGTGTTTTACTTATGATTACTGGTTTATTATAAAGGATACAATTCAGAAACAAACAAACGGAAAAGATAAATAGGACAAAGTTATGAGAGTAAGTGGCATAGAGCACCCATGACCTCTCCAGACACCCCACCTTCTAGCACCACCCAGAAGCTCTTGAATCTCATTTCAGGAGTTTTCATAACCCAGTCTTCAGCCACCTTCTCCTCCCTGAAGCTCAATATATAAGAGTAAAATTCCCCACCCTCCAATCATGTGTTTGTTCTTTCTGGTGACCATTACCATCCTGAAGGTATCAAGAGATGAAGCTAGGTTATTTAGAGATTAAGAGACAGTCCACCCTAAGTCAACTCAGGAGCATAAACTCTGCTGAACGTGGCTCATTATGAAAAACAAAGTGCTTTAGGAACTCTGTGATCTAGAGGCAAAGACCAGAGAGAAGTCAGGGGAAAAAGGCCAAATACATGTTTTATTTGGTCACACTTAGACAGTCTGTGTAGTCTGGAAAGGCCGGGTGACCACAGTCAACTATGCGGGAGTCCAGCGACATAACCACGATGCCCCCTGCTGGTCCCCCAGAAAGGAGTTTAATAAACAATCACTAAGGGATGGATTCAGAGTTCCACAGATATTCTCTAAATCCTAATAAACTCTTCGATGATCACCATGCCCCAGTACACCTTTTCTGTCTCAAATAGTGGAACAGAGATCACCAAATGTTTGCCTTGCAACACTACATATTGATCTCTCTATGGACTAATATTTAGCAAAATGAACAAAGAAAACTAAGGTATTATACATACAAGATTCAAAGTTCCAAATCCAGTAGATGGGCAATGGTACTCATCCTGTCTTCATCTTCACTCATTTCCTTTAGCTTTCTACAATATAGCTTCCTAATTTTTTTTACCTACTTCATTGCAACTTCTTGAGTTCCTTGGTATGTTCCTTCTCCGTGCATTCTGTTTGGACCCTTCGCTCTGTATGTGTATACTTACTTTTGAAAGAGGATCCAATAGTCGTTATTTAAAATACTATCAATGTGCTTAGGCCATGAAAGCTTTTTAAATCTTAAATTAGATTTTCTAGTAAAGGCAAAGCATATATATAAAGTTCTCTCCCTTGCAGCTTCTATGGAATATCTCATATACATCTCAAAATTTACTATCTTTGTGAATAAATTCCTCTTTAATTTTTTTCTAACTCATCAGACAGTAGCTCTAGCTCTTGTGGAGTTGTCAACCACAAGCAGGAGTTGTGTTGTCTCCTTCTTCCTCTTCATCCTTCACATGTAAACCTTTGCCAAATCCTACAAATGCTTCCTTGTCCCAGAAGATGCATGGAATCTTTTTACTGCATGACAGCCAGTTCTTTTTCCAAACAACTGGCATCACTCTCTAAACATCTAATGAAACTTCCTAAAGCTTCTCTTTGTTTCCTCCCAATCGCTCTCCACACTGTTGACAGAAGGAGCATTTTTAAATGTGAATTGAATCCTGCATTCTCCTTTAAAGTTTTCACCAACTTCACATTGCCTTTAGAGTCAAACCCAAATTTCTACTTCTGGCCTGCAAGACCCTACCTGATCTGGAGACCTACAAGACCTGGAGGCTTACAAGACCCTACATGATCTGGTTAGTCCTCCCTGGAGTCCTCCCTGCCCCCTCTTCAAACTAACCAGCTTGACCTCTTACCACTCTCCTCACTGACTCTTTGACATAACAAGTTTATTTCTGCTTGAGAAGCTTCCTTACTGGTGCTGGAATGTTCACTCTGACGGATATGCCACCTGGTTCTTGCACTTGTCTCAGGTTGCATTCAAAAACTACCTCCTCAGAAAGGCCTTTTCTTTTTTAAGTTTATTTGTTCTATTCTTTCATGAGAGAGAGAGAAAGAGAGAGAGAGAGAGAGAGAGCGATGCCCCATCAACAAGATTTTGGCACTGTAATTCACCCTCAGTTTCAGTCACTATGTGTACTCAGTATATTCAGGAAGGTCTATGGACATGAACCCAGAATCTTCCCACATGAATCTGCCTCACAGAGCATCACATTGCACCACAAAACTACCATTCAGCCCCAGAGAGAGGCCTTTTCTGGCTGCCACCTATAAAATAATTTCCATCCTGATCACACTCAAGTCTCTTGCATCATTCCATTCCTTCAGAGCTTTGTCACTATTTAAAATTATTATTTATTATCCATTTTTAATCTTCTCGACTAGAGTAAAAACTACTGGAAATCACCAATTCTTACTGCCTAAACAAAGGCTGTGCATAATAGTTGCTCAATAAATAATTATTTTTCTAGTATTGGATGAATGAATAAATGAAGACATAAATAAATGTTCTCTTCTCCACTCAGTAATGATTGTTTTGTTCAATTAATTAAGCACATATCCGTAATAACTTAGCATATTATTTGTTTATAGAGAAGATTTATTTTTCCCAAATGTGATAAAGACTTGGAAGGCTGGAGAATGTTTCATGTAACTTTCATCCCTCGTGGCTTCCAACACATTATTTGCAACCTAAGAGTTGTTGAGTAAATATTTTTTGAAAGACTAAACAAAAGAAGCAAATAGAAAGCAAGGAAGGAAGAAAATACCTTTCTTTTTATAAGATAACAAACTCAGCATCCAAGATAAACAGCCCCAGCCAACAGCAGCTGAAGCACCTGTGCTCATGGCAAGAACCTTCTTTGCTATGCTTAATACTCTCCCCAGTGGTGCTTCTCATTTCTTTATAGTTTTAGCCTTTGCACAAAATTTGAAGAAACAAAGAGGCACAACTTAAGCCCTCAGAGAAGTGTGGTTAAAGAGTGAGAAGCAGAGGTAAGCGGTGGATATGATTTAAGACAGGTACTTCAGACTCCATAAATTTCCTCAGTCAGCATTAGAGCTGCTTAATATTTTATACAGCATTGCTTGCCTAGATGTGACATCTAGAAAACCTCATAAATGTATAAGCTTTCTCTTTTGATTTTTTTTTCTCTTGGCATTATAGGTTATTTTTGTCCATATTACCTATATTTACCTCCCTTTCTTTTTGCTTATTCATCTTAATTATAAATATCTGCAGTTGTCCTTGATTATAGTTAAAAATAAATTTTAGATCATTATCTTCCCGTTTTCTTTAACATACTAAGGCTAAAATACAGGGAAAATTCCTTTATGTCACTTGAACATGGGAAGTCTGATGAGGCCTTTATTTTTCTCTTACTCTTCAATCAGTATTTACTTTACCACATTGCTGGAATAGAAACAAAGATGAATAAATACAGGTCTATCTGTATTTCTCACATGTAATAGGTGTTAAATGGAGATTTCAAATTAAATTTAACACAACACGAAGTATCCATTTACAAACCTAAGATATACTATATTGTTTTTTGTTTTTTTGTTTTTGTTTGTTTGTTTGTTTTTTATATTCAGCCTTTTTGAGGTATCTTCCTATGTTCCAGGTGGTACATTTCTTAGTGTGTGAAGATGTGTGTATGGGTAAGTGTGAGTGTGTGTGTCTGTGTGTGTGTGAGAGAGAGAGAGAGAGAGAGAGAGTCCTTTTTCCTACTGGACATCAAGTCCCATTGAAAGAAAAAATTATTCCTGCACATTTTACACACTTCCTGCATGCATCCCAAACAGTTTAGATATGTAATAGGCACAAATTGTCGTGAAACATTTCATTACATTAACATATTTTTGCAACTCAAATCAATCTGACTTTAAGCTTCCATTTGCCAAGCTTGGTGAGATTCATTAGCACCAATCCATGCACGATATTATTCTCTGAGGTCTTGACATCAAAATTTGTGATATCAACTTTTTTTTGGTGAAACTTTAAATGATATGGCTATAATAGAATAAAAATTGTGGAGCATATAAATGGAGTAAAAGTATCCTAAGGGACTTGCATTGTTTGGGGAATAGAAATATTCTAATTTATACTAGAATTTAACAAAGCCATCTTGAAAATGGAAATGAAAGAAGCATAGCACAGGTAAGAAAACAGGAAACAGAATGTGATGAGATTTTTATTTCTAATATGTAGGTAATTGCATTAAATATAAAGTCTCCAATTAAAAGACAAAGGTTATCAGATTAAGTAAACAAGGTTTCATTCACTAGAAAAACATAAGAATTCAAAACTCCTATGTAACGAAAATCTTTGTATTTACAGTTTAAATTAAGGTAGTTCTAGGGGCAGGACCATGGTGCAGCAGTAAAACATGACCCTCTGTGAGGCTGACCCCTATGGAAAGGTTTTGGGTTCATATCCAAAGACCTTCCTGAGTGTAGAGGCACGTGTGTGCCATGATCCAGGGCTGCTGGATCATGGATTATGGCATCAAGCTCCTGTTATGAGGTTCTCTTTCTTTGTCTTTCTCATTCATGCCAAAAATACATAAATAAAATTATACTTTTTTAGTTTAAGTAGTTCTTGACTCCGGGCAGATTTTTTATTTTGCTCTGTTTTTTAAAAGAGATATATATTTTTAACAGTTTATATTTTCTTTCATTTCCAAGAGAAGGAATACATGGGAGAAAGTTCCCATATACATACTGGGAAGGGGTCATACTGGGAAGGACCCCCTAACAGGGTCCTCCTTCATAGCAATCCCTACCTCCCAGCTCTTCAGCCAGTCAGGACTTTTGTCACATGTACCTGGCATTCTCTGGGTAGACCAAGATCAAAACCTTAAGTCAGCCACATGACTTCCAAAATTACAAATACCTATACCACCACCTATACCAGGATAGCTAGAACATTTTGTTTTCATAGACAGATTTTGTTTTCGTTTGTTTTTTGTTTTTGTTTTTTTTTTTGTTATTGTTGTTTTTTTGTTTGTTTGTTTGTTTGGTTGGTTGGTTTTTTTTTTTTTTTTTTGCTATAGGGTGTGTGCATTGATGGCAGAGTGAGGAGAGTGAAAAATCACTCCCTTGCCTCAATCCTCTCTCCTCAGGATGTCTGGGTATACATGCAATAGGCTTGGCATCTTTTTCAAGCCATGGGTCTGAGATTCGAATTGTGCAGTAGGCCATGTAGGATCCAACACCTTAACAACCATGCCACATGCTGGCCCAATAGATAGAACAGTTCAAAGTCATATAAGACAGCACATTATGTTGCATGATTGTTGTGTTCATTTTAAGATATTTAGCATTCCTGTCTCTCCTCCCATGAAATACCAAAAGTTCCAGCATGGGGCTGACCCCATAGCACAGGGCCCAAGAACTGGAGCAGATCATATTTGGCCAATCGATGTTCAAATCCTAGCTTTGGCAGCTTAAAAATTTGTGTGATGTGTGAGTGTGCCCCAAATCCTGATAGGATGAAGAAATGGAGGGAAGAGTTTGAAGTGCTCCACTGGTGGGCTCTCTCTCTCTCTCCTCTCTCTCTCTCTCTCTCTCTCTCTCTCTCTCTCTAGCACATACATCCTCTGGCAAAAAAAAAAAAAAAGAAAAGAAAAGAAAAGAAAAAGAAATACCATAATACACTGCCCGAACATCAGCTAGGGAACAATACTAACCCAGTCATTGGCCTAGGTCACCAGAACAAAAACAGGCACTATTGTTCTGTGGTACAAAATGTTGATAAGTTTCACCTGGGTCAAGGAAGCCCAAGAAATCAAGAGCTCAAAGGGTCTCTTGCTTGTTTTGCAAAGTGAATGGAAGAAATTACATTTTCCTTCTAAGGCTGATAATTACACAGACACAGACAAAGACCAAGACAGAGAGAATTCAATTTTTCATACAGTTCCCCAAATGTTGGTCAGATGAATAACAGAAAGGCTTACTTTTGCATGCTATGAGATTGAACTCGAGGAGAGACAAAGGACAGTAAAAAAAAAAAAAAAAATCACTGAAATAGAGGAGAGAACGAGTGCCATATGAAAGGTAATGAAAACAATTGCAAATGGGGTTTGAAAAAGAGAAAGGTCACTCCTATTTTCTATAATATATACTCCCTGATTAGTCATAAGTATGCTTTAAATATCCCATGGATGATTCTAACACAAAGTGAGGGATGAGAATTAATGCCCCATGTTCTCAAGTTGGGGAAAAAGGGTGCACTGATATCTTAATGATGTAATTTTTTCTTATTATTTTATGGCACAAAGGTTTCTACTGTAAAGTTTGTTAAAAATGGAGATTTCTGACCACTAGATGGAGATTCTTATTTGATTCTTCTGGAGAATTATACAGAAATGCTCATTTTACAAGGCCATCAGGGAATTTTGATGTAGGTGGCATGCTGGACTACTTTTCAAAACACTCTTCTGAAGCTACTTGGCACATTTATTCTGATAAAACATAGTTTTCAGTTTAAAGCAGGAGGGATTGCTCCTCTCAAAAAGCCAATTTGAGGATTCTAGAGAAAAATCTCCATAGAGAATGGTGTGTGTACCTTCAAGAAGGAGAGGTGTACAACTTTAGCCTTAATTTAATAGGACATTTTGTCCCTATTTTTTCTTTGTATTTATGACAAAATGCATGCACACACACCAGAAAGAAGGGAGATGAGCACCCTCTGCAGGGTCTCATCATATCTCCTTCCTCCAGGCCTCCAGCCAGTAGGATCCTGGCCACTCACTCATGAGCTGGGCATGTTTTAGGCTGGGAAGACCAGGTTTACAATCTGACTTCTCTTGAAAGGTGTTTCACTGTTGCACCACAGAGCCGGCCCTTTGGTAAGACTCTTCAGGCCCTCTCTGGCACCTGCTCAAGAGCAGGAGGGAAGGAGTCTACTTGGGATTCGAATATGTGCTTAGGAGCATCTGATACTGAACCTGAAGAATGTGAACATTAAGACCTATGCTTTCTTTTGTTCTGGAAAAATCGGAAGATGGGAAAAAGGGGTAGAGAGTGCTGTTCCAGTTTCCATTTGACTGTGGAACATTTAAAAATATTCCTCAGTAGTTTCTAGAGCTAATGCTAAAAGGAGGCTGACATTTAAAAAGGAGGCAAGGGGCCAGCCTATGGCGTAGTAGTCAAGGCAACTATATCCCCACATTGTCGAAAGCATGATTTGAGTCCCAGACCTGGTAGGTTGAAAACACACCAAGCGTGAGTGTGTGTGTGTGTGTGTGTGTGTGTTCAAAAACCCCAAAAGGAAGGAAAAATGGGGGAGAAGGGATCGTGGAGTTTCCACCCCCCATGGGAGGAGGCTTTCTCACACTCTCTCACTCTGGTGAGTGCAGGTACCCTCTAGCAAATTATAAATAAATACATACATACATAAATAGGTGATAGGTGTATTCAGGCTGCCCAGAGAGCTATGAGTCAGGCAAGCTAAGATCCAATAGGAGTGGTAATGAAGGCATAGACCACCATCAGATGGAAGAGAGAGTAAGAACATTTCTTGTGATGGGGTCCTTGAAGGATAGGAAGGCGCAGAGTTAAACTGCAGAAATCTCTTCACTGGCAGAGACGAGTGGTGAATGAGGACACACTGTAGAAATATTGACACTGCCTCTATGCCTCTGAGTTTTGGCCAACTTCCAAAGAAGATTTTAGCCCCCTGCCTCCATGAATTTACTGAGTCCCAATCCAAAAGGAGACAGGCCAAGAGTTAGCAAAGAGCAAAAACTGGAGATCGTGCTGCCATATGGAAAGTTCCTCAGAGTCATAGCTGAAGTTTATACTATGAAAAACTGAGGAAAGGAAAGTAGACTGGGGTTTTAAACTGGTCTGGAAATGTTTAATAATGTAAATTAAGGGCCAGTGTGTGGAGTAGTGGTTAAGGTGCTGGACTCCAATGTGGCAGACTGTGGTTTGAGTACTGGGCCCACCAGCTTGAAACTAACTCTGGGCACATGTGCATGTGTGTCCAAAATCCTGAGAGAAGAATGGAGGAGAAGGGATTTTGGCATGATCATGTCCCCTGGGGGTGATCTCTCACTTTCTGTCTCTCTGGCAAGCACATGTGCCCTAGAGCAAAACTCTTTCAAAATAAGAAAAAAATAACATGAAGTATCCATGAAGTTTGGAAATTTGCTCCCCACTTGGAAGGCAGTTGAGACAGAGAAGAGTTTAAAGAAGTATTTGGAAAAACAAAGGCTTTTTCCTGTTTGAAACCCTACTGAGCTAAGACTCCTCAATAAAATAGTTTACAGCTACTTAATAGAAAAAATGAGATAAAAACTCACCATGAATCTCTCCCTCTAAGAGTCTGGACACTTTCAGCTGTGACGTTTTTCTTAGGCCTCAGTAATTTCCTCAATACTCATTTATTTATTTTTTCCCCAGACTTTGCTATAGGGCAAGTATGCTTGCTAAAAGAGACAAAGAGAGAGGGACAGTGAGAAATCAAATTCCCTGTGTCCTCACCCAAGGGAGGATGGACATGCTACAATCCCTTTTCCTCTAGTCTCCTTTCAGGATCTTGAGCGTGCACACGCGCGCACACACACACACACACACACACACACATCCTGTGTGTTTTTCAAGCAGCTTGGTCTGGAACTCAAACCACACAGACAACCATTTGAAATCCAGCCACCTTAATCACCATGCCACCTGCTGGCCTCCCCCTCTGATTGTAAAGAAAGATTATGAACATCCTCAGCAGATTCTGTGTGGGATCTGACTTTGATTTTCTTTCCAGCCCTGTTACTTTGAAAAACACCTCGATCCCAAGTTCTGAGAATAAAATAAAGCCCCTGAGTAGGCAGCATCTAGCAGCAGCACCAATTGCAATCAATACCAGCTGTGGGGCTGTGGGGTCACCAGATGACTAACCTTGGGCTTTTCCAACACCGAAGAGATTGGACTGGGACTGGCCATCCATTGACTTGGCTTGCAGTCCTCCTGCAGGTCTTGGAGTGCTGAGAGCTGCCTTGTGGGTGGGGAACAATGCTTTACTGTAAGCCTTCATTTAGAAACCTCCCCAGCAGGCTGATGTGCTCCTTTTACAAGAGTTGCTGATGGTGGGCAAGTTCTGCCCCGATCTGCAAATCCACTCAGAAGATACAAAAAACTGCAGAAAAGAGATCTGGGGACAAAATTGCTCCATGAGTTTGGCACCTGAGGATTGCCCACAGACATAATTTCTGGTGTGAGGAGGAGTAGAAATTAGTTAGCAAATACTGTTCAGTTCTATGGGCAAAAGACTTGTTCTCGCCTTACTGAAACTGGGCTTTGGCTATGGGATATTCTGAGTTATCTGGCATTTTTTTCTTATTTTTATTTTAGTTTTTTTCCTTTATATTCTTATTTTTAAATTCAATCACTGTATGGGACCAGCAGATGGCATAATGGTTATGTCATTGGACTCCCAGGTAGTTGAGCACAGTTCCAGTCCTAGACCTGGCAGTTTAAAATTCAAGCCAGGTGTGCGTGCGTGTGTGCCCAAAATCCCAAGAAGAGAATGAAAGAGAAGAGATTTGGGCGTGGTCATCCTCCCTGAGGAGTGGTTTCTTGCTTTCTGTCCCTGTCTCTCTCTCTGTCTCTCCGGTGAGCACATACACTCTATAGCAAAAACCTCTCCTAAAAAAAAAAAAGAAAAAAATTCAATCACCTTATATCATTTACAACATTTTTCACGACAATGAGAGGTAGAGAAAGAGAGACAGTTAGACAGAGGAGAATCCTTGTTGGGTCTCATGCTCTGATTCCTCTCTAGCCCTTCTAGTCAGCCAGGATCATAGGCACGCAGACTGGCATGTGCAGTTCAACAGGGAACAGAACCCACGATCTTCCATGGATCCAGGCATCGGCAACATTTTTTTTCTTAAGAGAGATTTTTGCTAGTGTGCATGCACTCACTGGAGACAGAGAGAGAGAGACAGAGGGACAGAAAGCAAGAAATGACACCCTCCTCACACACACCCAGGGGTAATGGCCATGCCTCAATCACTTTTTCCTCTCTGGACTTTGGGCACACACACATGCACCAGTGTGGGTTTAAGTCACCAGGTCTGAGACTCGAACCGTGGTCAACTACATAAAAGTCCAGCGATGTAACCATTACTCCATCTGCTGGTCCTAATCTGCAACATTTTTAGTTCAGATGTTTCTGGAAAAAGACCTAAAAGATCAGTGGGAGTTAACTAGTTTCTACCTAACTAATTATACATCTTTATGCATCACTTCATCAAAAGAAAAAGACAAACACTGTTAGCAAAATCTCCACTAAAATTCACCAAATAAGCATTTATGTAAAATCGAACACGTTTCATCTAGCTTAAAGATACTCAACTCTAAAACCTGTATTCTGAGGTATCATAAACAAGAATTTTTGTTGGTGTTTAAACACTTACACATACCTACCTGTACTTTTAAAAAAGACATCAATGCAATATTTGAAACAAATAGGAGTTAGCGAGGAATGTGCAATGACCCTTAATATATGTCATAGAAAAAAAAAATCATCCAAATTTAGACCAAGGAGTAGACACTGAGCATGTAGGGGTTAAAACCAGGATTTTCTTTATTTTATTCCTTTAAGTCCAAACACACATATTGCAATAGTTAATCTAGAATAGTCAAGAACTATCAAATGCCAACTTTTATTAAATGTGCACATGAATGATATAAATCTTCAGCGAGCCCAGGGTCACTTTGATCCTTTTAGTGGCTCATAAAGCAGCATGTATCCTCATGCGAACAAAGGAGGCAGCACCAAGTCTGAGGAAAGAGCTGCAGAAGAGTCTTTGAAGGGAGAAAAGGGATGTAGTTAAGTCTTAGATAGCCTCGAATACAGAGACTAGATTTCTCTCTACTCAGTTTGGAAGACAAAGACAATGAAAACTGGAATTTTATAAATGGAACTCATCTTCTGATCTCTCTCTATTGCTGTCTACAGGTTGTGAGCATAAAATCGAATGTTCAGTGTAGTGTCATGATTAAATCAAATCCAGCTGAATGAAGTTTAAGTGCCCCCTAAAAGACCCTCCACCTAAGGTCAGAAACCTAATTATTGTCACCACAAGGGACTAACTAGGAAAAGCACTTGACCCCAGGCTACTTGGAAAGTATTTTAGCAAAACTGGTTTTCTCATTCATCTGTAGGTAACTAATTGGCTTGATAACTCTTATTCCTAAAACCCGAGGTGGCTATATTTTTGTCTTTTTCTTTTAAAGGACTTAACAACACCTTCACTTGCAGGGATGTTTCAGAGATGAGCTCTCAGCTATCTGTGGAAGCTGTGTGACAGCACAGTAAGTGAAGGTCAAAACTGTTACACAGGCTGCTGGCCACTTTCGCATTGCTTATATGTAAATATGGAATAAACAAGCCATTTTGCCTCTGAGGGCCCAAAGGAGGAGCGATGAGATAGTGAATTTAGAATGCCTTGTGGTGTTTTTCAGAAAGACAGTTTACTGAGGCCAGGGCATAAATATTATTGTCGTTATTATTCTGATGCCTACTGAATAAGGCAGCATTGCCGACAGCGGGTTCTGTCAGTAAACTCCCTCTAGAGATCCAGCAAGGGTCCGACAGGTGAAAGGGCACACTTTTCATTAGATAACCCCCAAGCAAGGTTTGGAAGCATGAGTTTTTAATAAGATGAGCCTTTTCCTGTCTAAGTTTTCAGTGTGTTGACATAGCTACACTCATATTGCAATTTCAGAATACATGCTTCAGGCTGAGCTCTAGCCTCTACTAATCTTTAAGAGGAATTGTAGTAAGGAGCATATCATTACAAAGGCAGCATTCCTTTGGTCAAGGCATTCAATACTTCTGGCAAACATCCTATTAGGCAAGAAAAGAATTGATATGTCGCTAACTTTTTTAAAATGGAAAAACTTATTACTATTTTTTTGTTTCCATCCACTAATTTAACTACAGTTTTAAAGTTCATTTTATTTTTAACACATGAAATGGTCTCTGCCACCATCGCTTCTGGTAGAGGAAACGAACAAAAGAACATGGAAGAAAAGTGGAGAGGTTTTCTTTATGTTTTGTATACTAGGTTTGAAAGAATAACATGATAATAGTAAATGTTTCATAAAGTTGTCATCAGAAAATAACTCAAAAGGGAGAAGTCTGTGAAGCCGTGTATTTCACTGTGTATTTTTTTTGTTTTTCTTTACCGTGACATAAAAATACACATAAGTGTATAAAATTTATCAATAATTGATGATTTAACACAAAACAATTATATGGAATCACTTCCAGGTAAAAACAAAACAAAACAAAAAATAAAACCTCTCACCTATTCTAATCAGCACCCTCTACTACAGTTATCACTGTGCAGGTTTAAAGGTAATCACATTTTAAAAATTTCTTTGTACTTCTTTTCATTTATATTTTAAAATCTATGTAGCTGGGGAACCAGCAGATGGCATAATGTTTACGTTTCTGGATTCCTACACGGCCTACCATGGTTCCAGTCCCAGGCTGGGTGGCTTCAAACTCATGCTGGGCATGTGTACGTGTGTATCCAAAATCCTGTGAGGAGAATGGAGGAGGAGGGATTGTGATGTGGACAAACCCCATAGAAAGTGATTTCTTGCTTTTTGTATCTCTGTCTCTCTGTCTCTCTCTGGCTTTATTTATTCAACGTAGCTAGAGTTTGTTTTTTTTTTTTTTTTTTTTTTGGAGAGGTTTTTGCTATAGGGCACGTGCACTCACCAGATAGACAGAAAGAGACAGAGAGACAGAAAGCGAGAAATCATCCCCCAGGGGGGATGGCCACGCCGCAATCCCTTCTCCTCCATTCTCCTCTCAGGATCTTGGGCACGCACGCACACGCGCCCAGCATGAGTTTAAGCCACCAGGTCCAGGACTCGAACCACGGTCGACTACATGGGAGTCCAGTGACATAGCCATTACGCTAACTGCTGGTACCCCTAGAGTTTTTAATAGGGGTCAGTCATGTATACATACCCATGTAACTACTCTATTTTTTTTTTTTTTATGAGAGATTTTTGCTATAAGGTTCATGCACTTGCCAGAAAGGCAGAGAGAGACAGAGAGACAGAAAGTGAAAAATCACCTCCCGGGGGGATGGCCACACCACAATCCCTTTTCCTCCATTTTTTCCCCAGGATCTTGGGCTTGCACATACATGCACTCAGTGTGAGTTTTAAGCCACTGGGTCAGGGACTAGAACCACATTCAACTACATGGAGTCCAGCAACATAACCGTTTCATTATCTGCTTGTCCCTGTAACTACTCTTAACAATTCATTTCCAGCCCCTCCAGAGTTTACACTCTGGCCCAAAGTCTTGGGTATACCAAAACAGGCGTCCACTATAAATTATATTGGTACCATTAACTACAACGCGTGGCCTGAAGTATACAACACTCTTATCAGTCAGGGGTGAGTAAATGGAGTTACAGAGATCTAAGATCTTTGCACTTCCATGGAAAATGGTAAATTAAAAAAAAAAAAAATGAAAGATTTGTATAATATCACTCCGCAGATCCCCTAAAAGTCATCATAATCAACAGATCATTTGGTACTGTCTAAGGAGGTTGTATCATGAGGGCAGCTGACTACAGTGGGTTGGTAAGTGAAAAATGGAGAGGGCCAGAAAGGTTACTAAGCATGTGCCTTTTCCTATAGTACAGGCATGCCAATCCTTCCAGCATGCTCATATCTTGAGTGTGAAATTCTGTCTTCTGGGGAAAAAATATCAGGACAGACATATTTGTTTCTATCGTGTGTATAGTAACATGTGGGCAGGGGTGCAGAGGGTAAGAAGGAGGGTGGACGTTAAGAGGTTTACTTGGCTGCCACCAAGCCATTGAGGGCACCCAGAGGTCATCCTGAGTCTAAGAGCAAGGGTAAAAAATGAATTGACAAAAGACCCCACAGGATTTTCAGCCCCATGCACCTAAATCATTGCTTCCTGCTGAAAGTTGTAGAATGTCAGGATAAACATTATGAAGTAAATATTGCACACAATGGGGAGGGAATTAGCTGTGCAGTTCCCATTAATGCTAATGAGACTTTGGTGGTTAATTTCCCATGCCTTGTGCTGAATATTTGCCCCAATTAGTTATGTCAAGATTGTGCCACACTCCGACCAAGTTTCCACATTGGAGGAAGGGTGTCGAGAGGAGTGGGTAATTGTCCTCATCCTTCCTTTCAATTTCAGATGGCGAAGGCAAGGCTGGAGTCATCTAATCATATTGTTTCCTTCTTGGGATGAAAAGCCTCTGAGAAAAGAACACTTTGCCAAAAGTTTTGAAACGTATAACCCCTTGGAAATCATTGTTTTCATTAGTAAGCTACCTGCTGGGGCATTCTCTTATAGGAGACGGGTTTATTTTAGTTTATTTATTTCACTCCAAAGAATAATTTCATCTCTATTCTCATTAGACCTACAGTTTGGTTTAACATCCCTATTACTTCCATGATGATGCTCCAGATAATAGGAAATTAGAGGAGATGTAGGAGTGATTTTTAGAGGAGCACAATCAGATGGATCAGTCCATAATAAGCTTTTATTCTTGTGTACAAAAAAGAGTTTTTGCATTTGTTCCAAATAAGTGTTATATATCTCATTTATGGCACCTTTCTCACATCTGCCTTATATATTGTATGTATTTCTCTTATTTTCCCCTAGATTATAAGCTCCCAAGGGTTGGAACAGTACTTCACAGTTTTCGTTTTGCTTTGTTTTTACTTCCCCTACTAATAGCTGGCAACACAGTCGATATTTAGTTGATACTTACAAATGAATGAAAATATAACACACGTAATAAATATGGGCGCGGAATAATATAAGATAGTTTCAAATATTCAGCAGAATTTTCCTTTATATCAAATCTCAGGATACATAGAGTCACACCATATACATTTTCAGAGTCTCCAAAAAATGTTTAGCACCTGAGAATTGTCTTGGAAGTAAGAAAATACCAGGCTGTTTGAAATAAAAATCAAAGATAGAAAGAAGGGGGAGAAAAGAGGGGAGATTTTTGCCTTAAGCTTTTGAGAAAGACATATGGAAATGAGGAGAAATCCAATCTCGTCTTTGATTTGATTTCTAGGCTTTTGTGAGGCAAAGAGGGGCTAGTGCATCTCTAACAAGGGCCACCCTGACAAGTATCCTGCAACAGAGAGCAGGCACACCGCGAAGCCCTAGGTGTTGGGGAAAGGAGTTGATGGTATAAACTCAAGCAGGCTGCCTTGAGGCTTTTTACATTTTGAACATCCCTATTAATCCTCATAGCACTTCTTTAGGAAGGAAGTAGTTCCTGTAGATGTGAAAATGCAATCCTGGTCATGAATTAGAAAGGAACTTTTAAATGTTCTTTTTTTTTTGGGGGGGGAGAAGTTTTTGCTATAGGGTGCGTGCGCTCGCCAGACAGACAGAGACAGAGAGACAGAAAGCGAGAAATCACCCCCCAGAGGGGATGGCCATGCCGCAATCCCTTCTCCTCCATTCTCCTCTCAGGATCTTGGGCACGCACGCACACGCGCCCGGCGTGAGTTTTAAGCCACCGGGTCCGGGACGCGAACCACGGTCAACTACGTGGGAGTCCAGCGACATAGCCATTATGCTAACTGCTGGTCCCGGAACTTTTAAATGTTGACTGAAGTACAGAAACTACAGACTAGTCATCATTATGCATCATGTCTGCAACAAAACAAAACTCAGCTTAAGCATTCCACTGAAACCTGAAGAAAGTAAATCCTAAAAACTATTAACGAGTAAAAGAAGATAAGCAAAGTTAGTAGTACAATATTGCTCCTTATAAATGTAAGCTATTTAAAATGTCACTCAGTCTTCGGTCAAAAAATACTTGATAAATATGGGTTGAATAAATGAATTTGTAATCCCAAATTATGCCATCCTAGATTGGTCTTGTGTCAAAACTTCATAAATAGGTTTAGAAAAATGAACTTCCTGTTTAGCAATTTACTAGCGCTCAGAAAGAGGCATATTCATGTCAGAGCCATCAGACTTCATTTTTTGTATTGAACTCCATAACATAACCTCAGTTTACCTTTCTCTTTATCTGCAGCAATGGGCAGATTATTCATATAGAATGCTTCTTATGTGCTAAAATGACACACAAAACATCTTTTATGTATTAACATTTAATCCTCACAATAACGCTATATAATGTAAGTATTTTTATTATTATTTTACAAATGCAGAATCTAAGGCACAGTAAGTCTTGGCAACATGTTCAAAGTTACTAGTCATTAGCAGGGTCAGAATTCGAACCTAGAAAGCCTAGTTACACAGCTTGCTCTTTCTAGCTTCACTAGGACATAACTTACATACAGTATGGGCTTAATTATGCCCTTTCCCATAATTCATATGTTAAAGTTCTCACCCCCATTGCAGTAGAAGTTGATTATATTTGAAGATAAGGTCTTTACTTTATGGAGGAGATTATGCCGAAAATGAGGTCATTAGGGTGGTGGACCTTCTAAGAAGAGGAAATTTGGATGCAGGTACAGAGGAAAGATCTGTAGACAAGAATAAGGCCATGTACAAGTTAAGGAAACAGGCCTAGAATAGATCCTTCCATTACAGCCTTAGAAGGAAACAACTCTGTCAACATCTTGATTTCAGCTTTGCAGCCTCAATCTATGAGAAAATAACTTTCTTTTTTTTTTTTTTTTTTTTTTTTTGGAGAGGTTTTTGCTATAGGGCGTGTGCGTTCGCCAGACAGACAGAGAGAGACAGAGAGACAGAAAGCAGGAAATCACCCCCCAGGGGGGATGGCCACGCCGCAATCCCTTCTCCTCCATTCTCCTCTCGGGATCTTGGGCACGCACGCACACGCGTGAGTTTAAGCCACCGGGTCCAAGACTCGAACCGCGGTCGACTACGTGGGAGTCCAGCGACTGCTGGTCTCAATAACTTTCTATTTTTTAAGACAGTCTGTATGACTATCACAGCAGCTTTAGTAAACAATTATATATACCATACACTTTAGCTATTTAGTGTGTACAATTCAATAGTTTTAGTATATGCACAGAGTGCTGTAAGTACCACCATAATCAATTTTATAACATTCATCACCTCCCCCCCCACAGACCCCATACCCATTATCTGTCACTCTTCACCCTTACCCCCTGACAACCACCAATTTACATTCCATGTATAGATTTGCTTATTCTGGTCATTTCATAAAAATGAAATCATATGACATGTGGCTTTTTGTGTCTGGCTTTTTTCACTAATAGTCCACTTTCTTAACCACTTTCTTATTATGCTATAATATCTTCCCACGTCATTGTTGTTTTAATCAATATGTGACAATAGATTTCTAACAATTAATGTAATTCACATAACTACTCAACAACACTCTGAAGCAGATTATTTTCAGACAAATCACTGGAATGTATAACTACATAAAGAGTGAGTGGTGGTGAACTCCAGTAAATAAATTGCACCAAGAAATAAAAATGTCTTATATAAAAATTAACTGAGAAGATGTGGCAACTTTTTCTTATGAATTACATTACAGTCTTGTCTGCATTTGTAGGGTCTCTAAATGACTCCAGAGCATTTAAATGGCCCTCTCCACATTCAACATATATCAATCATGTAGATGGAAAAAAAGAGACACTTCAACCCACCATTTAAAAAAGTCATTTTTTCGAGAGCCTCCTGGGAAACAGAAAATACTGACTAACTGTTCATTTAAAAAGCCTCAGATGTACCTGGAGCACCTCTACCTCTGTGATGTGTCTCTCCTCTAAAATCTAGCATGTATAGATTAAGGGATGTTGTAGTTTAGAGGGATTAAAAGCAAGGTACTCGGTCAGGCTTGGTGCTGGACTGGAAAAAAGGCAGAAAGAAACGGATAACACTCTGATTCTCAATTTCGGTTTAAATCCCACTGACTCAACCTTGCACCAAAAGGCATTCAAGTATGATAATGTTCCCAGAAGATACTTTAGTCATTTGTTGAATAAGCATGTTTCTGGAGACATGAAGTGGTCTGGAGTATACCTAGGAGGGGCCTTGAGATCTGGATTGAAGGGTTTCTGGCATCTGGGAGTCATTTGTGAATTGAAGTCTATTCTCTCCACAATGCAGTAGAGATTAATAGGAGAATTTCAAAAATTCATTCCGGAAGGAGAAATAGATATTGGCATGTGTAGAAGAGAGGAATGAAAGAGCAGGCAATTTAGAGAACTCAGCCATATTGCTTTGATTAAAACAACCATTTTGAAATACATAAATGCAAGTTTAACACACAAATACTACTTACTATACAAATGCAATTTGACCTTAGCTCTGTGCTCGGTACTCAGTGCATGTTTGCTGTGGCAAGGAGAAGGAGCAAAGCCTAAAATTTCTAAGACAGAGTCCTCATCTTCTACAGGTCACCATTGGCTTGAAGCTGTGGCTGTATACAAGTGAATCAAGACACAATACAGATGGCGTGTGGATGAGAAATACATAGTTCAGATTGTGCTGCAATAGGACCTCCTGCCTTTGTCTTTTTTTTTTTTTTTGAAGAATGTTGCTTTTAAAAAATTACTTATTTTTGTTTATTATTATTTAAATTTGCTATAGGGCACATGTGCTCACCAGAGATAGATGACTGAGAGAGAGAGAGAAAGTGAGAAAGTAAGCCACTAGCTCTAGGACTAGAACTGCAGTTGGCCATGTGGGAGTCCAGTGCCTTAACCACCATGCCACCTGTTGGCCTCATCCTTTGTCTTTATTTATTGTTACTTCCAGTTCCCTTCCTTCCAAGCATAGATTACAAATTCTCCTACATATGTGTCTGTTACAAAAACTGTCTCCCTTAAATTATAAACAAATAACTATATTGGACTAAATTATCATTTTATTAATATTTCAATTTTAAAAGCTTACTTATTGATTAACTCATTTATTAAATATCAAGAGATAGAGAGATTGCTTGGGGCAGAGTCTCACCATGTCAGAATCTTCCTGCCTCAGCCTCCCAGCTAACTAGGACCACAGCTGTGCCCACCAAGCCTTGTCTGTTTTAGGTTGGGTCAGGAATTAAATCCAGCTCTTTCATGTAGTCTCAATCCCTACATAGCAGCATCTGAGCAGCATGTGCCACTGTGGCTGAGCATTATATTTAAATTTTAGGAGTACTACATCTGAGTGTGAAACCTGTATCTAGATTCAGAACACCTGGTGAAGCTTGGTTTGGTGTAACTGTAGGTGAGACACATATCCCAGAGAATTCTGACATGATTTAAGTGAGCCTGCAAGTCATGAGGCTCTAATCCCATTAGCAAACCTGTAGAAGAAAAAAATTAAATCTAGAACACAAGATACCAAGTAAGGAAGAGTCGTTATTATCATCATACAATCTAAAACAGTACATCTCCCAGACCTTACAAGGGGAACAGTTTGCCATTCCCGGGCCACAAAATGAATGCCAGAGCTGCACTTTCTAGTACTATTACCTTTTCTAATCCTCATTCTCAAGAGACAATGGAACCACTTCAATAAATGGGCCTCTGTTGAATTCCTATTACATAATCTTGCCCCTTCTAGACACCAGGCCAGATATAAGCAGGTGAGAAAACTCTCCAGGAATTTGAGGATTACATAAATAGAAGAGAATCACATTAAAATACCAAGCCGGAGAAATGAGTGGGCCATATAAACTTGGGATTCAATCAGAGAAAGCTGTAGAGGGGAGGCATATTAAATTTGACACTGACCTTTGAAAGGATCGGGAGCCTCTGATTACAACAGAAATCCCAGTGAAAACAGGAATTTGGTCAGCACAAACCAGGAAGAGTATTGATTATAAGCATGTCTAAATCCAAGTGTTTAAATAATGTCCTTCTCATTTTTCATTGTGTTTGTACACCCTGTCTCTAGCTCTGTCTCAACACCGATGTGTTGAGAGCTTGTTTTCTTTCTCAGAGAGGTCTCTCCATGTGACAGAAAGAACCCCGTTTCCAGTCCTGAGGAGATACAGTCCTTTCTATCTGTGACACCTGAGGAAAGGCATTTTGCTCCTCTACTTTCCATCTATCTAGTCCCTTGAAGAGATGCCCATTGGCTCTGTGTAGTTATGAACACATTTCGTGGACAGAGTATTGGTAACAGAGAGCTGTGGTACCAAATGCCCAGCCCTGAAAACAGAAGTGGGCAAGGCAATAGGACCAACAGTCATAACCCAAGGAATAAGGAATGGGCAATTATCTAATAAAAATAGGAGTAGACACAACTGACAGCTACGCATGCATCTTAAACAACTGAAAAGAAAGAATAGGCAGAGAGAAAGCCTGGAAAGCTAAGAACATCTATCAGTAATACACAATTAAAGGTTTATGAGGGAAATGAACATTGTGTGGGGTGGGGGAAGGGAAGGTGGACGTAGTATAGTCAGTGTACAGATGAATGATAGCGGAAACTCCAAGTATGAGCATCATAACACTTGATGTTTCTTTCTCACCTTCTCTCTTTATGAGATAACCAAATAAATTGTTGAGGAAAGTTTGAGAAAAACCAAAACTAACTAGTTGATCTCATATAAGGGGGGACAGCCACCTTTGTGACATACATGGCTTCAGTGCAGAAGATGAGACATACACATCAAAAGTTGTCTGATGCTAGATGCTAACACGTTACTGCATAAGAAAATTCAATACTCTAAACAAATCTGCCCTTAGAATGAAGCCCTCAGACTGAGGTTACTACTTTGATATTAAGAAATTAGGTCCCCTGTGCTTCCTGTAGGGGTCCCACTGGACCAAGGTTGGCCTCAGATTGCAGCCTCTTCCTCACCCTGTGAAGGTCGAATTGTAGTTCAAAAGAAATTCTAGTGACATAAATTATGTAAAACAACCACTCCAGGGTGTTAAACTGAACTGAAGTCTGAATTTAACTGCCCAGCAAATCACTGAAAAGGGACTATAGCAATATCTTTAATAGGTGATATAAATACTTAGGGCATAAAACTGCCTATTCTACTTATTTCCATTACAACAATCCCCTCCCTCTCCCAGACCTGATTAGGACAGATAAACAGGCTCTCGAGCTTCTGTTTTCTAGGCACATGCATTTTTCCTAAGTTTACCACCTTCTTCCACAATACTCAAACTTATTTGTTCGACGTCTATCTGAGACTCACATCTGGAAGGGCAGGAGCAGCAGACAAGACCTACTGTTTTTGCACAGGATACTTGGATTACTAAGGTCCATAAATTCCTTTGCCCACCATTTCGGGCTGATATAAAATCTGTCAAAATCTATTTTGGTCCTAAGTCATCCTCTAAGCTCCATATCCCCACTGCCCAGCCCGATTCCCACCTTTCTTGATGACCCCTGAGCACATGAATCTGTCTATCTTCCATTCTGAACATTATGGGCTACTTGTGTGATCATTTTCCTTATCTGCAGCTCTTCTCCCCAAGTCCAATGAATAAAGAATTCCCTGAATCAGAGACAACATTTTATTTTTATTCTCCACAAAGTGCACCAAATATCTTGGGAAGGAGCAAGTTGGGGGCCAGGAGAAACAAAATAAGCAGCATTTTGAAGCCACAGAAATTCAGACTTGGAACCAATTCTGCCATTATTATTTCTGAGCATTAGTTGTTTCTTGTATAAAATAGAGGTAATTTCACCCAACTACTAATTGTAAGAATTAAAATTCAAGAGTGTCTCATTCTTGCTTTCTTTCTCTCTCTCTCTCTCTCTCTCTTTTCGGTTTTCCTTATTTTTACCAGTGTAACTTCTGTGTGCATAAGGACTATTTTTATTATTAATTTGCTATTGGGTACATGTGCTCACCAGTGAGAGAGACAGAGAAGGAAAGAGAGATAAGGAAAATTACAAAGCACCCCAGGGGGATAGTTATGCCACAATCCCTTCTACATTTCTCCTTTCAGGATTTTGGGAATGCGCGTGCGTGTGCCTGACATGATGTTTCTGCTATTGGGTTAGAGACTCCAACTGTGCAGTTAGCCACGTGAGATCCAGCCACCTTAACCACCATGTACCAGCCAGCCGCATAGGATTATTACTAGCAGGTTCAGCTACTCTTTGGAAACTTTTCATATGCTTCCTGCCTTTCTAAATTCTACCAACATTTCAAAGATTTTTTATTCTCTAATTATTTTAGACTTCACTATTTCTGTCATCTCCAAAAACCCTTTTCATTCTATTTACTCCAATAGGAAACCACTTGCCAAAGATTTTTACATCTATGATTTTCCCTTCCCCATCATCTTCCTTGATGGGGAGGGGACATATATTTTACCCTTTTAGTACACTGTCTTGTAACTACCACAATATTGGTCCTTTACTAAAAAATAATACATATTGATGTTAATTAACATAGACAAAAATAATGCCACAATCCATAATGTACCAAGTATAAAATAAGCAATTAGAACTATGAATAAAAAATGTGGCAAGAGCAACTAGTTTTCCAGGATGTTTTTCATACATGATGTTATCAAAACAAAGACCTAAATATGTGAAAGCAAATAATAAGATATTCTTAGGACAGGAAGACAGCTGAGTTTGCTGAGTTTCTCGAGATAAAGGCTTTGTAGAAAAGATAAGACTTCTGTAGAAGTTCAAATGATTCTGGTTGCAAGGATGCAATTAGAAACAGCTTGCAGAGTTTCATATAATATTATTTTTCTATAATACATGGTCTATCAATCAGTTGGAAATGTGTAAAATATGACTAATTCCTTAGGGGCCACTTCCCCAACTTAATCATGGTGCTTCTCGGGTTCCTGTGATCCCGTCCATCTGTGACCACGCAGATAAGCACTTCTGTGGCTACTTCTTCCTTTTTTGTGGTTTCCTATATGTATGATTTTGTTTCTAACTAAATTTTAACTTCTTTTCAGAGAGAGACATTTTCCATCTTCAAAAAACCTTAAACAAACCTGAGAATACAGACAGCGTGCAACACATTTTTCATTAGACTTACTAAATTTCATCCATTCCAAATATCACCGCGAAATCCAACTACATCTCAAAAGCCTGCTATCTTTCAGTAAGAAAACACGTGACAGAGTGCCAATAAAAACAGCAATTTCTTTTCTAACCTCCTCTAGGAAGTGAAACCATGTTGCACAGTAGAGCATAACAATTTGAAATCCTGAAATACAAAGCAAGGCTGCACTCTCAGAAATAAGGCTCAGCCCCCACGTGTGGCATCTGGTTACTAACAGAGGACTAATTCCTGTCCTTGGATGCCCCAGTACACCTTCTATTACACTAACTTAAATGAAAACCCCAAGGAGAGAGCTTGACCCTAACGATTTATCTGACGGAATGGCCATATTAGATCCTTTCAAATCCTTTAATTTGCAAAAAGTCTCAAAGTCGGTGAACCAAACAAATAGCAGCTCTCTCCCCATGCTGTGTAACTTGGGTGATATTTATGGACAGGGAGAAGTTCTGTGTTCAGCAATTTCCTAATCAACTAAGAACAAATGGAGAAAGCAAATCCATGAAATAGGAAAGGGCAAGACCACCGAGCTATGACTTAAAAGGCAGCAGAGAAATGTTAGTGCCATTACAGCGCTGAGCCTCCTGCCCCAGTCAAAATGCATTCATCAGAGATGTTACAGAAGCTGAAACGTGAGGAAAAGGCCTGTGGGTGTGAAAGCTTGAGCCTTTGGCCAGTGGCTGTATGGAAAAGGGCCCTGCAAATCAAAGTGGGCTTCAAATATCAAGTACATGTCTCATTAATTCATTTTTTGTTTAATATGATATAGTTCATCATTGACTATTTCCGGGAGTCTTATAAGTTCAAATACAACAAATCGTTTCAGAATACTTGCTATGGGGCCAATCAGTGGTGTGGTGGTTAAGGCAGCTGGATCCCATGTGACCAACTGTGCAGTTTGAGTCCTAGAACTGGTGACTTGAAAAACACAAAGAGCACATGGGCATACATGCCCAAAATCCTGAAAGAAGAAATGAAGAAGGGATTGGGGTGTGGCCACCCGCTATGGCCGTTGCTTTCTCCCTTCCCTCTCTCTCTCTTTCTGTATCTGGTATGCATACATGCCTTCTAGCCAATTAAAAACAAGTTGAAAAAAATAAGAATAAAATACTACGCACATGTCAGCGTCTAAGAGACACAGGGTAGAAGCCTGAAAACCGAAGAAGGGATAATCCTGATCTTTGAAACATAAAATATTTCAGAAACTGGCTTTCGTTTCTAATTTTGATTGTACCAGTGCCTGTGAATGGTTAGCTCTTTACCTGGAGGTCCATCTCCTCTCCCTCTTGACCTTCAGCACACCTGCATCTAAAATGCTCCAGGCAGATAAACCACAGTGTTGATTTCTAGTCACTCTTCTAAAACCCTGTTTCACATCATGGAATCCTCACTGTTAGAAAAACTTTCTTTAAAATATGACTTACCTGCCTCCATGCTGAATCTTTCATTGTTTCATCTCATCCTTTTATTCATAGTAAAGAAAATAACCTGTTTCTTTTATATAACTGTATTACTTGCAGACTCAGAAGTAGAAAAATATTCTTTTTCTTTATTGCCAAGTAATACATGTACTCTGCGAGAGAGAGAAAGCACTCCTTAATGGGGCTTTGTGGTCATGCTGCAATTCTCCTTCCTTCATTTCTCTATTTCATCAGGATTGTAGGTGTGTGTTCACCTGCTTGGCATGTTTTTCAAGCTGCCAGAATCATGATTTGAACTCCCCATGTGGGATCTGATTTCCTATGCACACTGCTTAGCCACTGTGTTACAGTGCAGTCCTAGACAAGGACTTCTGAATCTATGAAATATACTTGCAGATTTTCTCCACAAAGTACAGGAAGGCAAAAGAACGAGAGCACGTGACAGCTCAGCTCAAGGGAGGGTAGAGAATGACTCTTTCTCCCTGTTCAGCCTACTCTTGTTTCTCATGCAGGAGCTGGGCCCTGGAGGGTACATGTCCTTCATATACGGACCAGCTCTCTACTGACTGCAGTAAGATAGTTATGGAAAAAAGGATAGTCTCCCAATCCCCCAAATTATTTTTTTTCTTCTATTTTACATAGTTTACAAAGGACCCTTAGACAGTAAGAAAAAATTATGAGTTGTCTAGCATTAAAATGCAAAAACAATCATAGAATGAACCAAATCTGTCAATGTCACATTGACCACATTTTAAACTCTCTTTGACGTTCATATAAATTTATTTCAAGTTTATTGAAACCTGTTTATCTCCTTTTCACTTGTTGACCCTTAAATCCCAACTGTAGCATCCTCCTCCTTAGACTTCTTTTTCTATCTTGACTCGATGGCCTTGTAAATCAGTATATTAACTTGACACATTTCAGGGGTGCCAAAGACCCTAGAGTCTCTGTAGAGAGATTTATCTTATTTCCTACTGGCCTCAAATAATTAAAATAGGACTGAGCTCATTACTCAAATCTTTCCTGGTTACTGCCTGCCTACTACTTTATATCTGCTTATTTTTGTGGAGAATTGTGAAAAGGAGGCAAGGGGAATCATAGCCAGGATAGCAGGGTGAAGTAATGAGCTAGGTTTTCTGAAAGAAACCCATACAGGGATAGAGCATAGCAGCCCCAGTGAGCTTGCATCTAAGCAGTTGTGCAGTCAACGCATACTGTAAAAGGTCCTGAAAAAGTACAGTGGCCATTCAAGATGAGTGCTTGTGATTATAAATTATTATTTCTTTTTGAGAAGAATTAGAAAACTCGACAATAGTAGGGAACCAGCAGTTAGCATAATGGCTATGTTGCTGGACTCCCACGTAGTCGACCGCGGTTCACGTCCCGGACCCGGTGGCTTAAAACTCACGCCAGGCGTGTGTGCGTGCATGCCCAAGATCCCGAGAGGAGAATGGAGGAGAAGGGATTGCGGCGAGGCCATCCCCCCTGGGGGGTGATTTCTCACTTTCTGTCTCTATGTCTCTCTCTGTCTGGCGAGCGCACGCGCCCTATAGCGAAAACCTCTCAAAAAAAAAAAAAGAAAGAAAAGAAAACTCGACAATAGCCAAGTCAAAAATTCTCACTCATCATAATATAAAAATCAATGTTATAAATTTAAAAAAAATACTGCAATGAAAGACAAGGAAGGGCCCTGACTGTAAGGATTATTTGTGTTTTGTTTTTTTTTTTTTAATATTTAGAAGGAGTTTAGAAATGTCAGAATATGTAATAATATAGGTATTTCATTGAGGGAAATAGAAGTAAGTCAGCAGTGGCCATAAAAAAGGGTGAGAAGCAGGTAAATACTGACTTAGAGTCCCCATTCATCACAGAGCCTGTCCCACCACCATGGATTCTCTCCACCATGGTTGGCTCCTATAGAGTGTCCAGTGACCCGGAAACATGGTGGAAGAACACTTGGTCCCCAGGGCTAAGGATAGCAACTTGTTACTCTTCTCCTGTCTGAGTTTTGTGGCGAAAGGTTCTCACTCAAACAATGGCTGTCAAGGGAAGTCATGAAAAGAATCACAACAGACATCAGAGTTCCAGAGATATCACAAAAGAATTTTCTGGAAAATATCCTTTCAGGAGGAGTCTTCAAAAAGTTTATGGAAAATATCTATTATGAAAAAACTCTGCATGGCTCTCAAAAATGTTTCGTAACCAAATAAGCATCTACTTTAATTTCATCTTCCAAGAATTTTTTTAAGACCTCTCATCCTATAGGACTGAAAAAGACGTTGAGATCTTTTGCTCCAGTAGTTGAAGTAGTTCCATGTTATACCTGAAGACAGCTAAGTCCCAGAAATATTCACAGGGTGAGTAGGGGAAGGAGAATGGACAAGAATCAGTGTTTTACCTGTCAATGGGATCAAAGATTTCCCACAATGCCACACGCCACCTCTGAAGAGTGTGGCAAGAAGGCCTCCCAACATTAGAGAAACTTTAAAATCAATTAATGTGTTGGCTCCTGAGAAGATATTGTAACCTGTCCAGAGTAATAAAATCAGCAATGCACAGCCTCACTTTCCTCTATGAAGAGCTTGAATAAATAAGACATTTATAAAAATGAGTGGAAAATCTGAAATGAATATCCCAAGAACCATGAAAAAATAAGCTAAGAGAAATTGAATTTTCTTTTGAGTCTCTAAGAGAGAGGCAGCAGTTGAGGATTTTATACATAATTTATAAGGAAAATTGTCCCGTTCACTCAGGTATACAGCGTATCAGTTTGTGGGAAAGATTAAGCAAGCTGTCTTTTTTTTTAATTGAAATCAAATATAGGTATAGAAGAAAATGAATTGTGACTGAGGGGGAATGCAATGAGTCACATGGCTAAAGGCTTTCTGGAGTTTACATGACAGTATTTTTTTTTAACCAAGTAACTTTGACCTTATTTATTGACTAGTATTAAAAAAATAAATAAATAAATAAATAAAAATAAAAAATAAAAAAAGTCCCAAAGCAAAGTCCTGCTTAGTGCTAAAGTTTCCTGTTCTTATTTTCTCTCCATAGTAAGAAAAGCTGGACTTTGGGATAAGTAATACATTCCTCACTGGATACCTATGATTTGAATAGCATCAGTAAAATGCTTTGGGTTGTCTTTGTCTCCTAAAATGTTATTATAAACAGCTCAGTCCTTGGAATTTTTCTTAACCAATGATAACCCTTTAAATTGCAAATATTCCCAGAAACACTGTACTTCTTTCCACTAAGGTGATGGTAACTCCTTCTAAAGTTTCAAATTAAGAGAATTCAGGGGTACTGGGAAAGTAGAAAGAGCAAGTCTTTAAGGGAAAGCCCTGCTATAGTGATGTCACAATTCTGCTCCTAAGACTTCAGGATGGACCAAAAGGCTTGATCCCAGCAATCTGTATAGAAAGGGCAAGTCATGGGACCAGCAGTTAGCATAACGGCTATGTCGCTGGACTCTCATGTACTGACAGCAGTTCGAGTCCTGGACCCAGTGGCTTAAACTCATGCCTGGCACATGTGCGTGCCTGCCCAAGATCCTGAGAGGAGAATGGAGGAGAAAGGATTGAGGTGTGGTCATCCCCCCCGGGGGGTGATTTCTCGCTTTCTGTCTCTCTGTCTCTCCCTGTCTCTGAGTTCTTCCAGCACTAGCAGCATGTGGGCATTAACTTATGTGCCATTCTCATGTTAAATGTTCCTTTGCCATCCTTTTGTGGCTATTCAGTGTATGCTTCTCTGGGGTATACTGTGACTGAAGAGTCTCTATCTTTGGGAGTCCTATAACATTTGCAACAAAGCTATTTCTGCCAAGTAGGCTCAATAGTATTATTATTATTATTATTATTATTATTATTATTATTTTGGAGAGGTTTTTGCTACAGGGCACGTGCATTTGCCAGACAGACAGAGAGAGACAGAGAGAGAGAAAGTGAGAAATCACCCCCCAGGGGGGATAGCCACGCCGCAATCCCTTCTCCTCCATTCTCCTCTCAGGATCTTGGGCACACACGCACATGCGCCCAGCATGAGTTTAAGCCACCGGGTCCGGGACTCGAACCGCGGTCAACTACATGGGAGTCCAGCGACATAGCCATTACGCTAACTGCTGGTCCCTGCTCAATATTATTTTAAAAAGAAAAAAATATGATACAGCACTATATAGTTTCCCAAACCCATCTATTTATGTAACTCCTTGTTTATATAAAACAGAAAGAAATTAAGCAAGGAGGCATTGTTAGGCCAGGTTTACAAAGAAAGAAATAACCACCGCATGAATAGTCACTACTAGTTAACTGTTGTTGAAAATTATTCAGTATCAGGCATTCTTCTGAGCACATTACATGTATGAGCGAATTTAATTCAATAGCATAAGGCAGCTACTATAATTATTCCCATTTTATTCATGAAGAAACTGTGGCTTTAAGAATTTGAGCTACTTTCATAATCACACAGGTAATAGGTAGCAGAAATTACAGTTTGCCTCTAGTTCTGTTGAGTCAAATCTTAGTGTTCAATCAAAACTCAATGGTGCTACCCCTAAATAAGTCTTAAAGAATAGAAGTTGTATTTCTCAATGTCATGGTTCCTAAGTGACAGGGTGGGGACTACTCCCTCATCAATGCACTTTCAACATTACCTGATATTTATGAAAATACAATTTGCTTAAGGAACAGAATGCTACGAACTATTTAGTCCTATACCTGAATCTCCAGGTAACACACAGGCTCCTCACCTAGAGGATTTTGCTTTGCAATGGAAATTTCCTCCAGATCTCTTGGATGGTTTTAAGATATTCTGCAAGAAATCAAATGGGTTAAATGGTTCCCATTAAGCTTATGGTAATTTTAGCCTTTCCACCTTCTGGTAAAGAACATACAGTGTGAGCACAGGATAAATTCCAATCTAAGGTTGCGATTTTGATCCTCCTATGTTATTAGCAGAGTGATTCATTCTAACCAAGAGCTACAGAGAATACTTTCTTCTGGTAACTTCTTAGAATGTGAAAATGAAGGAATGAGACTCCCACCACACTCAAATTTTAGAGTTCTACCCCAAAGTGGCTATTATTTTGACATTGTAGAGACATATGAACTTAATTTAAAAATGCCATTTGGTTACTAATGATGATTATTCTTCTTCATAAAATAGCCCTTTTTGCATTATACGATATACTTATGTGGTTAAAGCAGAAAAAACTAAGTTAGATTCACACTTTTCACTTTTTTTCTTATGCAGTTAGCTATTTTTTTAAAAAAAAGTCATGTCAGTAGGTCCACCCGGTGACTTGGACATGTTGGACACAGCGGCTTAGAAGGTGGGTCACATGGGAGCCCCAGGTTTGGTTCCAGGTCCACCATGAAAAGCTGGTACAGTGATGCACATTTATATTCCCAACCACTTGAGAGGCTGAGGCAGAAGGATCACAAGCTCATGACCAGAGTGGACAACATGGTAACACTCTGTCTAAATACACACACACACACACACACACATACACACACACACACATAGCAATAGCAGCAACAAAATAAAGTCAAGTCAACATATTTAAACAAATTGTCAGATGCATTACTGATCTTGGTTTAGTTCCTACTTTGGAAAAGTAAATGAAAGTAAAACTATAGGTTTTGGTCAGGAGCCCCCTCCAGTTGTGTAATGCTACAACCTGTTCTGTGCTTTGATTTGTGCATAACAAAGAATGTGCAGGTAAACTACAAACTGTCAAGTGCTACTGTGTAAATTATTTATAAAGTAGTCTTATGGCTATCTATCTATAAAGTAGGTTGTTCTAAAATATAAAATTCATTCATGGTTCCAAAGTGAAGAGAGGTGACTGGAAATTAAAATTAATTTTATCAAACTAACTTGACCATCTGATATAAGCACTAAATTTGAAATAGTGAATTTAAGGATGTCACATAAATATTCTTATGCAGTTAGCTATTTTTCCTTAAGTGAAATAAATTATTTGTCTATATTTTTCTGTCAATATTATTCAATAAAATTCCAAAAAGTTCAGAGAGAGCTCTTTTTATATATAGTGGCACTGGCTCTCCAGGATCTAAGAATGTTTCCCAAAGTATAATCCTGAAATCATTTATGTAAAAATCACCTGGTGGTAGGTGGAGAGGGGGGAAGTTCTTATTCAAGACCCAGCTTCCTGGTTTCTACCACAGACCTACTGAGTTAACCTTGGGAAGACATCCTGGTGTCAGCATTTATACCAGATTTGAGAAATATATATGTATATATACGTATGTAGATACATATATATATGTTCATATATATATACATATATATACATACGTATATATACATACACACACACACACACACACATACACACATATGTATGTATTTATTAAAGTTTAAAACTCACTGGCCAGGTTTCATGGGCCTGAGAAAACTGAAGTGCCTATGAAGCAGAGAGAGGAGAGGGATGGAGTGGGCTCCAGCAGACACAGTGGAACAGCCAAGAAAAGACCTCTTGATAGAACTCTCTCAATTGTTTCAACTCATATGTCAGAGAGTTGGCCCAGGAGTCTGGAGAATAAGCCCTGTGAAAGGGAATCCTCTCTCAGGTAGGAGGAACAGTGGGCTAGGGAAGCCTGTATCTTTGGGGAAAAGGACTGTAAAAAGAAGAGAAGAGAAAAAGGCAGAGTTAGACCTTTCCCACAGCTCTGTCCTCCTTGTGCACCGTCACCAGGAGAGAACTGAAGTGTGTGAGTCCAGGATAAGCATTCTACTCTGTTCCGTATTTAAGGTACTGGAGCTCACCTATCAAGCTTCCCAAATAAGGGCCATAATAAGATGTATTCAGTGGGATCAAAGAAAGATCTCTGGAATGCGATCCTAAATTTCCTCTCTGCCTAGAAGGAGGACACAGAAGTCAGCTAGGTTAAGAGCGTTGGGTACACTAATCCCATCCTGGTTTGAAGTATCCTCTCTTATTCTGGCATCTGAGGCTAAGAATGGATTAAATATGATGGTGTATATAAAGCATGAATCAGAGCACTAATTTGTAAGGTATAATGGTATAAGCATGCGAAAATGTCTTGAGAGTCTGCACACTGAACAAATGAAATGCTTATGTAGAATTAATAGAGAGGCACAGTCCCAGCCTAGTGGTTAAAGGCAGTCAGGTCCTACATGGCTGGCTGAAGTTTGAATACTGGCCCCAGTGACTTGAAAACCACACTGGGCTCATGTGTGTACATTTATCCAAATCCTGACAGGATGGATAAATGGAGAAGGCATTGTGGTGTGACCTTGTCCCATTGGGGGATAATTTCTTCCCTTTTACCCACTTTCTCTTTATTTTAGTCTCTCTGGTGGATACACATGCCCACTAGCAATTAAATGGAAGAATTAATAGAGATAAAATTATGGTTCTAAGAAAAATTTAAATTGTTATTAAGCTACTTTGTTTATAGTGATTTGAATTAAATTCTGTGAACCCTAATGGTTCTTCTCACTTCCAATTTCTACCCACTTACATGTCCACTATAAGAAGATAAGATGCCAGGAGACCTCTTTAGACGTCACCCTGCCTCTAGTTTACAGTAGTGACACTCCCCATTTCATACTATAATTCATCTGATCAAAGAGTTTCTCAATTAGGAAAGAATTTGAAAAATGTTGATCTTGAAGAAGAAAATTAAAGGTCACCCAGACTCCTTAAGAAAAGTAGTAATATTCTAAACTGTTTCCCAGGCCCAACTATAAAGCTTGGATGTACTGTGTCATTGGGAAAGTCATGATTAATCTGCATTCTTGCAGATTAAAACATAGAAAAATACGTTATGACTTTCCTGACAATATTATCAACTGTATTCACAATTTTTTCTTATGTTACTTACTAATGAAAGAAATTGGTATCGCAAATCAAGCTTAGATTGTGTGCAATAATTTATAATGCTTTCAACACTAATCTGTTTCTAATAAAAAAAGAAAAAGACACTGCATTGACTCCAAAGGTTTACAATAAAACCCACTGAATCCCTGGTTTTCCAAGCACTGTCTTGTCACAAGCACAATAAATTGCCTCACAAAGCACTAATACTTTGAATTACTGTCAGAGCCAATTCTTATCTGCTAAAAACTGATAAAACAATCAATAGGGGGTTTTGTGTATTTGTTTCCAAGGAGATAATGATGTGTTCGGGTTTATTGGGAAGGCCTCCTTTCTCCAGGGAAGACCAAGGACTTTAAAAACATAAAATACTTGAGAACAACTGTTGCTTGTGCTTGATGACCTTGGATATATTTTTTTTCCCAAAATTTCTCATCTGTAAAATGGGAGAAAGGATAGTTGACTCATTCTCCCAACACAGAAATAGGTAAAAAATAGTACCCTAGGATCATAGAGGATAGAAGGGCCCCTAATTCTTTAGATACTATTTAATTGTGATTTCAAATAAGCATTACTGTCAGCTTCTTTGCTCTCTGATACTGTATGTTAGAGTTATCCACTTAGTATGTCCCACTCTCTTCAAATAAAACTCTCCCAAGATTCAGAATGATGTCTTAATCATTTCTGTCTCCACAGCAACAATATAGTCCCTGCATGTTCTAGAGACTAACATATTGTTAATCATTTTTAAATGAATGGACTAAGCTGATGAATAAATAGATTAATAAAAAATGTACTAAATCATTTAAATTCCCCTCTCAAATCATGGGTCCCATACAAACATCAGTAAGTGAATCCCTAACCTTGAAACTTGTGTATCACCAAAGATGGCAGATTGGCTAGGGAGAAATATGAATAAAGCCACAGATACAACATTCTATTATTAAAAGAGTCAAAACTGCATACACTTACTACTGATAGTCGCATCATATTGTCCTACTAGAATTGTGGTCAACCAGAACTCCCAAGTATTTGCCACATGTTGTGGATTCAAATCAGTGAAACTCCAAGTCCATTTTGAGCACAACGGTTGAATAGAAATAGTCATGAATTTCTGGTAAATATCAGAATGTCAGTTTGGGCCCACTATTTAACTTTACGTTGACATATAATATTATGGGTCATTGGAAAAGTCATGAGGTATTTTTCTATTTTTTTAATTGTAAAAATGTGTCATGACTTTTCCAACGAAACAAAACACACACAAAAGTGAAAAATCAAGTGTCAACTTGGTAATTTTCAGTGAGCAATTCTTGTAACTAGCACCCAAATCAAGTAATAGAACATTATCTTCACCCTAGGAGTTTCCATTTGTGCTTTCTTGATATATCAATCACTGAGGACAGCCACTGTTTTGACTTCCAACCCTATATTCTAGTCTAATCAATTTTCAAATTTGTTTCCACAGGATACTACTGAATAAATTTGGTGTCTTCTTTTTTCTTTTATCATTTGTTCATTCTCATTATTGGTATAATATTCCACTGTGTGAATATCCTACAATGTATTTAGCCATGCTACTGTTGGTGAACATTTGGGTAGTCACTCATTTTGGCTATCAGCAGCAGTGCCTCTTTGCATATCTTTATAAATACATATTTAGTTTTCTATTTTAACTATTAAAGCTTTTTGAATCCTGAATCCATTTCAATCCCATCAGCTCCACCTGTAAACATTATTAAATCCATCACCTCTAACTTCTTAGTCTCAAGTCACTTCATCTCTAATGTCCAGTGTAACAATGAATCCTAACCATCTCTGCTTTTAGAATCCACACTTTATACAGCAGCAATGGCTGTCTTTTTAAATATGTAAATAAGATTATACCCCCCTATACCTTAAAACTCACCAGTTGTTTTCCATTAAAATAAAATAAATACTCCATATTATGTGCTACAAGGCCTCATCAGAACTGGCCTCGGCATAATGTCTGAATTAATTATGAATCATTCCCTGCCCCCTGCTTCCTGCAGCTCAGCCATACTGTCCATCTTGCAAGCTTCAAACATGCTATGCTTATTCTGTCTTTAGTGCAATGCATCTGGCCCAGAATCTTCACCTAACAGAATACATTCTTTACTTAGACTCATACAACGTCATTTCTTCAGAGGGGCCATTCCTGACCCCCTCACTGACAATCAATTAGCACTTCTCTCTAGGTCATTTTCCATCTGTTTATAAGGAGCTCATTCCATTGCTAATGATTCTGTTATCAATTTCCTTGCTTACTGACTATCTTATTGTTTATAACAGTTTTATTGAAATGTAATTTACATACCATAAAATTCACCCTTTTAAAGTATACAATTCAGTGGGTTTTAGTATATTCACTACATTGTGTAAGCATCTCCACTATCTAATTTCAAAACAGTCCCTTCCCCCCAAAAAAACTTGTACCCATTAACAGTCACTTCTCATTCTCCTTTTTCTCAGTCTTAACAACAACAAACCTGATTTCTGTCCCAATAGAGTTGTCTATTCAGGACTTCAATATAAATGAAATCATACAACATGTGCCTTTGTGTCTGACTTCTTTATTTATTTTTTTTTTTTTTGAGAGATTTTCGCTATAGGGCGTGTGCGCTCGCCAGACAGAGAGAGACATAGAGATAGAAAGCGAGAAATCACCCCCCAGGGGGGATGGTCATGCCGCAATCCCTTCTCCTTCATTCTCCTCTTGGGATCTTGGGCACGTACCCAAGATCTTGGGCACACGTGCCCGGCGTGAGTTTTAAGCCACCAAGTCCGAGACTCGAACCACGGTCAACTACGTGGGAGTCCAGCGACATAGACATTACGCTAACTGCTGGTTCCCATGTGTCTGACTTCTTTAATTTAGCATGTTTTCAAGTTTCATCATGTCATAGATATATCAATACTTCCTTCCTTTGCCAAATAGTAGTCTATCATGTAGATATATCAGATTTTGTTCATCCATTTATCAGTGGATAGGCAATTGGATTGTTTTCTTTTTTGGTTATTCTATGCAATGCTGTTAGGAATTTTTATGTTCATATTTGTGCATGGATGTGTATTTTCTTTTCTCTTGGGTATATATCCAAGTATGGAAAAATGTCTTTTGACATTAGGATGTCATCACATCTCTGTGAGAGCAGACATTGCTACACCAACATGTAGTAGGTCTCCAACCCATTTTTGTTTAATTAATTAGCCTGCAATATCAAAGCAGAGTAAAATGGAATCAATCACTTTTTATTGTTTATCTTAAATATCTGGTGTCACTTTGACATCAAATGTCTAGAAATATTGTCTCATGGGGGTTAGCAGGTGGCATGGTGGTTAAGGGGGCTGGACTCCCATATGGCCAACCACGGTTTGAGTTCTTGACCTGGCAGCTTGCTTTCTCGCTCTCTCTTTGTCTCTCTCTCTCTCACTCTGTCCCTATCTGTTCAAATTAAAATAAATAAAGTTTAATAAAATAATTTCTTTAAAAAAATCCTTTTAAAAAATTGTCTAGTGAAAATCTGGCTTTCCATACTAGTTTTCACATTAAACAGCCCATACTGCAAATCACGTGATTATAGAGATTTTTTGGGGGAGAGATTTTTATAGTATTGGGCACGTGTGCTTGCCAGAGAGACTGAAAGCAAGAAATTCCCCCCCCCCCCGGGGGGGGGATGGCCATGCCACAATCCCTTCTCCTCCATTCTCCTCTCGGGATCTTGGGCACACAAGCACATGCGCCCGGTGTGAGTTTAAGCCACCGGGTCCGGGACTAGAACCACAGTCGACTACATGGGAGTCCACTGACATAGCCATTACGCTAACTGCTGGTCTCCGATGATAGAGATAGTTTAACTTATGTACAATTTGGAGGTGAGAGTAGAATCATGGTTAGAATAAGCATACTAGGAACCAGTAGGTGCCATGGTGGTTAAGGCACGGGACTCCCACATGGCTGATAGCAGTTTAAGTCCAAGACCTGGCAGCTTGCTTTCTCTCTCTCTTTCTCTCTCTCTCTCATCTTTCTCTGTTGAGGACATGTGCCCTATAGCAAATGAAAAATAATAATGAAATAAAATTGAATAAATAATTTAAAAGATAATAAGCATACCAAAGTAGAAAATTGAGCTATACCCATTTCTATAAACAAATCAACTTTCAGGAACCCTCGTAAAGATTCACAGGGGATCAGATGAAGAAATTTCTCTAGACTGAGAAAGTTGTGTCCTTTAGGATATACTGAGACAGTTGAGAAAATAAATGAGGCAAATGACTTTAAGTATTAGAGACTGCTGCTTACATCAAAACTGGAGTGAAATGTTTTTATCTTCATAGCTGTGGGAATTTATCTCAAAATCCTCTTAGAATCACATTTATCTCTCAGCAAGGTTGTTTAAGGCCATCAGAGCACAAGAATTTCCCCACTGGAACCAGACCAATGGTCCATCCAGTCCAGGATCTTGCCTCTGAGAGTAGCCAGTGTGGAATAGTATAAAAAAAAGGCAAAAGTCCTTACTAAAATGTACCTAATGGTGCAATGTCAGGGCAGGGGGCTTGGAGCAATCTCTTCTAAGCTCAGCTGGTGACCAACTTCTGCCCTGAAGCAGGAGGCCTGACTGTCCTTGTAAGACAGCCTCACAAGTATAACTGCCGGCTTCATTTCAGAGCATGATTTCCTTCCCCTGGTGTCTTTAGGAAAGAAGGTTGGATATTTACCACCCAACAAGTTTGTTGCTATCACATTATTGTGGGCTATTAGAGTTAATCCATTAGCAAAGGGAAAGAGATCTTCAGGGAACTGGGGAATTTAAGTTGAAAGTAGAGATAATTTGCTGCCATTTCCGCCAAAATATTTATTTTATTCTAAGAATACCTCTTTAATTTCTAGAGAGATACTCTGTATTCTGCTTTGCTTGGAAGAATTTTCTTAAACAAAGCTGATATCCTCAGCTAACGGTCTTGATGTACCCTAATCGGGCCATCCAGAAGCAGAGGCAAAGCAGTTAAGATTTGGAATAGAATGGCTCCTCTACAGCTTCCTGGCTGACAGCGCTTATGTTTCCAGAATCTCAATTTAAAAAAGCAAATTACTCATTCATTCATCTTTTCATTAAAAATTGGGTACTGGGGCTAGCAGATGACATAGTGGTTAAGGCATTGGACTCCCATGTGGCCAACTGCAGTTTGAGTCTTGGACCTGGTGGCTTGAAATTCAGGCTTGGCATGTGTGAGTGTGTGCCCAAAATCCCAAGAGGGGAATGGAGGAAAAGAGATTGCAGTGTGTCCATCCCCCACCCCACGCCCACCCCAAAGGTGTGAGATTTTTTTGCTTTCTGTCCCTCTGTTTCTCCAGCAAGCACACATGCCCTATAGCAAATTTCTCTCTCAAAACAGATGCTGAGACCAGCAGTTAGCGTAATGGCTATGTCTCTGGACTCCCACGTAGCCCACCGCAGTTCGCGTCCCGGACCCCGTGGCTTAAAATGCCGGAGGCGTGTGCGTGCATGCGCAAGATCCCGAGAGGAGAACGGAGGAGAAGGGATTGCAGCGTGACCATCCCCCCTGGGGGGTGATTTCTCGCTTTCTGTGTCTCTGTCTCTCTCTGTCTGTCTGGCGAGTGCACGCGCCCTATAGCGAAAACCTCTCAAAAAAAAAAAAAAAAAAAATCTTAAGAGTTGAGAGTTGACCCAAGACTGACATCAGAGCTTGTGTTTGTATCTCCGTCTAAGGGAAAGGACAAGGGATAGACGTTAGGAGATTTCAGTTCTGAGAGCAGGGCTGCTGCAGATTCACTATGTGACTGCAATGTCACATGCCCATAACTCCATCCATCTCCACATCCAAAGGAAGGACCTAGGGTGACTACACAGTACTTAATAAGTACCTGTGAGAGACTGTGGATTATCTCTAGATGTCTGGACGTAAAGCCCCAAATCGCACACAAACATCTACCCATCAGGTATCCAGTAAGCATCTGCATAGTGCAGAATACTTTGTTAGGGAGATAGCAGTAACTTATAAGACATTCCATGTGCCCTGAGTGACTTCAAAAGTAGTTGTCCTAACTCACACTATAAAGATTAGGAATTCAAACAATGTGAGGTACAGAAGGTTAAAAATAAATAAATAAATAAAAATTAATGCTACGTGGGATAGGCAATAGAAAAAGTGCTAGGTCTTGAAAAATTAAATAGGTCTCAAGTAAGCAGAGAAAATGTGGATTCTAAGATCAGTGTGAGAAATTATGTGAGTGTGTGTGTGTCTGGGTGTGTGTACATGCAAATGTTCATGTGACTTTTTTATTTATTTAGGTTTTTGTCATAGGGTGCATGTAATCGAAGGAGAGAGACAGAGAGAGATAGTGAGAGGGAAAGTGAGAAATCATTCTCTGGGAGGATAGCCATAACAAAATCCCTTCTCCTCCTTCCTCCTCTGGGGACTTTGGACAAGCAAACATTCACAGCTGGTGTGATTTTCTAGCCAAACTGTGGTTGGTTGTGTTGGACTCCAGGGTCTTAACCACTACATCACCTGCTAGCCCTTTATGTGGCTTTTATTAGGTGACTGAGACCCAGAAAATATCTTCAGCTCACACACACACACACACACACACACACACACACAGCTCATATTGCCATGCTTGTAATTTGAATTTATGGAATTTGCACCCCACATACAAATGTATATGGTAGGGCTTACTAGTTGGGGGAGGGGAGGAGAATTGGGAGGAAGTAAAACTACTCTAGAAAATTTATCTTGTATCTTATCTCTTTGAGAGAACTATGAAGATCTCAACTTTTTGGTAGTTAATTCCTGATTGCCAGAGCCCAAAACCCACAATATATTTCTCCAAGATCCGCCCTTAAAGTTGTGGACTTGTTGGTAGTCGTCCCTCACCTCACCAGAGAACCTCACCAGAGATGCATCAAAATCACCTGGAGAGTCTTTTCAAGATATAGCTTGTTGGGCTCCATCCCAGGTTTGACAAGATGAGCCTGGTCATGCAAAATAGGTTTCTAGGAGATTCTAATTGCCACTGTTGTATGAAAGTACTGCTCTGTGAACAACAGTAAAGTTGTGCCTAGTAACCTAAAGACACAAAAGATAAGAAATCAGAACTGTATTCACAAGATTGTCTTTTAAAGGAATATTTCTTGGAATCAGCTAATATTTATGGACTGAATCCCCAAAATTCACAGAAGAGAATACCAGAGGCTATAGAAAACCACATACTTATCATCTTCTGTCCTTCATTATACTATGTATTATACAAAGATCCCTTAATAGGGTATTCTAGGAATCAAATCCCACTTTTTTTTTTCAAACAGGGAATCAATTCTGTTTTCAATCACACAAAATCCTACAATAGGTCTTCTAAGAAGTGTAAGTAGAAAAACACATTTATTGCCTTAAAGGAACTTTTAAATGAGAAAAAAAAATTTGAATATACATGAAATATTTATAAAATAAAAGAGATGATTTAGTGAAAAATGAATGGTTATAAATAGAATTGTCTCTGGATCAAAAGTCACAAAATGGTAGCACATACATCTCTCCCAAAAGTATGTTTTGTTTGACCTGTATATTTTTTCTTTTTAAAAAAGTGAGTCATTATTTAAAAAATTGGAGATTTTATACAAGCCTTTAACTTCTCTTGAAAACATTAGAAGTTCTGGTCTTATGTGGGATCTGCCATCCTGCATGGCAACAGAGGAGCTGTGTTGGCACCTCATTAGACAATCCTGGGGTACCTTGTTGACCAGAGTTCCCACTGTTTCCTCATGCTATCTGAACCCAATTTCCCTACTCATTTCTGTTTCGTCCCTGGCATATGTATGTATTTTTGTCTGTGCGCCTGCCTACACAAATTGAGAGAAAAGGGAAGGAATGCTGAATTCCTGGAGAGTAATCTGGTCTTGAAAAAGAATAAGGCATTGCATATCCAGGTTTTAGATAAAGAACTGGTCTTTAAATTCTCTACCTCCAAATAGGATAATGTTCCTTTCACCTATCTTCATTACCTCTTGAAGTCATGACAGTGGGATTCATTTGTAGTTACTAAAGAAGGCAGCCATCTCTTTGCTGAGCATGTAACTTTAAGAACTCAGGAAAGAAGTACAAGAGCTTGGGAAAATGTGTTCTGGGCTTTGCCATCCTCTAAGCACTTGCATAATCATGAGGGGCACAGGCACTTTTGAATGGAGATGGCATTCACCCATCCAGAGAGTAAGCAGTTGAGTAGAAAATGCTAATTCTAAGACCTGGTGCCCTGGAGACATTTAAATGCACAGTGGGAGAAGTGGCCAGAAAAATGCCCCTTTGTCAAGCCCCTGGAAAAGAATTGAGGAATAGGAAGCTCTCATAGGCTTTGGACTCTGGGACACAGCCACTCTATTTGCTTTTGACAAAGTGTGATCTAATTATAATCTGATGACCTCAAAGAGGATTCTTCCATGATTAAATTTAGGAGTCTAGAACCATGTACCTACTTTTTCCTTTTCATTTCCAAACCATAAAACTTAATGAGGGAAACTCAAAGCCTTATGGAAGATTAGAGTCAAAAAAAAAGAAAGAAAAGGAAAATAAAAAAAGGATCCAAGAAAAAAAGGGGTTAGGAGTCTTAAAAATAAAGAAGAAAAGCCCAGATAGTCTGATCCAGACTTTTTAAAGTCGGCTAGAGCAAGGGTTGCCAAGGCCCCAACCATTATTTTTTAATCTTTCATTGACAAGGCAAAGCTTCTCTGCAGACTGGGATTTGGGACTTGTTATCTCCATTTTATTGGCCTCTTTGCCAAGAATAGCAGGGCCGATAAAATGCGGGCTTCAGTCAGTAGAGAAAGAGGAATGGACACCGAGGCTCTAGGGAGAGCAAAGAGCAACAGCTCACATTCCCCGTGGAAGCAGGGGAGACTGCTTATTTAGGAGCTGGCAGTGAAAAGGAATGAACGAAGAGATGGTATAGTGCAGGAGAAGGGTGGTAAAAGTGCACAGAGGGAGCACCAGGTAAAGCCAGAGGGAAAAATAAGGAAAAGAAAGGGAAAATAGGCGGAAGAGGAAGAAAGAGAAAGTGGAAAGAAGGAAGGGAGTAAAGGAGCAGAACATGGGGGTGGGGAGAACAGAGGAAGGAGGAAAATCTGGGCCAGAATTCTAATCCAATTTTTTGTCCTGCCTTTCCCAAAAGCAAAAGTAACAAGTGACACTGGAAGATAATTGTTTTTCACATTTCCCTGTGATGATTATAGAGGAAGTTGAGAAACTTCCTGCCACCCATAGAATAAAACACAAAAATCTGTAAGATTTATAAGGGCCTATATAATTTGTCCTTGGTCTATATTCTTAGAATAACACTTAACTCTTAGACCTTTGTCACATATGAACCATGAAACCTTAACCTTTAAAGTTTCTTTAGTTTTCCAACAGATATCCGCCTTTTCTCACCTCTCTGCTTTATTCATGGTGTTTTCTCTGCCCAGAGCCCACTCTCCACCCTCTCCAATGTGACTAACTTGCACTCAGTCTAAGGCATAGATTGCTTCTGAATGAGTGAAGAGGGAGTAGGCCACAGCACAATCAGATCCTCATCTGATAATGTCTACAGTACAATAGTTAGTTTTTGATGTCCAGAGCATGATTTGAGAGTTAGATAATTAAGGGAATGGCCAAGAAGTGGTGATGTGAGAAAAGATGGGGAAGGAAGTATTCCTAGAGCAATCTGTGAAATCCCATTTTAATAAAGACAAATCAGGAGACAGAAAATATGATGGGGCAACCAGAATTCACTCTACTCCTATGTACGTGTATTCTTCCATTGATCAGAGATGAAACTGTGTGAAGATAACCACTTATGGACTGCATAAAAAGAAAAAATGTGGCCATAAAAATGTGCTCAGTCAGATTTTCTGCAAGACTATCCTTATTGCTCTGTTGACCACTTATCTAGCACCCTTGAACTTTCCTAAGAGAGTGAATCTGTGATATTCTCCTGGTCAGATGGCTCTTATAAATCATCCATCACAGGTTGCACAGTGAGCTCTAACTAGGTTTTCTGGAAGCTGTAAGAAATGTCCCTTAAGCCTTCAAACATCTCAGTGCATCTCTAAGAAGCAACAGTAAAACAAGGTCCTGGGGCATTATGAAAAGTGGCCATCAATGACAATGTAGCAATGTTTTAAATCACTAACTGGAATATACTGCTCTCATGCTGAATTAGCTCCCTCACAAAGTGTCCCTCAAAAAAATGACTCTGGGGACCAGCAGATGGCATAATGGTTACATAGCTGAACTCCCATGTAGTTGACCAGAGTTTATGTCCTGTATCTGGTGCCATAAAACTTATACCCAGCTTGTGTGTGTACATGCCCAAGATCCCAAGAAGAGAATGGAAGAAGGAATTGTGATGCAGCCATCCCACCTAGGGAATGATTTCTCACTTTCTGCCTCCATCTCTCTGGTGAGCACATGCACCTTATAGCAAAAATCTCTCTTAAAAAAATACTGTCTTATTCAGCTTTCTAATTTCTTTATTATCTTTCTCTCCATCACTTCTTCCTATCTCTACTTTCCTCCCAAACCTTTACAAGCCTTCACAGTGTGCTTACCTCCTTGAAAAGACCCTCAATTCCATTGCTTCTATTTTCCTCCTTTATGTTTTCCTGCACAATGCCAACTTTGAATGAACCTAATAATCTTCCCTCTTATTATTTACTTTCAAGGATCACATAACTTGGAAACAAGTCACTACAAAATAATGATAACCAACTTTAATTAAATATCCAGTCATGCCTCACAATATCACTGTATTTTTCCCCATTGCTCATCCTCATCAAAAATGACTGTGGCTTTTCAAAGGAATTAAGGTCCACAGGCTATTTGGGAAGCGAGAAGAATTTTTGCTTATCAACCTGATCTACTTTCTGAGTATAGAGCATGCAAGAGGCAAGGAGTGGGAATCCACAGAGAAGTCAAGGGAAGAATATGAAAATCCTAAGTGTGAACAAGTGTCTGTAGAAACTGAAGAGCAACAACGGGCTTCCAGCCAACCAAGCACACCTACAGAGTTACAAACAACCTCAGCAAAGGGGAAAAAACAAAAAAGATCTCTCAAGGATGACAAAACTTCCTGTCCAAAGGAGAAGGCACAATCCAATGACAGTCCACAGTCTTAGAAAAGATACCAGTTTCTCAATTACCCTCTAAACTGCCACCAATCAACTGGTTTCGCCTAGACATTTTGTGAGCCGGGTATCAATAATTAAAGATCAGCTCCAAAGGCCAGAAATTAGATGCATATAGGCAACTGTGTACCTATGCTCATCCAAATCAAAAGGATATTCCTAACACAGCAAAAGAGACCAGGATTGAGACATCATTACAAAGAAAAATTAAAGATGGACAGGGGAAAAGCATTTGCAGAAAGTCTTCAGGAAGGAATGTGTTATGAAAGGACTAATCCTCTGGAAGTGTCTCTTGCACCTACAGAGGCTTTGCCTAACCCAAAGAGTCTGCAGCTCTCTTTGAGGGAGTTAATACAATTGAGGTGACAACCTCACCCCAGAGGTTATGCTGGTCTCCTGGGCCAGAGTTGCATCCATGGCTGGGAAGATGGAGGCAGTAGAATCAGAGGCTGTGAATCACCACAAAAGGCTTATGGTGTTGCATAGTATGTGGTCCATGGGAGAAGTCTCTCTGCAAACACAGCTGATTGAGTTCACCTGCAGTTTCATACTGGACAAGGCTTGGTTCTTGAGAAGCAAAAAGGGTGAGGGTGTGCACTCTTCCTACTTCTGACCTGCGATTTCCTACCCTTGCACCTGGAAGACCACATGTTGTGCCCCAAATGTGTTCAAAGGAGCAAGGTCTTAATGAAAAGTCTCCAGTGGGATTGGAATACCAAGAAAAGGGCACATCTATGGTTGTAATTAATGCTAGAAAAGTTGGACAGTCAACTTCACAGTTGACTCCAGTTAGTTGAACTCTGGTCCTCCACGCTGGCCAAACTTCCTGTGGCTCAGAGTCCATGCAGACTGGTGGGATACAGATGGTACATTTGGACCACACTTAACAGTGCCTGCTGCTTCACAAGTTGAGGTACAGAAACTATGTTTGAAAATGGAGAAGATTTTCACAAATGACAATGCATTCCAGCTAATAAGATGAAAAAGTTGTTCTTACTGCTAAATGTCTATTCTTCTGAACTAGGAAGGACTTTATCAGGTCTTTGAAGTGGAAACTTCCTCAGCAGTGCACTGTGGAGGAGTTGGGACAAGAAATTTGTTTGCTTTGTGTTGTATTTTTCTCTTCAGGATACTGATGACTTAGGAGACATTCCATTCTGATTGAAAATTTAATAAATGTAAATACTTTAAACAAAAAAATGATTTTGCACCTCTTTCTTATTTTTATCTATTTCTCACTACTTTCAGTTAATAATTTTTTTCTATATGTATATGTATGTGTATATATACATACATATATATTTATATATTTATTTTTAAGAGAGAGAGATTTTTGTTACAGGGCACATGTGCTTGCTGGAGAGGCAGAGAGACAGAAAGTGAGAAATCAGCCCCTGGAGGGGATGACCATGCCACAATCCCTTCTCTTCTCTTCTCCTCTTGGGATTTTGAACATGCACATACATGTCCAGCAAGAGTTTCAAGCCACCAGGTTTGGGACTTCAGCTGCAATCAGCACAAAAATGGGAGTCCTGTGCTTTAACCACCATGTCACTCACTAGCCCACTGTTTTCCTATATTTTTGAGCTAACCAGAAGCCTTCTGCCTGAAGTTTCCATGTGTTCCCATGTCCAAATTTATCTGTCTCAATATTCTTCTCCCCATTATTTTCCTTCTGACTCAGGTGAACAGGTATCTCTCCTCTGTCAAGGGGACTCCCCACATACACCCTGCCACATGAAGCCCCTCACCTTCTCCAGGACTTTACTTTCTCAGTTGTCTCTTTTCTCACCGACATTATGAACCTCTCCCTTTCTACCAAACTGCTTACATTTATGTAAATATAACATCTTTATGTTTAACACATGTTACTTAACACATCTTAAAATATCAATACAACATAATATAATACAATACGACATAATATAATACAGTACAATAAAAAATAAAATCAGTCTCCTGTGACCTCATTGTTTCCCACTAAAGATACTACTCTTCCTTCATTTTCTTTTTCAGTCAAACCTATGAACAGAATTGTCTGCCAGTGTCCATGTCTTTAGCGCTTTTTCATTTTATACTCTACTCTAGTATGACTTGTTTCCCGTCATTCCACTGAAACTGTCCCACGTGGCAGTAGCATTGAACACAGCTCTTTATTCCTGTGTTTTTTCCTGCCTTCACCTTCAGGACTCTATTCCCCCTTTGTTTTCCTCCCTTTCTCTGACTACTTCTCAGTCTTTTTTATAGACTCATCCTCCTCTTCTAGAGAGCTGAATGTTGGAGTTCCTTTTGGATTTTACTCCCTTCTCTATTTTTTTCTGAGTCAGTTTCCTCTATTTTTATATCTTTAATTGACATGGTATACTGTCAGGTTTATATCTTTAGTATGAATTTTCCTGAGCTTCATACCCATATATAGTGGCTGCCTATTTGACATGTCCCAGATTTTTAGAAATATATTATTATTAATTTCTTCTGAGTGAGAAAGACAGAGAGACAAGACCCCCAATAAAGTCTTCATACTATGACCCATCCTATACCTTGGCCAGCCAAGATCATGGGCACATCTGTATGTGCCTGGAGTGCACAGGGAGACCTCAGGATGTACACCTATGACCTTCCCGTGTAGTCTCAGAATCACAGAACATTGCGTTACTGCAGTGCCACTACAGCAGACCAAAATAGAATTTTGATTTTATCCTAAAATCTGTCCTTCTCAGTCTTTCCTATCTTGCTCATTTCCCAGATGGAATCAGATGGAAACCACTAGGATGGCCCACGCTGCCCTTATTATTTTAACCTTTTAAAATTATCATAGTCTTGTTTATATTACATTGCCCTTATTACTGTTTTAATCCCATATCATGTTACTTCTGCTTTCTGAAAGTGTTACATCCACTGAGCCCTCCTTATAGTTCCCAAACATACAACACTCTTCCCAATCTAAGATCACCACATCTGCCATTCCCTTGGCCAGATGTTCTCTTCTATATGACTGCCTCTTTTCATCCATCAGGCTCTAATCATCACCTCCTTAGAGGCCTTCCTGGCTACCATATGTAAAATAGCACTAAAAGTTAACATGTATTATGCATTATATAGCCAATGCTTAGGGAAGTATTTTAACTGGATTATCTTATGTAATAAATACTGTATTCTTAACAAACCTAAAAGTGATGCACTACATATGGAAATTAAAATGTGAGACATGAAATAACTTCTTGAAGGACAACATGTTTTATAGAGGTTCTAGGACTTAAAACAGTCTAACTCTAGGACCAAAATCTCAACAACTATAGTATATTAATTTATTTTTTTTCTTCTCTTATTCCCCACACATTACAAAGTGTAATTAACTTTTTGCTTCATTTATTTATAAAGTTAAAGTTTATATGGTCCTACTATACGTGAGGGCAGTCCGACGTAAAAAAGGCAAAGTCTTTCGCCTTGTAGGACTTTTGTCTGAGTGGGGATGACTGACAAGTCAAGAAGACAAATTCGTAAGTTCATGTAGCTGGGGATATGACTTCAGACTCAGGTGTCTGCTTTACCCCTGATACATGATAAGTGTTCAACAATTTTTTAAAATATATATATATATATATATATATATATATTATTATTATTATTTTTGTGTGTGGAGCGGTTTTTGCTATAGGGAGCGTGCACTTGCCAGACAGCGAGAGAGAGAGACAGAGAGACAGAAAGCAAGAAATCACCCCCCAGGGGGGATGGTCACTCCGCAATCCCTTCTCCTCCATTCTCCTCTTGGGATCTTGGGCACGCACGCACACACGCCTGGCGTGAGTTCTAAGCCACCGGGTCCAGGACACGAACAACTGTCGACTACGTGGGAGTCCAGTGACATAGCCATTACGCTAACTGCTGGTCCCCTTTAATATATTTTTTTAGAGACCAGGTCTCTCTTAGGCTAGCCTTGAGCTTGCAGTCTTCTGCCTCGACTTCCTGAGTAGCTGAAATTATAGGCACATTCCACTGTGCCCAGCCCAGATGTTTTTTGATTAAAATCTGATTCTTAAGGAAGACCTTGTTTCATTTAAATAACAGCCATTTATTATTTTTCTTTTCAAATTTGCCAGAAGGCACACGTTCTCACCAGAGAAAGCGAGAGAGAGCATGAGCACACTCCCTGGGGGATGGTGGTGCCACAATCCCTTCTTCATTTCTCCCTCCTTTTGGGATTTTGGGCATGGACGCAGACATACTTGACATATTTCTTAGGCCAAAGGGTCCGGAACTCAAACTGAATAGTTGGTCATGTGGGATCCAGTCACCGTAACCACCAAGCTACAGGCTGGTCCATATTCATTTTGTTTTTGTTTTCATCTACCATAACAAATTAGTAAAAATTAGTTGGCTTAAAAGAGAAATGTCACACTTTTGGAGGCCAGTCTGAAACCAGGGTGTCAGCAAGGCTGCACGCACCCTAGGGAAGAAGTCAGCCCTTAGCTCTTCCTGCTCCTGGTAGCTATCTGCATCCCTTGCCTTGTGGACATGTCTCTCTTGGCTCCATTTTCACATCATCACTTCCGCATGTCTGTGTTATTGCCTTCCCTTTTTCACTTCTCTCTTATAAGGACACTTGTGATGGCATGAGGGCCCTTCTGGATAATCCAGGTAATAGCATCATCTCAAGACTCTTAATTTTATTCATTGCCATGTGAAAAATCTTCTCAGGTTCCAGGAATTAGAATATAGACAAAACTTCTTTTTTTTTTTGGGGGGGGGGGTCACCATTCAGCCCACTAGAAAGAGTAGATCTCTCTGCCCTTGTAAAGGGTTACTTCTCAGTGAGATACTACATTCCTATGTCCTCAACTAGTCACATTGTTGGAAAGAATTACAGATCCTTGCAGAGCTCCTATTTACTTTGAAAAATTAGAGATGTAGCTCTCAAACTCCAGTGTATTTAAGTATCATTTAGGAACTGATTTAAAGTCTTGACTGGTGAACTTGGCACCTAAAAACATTCTAACTCCATCGTTTTAGCATCAGATACCTACATTATAACAAACCTCCAGGTGACTCTGACACAAGTGACAGAAGACCTCTGATTGTGGACGGTGCAATGAGAAAAATTCAAGCAGACTCAGAGACTTTTATAAATGATGTCAAGCATTTTACTTTAAATCAATAGTACCTAAGCACTGTGGCTTAGTCTTTAATTAGCAAGACCTGGATACAGAGCAGACTCTGAAAAGGCTTCCATCTTTCAGGTACCCACAACACTTGCTCTCGTTGGGGACACAGCGATGGCTTCTTCAGTTTCTTCTAAAGAATAATAACCAATGAGAATGTATTCTCAACTTTCTATAAGGCCTCTCTCAGAAACTTTTAAATAAATACCTATATATAAAATAGAAGGATACAGCTTCTAAGACTGTAATGATAAGTTTTGTGCTGTAAAGTAAAGAGAATATCATCCTCATCACTCAATCTAATATATTCTCTTCCTTGGTTATGTAAGTGACACAATCTCAAATGATTTTTTAAGTGACTGTCTTTAAGAAACTTGCACTGGTTACTAAAGCTATGCAAGACATCATCCTAATAATTTTTTGCAGGGTGACAATCTTCTTTCCATGAAAAATAAAATAGAGGTATAATTTTATTTAAGGCAAGTAACCGGTCTAGCATCTCTAAAATGTATTGTGTGTCTGCCGCCCAAAAGGAAAGGAGGGAACTTGAAAAATTGAAGTCATATAAAATTAGGCAGTCTATTTCTGTTGTTCTTGTTTTTAATAATTGCTGACACATTACAGACTTATCAGATTGGAAAGAAGATTCTTCAGGTTTGTTAAATATCCCCAAAGATGTCTGAATTCTATTCAATATTAATTGTTTTACAAATTCTTATAGTCTGTTTTTCCAGTCTCTCCAATGTTGCCAGTACTCAGTTTCCAGTTCAGACAATAATGGAGAGCTGATAATGACCCTTGATAAATTGGGATAACCCCTTATTCCAGTTGCTTTGTGGAGCTCAGGTGAAGGAGTGTTTCAGAGACAGAACTTTGCTTCCCTATGTGGTACAGCAGAGCCAATGTATCACAAAGGTTATTTTGGAAATATTCTAGAAACCAAATTCCCCTATGGCAAGTTGAGTTTACATCCAGCTGGGTAAGCTGTTTACTAAATGGTGCTTGAAGAGATCTGATGGCAACCCTCCCCACACCCCTGGTAAAGGCATGGAATGACTTCCTCTATTTCCTCGTTCTTCCTCCCATCAAGAACAGTCCTGCTTATATATGATGACCTTCTGTAAATCATTTCTCTTTCAAAATTCTAAAAAGTCATTTTTGACTTGATTTATTCTGGGTACAAATATGGGAAGGAGCACACAGAATTTACTCATATACTATCATATATTTCTATCATATACTTCTAAGAGTATGTTCATTCATTTACTTAGCTGATATTTATTACACAACCAGACGTGCAACTACACCATAACTTACTTTCAAATACATTGAAAACCAAAGAGATATTTTTCCTTAGGTACACATTTATGTACTTATATTTTATCAATACATATGGATGGAAAAGAAAAATTTCAAACCTGTGCTTACTATAAAATGTATGAATAAAGTGTATATTCATGCAAATATTCCAAAGGCATATTTTTCTTTTTTTTGAGAGGGAGAGATTTTTGCTATAGAGTATGCACACTCACCAGAGAGGCAGAAAGTGAGAAATCATCCCTCCTGGGGGGGTGGCCATGATGCAATCCCTTCTCCTCCATCCTCCTCTTGGGATCTTGGGCATACATGCACATGTGCCTGGCATGAGTTTTAAGCCACCAGGTCAGGAACTCAAACTGCTATTGACACGTGGGAATCTAGCAACTTAACCATTATGCCATCTGCTGGTCCCTCAAAGGTGTCTTTTTAATTAGCATCTTTAATTAAGTGTCTACTTTGACAATGAACATCAGAAAACAAAAGCATTTTTGTATGACCACTTATGATCAAGTTTATCTTCTCATATTTTGTATTTCATCCAGAAAACCAACTTAGCAAAATGCGGCCATGTGTTAGTAGCACTATTTCAGCAAGACTACAGAGATTAGTCAAACACATATTTAAATCTCAACATAGAGGTATAGATTGCTATTTTTCTCATGCTGTATATGGTAGCTATATTTGATGATTAACTGCACCCTCTCTCTTTCTTCCCCTTTCTCTCTCGTACACCACTTGCTTATTATTTTCCCACAGATAACCAGAGGACGGATATTTGCCGTCAAGATAGCACAGGCCTTCAGTAGCTTAGCAAGGCAGTTTGTGTGATGCCTGTGATTCCATTTGTCACAGGAGCCTTTATGAGGGAACAGAAGATATAACTTTGCCTCATTTTTCATTTCCTGTTATCTCTCAGATTTCGGTCTTCAGCTGCTCTGTTTTCCTGTACCTCAACTGGAGCCGACATTATCAGAGCACCACCTGCTACCACCATTGCAGCTGAGGCTCTGTCAGTAGCTCCAGGAGGAGCGTACTTTCTTCCAGAGCAGCTGGGAAACTCCCCCTGGGCCAGAGCGAACCAAGTCTACAGTCAGGTCTATATGTGCAGAGCAAAGTGAAGATGCTCGACTATTAACTAAACAATTTCAAAGGAGGAACATCCTCAGATTTGTGAAGTACATTTGATTTTATGGAGTACTGTCCATCTATATTTCAATGGATTTTCAGAGCAGTCTGTAAGACAACAAGGCTTGTACAATTATGTCCATTTTCCCTCATGTGGAGGTCAAGCTTTCTGTATTCCTTGAAGTTAGAAATGTGTAGGATTTCTCAAGGATAAGGAACGGAGTCAGTGTGGCCATCTTGGGGAACTTGAGCTGTAGATGCACAGGGAAAGGTGAATGTCTGCCATAAGACAGGAAGGAAAGAACAATAAACTACTGTGGTTTAGCTGTAACATGACTTAGAATGAAGAAAGCTAAAGAACAGAAGGAAGAAGAGAAAGATAATAAGGGAAAGGGAGACAGAACACAACACTGGGAAACTGTTTGAGCTGTGAGGAAGAAAGGGAAGTTGAGGGCAGTGGACTGGTCCACCTTACTCCTCCCTGATTCCTTTTCTTAAAGTTTACTCCTCCGGGCTAATGGACCCTAAAAAATATACTATTGTCTTATAGCTACCACTCCCAGCTGGAATCACAGGAGAGCACCACTGTGCCTGGCTATTTTGCAGAAAGAGTTTTGCTAGGTTGCTCAGTTCAGCCTTTCTGTTCATGATCCTCTTGCCTGAGCCACCCTGAGTTACTAAGGTTACAGGTGTATAACACTGTGACTGACCACTAGGTTGGACCAGGTATCAAACTTGGTCCTCCTATGTGGTCCCAGCCTGGGGAGCACAGCGTCTTAGCAGTGCACAACACTGCGGCTGGGCCTGTAGTTCCATTGATTACAACTTCTCATTGCCCCTTAAGACCATCTAATAACAGCTCCATGTTAACACAGGAGTGGGAGGAGGTAATGTGCAATCTTTCCTGATCCCAAATCCTGACATCCTTTTCTCTTCCTCTTCCTGTTGATGCAATCTATTTCTTTCCCCATATACACAATCCTGATCCAATATCTAGTAATAATTCTAGCCTTGTTTGATTTTTGCTATCCAGTGGTGTGCCTCTGTCTGATCATTCGTTCCCAGTCTATACTCATCCCTTTAGGTGGTCCTTTAGGAACACAGCTCTGAACAAACCCTATTGCTCCCAGGACTGGCTCTATGAACCTCCAGACCAGGGTGCTGGGATCTGTTAATTGCTAAAATATTATTACCTGTGCTGGCTGGCTGCCTGCCAGAGAGTTCATTCACCTAAATTTTACATGTCATCTGATTATTCTTCTCAAATGTTGTACTTTTCCTGCTTGTTGAGAGACCTTTCCTTTTGTTTTACATCTTTCTAAAATGGATATTTTGCTTATATGACACCCTGTTGCCATGCCATTTGATATCTAGTATACTTTTACCCACAGTAGTTGAACCTACAGCAGAATCTTTCTGATCAGCACTTATTTAACCCAAATGGAACCCAGGGAACTCATTTCTGCTCCTACCTTCTTCTGTTCCTCTCAGCTTCTTGAACTCAAGCTTTGTCAGGTGATATGAAAATTAGAGTTCACTACCAAAATGATTAGTGATAACTCACATTTCACTTGCATGTTGAGAACAATGTACTGCAAAGTAGCTTAGGCCATCAGACAGAAACTATAAAGACCTGAAAAAAGGCCCATTAAATATCTATATTTATGAAGCCTTAGGAAGCTAACCCTGCAGGTACAGATGGGTTAAGGCTGGCACAGAATCTTACATGGGGTTCACTAGGCTATCCCACCATGCCTTCCCTCAGTATGTGTCTAAGTTTTTATGGGCTGTTTTAATAAAAAATACCAGAGACTACGTAGCTTACAAACAATAGGAATCTATCTATTGGGTCATTGGGAAAATCATAATGTATTTTTGCAAAGAAAATTATGCCATGATTTTCCCGATGACCTAATATTTCTCACAAGTCTGGAGCTTGACGTCCAAGATTAAGGCACCAGCAGAGTTGGTGTCTGATGGCCATGATTCACACATGGCCATCTTCTCTCTGTGTCCTCACAGGCAGAAGCATTGGGAAACTTGCTTTCTGGTCTCTTTCTTAAGGTCACTCATTTCATTCATAAGATGATCATCTTCTCACCCTCATGATCTAATTACCTTCTAAATGTTCCACTTCCTAATGCCATGCCATTAGGGGTTAGAATTTCTTTTCTTTGGGACCAGCAGTTCGAGTCTTGGACCCAGTGGCTTGGACTTACACCAGGTATGTGCGTGCCCAGGATCCCGAGAGGAGAATGGAGGAGAAGGGATCGTGGTGTGGCCGTCCCCTCTGAGGGGTGATTTCTGGCTTTCTGTCTCTGTCTTTCTGGTGAGCGCATGTGCCCTATAGCAAAAACCTCCCCCACCCCAATAAAAAGAATTTCTTTTCTTTTGTAAATTTAATTTATTAGTAGTATTTTTAAATTTTGCCATGTGTCATATGCTTTCACAGAGAAAGACAGAGAGAGTGAGAAAGAGAGAAAAAGTGAGAAAGCAGACCACCAAGTTTAGGACTCGATCTGTGGCCAACCATGTAACAGTCCAGTGCCTAACCACCACACCACCTGCTGGCCCCTTGGGGATTAGAATTCCAACATATGAATTTTGGGGGACATAACCATTCAGTCTGTAGCATCAGACTTCTTTATGCTCTTAACATTTTCTTTCTTCAAAATTGACTATTTCTGTTATTATCCATGCTCTCTTGCAGTTATACATAAAATTCATGACTAATTTTGGTTTGATGCACAGCTGATATGAGAGATATTTGACAATTTGCCATGGAAAGGGCTCAAAAGGGGTGATTCTTAAATGAAGCATTTTGCAAAGTGTTGAAGTCTATGGATAGATGGGGAGAGATAATATGCATGAGGTTACACCCTGGATGAGACAAGAGGACACAGAAAGAGAGATTGAGCATGGAGGGGCTATCACTGAGCCTTTGGAATGAATATAACCATCAGAAGTCCCCTCTATAATCGCCTTCACTTATCCTCTCTGAAACAGAATGGACTTCCTCCGGTTTTCTAAGTGCCCTATTCATCCCCTTCAATTGCTCCACCCAAAATCATTCTCAAGGTTTTCTTAGAACTTCTGATAAGTTTAGAACTGAACCCTGGTGACTGGGAGCAGAATTTCCCTGAGTGTGAAATGCTACAGATAATTTTAGTTGTGCAAGTTTGGCAAATAAAATTGAATCACATAGTGAGAAAGTTATTCCCTTTTCAATTCTCTTTTGATCCATCTGATGACACCAAGAATATATTCTCAGTCTGGAACTGTACATCTTTAACACTTTGGTAACACTTGCCTTTTCCTTTTATTAGCAAAGAAAGTACATATTTGAAGCCCTCAGTCTTTGACAAGTAGTAGTATATTTCTAGAAATTAATACTATTTCTGTTGTATTTGTTTTCAAGCTTACTGTCCTCTTACGGAAAGTATCAGTCATATATTTGAGACAGTGAAATTGAGTTTTATTTTAGAAAGGAGTTTCTAAGTTGAAGAGAGTAGGTAGGTTTGAAGGAAATTTTAAATAACTGATACTGATAGTCCAGGTGATATATGGCAATAGGTATAAAACAAAATTGATGTGACATGCAAATGGCTGATTGGTAGTGAACACTGGCTTCAGTCATACTCGCAACATTTGCATGGGGCTGCAGAATTTCCCTCCCTCACACTTTTCCTGACCTTTGTGTTATCTTTTTGCTCTCAATAACATTGTAGTTGGTTGACTTGATAGTAAGAGCATAACCCTCTAGTGTTCATTCATTTCATAGTGGTGCTGCAATTCCCACTAAAAGCTCAGATACACACAAGTGAATGAAAAACGTAACAATTGCCTTCAGCCAGGGGGAAGACAAAATGTGGGTAGGGGAGGAAGCGCATCAATATAGGATAAGGAATATATATCCCTTCAAGCCTCTCCACCCCTCACCCTTGCTATCTCCTATTGCACAGGGGACAGTGTGAGCAGAAAGCGAGACCACAGGCCATGTATTTGGGTAATTGCTTTCTCAAAATGAAATGGCATCTTCTTTTTACTTCCCTTACTCTCACCTAATAACACCAGCATCTTGTATTCCCTGCACTGAAATCTGGGTATATAAATCTTTGCAGGCACAGTGAGGCCTTGTTGGGTTTGGCTGTTGTTTCTGAATAGAGTGTAAGGGGACATAAAATGTAAGTGAATCAAGCCCTCAGCTAGCATTTAATTGATAAGAACTAAAGCTAATATTAGATAACAAATAAATGGTCTGTTGCACAGGCATTTAATTAAACACCAAATTAATGCAGTAATGACCTACTGGAACTAACAGCCAGAAATGCTTTACTGCACTCCAGCATCTGGACGCGTTCACCTTCCAGTCCCCCTCCTCTTTCCCCCACCTCCACGGACAGATACATTATAAAGAAATACATTCACTCATATCCTGCGTCCTCATGTTTTCATGTCCCAACTCATCACGCATAATAATCTACTTTGCCCAAGGAAGCTTGACTATTTAGCTGACACTTTACCTAGTCTTTCCCATCATATGTCCCAAACATCAGCATTTGGGACTATTTGAAACCCTAGTCTTGTAACCCTTGGCTGATTACATGCTGCCTGGAAGATTAATTGCAGACAGTGTTTTAGATAATGGTCTCAGGGAAGAGCATGCAAAATCATGAAGGGGAGTTGAGGAATCAATACGTGGCTTTGTCTGAGCCTATCCAGGGGCTTTCAGTCATACAATAAAGCACATAATAGGTATAGCAGATTAACTCCACTCAGATTTACTCCTTACCTGTGTTAGCTTTTGCATGGCTCACCTGGGTTGCACACATACTGTTGTCTTCAGGCTGACTGGCATCTACGAGTTAAAGATAAGTACTGCGGATACTTTATGAACACCTTTTGCATATAGAGACAGCTCACACCCACGTGTTTGCTACATTCCCCCACAGTCCAGGAGACTTGGTGACTCCCTGCTGGACACAGGGACAGTCTTTTCAGTGTTGCTCTCCAAAGATTTCTGTTTTTCTAGTCATAAGAGCAACGTGGGTGAAAATGGACTCTCCAGGTGCCAGCAGCCTTATCACTATGCATCATCTCAATGTTGAACTTAAAAGCTGGGCATAGGTGACTTTATTAGAACAGTTCTACAGAATTTCTGCACCCTATATGGCTCGATTCCTCCCCACGTGAGAGATGAGAAAGCAAATCCCTAAACCAGCATTCATCCTCTTCTCAGACATGATCATAAATCAAACTAAATTGGACTGAATTAAGCCCCATTGACTCTAGCAAGGGCAATATAGCGTGAAAAATCTATATATTTGTCCATCATGTATATAAATATATACAAATGTGTACATATATATGTATGTGTGTGTGTGAATGTGTGTGTGTGTGTGTGTGTGTATTAGACTGTAGTATCTTTTTTCCTTATAGGATTATCCTATCTACTTTACCATACTACATTTTACATTATAATATCTCATCCAAATCCAATACTCTTTCCCTCAACTACTTCCTTCACCTTTCCTTTGGGATCCCCATCATCTTATCCTTTATCAGAATTTCTCATATACCTGCTTACTGATACCAAATTATTCTCCTCTCTTGAAGTTATGAATATAAAAGACAATAACAACTTAGTTGAACATTTTTAAGGTTATAAGAAGATTGACAGTCTCTTTGTAAGAAGACTGACGAACCCCACCATTTCTAATGGTGAGGTTTTCTGAAAAGTTCCAGGTGAGTAGAGGAGATAAGAGAGGCCTGAGACGGGTCTTCTAGCATCTTTTAATGTATTTCTTTCCATAAAGGGTTAATTCTACATGGATGCAGGAGATAGGGTCAAGAGAGCCTTGTTCTACCACTTTGAGCACCATTGGCTCCAGTATCATCTATGACATCTAGAAATAGTGACAGCTAATCTTTAGGGAGCACATATTATGTGGCAGACACTGGTCTACCTTGGGAGGAAATGCTTAACATTTTTTCATTGTATAATATTTCTGGATAACTGTCCAGCACTCCGTTTTCTTATTAATGTCCTAGGATTCCTTTTGTTATTAAATAACTGATTAAAGGTGTTTACTATAGTTTTTTTTCATTTCCCAAATTCTTGTTCACATCAGTTGTCAAATGCAACAGCCTTCTCAATGGTGTAAGATAAATTGAGAAGGTATTAGTACCCCTTTTAAGATAAATTTCTGAAACCCAGAGAAGTTTAGACATCATATGGTAATTTAGGGCTAGAACTAGAGAAGACATTGACTTGCAGCACAAGGTGCCTTTCCATATCACATTGTTCCTTGTCGCGAAAGGTTACTATGCGCTGTTGAAATAAACTGCTTGAGAAAAGGCAATCATGTAATAAATTTTAAAAATAAATAAAGAGATATTAAATTGTCTCCTCTAATTTTTGTTCTTCAGTCATATGTTTTATCCCGGGATAGCAAATTGTTTACAAGCAATTACAGTAATTAAGCATAAATACACCCCAGCGAGGCAAATATTATTATCCACTTTTTAACAGATGGGAAAGCAGAAGTGGAGAAAACGGGAATGACCGGCACAAGGCCAAATAGGGTGTCTGTTACAGAGCGAGGGCTTGGGACCTCGGACATCCCCGCTTTGTCCTCAGACTTCTGGAGGAGCCACGCTTTTACAAGAAGGTTGGATATTTTAGAAAAGGAAAAGGAAATAGAAGATGAAGGTGGTTAGTGGTGCCAAGGAGAGAGGCGCCAGAAGTAACACCACCAAAAGAGAGATGGTTTGAGAGACACAATGTGACTTAGCCCAGCGACTCAGAGGCATTTGAGACAAGGTCTAGGCTCCTTTCGGAGCTCCCTGGGAATAGCAGCAAAGGTCATAATTATAAATGAGAGAACCTCTTCTAAGAAATAAGATGGCCAGCATTTTTTGCAGTACTGCATCTCCAGAATGAGCCTATGCTCATAAAGCGAAGATTGCTAGAACCACAGACTAAGATGACAGTGCTCATGAGAAAGATACAACTGCCCTTTCTGAAGGGCTTTGGAATTTGTGATTCAAATACAAAGTTGCATTAATATTAGAAAACTTACATCCAGAGGAAAATGCTGAGAGACGAGAAGGCTAACTTCTCATGCTGCGTCTTTCTGCCCATTATCACATTTGACGAACAGTTTGAATTCAAGCAGAAAGCATATGGCCGAATAGAGTAAGACAGGACTGAAGCGCTGGCATTAAGAGTTAACAAAAACACATCTGAAATGAAAAGTCAGTAGGCGAGGTTCACGTCACATTCCTGAAATCCAAAATAGTGAAGCCAAGACAAATACTTGTTTGATTTTTCTGTTGAAACATTTGGGAGATTTTTTTTATCCTATTTGTCATCACTTATCAATGTAAGATGGATGCAGCCTGCAATAAAACAAATAAAAAAGGGGGAATTTGAAAGCTTCCCTCAGACAGCTTTATGAAGTTGTATATACATATAGGGCAGGGAAGTATCCAGACACACATTTCTGCAGAGAAGCTGTTATTTATGGCACTGGTTACCTCTATCGAAACCTATACAGCCACTATATACCAACTGCATGACAGGGGGAAAGAGAGAGAAAGTGGGGAGAGAGAAAAAGAGAGAGAAGAGGTGAGGTGAGTGAGAGGATAGAACGCCATTGTCAAAGTAACTGACCTGTACCCAGCTCAAGAAGGCAAGTAAGTGTGTGTCTGTCACCTCCAATTTCCTCAAAAGAGGCAAGAAGATATTAAGAGGAGTATATATGTACCTCCTGAAAAATTCTCTATAGATGTTTTTCCTAATAGTGGAAAAAGTGGGGACTATCACAGTCTGTACTTAGGTAACTTTAGTTGGTTCTAATTCTGAAAACCAGATTCTGAATATCTGTTGGGGAGAAGGGGATAGAGAATTTAAATATCAGCCGAAATACACAATTCTAAGTCTGGTATCATGACACTTTCTAAAAACACTCCACAGTTATGTTTGTGTTTCAGTGGATAAGCAAAAATATTTCCTGACTCCTACTTTCATGAGCTGTTTCTACATGTTACCAGAAAAGTCAGATTGTTTGTGAATAAAAATAAGAATTGAGAGATAAACCAGACAGCTTGGTGTTTAGTGTAGACTGTCACACACACACACACACACACACACACACACACACAAATTCCTGGGGCCAGCAGGTGATATGGTGGTTAAGGCACTGGACTCATACATGGCTGGCCATGGTTCAAGTCCCAGACCTGGCAGCTTACTTTCTCATTTTCCTTCGCTGTCTCTCTCTGGTCAAATTAAAAAATAATAATAATAACAATAAATTAAATATTCTTTTAAGAATTCCTACTCAACAATATATCTTTAGATGTTTAGTGGAAATGATCGTAAAAATTGAAATGTGAGTAAGTGGGGCAAAGTTTTCTATGATTACAATAATAGAAGTTGACTGTCAGTACTTTTATTTCAATTACTTTGTTGACTTTAACTATTATTTCTTAAATTTAGCAGTGTGCATTCAAGTTAAACAAAGCCACCACCCTAAATGAAGGAGTGAATGAATGAACAAATGAATAAATTGCAAGGCTCTATTTACACAAGGTAGACAAGCTCGGAAATTCAATGTTGGAAACCTGGCATTTCCTTATCCCTGTCTTTGACTGTTGAGCTTTCCTCCTGACAAGTGACCTATCAGTTGGCACTCGGTAGTCCAGGCTTAGAGCTCACACAATATTGTGCAACATATAGAAAATAGCACTGTGAAGCCAAAATATCCTCTTAGCTACAATGACTTGGGAATCTAGGTTTGAGTTGGCTTTGATTTCCACCTTGTATTCTACTCACCCAATCACTTTCAGGTAAAGGGACTCATCCGCCTTCTGAAACATTGAACCGTGGTCTTGGTGGCATAGTTTCTCTCACCTGTGACTATAAACGGTTGATGAGTAATGGTATTGCTGCCTTCCAACTCACTGGAGAAGAGTAGGCCCCTCTGGAAGCAATTACTAATCCTGATGGTCAGTAGGTGAGCTATAGCTCCTGTTCCCAGGTCTGTATTTCAAATATATGACCAAACATCTCTTTTGTAAAGTTGGTCATCTACTGCATGCTTAAAAGAGAACAGTTCAGTAAAGGGAGTAGCTAATGACTTCCCCAGCTGATGAATCTCCAAAGTTTCAATATGACATTTGAACAAAGTCACATTTGTACCCTGCAGATTTTCCCACACCTGGATTCTAGTGCGTGGGTCAATTAATCATCTTTACTGAGTCTTAAATCTTTCTTGTATTTTCCTTCTTTTCCAAATAGAACCATTAGTATCACATAGTGACACTATATACTTTCTGGACAATTAATGAAAGAAAACTCCTATAAGTTGCTAAACCATTTCTCCCAATCTTCCACCTTGACATTCGGAGACTCAAGGTAGCTTAGGACAAGTGCCAGTCTTTAGATAATTATGAAACTGATTTATTTATTTCTGGCCAGCTGGCACATATTCCTTTCTTGGCCAATACCTTTCATTTCCTTTACATTCCTTCTTTCCTAAGCAGCAATGATAGTGCTTTAGGGAAATGAAATTAATTAGGAAAACAATGGGGTTTATTCAATTGTTTGTTTTATTATTGAGTAGACAAGAAAAAAAGACTTTTTTGTTCTTTTTTTTGTCTTGCAACCCATTATTTCTTCATGTTTAAAATCTGAGTATCAAGTTCATTTAGAATTCTAGTTTGTTTTTTATAGTTTTAGTAGCTCTGCCAACTAGAAGTTCTCTTCTAGCTGTAATAGAGAAAATGTCAAAATAATCTTCAGTAAATAGTAAACCCATTTGGATGATGTGAAAATATATCCACCTTTCTCACATAGTAATGGTTCTTCCAGGATATATAATATTAGCCACAAGTCCTTATAGTCTGGGTAGATAGGCTTTGTATCTAGATAGACTCATGACTAATGATGTTACCGCTGAATATTTTGATAGAAAAAAAGGACCCAAAAATACCCACCAAAGAGAGTGGTGCTATTAATAAAATATGATTCTAACCCTGACACCCTCAACTGCCCGTTGCCAAAGATTTGCTATTTAATGGCCACTAAGGCCCCTCATAGTCTGGCTCCTGATTGCTACTCCAGTCTCATAGCTTGAGTAACATAAAACTATACAATTCATTGCTTTTTCAACATCCCTGAGTAACTTTTAGTACTCCCATACTTCCCATGCTGCTTCTCATATCTCTACCATGTTAAGCTGTTTCTTAAGTCTGGAATGCTCTGTTTCCTCTGGATAAGTAGTGCTAGTGTACAATGTGTGTGTTTTCAGATTTATGTTCCTTACTAAACAAATTGAATCATAATGCCATGAATTATGCATTAAGAAACACTGAATATCTATTTTTGTATAAAATTGAAATTTCTATATGATAAAGATTTATATGTAATTGAAGAAGTAAATTCAATTTTTTTTTTTTTAAGGAAGAGATATTTGTTTTGGGCATGTGCACCCACCAGAGACACAGAGAGCGACAGAGGGTAAGAAAGTGAGAAATCACCCTTTGGGAGGAATGGGCATGCCACAATCCCTTCTGCTCCATTCTTCTCTCAGGATTTTGGACATACATGCACATGCACCCACAGTGAGTTTCAAGCCTTTGGGTCCAGGACTCAAACTGCAGTTGGCCATGTGGGAGTCCAGTGCTTTAATCACTACACTACCTGCTGGCCCAATAAGTAACTTCTTAATAAAAAGTTTCTTGAAAGTTAATCAAACTCAAAAAATGATTTCTCAACTCATGGCTTTCAGAAAAAGTTATTTGAGGGCCAGCAGGTGGCATGGTGATTAAGATGCGGGACTCCCACATGGCTGACCACAGTGCAAGTCCTGGACTTGGTAGCTTACATTCTCATTTTCTCTTCCTCTCTCTGTCTCTCTGGTGAGCACATGAGCCTTATTGCAAACAAAAAAAAACAAAAAAAAACAAAAAAAAAAAAAACAGAGAGAGAGAGAGAGAGAGAGAGAGAGGATGAAGAAGTGAAGAAGTTATTTTGAAAATTTACAAAATATTCCAGTATCAGCCCACAGCATGGTGGTTAAGGCAACTAGAGTCCACATGAACTAGAGTCCACATGGTCACTTCTGGAATTCAAATCCTAGACCCAGCAGCTTGAGAAACATACCAGGAATGTGTACATGCATGTCCAAAGTCCTGAATGGAGGGAGAGATTTCAGACAAGAAGGGACTGTGGTGTGACCATTCCCCATGGGGGAGTTCTTTCTCACTTTCCCTCTTTATTTCTGTTTTTTTTTAATAAATGCAAAAAAATATTCAAATACAAGTTTATTAAATAATTATTTCTTCAGTATAATTAATGTATTTCAGAAAGCAAACTGTAGAACACAGAATAAAAAGCCATGGTGTGTGCCCTCAAAAAGTTGAGATGAGGGACCCACAGATGATGTAGCAGTATCACTGGACTCCCACATGACCTATCATGAATTGAGTCCCAGACCCAGTGGCTTGAAACTCACTCCAGTCGGTGGGGGGCCAGCAGTTGGTATAATGGCTATGTCACTGGACTCTCATGTAGTCGACTACGGTTCTAGTCCCGGACTTGGTGGCGTAAACTCACACTGGCTGCGTGTGTGTGTGTGCCCAAAATCCTGAGAGGAGAATGGAGGAGAAGGAATTGTGGTATAGCCACCTCCCCCCCTGGGGGGAGGCGATTTCTCGCTTTCTGTCTCTCTGTTTTTCTGGCAAGCACGTGTGCCCTATAGCAAAAACCTCTCAAATAAGTAAGTAAATAAATAAATAAATAAATAAATAAATAAATAAATAAAAAGAAACTCACCCTGGGTTCATGTGTGTGCAAGGAGAATGGAAGAGGAAAGAGAAGGGATTGCAATGTGGCCATCACCCCTGCTGGGTGATTTCTCACTTTCTCTCTCACTGTCTGTCTCTTTCTCACTTTTCTGCCAGTGCACACACCCTAAGGCAAAATCCTCTAAAAAAAAGAAAAAGTTGAGGTAAAATACCTCTTGCCGCCTTATGAAACGGCAAACATGGAGTACCAAATGGACGATGAGTACATAATGAGTGCACTAGAAGAAGTTTGAGCATTACATAATGGAGTAAAGGTCACAAATGCAAAAACCTTCCCTGGTAGCCTTTCTTTTGGGTGGAAGAGGGGCAGGGGTGAAGCATGGGTGGAGAAGATGAGCTGAAGCTGCAATTCAATCTAATTAAGCAGAAGATTTGGTTTGCAAAATGGTGGTGGAACTTTGGAAAGCAGAAATATGCTTGCTCCTATTTATATCAGGCAGTGACTCCTCATATTTTCCTATGAAATAAGGTACCACCCTCTGAAGACATTTGTGATTCCATTTTTGTCCAGCTTTGACCTTAACGTTCACTTTCCTACCAGTATGTGATTGTTTAGGCATGTACCAAGTGCATGTTCATTAGCTGATGACTCTGCCACATCTGACCATCTAGAAGGGTTAAGTTCATTATCATTAAACCACCTGAAGGGCTTAACAGTCATTGCATAATAACTCATAGGGGAGAAAATGCCATCCAGCTCTGTCTTTTGCAGTTTCTCTTCTTCACTTACAGGTTAACTGACTTCACCACTGATTTCCCCACATTAATGCACCTTCAAAATGTAGACTGCCATCAGTCATTTATTTCAAGTCTACTACTCCTTCTTTGTTAATGACCTCATTTCATTCACCATGGGTAAGATAAAACAAACATGCATCAAAAACACAAATACGCAGTTATGTCTACAGGGGTCCCGAAAAAGAAGGTGGTTAATTTTTGTCCAATAATTGTGAAAACTTAACTTAGAATTGGTGCCCTCTATAATCTAAATGTAATCTCAATTTAAGTAAATAAAATGTGCTCCGTTTTACTGCAAATAGTGTTATCTGATCATCTTCAGCCACACTAAAAATATGGACTGAATATAGAGCCAGGGAAAATCAGTACCTGTGGTAGAGCGTTCATGACCTGAATTATAGCTTAAATTCATGGCTTCCTATTCCATGATCAGATAAAAAATAGGAAACTAGCATCTGTAAGGTTACATATAGATAGAAATGGTTTTAGTTTTCAATATGACTTTTTGTGTGTGTGCTGAGATCCTTTTAAAATATTATGTCATATTTCAAAATATTACATTTAAATTATTTTCTTAAAGTGTGTAACAGTTGGGCACAGGGATGCAACTCTTAGAATATTCTTTCCCTTATCCCATTTTCCATTTCCCAGAGGTACTTCACATCTCTGCTCCTTAAGATTCCATTTCAGTACACACTAGAAAGACGTTCTTGAACTTGTCCACAGCTATTTCTAATTTGTCTGATCTTCATCAGTCAGTTTAAAGGAGCATAAAATGTCATCTGCCTCATCCGTCACTGTGTGTGTGTGTTAATGTATTTATCTGATTCACTTCCCCTGACTCGTCTAAGCTTGATGCAGTTCTGAATCTTTCCCATCTCCTAATTTATTTCAGTCACTCCTCGGGTGTACCAGAGCTGAATTTCTCAGGTAGACTAGTCTGAAAAGATGCCATGCTCTAGCAATTCTATAAGCAATTATCATCCTAATAGCTTGCAAATCCTGCTTTGTATATTCACTGTTGGTTTATTGCCAGACAGAGGTCCATTTTCCCCTAAGTCCTTGACTTTCAGAAGCTTCTCAATGCAGAAGCAGCTGTTTGATACCTTTGGTATGGCCAAAGATGGGTAATGATATTGAGGCTAATATGGACCTAATATTAGCATTTGATGTCACTATGGTGACAATAGCTACTATTAAAAAATTTTTCTTGGGACCAGCAGTTAGCATAATGGCTATGTCGCTGGACTCCCATGTAGTCAACCATGGTTCAAGTCCCAGACCCAGCGGCTTAAACTCACTCCAGACATGTGTACGTGTATACCCAAGATCCCAAGAAGAGACTGGAGGAGAAGGGATCACAGCATGGCCATCTACCCTTGGGGGTGATTTCTTGCTTTCTGTCTCTCTGTTTCTCTCTGCCTTTCTGGCAAGTACACGTACACTATAGCAAAAATCTCTCAAAAAAAAAATAAGAAAGAAAGAAAGAAAAAAATTTTTCTCAATCTCTTTCTGTAGTTCACATGGTGGAATGGAGTGGATTCTAACATTTACTGTGGGTGTATTACACTTAGAATCATGTGTTGAGTCTAATGAGTGAAGTAATAAAATAAGATGAATATGAACATAAGGTAGCAGATGCTGATTGTCATGTAAATAATATAGGAAGGAAGTCACACAGGATTCCAGAGCAAACATGAAATAGAAGAGATACCAAGTAGCTGATATAAAATCCATTAGCTAGGCCTGAAAGGTTAGTTGTGGGTATGTAGAGAAGCTGGAAAATGGCCTGGGCAATGGAGAGCATTCTTTCTGCACTGGGAATAATTTATAGAACAAACCAACCAATCTACAGGACTTATTCGGAATGTTTCAAATGAAGGCTGTATAAGTGGGAAAACTCAGGTCATGGAAAGTTTTGAATTGTGTGGTGTGAACTTTCCATTTTGGTCAGAAGAAAGGAAGAGCCATCAGTATGTAACACAGTCTTGTCATGCTAGAACTTCTATTTCCTTGATATGAAAGTCTTCCTAACAGATGTTTCATCCTGTTTTTTATCTATCCATTCAGCAAATGGTTCCTGAATGTCTACCTCGTGCCAGGAAGGTTTGTAGGTGTCAGACACACAGCAGGAATCAAGACAGAAAAGGTCTCTCTCATTATAGAGTACATTCATCTGCACCTAGTAGAAAAGGTGGCTTAAACAGCATAAATGTGTTTTCTTCTTTCAATTTTGCTATAGGATGTGTGTGTTCATCAGAAAGAGAGAGAAGGAAAGGGAGAGAGGGGAGGCGAGAAATCATTCCCCAGAGGGGATGGCCACATCATAATCCCTTTTTTTCTATTCTTTTGGGATTTTGAGCATGTGCATGCACACACACACACACACACACACATACACACACACACATACACGCCCAGCATGTCTTCTTGCTACTAAGTCCATACTCAAATCATGAAGTCAGTCAAATAGGATCCAGCTGCCTTAATCTCCATGCTACCTGCTGGCCCAGAAATGCATTTTTTTCCCCAGTTCTGGAGACTAAAGGCCAAGATTAAGGTGCTTAGAGGATGGTTTACTTTGAGACTTCTCTCCTAATTTGTAGAGGGATACTGTCTTACTGCTTTATCACATGGTCCACCCTTCATGCATATATGCTCTTCTGGTGTCTCTTCCTCTTTTTACAAGGATATCAGTCATATTCGATTAGCACCATCCCCTAAAAATCTCATTTTTACTTAATTACCATTCTGAATATCTTTTGTCCAAATAGAGCTACAGGCTTTGGTACTAGAGTTTGGAACTTTAACATACGAGTTTTGTAGAGATAAAATCCAACCCATAACATAGAGCTAACATTCCAGCAGTGGAAACAAGCTCATAGCAGCATAAAAATGAACTCTTTGGGGGCTTCCCCTAGATTTCTCTTATCTCACCAACATACCTAAGTCCAAAAATACTCATAGATGAGGCTCAGGCTCAGCTCCCTCTTCTCTCTCCTTTTCCTGGCCCTATCCAAGCAAAGAGAAGAGATGCGTGGAGACCTATCTCTTCCACAATATGCCTGTTGTGATTTATATTCTGTTCAAGGAGTCTCTTGATATTCATTATAATCTGATTTCTCTTGAGAATAATGAGGACAAAGGACCAATGAAGTGAGATTTGGCCTTGAAGCCACATACTCAAGAGATGGCTCTGATCCTAAGGCTCAAATAAGAGTACAATAAGAGGAAAATGCTTTAGAAAGAAATATACTATGCGTAGCCTGAATTTCCTAGGCTCAGCAGTCTGTGGGTAAAATGAGGTCACATTAATATTAATAATCAAATTTTTCTGGCCAAGAGCCACACCTGCAGAACTGCAGATTCTCATTCTTCATTCTCCTGGCCTACACCCCAAGGTCTTTGATCATTTCTCAGTTATTTCTGGGAGGCCCCAGGGTAAGTCTCACCTCATGTTTGTTCAGGAATAAATGCACATCTGTCCTTTCTCACTGAGCTTCTTGTACAAGTCCATTGTCCAGGACAGGGGGCAACAAGCTGCTACCACCACAGCTCATGACATCCTCTGAGAGAGCACCTGCCACTCTGCCCCACCACTCCAGGTCTTGCCAAACTTGCCCAGCTACCTTGGAAATCTATAAAGAATGTCCCATCTCCAATTCATCTTGCTCCTCCTCACCTACACACCCAGGTAGCACTGCTTGTTTTCTATGTATCACAGAATTCTGGCTAAAGCGGTTCTTGGGCAAGAAGACAGTGCATTTCTCTCTAGCCTCTTCTCCTCATTCTCCTGGCTACTAACTTATCAAACCAAATGCCTCCACAAAGGGGTAGGAGTGGGAAATCAGACATAGTCTGTCCACACACCAGAGAACTTCCCTCAGTTCACCTGATATCAACTATACTGCATTACACAGGAAAACAAATTTTCACTATTTGTGAAGATGTGACAACTGGCACCAGCAGTTGGCACAATGGCTATGTCGCTGGACTCCCATGTAGTCGACTATGGTTCGAGTCCCGGATCTGATAGCTTAAACTTACACTGGGTGTGTGTACGTGTATGCCAAAGATCCTGAGAGGAGAATGGAAGGGAAGGGACTGCGGCATGGCCATCCCCCGGGGGATGATTTCTTGCCTTCTGTCTCTGTCTCTGTCTCTTTCTGGTGAGCGCACATGCCCTATAGCAAAAACCTCTCAAAAACAAACAAAAAAGGATGTGATGTGATAATTGTGTTTATGTCATTTATTCTATTCCTTAGACATTGGTTTCCCAATTTTTTGCCCAATATTTTCCATCAGGATTAAGAAAACTTATTAAGAATATACCTATTTTTAATGTTTTATGGTCAAATGAGCTTACGCTACTTTAGGCATCTTGTTTTTCTTAAGTTTATTTCTTTCATGAGAGAGAGAAAGGGAGAAAGAGACACAGGGATCGTTAACGGGGTATTCACGTCATTATCCATCCCCAATCTCAGTTGGTCTGGATCACAGGCCCATGAATGAACACCCCATGTGCTCAGGGAGGTTCCAGGATGCGCATTCAGGATCTTTCTCATGTCTGGCCACATGTGAGTGTTGGAGTTCTACAGTGCCCGTGACTGGCCCTATATTTTCCTCAGTACCTATTGTGTGCAAAGTGTTTAGCAAGAAGAGATTATTGAGATGTGTTGTGGGTAAAATAATCTTCCTTCCTTTTAAAATAAGCATTAAAATTTTCTTCCCTTGGAACTAGTAGATGACTTGACGGTTACATCTCACGACTCTCACGTAGTCACCCGTGGTTCAAGTCTCAGACCCAGTGACTTAAACTCACTCTAGGCATGTGTGAGGGCATGCCCAACAGCCTGAGAGAAGAAGAGAGGAGAAGGGATTGTGTTTTGGCCACCCCTTCTTGAGGGGTTGGGGGTGGTGGTGGTGGTGATTCTGTCCCTTTGTTTCTGTTTCTCCAACGAACACATGTGCCCTATAGCAAAAATTTCTCTCTAGTAAAAGAAAAAAAATATCTTTTTCTAAAAATTCAATTGCACTGATTCTGCATTTTTTCCCCTATAACTCTCTTATTTTACCTCAAATTTATTATCAGGTTGTTGGGAAAGTCGTGACATATTTTCTATGTTTTTTTTATGCAAAAATGCATCATGACTTTCCCAATGACCCAATAGAATCAAAGATATATTACAATTACACCAATTACACATTGTATATATGTATCAAACTATCACATTGCCACCCATAAATATCTACAACTATCGTGTGTCAGTTAAAAATTTCAAATTAAAATTAAAATATACATTTTAATATGATAAAAATAGAAAAAAAAATGAAATAAATGAGATACATAAACCCTACCTGAGGATTTAATAAGTTACATGTCTTGACAATAAGGTGAAGCCACAAATACGCAACTAGTAAACTCATAGCCTAGATCTCTATTGGCTGTCGCTTAAGTGGGTCAGTTCACTTATAAACGGAGGAACAAACTCTGCTTTTTTCTCTTATCGGAGAATATTTAAGATAAAGCATCTATTCAATCCACCTCAAACAAGGGAGTCTAGTGAAAATAAATGATCAAACCAGTAGCCATCAGGCAGATAATTGACTGAACATTCTCTTTTCTACTCTTCACTGTATCTGTTGCAGGTAAAATCTGATGTTCTAAAATGTGCCCCACATATGGAACATTAGGCTGATTTCTATGTAATGCTATATTTGAAGGTCATTTCAAGATAAGTTTATAATCTCCAAAAATAAAAATAAATTTTATTCTTCAAAAAAATGTCAACAGTGGTGCAGGTTTAAGTTAGTAAACCTAATAGACCACCATTTTAACAAAATATTTAATGTTTCCCTAAGGACTTTTCTGTGGAAATTATCACCAGTTCTTTAATAATAATCTATATAATAGAGTCAACTAGTGGCATGGTGGTTGAGATGATTGGATCCCACATGGTTTGAGTCCAGGACCCAGCAGTTTGAAAAACATATCAGGAATGTGTGCATGTATACTGAAAATCCCAAAAGGACGGAGGGACAGAGGAGATGTGACCACACCCCAAGGGAGATGCTTTCTCACTTTTTCTCTCTCTCTTTCTCTTTCTCTCTTGGTTACTCTTCAGTGAGTACACACAGCCTCTGGCAAGATTTAAAGAAAATTAACCATACAGTAGTGATCATTACCTGTAATCAGTGGACATATAAATAACCATGGTGATTTCTACAGACACTCTGGTTAATAATAAGAAGAATTTGCTTTTGCACAGCTTCAGAATTTAGAACAGATTCTACCTTCTCTAGCTTGTTTGAGTCTTTCATTATCCTGAATAATATATATGTTAGCATTACTAAATTCACATGAGAGTTGTGAGATCTGACTTGGAGAGATTAGTATCTTACCCAGAGTTATCAGATTAACAATGACTATGGGCCAGATCTCCTGACCCATCTCTGTTGCTTTATTCAAGCACTGTAGTCATGGTCTCATCATTGAAAGCCACGCTTATATACCTCACCCCATGTCTAGTCCTCCCATCCTTCCCTCTTCTTGAATTTTATAGCCATACAGACATAAGTATTTACTGTGCAATTATTTTAATGATTTTTGTGTCAGCAGTCACCCTTAAATAATCTTGTAAATTCTATGTAAAGAAATTAATTACTTCATTGAATTTCTCTTCCCCTTAAAAAAATCATTAAATGTCACTTATTATAGCACTCTTTCTAGGCTTTGATTAAATTTATCTTAATAAAAGTATACCCACTGACCATAAACTGCTATGAAGGTGATCAAAATATACAAATTTTTGTTTTCAAATAATGGATAAAAGGAAAGGTAGATGGTGATTCCTAAAGAAAAAAAGAACACATGGATGAGTTCCGCATCTACTAAACTCTCTGATGGTGGCTACTTTTTCTACGGTGGAGCACGGAATCAAAGCCCAAGCAGATCAGTCATCTTGCTTTGCTAAGAACACAAATATCAGAGTTCAAGGCTGATAAAGTAGCTGGACAAAATACCAGAGAAGAAATAGTTGAGAAGAGAGGAGGCACAAAAATTCTTCATGGGGGTTCTCCACTGGTGGTTGACGAAGGCTGACTGTGTGTGCATAGAATAAGATTCTGTGATGGCCTGCATTGTAGCAGAAATCACTTGCTATGGAGCTGAGAGCCAAATGGAAATAGTGCGTGTTACATGAAGGTGAGAGGTGTTGGATTCTCAGTGCAAACAAGAGGGAAGAGACTTACTTGAGTACTTCAGGCATTCTGTTATAACCTGAAAAAGGCCATGCTATAAGAGAAAGAGACATAGTCATAAAACAAAGGATTAAGGACACAATTAAGAAAAGACTGATCTAAACAAAGAATATAATTAAACCTGGGACCAGCAGTTAGCGTAATGGCTATGTCGCTGGACTCCCACGTAGTCGACCACGGTTCGAGTCCCGGACCCGGTGGCTTAAACTCACGCCGGGCGCGTGTGCGTGCGTGCCCAAGATCCCGAGAGGAGAATGGAGGAGAAGGGATTGCGCCGTGGCCATCCCCCCTGGGGGGTGATTTCCTGCTTTCTATCTCTCTGTCTCTCTCTGTCTGTCTGGCGAGCGCACGCGCCCTATAGCAAAAACCTCTCCAAAAAAAAAAGAAAAAAAAAAAAGAATATAATTAAACCTGACAGCATTTAAAAGATACACCAGTAATTTCAGTGACTACCTGATAGAAAGTCAACACTTTTCAGAGGCAAAGAACAAAATTCAGATTCCCAGTAACTTATCATTCTTAACATCTATTACACAATCAAAATATTATCAGATATGCAAAGAAACAGAAAAATAAAACCCATAATCAAGAGAAGGTTAGAAGAAACAGATCCTGAGATTACCCACATCTTTTAATTACTAGTCCAGACTCTAGGCATGACTATTATAAATGTGCTGAAGGAATTGTAAGAAAAGATGGTCATCTTGAACAAATACAGGCCAATGGAGGTTCTAGAACTAGCAAATACATATTGTGAAATGATGCAGCCCCTGCCTGGGCTTAACAATGCGTTGGAAACTACAGAAGAAAGATTCTGAAAACTTGAACAGAGATCAATAAAAATGAACCAGCCTGAAAACAGACAAAAATATTTTTTAAATAAGTGAACACAGTCTGAGATCTGTGAACCATGATCAAGAGATCTAACTTACACCTAACTCAGCTTGCTAAAGAAATAGAAAGGTAAAGGGAAAAAAAAAGTGAAGAAATAATGGAAATATTGGTCAACAAAAATCAAGTACAGTTGTAAGAATTTATGTGACTCCTAATCAGAATAAATATAAAAAGAATCATACCTAGGCACATCAGAATCAAACTGCTGGAAACTGAGAATAATCATAAAAGCAGTCAGTGGAAAAAAGGCACATTGTATACAGGGGGCTAAGCAATACAAAATGATAGTAAACTTATTATCAGAAACAATGAAACCCAGAAGACAATGAAACGACATTTTTAAAGTGCTGTAAAAACGAAACAAAAGGAAAGTATCAGCCCAGGATTCTATATCCATTAAAAATAAGGATGAAATAAAGATAGTTTCAGAAATATAAAAGCTTAAAGAATTTGTTCTAAGCACACTTGAATGACAAGAATGGCTGAAGAGCTATTCACCCTGAAGGCAAATGACATCAGGTGGAAACTCAGAAGTATAGAAAGTCAGTGAAAGTGCCAAGTATGTGGGTAAATATAAAATGTTATCTTTTTTCTTCTCTTGATTTCTTTAAAATATGACTATTTACAGTGGAGTATAGAATGCATATAGATATAAAATATCTGGCAATAGTAGTACAGAGTATGGAGTGGGGGAAGGGAATCAAGGAAATAATTCTGCTGGAAGGTTCCTACATTTTACTTACAGTGGTACAATATTAATTCTAAGTAGGCTATGACAAGTTAAAGAAACATATTATAATTCCCATCAATCATTTAAAAAATAAGACAAGATATAGCTAGAAATTGAATAGGTGGATAAAAAAGAAATACTAACAAGAAGGCAAGAAAAAGAACTAAAAGAAAAAGCAAGAAAAAAAAAAAGACTGAGGAATAGCCTGGGAACACAGGAGGCAGCAAACTGAAGTTGGGCTGGAAGCCACACTGCCAGCAGTTCAGATCCCCAATGTGGTGGGCCTGAAACATGCACAGCACATGCACTAGAGACCAGGATGCTGCCAAGCTGGAGGGCTGAGGTAAGGAGAGGACGGTATGAAACCCTGGTGAGGGTGCTTCTCTCCTCCTTTTCTCCATCTCTCATGGGCACACACATTCTTTCACAAATAAAAATAAATAAACTAACTAATAAATAAATAAACCATAGCAACAAGTACATGAAATGTGTGGTAGATGAGACCCTCATATACGTGGTTAACTCTTTTTTGACAAAATCTGAACAGCAATTCATTGGATTTTTTTCAGTAAGCGGTACTGAAACAACAGAATATTCATATGCCAAAAAAGGGAAAAAGTAGAATCCCACACCATATAGAAAAATAACTAAAAATGAATTATGGACCTAAATGCAAAATATACCAATATAAAACTTCTACCAAAAAAAGCATGGAAAAAGCCTTGTGAACTTAAACAAAGAAGTATTTACTTACAACATCAAATGCATTATTCACAAAAGAAAAGAAATGGATTAATGAAATATGATCAAAATTCAAAACTACTTCTATTTGAAAGACATTATTAAGGAAATACAAAGACAAGCTTCAATAAAATACTTTCACAAATAGGGAGAAAATATTTGCACGTCACTTATTTGATAAATTATTTGAATCCAGAATTTACACCAAAAAAAAAAAAAAATTGGGGGCTTCTTTAAGAAATACAGAAGACACCCAACCAAAAAGAGAAGGGCAAAATATTTCAACAAACACTTCACTAAATTATATATATGGATGGCAAAAATTATATGAAAAGATGCTCAACATCATTAGCCATTTAGGAAACCCAAACTCAAACTATGAGATATCACTACATCCCTGTTAAACTGTCTATATTTAGGGAACAGCAGATGGCGTAATGGTTACATCACTTGACTCCCACAGAGTTGACGGTGGTTCAAGTTCTGGACCTGTTGGTTTAAAACTCACATCGGGTGACTGTGCATGTGTGCCCCAAGTTCCAAGAGGAGAATGGAGGAGAAGGCATTGCAGTGTGGCCATCCCTTCTGGCAGATGATTTGTCACTTTCTGTCTCTCTGTCTCTGTCTCTCCAGCGAGTGCATTTGCCCTATAGCAAAAATCTTGCAATTGAAAAAAAAAATCTAGAGAATCAAACTAATCTATGGTGACTGAAAGCATATTAGTACTTCTCTGGTCATAGGGATTATTCAGGAAATGGGAAAGAAAGATTATAAGAGCAAGAAAACTGTTGGGAATGATGGGTTATTTCCTAGTCTTGATTGTGGTGACTGTTGTATGGGTGTACACATATACCAAAACTTATCAAATTGTTCACTTAAATAATGCAATTCATTTTATTAAACCTCAATGAAAATGTTAAAAAGAAAAAAAAAATTGTGCTTAGTAGTAATATTTGTAAAGGCAAAAATCTAAGCAACAGAAATGCCCATCAGTAATAAAATGCAGGCTGGCTCTATACCACCATGGTTAAGAGAGCTGGATCCCATATGGCGTGCTATGGTTTGAATCCTTGCTCTGGTGGCTTGAGGAACACATGAGACACGTGTCTATGCACTCCTAAAATCCTGACAGAAAGAAGAAATAGGATAAAAAGGATTTCAGTGTGACCATATCCCACTGGGAGGAGAGTGAAAATTTCTTTCTTTCTCTCTTTTTTCCTGTGTGCATGTCTTTCTCTCCCTCTCTCTGTCTCTCTGGTGAGTGCACACACACTCTGAGAATCAAAAACAGTAAAATATACCCTTTATACATTGAATCAGTAACCACTCAGCAGTAAAATTGGGGGAGAAAATCCTACAGCGACAGGCAACAACATGGATGAAACTTTAGAACATTCTTCAAAGTAGAAATAGCAAATCATGGAAGCATAAGCAATAGTGTTATTACAATTTTTAAAGTTGAAAATACAGAAACCTCAATAATAAATTCTTTAGGAACATCTATAATTGTACCATGATGAAGAGGAATGCAAGAGAGAAATAGCCACACAATTCAGATTAGAGGTTCTTTGGGCAGGTAGAAAGGGATGGAATGAAAGAAAGGCAAACAGTGTTTCAACACACAGTTATGATGATTTACTTCTTAAACTGAGTGGTAGCCAGCTTGGGTATTCTTTGTGTTGTTATCCTTTATTCTATAGGCATGTTTTATAAGTATTCATTTTAATCTTCTTGGTATTTAATGAAATAAACTGGTAAGTCCTAGAACTTACACACTCCATTCAAAAGGTAGAGACTGTCAGACAGGATAAACAAAGTATGACCAAGCATATACTGTCTAGAAAAGGCTCACTTAAAATATATAACTATCAGAAAGGTCACAATTGCAAGGATGGAAAAGTAAATAAACCATGTAAAGAATACGCATGAGAAAGCTGGAGTGTCTCTATTAATATCCAAGTTGGGGGCCAGCAGTTAGCGTAATGGTTATGTCGCTGGACTCCCACGTAGTCGACCGCGGTTCGAGTCCCGGATCCGGTGGCTTAAACTCACATCGGGCACCTGTGCGTGCGTACCCAAGATCCCGAGAGGAGAATGGAGGAGAAGGGATTGCGGCGTGGCCATCCCCCCTGGGGGGTGATTTCTCGCTTTCTATCTCTCTGTCTCTCTCTGTCTGGCGAGTGCACGCGCCCTATAGCAAAAACCTCTCCAAAAAAAAAAAAAAAAAAATCCAAGTTAACTTGAAGACAAGGAGTATCATCAATATCAAAGAAGAATGCTTCATGATAAAAGAATCAATGCAACAAAGACATGAGGAATGAGTGAAATAATTGTCTTCAAACATCAGGATGCACTGAGTACTGGAGTTGGAGGAGAGATTATGTCCTTCCTTGGTCTCTCTGAAAATCAGAGTGGTAATATACATGGACTCTCATTTTTATGACTTCCTGAGCCTACCATTCCAGTCCTGAACTGTCTTCTCCAGATTTCTTTTACTACATAAGAGATGACTTCAAAAGTTCATAGGACAAATGAAATTAAGTGTGAGTATATTGTTGGTTCAGAACATTTTTAAATCCATGCATACATTTTTCAAAGATGCATTTTTCCATGGACTTTATTTATTTCCTTTTTTAGGAGAGATTTTTGCTATAGGGTGTGTGCACTTGCCAGAGAGGCAGAAAGTGAAAAATCACCACGTGGAGGGTGGCCACACCACAATCCCTTCTCCTCCATTCTTCTCTCAAGATTTTGAGGATGCACACATATGTGCTTGGAGTGAGCTTTAAGCTGCTGAATCTGGGAAATGACCCACGGTCTACTATGTGGGAGTTAAGTGAGGTAACCATTACACGATCTGCTGATCCCATCCATGGATGTTTTGAAGACTTCTTGTATTTAAAAATTTCTATCCTATCCAAAAGAAAGAGAGAAGAAAAACAATTATATTTCCTTTTTTTTTGGAGGTTTTTTTTTGTTTGTTTGTTTTTTGTTTGTTTTATTTATTTATTTTTTTTTTTTTTTGCTATAGGGCACGTGCACTCGCCAGAAAGACAGAGAGAGGCAGAAAGCAAGAAATCATTCCCCTGGGGGGATGGCCTATGCTGCAATCCCTTCTCCTCCATTCTCCTCTTAGGATCTTGGGCACGCATACACACACGCCCAGCATGAGTTTAAGCCATCGGGTCCGGGACTCGAACCGTGGTCAACTACATGGGAGTCCAGTGACATAGCCATTATGCTAACTTCTGGTCCCTTTTTTATTTTTTTTTTGAAGAAAAACAATTATAATATCAAAAACAATTTAAAAAGGAAAAAAGAGTTTGAATTATTAATAACATAATCAATGTTATAACTATTAGCATTAGAAATTCATTATACTGGGTTGTTGGAAAAGTCATGACATATTTTTTTATATGCAAAAGTTCATTATGACTAGGTGGTATGATGGTTAAGGGTGCTGGACTCCCACCTGGTCCACCATGGTTCAAGTCCTGGACCTGGCGGCTTGCTTTCTCGCTCATTCTCTCTCTGGTCAAATTAAAGTAAGTAAACAAATAAACAAAGTTAAGTAAAATAATTCTTTAAAAAAATTCATTAAGACTGTTCTAACAACCCAATGATATCCTAACATTTGCCCAAATTCTAAAGAAAAGTTGTTTAAACAATGAACTTTTTATCGCTGCCTCAATTTGCAACTTTCCCTTAGCTTATATTTTTTTTCTCTATTTGATTTCATGTTTGTGCTCAAATCAGGAATACAAATATTGAACTTAAAAATAAATTGATACATGGTTGAACCCTTGTGTGATCAGAAAAATCGAAATCATTTTTCTTTTCAGACAAAAGTATTAAAATGAATTGCCATCCTGGCTAAGTGGAGACATTACAGTGACATGAGTAATATTCCAAGTGACTGCAAAAGGCTGCAGTGTTTGCTGATTACTCTATGGTAAGTGTGTCAAAAACAGGGCTTAGGGACAAATTTCATCTTCTAAAATTATTTCTGCTGAGGAGGAGAAGCTGGCACCTTAGTGATTGTGGAAGAATAAGCAAAACAAAATAACTCAGACAACTGACATAGGCTGGGGACCAGTACAAACTACCAACTTCACTGGCCCCTGTCCATCCAGTCTACTCTCGTAATTTAATTGTTGATTTATACTATGCATAGATTTATCCTCTTCTTTTCCCTAGCTCACACTTCAGATGTTCAGAGTTGAAATATTTTTCTTAGTTTCTACTCTCCCAAAAAGGAGGCACAGATCAACACAACCTGAGGTTCAGTCACAGAGGCTTCTCTGTCTGTAGAAGACTTCTCCCCTCTGTTATAACTGGGAAAAATCTAAATACCCATAAGTCATAGAAACATTAGGGCTGAAGACACTAGCAAAACATTGACATTATTTCAAGTATAAATGTCAGGGTCTAGTTGTGGCTCAGATGGAGCATACCAATCTGAAGTGCTGGAAGCCACATAGCCAGCTAAAGGTTTGGGTCTCCTGTGGACCTGAAACACACCCAGTGCATTGCTCAAATTCCTGACCAGCAGAAGGGCAGAGGGAAAAGAACCTCAGTGTGATGAGACCCTGTTGAGAGTGTCTGTCTCTCTCACATGTGCATTCTCACGCATATTCTTTCATGTACTCTCTCTCTCATGAAAAAAAATTTAAAAAGACCTACTTGAAGAAGAAAAACATTGTATATGTATGGAAATGTAAACACACTCACATATATACATACTCACATGCATCTATTCAGGTAGTGTGTGACTGTATTTCCTGACTGTTGAGGCATTTATGTGTATGTACATTTGTGTGATTTTTGTAAATCACACCCAAAAACCCATAGTATCATTTAATGTTAGAACACATGTGTGCTCACATATGGAGAGTTTGTAGTACAAATATTGTCATCATTCATCATTTCAACAAATATTTATTCAATAATAATAATCATTATTATTTTTTGAGAGATTTTTTTCCTATAGGATGCATGCACTCTCTGGAGAGAGTCAAGAAGCGAGAAATCACCCACAGGGGGATGACTATGCCTCAATCCCTTCTCCACTCTCCTCTTGGGATCTTGGGCACACATGTGCACATACCCGGCATGAGTTTTAAGCCACCAGGCCCAGGACTCAAACTGTGGTCAACCATGAGGGAGTCCAGTGATGTAACCATTATGTCATCTGTTGGTCCCAATTATTATTTTTTTTAACTTTATTACTTTTTTAATAATTAGTTATATTAATTTTTATAGCAAAGGTACACACCTTTGTTATGAGGTATGTATACTTGCTTGAGAGACAGAGAGACAAGAGGCAAGAAATCACACTCCCCCCCGGAAGGGGGAATTGCCACATCACAATCCTTTTGCCTCCATTCTCCTCTCAGGATTTTGGGCACTTATGCACATGTGCCTGGTATGAGTTTTAAGTTACTGGGTCTAAGATTTATACCAAGGTTGATCACATGGGAATCCAGCAGCTTAACCACTATGCCACCTGCTGGCCCCTATTCAATAATTATTTATTAGACATTTATGGTATGCTAGCCATGAATTAGATGCTATGGGAACTGTGAAGGGGAATTATTCATAGACTTTCCCATAAGCAGCTTATTACCCAGGGTCAGGCATAAACCAAGGACTCAAAACTTTACTTCCAAGTACAAAGTGAGATGAGGGGGCTTCAGTTCATGAAAAAGGTTCATTCTGAAAATACTATCCATGGGTTTCAAAAATGTTTGCGCCAAAATAAAGTCATATTTAACTCCATTTTTCCATGAGCCACAAGAAGATAAAGAAAAAGTGCCAAGGGAGTCTCAGAGAATGCGGACTATAGAAGAGAGATGTCAAGAAATATTTTATGGATGAAATATTTTTTGAAATGGGTCAATCTGGTCAGATTTCAATAGGAGCAAATGGTGGAAATACTTCCATTAAAGCAACTTGCACGCATGGAGGTGCAGAAATGGGAGAGGAAGGTACACTATCAAGCACATGCCTCTGTCTAATTTGAGAAGAGGCTGAGAGATGAAGCCTAAGATATAGGAGTTTAGAATAAATGCAATGGGCAATGGTGAACCATTTAAGAAATCTGAGTATGGAGCTGGCATACACTGAGATATTAGTATCTAGTCTCATTTATTTCTGTACCCCTCAGCATACAGAAGAAAGCTGAGTGCATAGTAGAGTCCAATAAAAAAGAATAACATTTGTAGTTTCCATTTACTGAGCACTTACTATGTGCCTGGCCCTATTCTAAACACTACATGCAGAAGCTTTTTTATGCTCACTGTAATCCTATGAGGTTTTTGACATAATTATCTCTATTCTATAGATAAAGCACATCAGTTAAATAACTTAACCAAGGTCACATAGCTTGTAGATAACAGAGCAAAGACATAAGCCAAAGTTTCAGCTAGTTTTCTCTACTCTCACCAAAGAAATAGCTGTTAAGTAAGTGAAGTCCTTCATACCCTACAGAACAAAACAATACACTTTCATCTAATGATTAAATGACGGATGGAACTAGACACAACCCTTTACTAAGTTACAGCTTTAGATGTTGCATTCTCAGCGACAGAAAAGAGACACTATTTTGATCAGGTTCCTGCTATCCTGAGGAGAATGTGGTGAATTGTTTTAGTTTGTTTTGTCATTGAATCCTACAAGACATGCAAAGATAGCTCCCAGGTGCTACTGTAAGGCAGTAGCCATCCAGAGTTTCTGTCTATTATGATGTGGCTCAGTGTGTGGCTTCCTGAGTAGGGCACTGTGCAGCTATGATAGAGACACAGAAGAATCTGTAATGGCCCTTATGTGGAGAGAAAAGCAGAGCAGAACTCCCGGGGGTGCTCAGGATGTGCAAAATTTCCTTCTCTCCTGCATGTGGACGGCCTCCACACTCTGGGATAATAAAATCATTCTGCCAATTGGTTGAGGATTAAGAGGAGAGAGAAGAATGGGCTATAGAATGATTTGAGGTTGGTCTACACAAGTCAGAGAAAGAGAAAGTAATTATCTGCTCTTGGTAATTATAAAGACAGCTTAGTTAGAATGTGTTAACTTCCAAAAGTCGTCTTTGTCTCTGAGGTTAATTTTCCTCCTTCTAAATGTCATAAATGTCTTAAATCTTTCTAGGAAGACACACATCCTTGGGCTAAAAGAGGGCATCAATTCAGCCATGTCTGAAAGTTCTTACTAAGTGCTTCTCATGAACTGTTGAGGGAATTAGACTTTGAGGTAGTGGGTAAAGGAAAGAGTATGAGCTTTGATTATACTCAAGTCCATTCCAAAATCAAATTCACCCCAGCCTTTAGTGGCTAAGAGATCATCATGGTCAAGGCATCTCATGGTTCCAAGACCATTTTGTCGTCTCTAATATGGAGAGGAAAATAACATTTACATGAAAGGTTGGTGGTAGGCTGGTGAGATAATGTAGACACTGAAGAACTCAATGATTGTGTGTGTGTGTGTGTGTGTGTGTGTGAGTATGTGTACCTGTTTCTAAGCTACAGTCACATGTATTTCAAGTTAAGATACTGCTGAAAATTTGCCTATCCTACATTTCCTCAGATTACAGAGTTAGATCTTCAGGATTAAGTATAATTCCAGATACCTGTCTTTAACAGATTCATCAATATAATAACTTATCCGATCTCAACTTATTATAGAGTAAAAAGGTTGAATGAGAGAAACCTTCCCTAAATATTGCTTTTTTTATTTCTGGATCCATAGGAGAAAAAAAGAATAGCCTAAACATATAACAGTAAGGACACCAATGTCCTTAAAGAAACTCCTACATAGAGTTGCCCAATTAAATTAAATGAAATTACAGTATATAATGGCAAAGTGATGGCACAGCCCTAAACTTATTCCTTTAATAAGTTTTTAAGTATTAGTTACTGCTGTAACAAAGCACCACAAATGTAACAGCTTAAATGTTAAAAATGCATTGTTTTAGAGCTCTGAAGGTCAGAAGTCTCACTGGGCTAAAATTGGGGTGAAAACAAGGGTGTTTTCCTTCTGGAGGCTCTAGGAAAGAATCCATCGTTTGCCTTATCCCACTTCTAGAGGCTGCTCACCCTCCGTAGCTGGTGGCCAACTTTATTCTAAATCAGCAATTGCATCAGTCTGACCTCTGGTTTTCTCAACAAATCTCTAACTCTCCTGCTTCCTTCCTTCTTTGCCTTATAAGGATCTTTGTGATTATAATGCGTTCACCCAGAGAATCCAGGATGATCTTGTCATACCAAGATTCTTAACTTAATCACATCTGCAAAGAGCAAAGTTCATCTTGCCACGTAGGTAACAGAGCCACACATTTCAGAGAGTCTAACTTTTTCTGCTGCCGCTTGACACATGTCTATTAAAGAGATACAAGGATATCTTTGAAGGCCATTGTTCTGCCTATGGCAGTTTGTTTTGTTGTGACTTATTCTGTTTTCCACCCCTACCTCTCCCTTCTCCTGGCTACCAGCATTGTCACTGAATCAGAGATCTCATTCTAGCCTTTGAAATAAATTCTCACAATAAGCAAAATTGCTCACCTAGTGAGGGACGTATCCTAAGGATGCTCAAAAGTGAGGCTGAATTGTTCCAGGCATACCTGCTTGCAGAACTTTCTCTCATTATACCTCAGCTGGGCAACTCTTCACACTGCCTTTCTAAAGGTAGCCCAAATTCAGGAAAACACATTACACCTTTTGAATTATTCAGTTTGAGGATGTAACCATCCCACAGGACAGGGATAACTGTGACCTTCTGTCCTTCCTGACAATCTGCCTCGTGTTCAACACTAGGACTTATGGCACACGGGTTGCTTAATAAACCACAATGCTTATGTTTCCTTCAGACATGTTCCTATAACCACAGCCAAAGAAAAATTGTGCTAAAAAAAAAAGACTTTTATTATCTTTTATTTTACCCTCTAAAATCTAATTCAGAGCATGAGGAGAAATGCCTGCACAAAGCCAGATTTCATGTTCATTAATGTAATTGGACATTAGTGCCGTAGCCACGTTCTCTCACTCAGCAGCGAAAATGACCCTCTTCCTGTATTATCATCAATAACGACACAGCGATGGCCTGGCTGGGACTGACCAGACTGTAACTGAGCTCTGGGTCCCTTGGGTAGTGGGGTGATTTTTATTTACAGTGACAAGATGATCTTTACACTTGTTTCTCTTTGGACTGTACACACACAGCTCTATCCATAAGCCAAAACACAGGCAGGCCAGCTCTTTCTGCTCTGCACTTTACTTCACTGACGAGGTGTCAGCATTAATTTCTTGACTGTCGGAAAGTTTCATCTCTCTTGCCCTAGGGATGGTTTCTTGACCTCTCCTGTCCTGTGATTGGGAATGGTTTGGTCTTTTCTCATAAGCTCCAAACATTTTTTTTTTCTTTTCCATTCCAATTATTATCTTTTGTGACATTTACAAGGACCAGTTCTGCTGTAGCTAGAGCTATACACATACAAGGAGCCTCAGTGACCCAGAATTCTTTTCTGCTTAAACATGTCAGTTAATCACTAGAAGGGCTTTCTGCATGAATTTGTGATCGTGCCCTCTGGATGTATCCAGTTTCCACAACAGCCTTTGTCGATAGGATCCTTGCAAAATACGTTTGAAAAAAATTATAGTGAAGCATAATTATATAAATAAAACATTTAATTATTTGACTCCACAACTCCCATGTAATTTACTTTTAATTTTGAAAGAATGAGGTACACACTATGATAGGAAAAGAGTTTGCACTGGGGCTGGTTCTGAGACTCAGAGCAATGGTGAAGGGAACTGAACCCAGGTCATAAAGAGTGTGCCATGTTTGATGAGTCTTTCTTGGAACTTGGTTTCTCTAATTTTACCATATTTTGTGGATCACTCACTTCCTTGGAACTCACTTTTCCCAATCTTGAAAAAAAAAAAGAATTATCAGCCTAGCTCATCCGCCCCCTAGTACTTTTCAACCTTTATTAATATTTTCTGTGGGGGACCAGCGGGTGGCATGGTGGTTAAAATGCTGGACACTCCCACATGGCCGACCAGGGTTTGAGTCCTGGACCTGGTGGCTTGCTTTCTCACTTCCTCTCTCTCTAACTCTCACCCTCTGTCTCTCTCTGGTCAAATTTAAAAAAATCAATGAATGAATAAATAAAAATAAATAGGTTTTTTTAAAAAAATATTTTCTGTGGGAGTGTAGCTTGCCTATAACAGATGAAAAATTAAGCAACGGAGAATCCTTTCTGTGTGTAGTACTGCTGACTTTGATGCTCACATATTTTCATTACCTAATTGTAGACAAGAACAAGCCAGAACCAGCAGGTGTCTATCCTTATCCATAGAGAGATGCATTCAGAGGCCGAAAGTTTTTAAGGAAAGTAACAAGAGCATTCAATCATTATTTACCAAGATTCATTTTCTGAGATACAATGACTTTGGTAAACTATTAGATGACTCTAATATTCTAAAGATACTTTGATTTTAAAAGTTTTGTTAATGAAGAGTGAAATGTTGTCTTTACATAAAATCATCACTATTTGTCAATATAGTTATCCATTTTTAAAACATCTGCTGAATTTTTCTGTCAGTACTTTTTCTCTCTTAGGGTCTCTTGAAGTTAAAACAGAAATTTGTTTTTGTTTTCTGCATAGTCTGCATTCAAAAAGAGCTTCCTCTCTATGTTGGCCCCTCTTCTGAATGTTAATACTTGTTTCACCCATTCCTCTGAAAGTAAACATCTTGTCCATTACCCAAGGTCCAGTGAGTTCCTGCCCTGCCTCTACTTTGATCCCAATCCCCCAAGAACTCTATGCTCTCATCAATATCAGGATGACAAGCATTATGCAATTTAATTCCTGGTATCTTTTTAAAATACCACATATAAAAATTACTTTTCTCTGAGACCAGCAGACGGTGTAATAGTGATGTTGATGGACTCCCATGTAGTCAACTGCAGTTTGAGTTCTGGACCCAGTGGCTTACACCTCACGCCAGGCACGTGTGTGTGCATGCCCAAAATCCTAAGAAAAGAATGGAGGCGAAGGGATTGTGGAGCGACCATCCCCCTTGGGGTAGAGGGTGGAATGATTTCTCGCTTTCTGTCTCTCTGTCTGTCTCCGTCTCTCTGGTGAGCACACGTGCCCTATTGCAAAAACCTCTCAAAAATATTTTTCTTAATTAGATTATAAAGGCTTTGAGAACAGGAAATATGCTATAATCTTTTTATTTTGGGAATAGCAGGTGACAATGGATAGTGAATGAATGTTCCATAACTTCTATCATATGGGAGGAATAATATGTGGGGGTCTTCAGAAAGTTCATGGAAAATCTGTATTACCAAAAAAACTATGTATATATTTCAAATTTTTGTACCAAAATAACCTTGCATTTTAATGCCATTTTCTGCAATTTTTAAGCCCCCTTGTAGTAGATAAATGTAAGTTTGTATTGTTCTGAGTCAGAGCCCTGAACCAACAGCATCAGCAGCATCTGGGACTTGGTTAGAAACAAATGATCAGGTCCTATCCCAAATTTACTGAGTCAGAGATTTTAGAAGTGTGGCCCTGTTATTCATATTTCAGTGATCCTCATTGTGATTCTAATGCAAATCAATATTTGAGGGTCACATCCACAGACCTATTTCTAAATCTTAGATATTATAGGTAATATCTCCCCACTAACCTAAACATAGTGAAACATTTTAATGGAACTATGTAGTTAATTTGTAATTGTACTCATTCATTCATTCATTCATTCATTATGGTAGTGGAGATTCATGCATGAAGATGCAATGTTTGCTACCAAAGCTGTCACCTAACGGTACAATGCACATAGCAGACATTCATAAAGCTTTAAAAATAAAATATTCATTAATTTTTATAAATTAATAACATAACTAGTATTATCATTTTATCATTGCTTAACTTTTAGTCACTTCTCTTGTCAAAGCCACAAGGATCTGAAGTCATTCTGTGAGTCACTGCATGAACGCATGGATGGTTCAATGATTGGGTCACTGGAAAAGTCATGAGTACTTTTCTATGTTCTTCTATGCAAAAATGTGTTGTGACTTTTCCAACAACCCAATACATTCTGAGGAGGTAGTTGTCCTCTTCTTTTTTTATTCCTGGGGTTCCCTCTAAACTGAACATCCTGTAGAGAAAACAGGATGTAGACACCGATGACAAGTCCTACTATCTGATCAAAATCCATTGTAAGAGAATTGTGGATTGTCCAGATCCATCCTAATGAGGAGTTGCTTATAGACTGCATTATTTTATGTTATGTATGTATGTATTTTTACCTTTATTGTTTTGAAGTATAAATGATCTGGTGTCTGCCAGTGAATCTTTGTTTATATACTCTTTGGTCCAGTGACCCTGAAAAATGGATATAGTTACAAATCAAAAGTCCCTGAGAACATATTGGTTTGGACTTGTGTGATTTTGTGCATAGACAAACATTACTAAAGAAAAGAATGAAGAGAAAGATTTATTCTCCTAAAATACTTCACCAAGATTCTGGTGGGTTAGGTACTTCTTTTAAGAAATTAACCCTGATCTATTATAGGCTCACTGACAGGCAGTGATTTCCTCTGATAAACAACTGGAAGCAATTGCCTTCAGCTGCTTACCTGTGATTCAGATATTTATAGGAGCACACAAGCCAGAGGACTAAATGATTTTACTCAAAGTTATGCGTATGCATGGGCTGAGGGCACAAGTTGCTTACACAATTTGAGAAGATCCTAAGAAAAATCAAAGCAAAAAATCAATACAAAATAGTTAAGTATTTCTCTATGCACCCATGTTAAGCAAATCATAGAAACATTCTTCCCTGCCTCTTTGGGAGCATGCCATCTGAACTGGGAGTTCAGACACAGAAGGTAAAGGAAGGAAAAAGATACAAAGGGGTAAGAGAGTAATAGGAATTCGAAAGAAACAAATTGAGGCCAGGCAGTCATGCAGCAGTAAGCAAATAGACCCACAGGGAAAAGGTTCTAGGTTCCTGTTCCGGAATCTCTCTGAGTACGCTTGGTGTATGTGTGTCTATGATCTAGGATGGCTTACTCTGGGGATGGGTTGCAGGAAAAGGACTCTACTGGGGTTGCCTATCTTCTCTCTCTCTCTCTCTCTTTTTTTTAATCTCTTTCTCCCTGTCTCCCTCTCTTGCTCATGGAAACAAACTTTTAAAAAGTATATTAAGAAAACAAAAATTGGGCCAGGCTGTGGTGTGGTGGTTGAGGTAGCTGGATTCCACATAGCCTACTGAACTGTTCAAGTTTCAGATCCTGAGGCTTGAAAATCCTACTGGACGTATGTACGTGTGTACCCAAAATCTCAAAAGAAGAAATGGAGGGAACCAGCAGTTAGAGTAATGGCTATGTCGCTGGACTCCCACGTAGTCAACCGCGATTCGCGTCCCGGACCTGGTGGCTTAAAACTCACGCCAGGTGCATGTGCGTGTGTGCCCAAGATCCTGAGAGGAGAATGGAGGAGAAGGGATTGTGGCATGACCATCCCCCCTGGGGGGTGATTTCTTGCTTTCTGTCTCTATATCTCTCTCTGTCTGTCCGGCGAGCGCACGTGCCCTGTAGTGGGGGAAAAAAAAAAACTCTCAAAAAAAAAAAGAAGAAATGGAAGAGAAGGAGTTGTCATATAGCCGTTTTCTATAAGGGGAATTTTCTCACTTTGACTTTTTCTGGGAATACTCACTCTCTCTGGAAAAAATTTAAAAAAAGAAAGAAAGAAAGAAAGAAAGAAAGAAAGAAAGAAAGAAAGAAAGAAAGAAAGAGAGAGAGAGAGAAAGAAAGAAAGAGGGAGGGAGGGAGGGAGGGAGGGAGGGAGGGAGGGAGGGAGGGAGGGAGGGAGAAGGGAGAAAAGAAAAAAATTAAGGAAAACTAAAGCAAAGACATTATACAGAGGGTCAGCCCATGACACAGTAGTTAAGGCAGCTGTATCCCACGGATCACAACATTCAAGTCCCAGACCTGGCAGCTTGAGAAACATGCTAAACACATTAGTGTGTATGCCCAAAATCCTGAAAGGAAAGAGAGATGGAAGAGAATGGATTGCAGCGTAATCATTCTCTGTGGAAGGATGCTTTCTCACTCCCCCAACTCTCTACCCTATTTTTTTTCTGGCAAGCAACATGCACTCTGGCAAATTAAAAATAATATATACATATATATGTAATGTAATATATATATAATACATAATACATATTACATATATAATATATATAAAGAAACTACATTATTATTATATTATGCAGAAAGGATTAAATATAATGTAAGAACTGAAAGAAAAAAATTTTCTTAGGTGGCAAGGCAGGTAAAATTTCCAAGAGAATTGAGACTTAAGTAGGTCTTAATGGAAGAATAGATGACGGAGAAAAGAAAATGTTTTCTCTCAAACGATGACTTCTTTAAGAATTCATTTTCTTCTGATTATGCTGGAAAATGAGGAGAGCAGATGCAGACCTCTTTTATTTAAAGCATCCTGACTATTAGCTCCTGTCAGTGAACAGATAAATTATATCGCCACTTATCCCCAATCGCTCAGTGGCTTTCGATACTGCAGAAAGGACATTTTTACCACAGGCAAATTAAGCCATTCCTTTAAAAAATAATAGATTTCTATTGATATATTTAAAGCATCTGTCAATTCTAGTGCAAACTGCCAAATCATGTGTTAAATTTAAAAATAGAGCTGAACACTTAAAACTCATCAGACTGTAATAAATGAGCTTAGAATTGAAGAAAGAAAGAAAGAAGAACAAGTGCAAGGCATGAGAACTAAGTTAACCAGATCTCTCCAGTTTTGTGGAATCCAGACAGATTCCCGATGTTTTATGGGACAAAAATCATGTATTCCTTTTTGCTGTTGATGCCAAGACTGGCACACTACACAGGCAATAAGAAAATTATATTTATAATACAGATAGGATTTGCAGATGAGAAGTTAAATGAAATTCTTTCTCTTACAGAATGCCAGGGAATGATGGCACTGTACTTGAAGGAAGCAGATGCTTCGACATTTCCAAAATCTTTTGAAATATAATTTAAGCAGTTAGACTTCTGTATCTTCCGCTGTAGAATTTTACCTCAAAGCCCACAAGTGGGTCAATATCATATTACTCTCCATCTTATTACTTGATAAACAAGATGGCAAAAAGTTGGGATTTTATCTTAGCCTCTCAATTCTTTAGGAAAGAAGGACTCATATTACTCTATGATCAAGTAAGTACTAGTATTAAGGGGAATTATTTATCTATTAAAGCAACTAATATAAAGTTATTAGATGCTTACTCTGTGCAAATCAGGGGATTTTATACATCATTATCTCCAACTTCATGGGTTAAAAACAGCAGGTTAGGGGCCATCAGATGGTGTAGCAGTTACATTGCTGGACTCCCACATGGCCCACTGAGGCTTGAGTCCCAGACACGGTGACTTGAAACTCATGTCAAACATGTTTGCCTGTGGGTCCAAGATCCCAGGCAGAGAATGGAGGAGAAAGGATAATAGCCATTACCTTAGGGGTATTTCTCTCTTTCTTTCTCACTGTCTCTGTCTCTCTCATTCCCTAGCGAGCATGCACACCCTAAGGCAAAAACCTCTTAAAAAAAAAAAGTCAGGTTAGAAAAAAGTACCTGTGAGAAATATTGAAAACAGATTCAAAAATAATTTATAAACTGAGAGCTACAAATTACTATTATCATAGATTAAAAGGTTAAGTGACCATACAAGAGCTTTAAGGAGCAAACATCTTTCACGAAGCTTTAAACATCACATGCACTCACTAAACATGTATTGATAACAATGCCAACAAAGATAATAATACAAATGATATCACTTTTATAGGTAAGGTAAAATTGTCCAGGGAGACCTTGTTAAAGTAAAATGACTTAGACTTAAGAAAAATGGTTTTTCCTATTTTATGTGTAGAATTTAAGAAGATAAAAAAAAAAAAGCCAGATGAAAGACTAGGGAAGAGTTAGACCTGCACTGTCCAACACCATATCCACTGGTCACATATGGCTCATTTAGTTTACAAGCACCACTTCAAGGGCTCAGTAGCTATTGTGGTTAGTGGATACTCTATTGGACCGAGGATATACTTGTACTTCCTTCATTGCCAAGTTTCCATTGGAGCATATTGGCTTTGAGTCTGGAAAATACAGAGTAGGGTGTATGTGTGTGGTGTGGTGTGAAGAGGAGGAGAGTGCAACCAATTGTCCCTCTGTTAATCTATTTTCTCATCTATATAATGAGTAAGAAAATGATATAAACCTTACAATTCACAACTCTAAAATGCTCTGTCTGTGTCTCCACAAAAAGTCACCAGAGCGACTGGTTTGTACAAAGAAGAGCAGTAGAAAAATTTTAGAAAGAAGAACTGAAAGAGATTGTTGAGGGGACTAAATAGGGCTTTAACACCTATCTAGTTAGCCATTGGCAGCCTCAGAGGAACAAACTGATAATCAATGTTGCTTTCATTTGCATTTTCAAATGTCTCTTTCATTTATGAACATTTATCTCATTCCTCAGCTATCATTGAGAAACCTCAGACTCTTTTTAAATTTTTTTAAATTTTAATTTATTTTATGTACTTAATCACTATATATTACTTAGTTTGTAAGTTGAATTTACCCAACATGAATATATTTCACATCAGTCCCATTGAGGATACAAAACATGTTATCATCAACAGATAATAATCCATTTGTGTCCTATAAATGCCTTGCTTCTTTATTTTCCTTCTTAATGTCTTTCCTTACATTCTCCCCCTTCTCCCACCCTCTTTCCACATTGTCTCCAGTATATATAACTATTTTCAATACTTCTATGTCCTCTAATTTTTCACTCTTAGACAAGAATCTCCAGATGTTCTGTTGTGCCCTCTGAGAGGCATATACTTTGACAGAGTTGAGTTCAAACTAACACCTGTGAAAGATACAAAAGAGGAGACAGACGTAGGCAGGGAAAGCCTTCAGATTTGTGATGCACCTGTGAAAGAAAAGAGGTATGGAAGCAGCATAGGGCAGGGAGAGCCTCAGATCATAATACAGACCTGACACAGTCTCAGCCAACTCAAGGGGGAGTTCAGAGCAAAGATGGCCCATTAGTGGAGTTTCCCACTGGATAAAAATATCCAAGGGCTATTAACCCCTGCTGGGTTTAATTCTTGGCTGGGTTCTACACATGAAGAGAGTGGCCTTGGTTCAAACACTGAGGCAGGTCTTGATGGTGCTGCGGCTACAGAATGTTCAGTAACTACTCCTTGCAGTTAAACGGTCAGTTCTGTCTGGAAGTAGGATCGGAGTGGCACATACCCATGGCTGACACACCAGCTTGCAACTGTAATTACTCCTCATTACCATTTCTCCATCTTGTAGTCTCTCATTTAGTTTTAGTTTTGGTTTTGGTTTGGGGTATCCTCTCCCCAGACCAGCATGAGACAGGACAAGTAAGATTTTTAAAAACGGCTGTTAATAAAATGGTAAGACCTCAAAGAAAGAAAGAATCTCATAGAGAGTCCTCTTGCCTGAGGTCCCTAAGTCATTTTAGTCGAATTGTGATGAGCCAAAATTCTTTACCTGCAACCTTTGTTCTGCTACTGGGAAGCTCTAGCTAGATTGATATAAGAAGCACAAAGTACAGTAGATGTGAAAAAGGCTTTTGATTTAGTGATTTAGTGATATGAAAGCATATGTCCTTCCTACTCACATCTATGTTAATAAACCCTCTTATGTCCAGGAAAATTCCATAACCTCCAAATATCTATCCTATCCCATTCAAACTGCTTTTTAGGTGATAGCAAATGTCTCTTCCAATTGTGAAAGAAGGAAAAAAGGTCACTAATACACATTCCTCACATTGCACTAAGAGTTCAACCTGGACAATTTAATGCCATTCAGACTTTGGATGTTTTAGACATTGCCCCAAAGGTAAATGAAATCTTACAGTGCTATTTGGCTGGCTTCTTTTATTCAGTATTCGTATCTTGAGGGTCATGTGCATTGCTATGTCCATCAATAATTCATTCCTTTGTATTAATAGGTAGGATCCCATTTACTGTATTTATCACAGTTTGCTTCCACATTCATCTAATGAAAGATACTTAAGTTGTTTCCAGGTATTGGCTACTACAAGTAAAGCTGCTATGAATATTTGAATACAAGCCTTTGTCTGGACATACACTTTCTCTGCCATTGAGTTAATGTGAAAGACTTTAATTCTGGATCACATGGAAGGCATATGTTTAACTTTTTATGAAATTGCAATACTGTTTCCAAAGTGCTTATACCATTTTACATGCTTACCAGCAGTGTATGAAAGACCCAGTTCCATATCCTTCTTCATCAATACTTGTATGGTCATTCTTTTTCATTATAGCCATTTTAGTAGGTACTTAGTGATATCTCCATGATTTTAGTTTGCATTTCCTTGGTCACTAATGACATTGTCAATTTTTTTTTTCATGTGTTCATCTACCATCTCTTTATTTTCTTTCATTAAGTATTTATTCAGATCTTCTAATTCCTGGTCATGATTTGTCCATTAATTATATTATCACTATCTTAGAAGATCAGAAATTCTTAATTTTGATGAAATTCAGTTTAACAACTTTTATACATGAATCATCTTTTTAGTGACCAATCTTAAGAAATGTTTGCTTAACTCAATTGCTTAACTATGTTTTCTATTTTTATTATTTTTTAATTTCAGTTTCTTTTATACATTCAATTACATGTCACTTAGCTTGAAAACTGAATATTTCAACATGTATACATTTCTCACCAATACAGTTGAGAATACTATACACATTATCTCAACAGATAATAACCCATTTCTTTGTCTCAGAATGCCTTGCCTTCCTATTTTTCTCCTTAATATCCTTCCTTAGACTCTCCTCCTTCACTCACCTTCTTCTCACACTTTATCTGGTATTTATAACCATTTTCTATGTTTCCGTATCCTCTAGTCATTCAGTTTCAGTTTTAGAGTGTGGACAGTTGGTAAATATTAAGTGGAAACATACAATGTCTCTCTTTCATAGCCTGGCTTGCTTCACTCAGCAGTAAATCTTCCATAGTCATCTACTTTCTGTCAAAAGCCAGAGTCTTATTGTTTTTTATGGCTGAGTAGTATTCCATAGAGTATATGTGCCACACTTTTTCAATCCATTCATCTGTTTCTGGGCATTTGGGTTGGTTCCATGTCTTAGCAATTATGAAAAATGTTGCAATAAACATTAATGTGCAAGCACTTTTCAGATTAAGGATTCTTCTGTCCTTGGGTTAGATGCCAAGGATCATATGGTGGTTCTATTTGTAAATCTTTCAGGAATCTCCATGTTGTTCTCCATAGTGACTGGACCAATTTACAGTCCCACCAGCAGTGTAGGACAGTTCCCCTTTCACCGCAACCCTGCCAGCACTTATCATATTTTGTTTTTTAATCTTAGTCATTCTGACTGGATTGTGGTTTTGATCTGTATCTCCCTTATAATGAGGTATGTTGAGCATTTTTTCATATGCTTTTTGACTATTCATATGTCTTTCTGTTTTCCTATAGAATTTATAGTTTTACGCCATACATTTAAGTCTAAGATCCATTTGAGTTCATTTTTTATAAGGTCTGAGGCAATATGGATCAAATTCTTTCTTTTAATATATTTTGTCTTTACTTTTTTTTGCATGTGTAGAAAACTCAATTATTTTAAACACTATTTGACAAAAACGATAGCCTTCTTCTTCCAAAGAACTATTCTTTGGTTTTGTAAGAAATGACTTCATATTTGTCTGAAATCTATATTTTGTTCCATTAAACTTATCTATCTTTATTGCAGTACCTCTTTGTCTTGATTATTTTAGCTTTATAAGGAGTCTTGAAATCAGAATTAGTTCTCAAACTTTTTTTAATCTTTTTTCAGTGTTGTTTTGACTATTTTTTAAAATGTATTTACCTATTTCTTCTGCGAGAGAGAGAGAAAAATAATCCCAACAGGGTCTTGATACCACAGTCTACCCCCAGATTCAGCCAGTTCTAGATTATGGTCACACAGGAGCCCACTGTCCTCAAGTAGGTCTTGGATGTGAACCTGGAAACTTTCTATGTGGGTTAGCCTTACAGAGCATTGTGTTTTACCACTGCACCACTACCTGTTCAGTCTCTATTTTGGCTATTTTTGATAAAACATTAAAAACTAAACTTAGTAAGGAAAGTTTAAAAAATACATAAAAAATTACTAAAAAAAAGTTTTAAAATTACCATAATATAGCTTAAATATTTGTTTGTGAAATCTTATCTATGTAGGATAGTAACAGAGGTTACATGAAGAAAAGTTCTATCATCAAAATCTACTGGGAAATTTTTCTTTAAGTGCTATAAACATAATCCTTTGTTGAAAGACTTCTTAGAGTCTGTAATATGATAAAACATGTTGAGAATCTCCAAGAGAAAAATCCAGCAGGCAGGATTTCACAAAGGCCTTTTGACCATAGACACTTTAATCATCTAGTGAGACAAGTGTTTCACAGAACTCCTTTGGGAAGCAGTTAGTAGACATTAGGGAGTTGTACAACACAGAGCCGTTGCTTCCAGATGCACAGAATGAGTCTTAGTTGGATCAGTCCAGTGAGAGGGAAAGGTTGAACTGGGTAGAATAAACAACTGGAGAGGTAGCAGGAAAAAAAAAAAAAATCAATAACCTAAGCTATGGAGAAATAATGAGTAGAAAGTTTACACCTTATTTAGGATTTTTTAAAAATCCTATAATAAGAATCTAGTTAATGAAAACGTATATAAAATTACCTTAGTACATAATTCCTTTTACAGGGAATACTTACAAAGTGAAAAAAAAAAATCAAGATACTTAATAGCAGTCCTAGACAACACATGAAGATATGTACAATGGCATAGATTCATTATCAGAATGAAAGGTAGTGACAGGGCCAGCCAGTGACATAGTGGGGCGGCTAGATCCCACACGGCCGACCACTTTGCAATTGGGGTATCTGACCCAATGGCTTGAAAAACAGGTTGGGCATATGTGCATGTGCGTCCAAATCCTGAAAGGAAGAAGAAACAGAGGAGAAGGGATTAAGGCATGACCATCTCCAGTGGGGAGTGCTTTCTTGCTTTATCTCTTTCTCTGTCTCTGTACAGTGAATGTGGGTACCCTGTGGCAAAATTTAAATAAATACATAAATAAATACAAGAAAGGTAGTGACAGAAGTTTTGTCAGAGGTTAGAGGAAGAACTCATGCTAAACCAAGTGGGTAAAAATGTCATTTATCTCAATCCAGCATAGAGAATCATCACCTTCATTATTATCTTCTCTTTGCATATTTGTAGCCACTACTTACTTGAATTTGCTCTGGACAGCCCTTCTGTATTTGAGACTGCAATTCTGTGGCATATTTCTGGTTGCCTGTCATGTCTCCACACAGAACATTCTGACTATTCCACCATAAGAGCAGGTCTTCTCCAGACACAGTGTCTTTTGCCTTGTCACTTTTTTCCCTATCATTGTGAGCTTCACAAGTAATACTTTCTTGTACTAAACTTTTCTTTTTTCTTTCTGGTCATCTCTCATATTCTCATCCTTCAATTCTCATGATACCCAATATGCTCTAAGGGTTTGGTTTAGAAATGTAGAGGATGGCTTGCCATCCAGGTATGTAGTAGGTTTGGTTTTCCTATGCAGCCTAGTGGCAGTTAACAGAAGGGAAGCCTACACTAATCATAACCTCACATGAGTGAAGGAATATCCTTGATCTTTGCCAGACTCATAACAAAGGCACCCAAAGTAAAAGTAACAAGGAGAGTTTAGAAAATACCATGAATGTAAAGGAGTGTTAGAAGGTCAGTCCAAGCTAGAATTGAAGAATCCAAAATATTGAGCTTATCTTAATCAGACAGTTAATACTAAACCCATGAAGAGGGAGTACTGAGGGATATGAAGAACTTAAAAGGCCATGCCCAGCCTAAAAGCATTCCAATCATCATTTGAAAATACTCCCATGTTGAAAAGAAAATACGTCTAACATCTCACATCTAAGGCTAGAATCGGAAAGAAACTGGGTTGAATCTGGTCAGAATCTTTACCAAACCATTCACTGAGTCAGCAGGCATTTATTAAGCAATAACAGTGTCAAGCACTAGGGATATCACATTAAATAAAACCCAATCCTTAACTATAAATAACTTAGAATCTAATTGCAGCATGAAGTCTTTGTCTGAGGAAATAAGGTTGAGACTCAGAGATGAGACAATACTTGATAAGATTTTATGTAACTGGGGCTTGGTCAGTCAGATCTTAGAATTTAAGAACACCTTCATAGACAATGGGTTATGATTACATTGTCTGATTCCTGGTAAGCATCCCTATCTTGCATGTTTTGCTACAGAAATGTGCTAAGCAATAAAAATTTTAATCCCCAAAAGTTCAGGTTCAACTGAAAGTATAATAAGGAATGCCAAACTTTATGTTTTTTCACAATTCCACTTGTAGACATCCTTGTATCCCTTTAGAAATATGAGTATCTGCGGCCAGCACATGAAGTGTTGGTTAAGGCTCTATACTCCCATATGACTGACTGCAGTTCAAGCCTCAGACTCAGCAGCTTGAAAATCATGCCAGGCATGTGTGCACACATGCCTAAAATCCTGAGAGGAGAATGGAGAAGGGATTGTGGCATGGCCTTCCCCTTTTCAGAGAGAGGTGATTTCTCACTTTCCCTCTGTCTCTCTCAGGTGAGTGCACATACGTCCTATAGAAAAAAAATAATAATGATAATAAAGAACAAGAGAAGAAATATGAATATCAAGAATGTGAGATGTTTTTCCTTTGATACCCGGCAGAATACATGTAAAGTTAAGGATTGTTAATACATCAGAAATTCAGTATGTTTGAAGGAGACAGGAATAAATCGGATCTAAGTTTTCATATTTACTCCATCCTTCTCTGCCTTTGGTCTACTATTCCACAAAGAATGCTTCTAGACTCATCTCATTGAGAACAGAGTCACGGAAATCCATAGATCTTGAGGCTGGCTAGTGTGATATCACTGTCTTTTTGCTCTGTTTCTGGTCTGGTGAGGAGAGATGGACTTGCCTGAGGACTTATTTTTGTCACTAGAGTGCCAATATACACACAAGGCTCACCCTGTTACTCAGCAGTCTCAGAAGGAGCTAAGAAAACAGAGCCCTCGTTCTCTCGTTTGCTTCTCGTCCTCATGGATTTTGAGCAAACTTTTTACTTTTGCCCTCCACTCAGGTAACGGCTTGGCAACTCTGCTGCCCTCTGCCAGCTCTTCACTTTGATTTGGGGCCAGGGAGCAGACGTTATAAGGACGTGTAAAAACAGAGCATGGCACATTAGCATTTCCAGTCTACCACATCGGGAATCTCAGCATTTTCAATATATATTTAAAATAACGGAGCGAGACAAGCTGCTGCCTTCCCTCAAAATTGCCAACGTATGCTCCAAGATCTCCTGCATTTTGCATTGTGTCAGTCTGTGTCAGAGGTTTCAGGAAAGGTAATATAGAAGATGAATGAAAGTCTATCATTGCAGTGCCAAGATGAAAAAGTGACAGCTCATAATGAAAAGAAAAATAGTTTCCATTTTGGGCCTCTGTAAGTAAGAAAGTGACAGAGTCTTGGGAACTGTGAGCCTGAAAAATGGTCCCTTTGACAGACATGCCTGTAAGTGAGAGGGCCCCGGATATAATACCACCTATAATAGAGGGAATAATGATTATTTTAGGCATTGCATGATTTTGAATAAATCCTTGACTACTCCCCAGAAAATGGAGTTGAAAGGAATCTAGGAAGAGTAGTGGGTTAATTTTAGGAATAAATGACCACATTTTTTTTGTAGTCTTTTAAACCTACGGTGGTTAAATTTATTTCTGTCAGAAATGACCAAAAGCCAATAATATTAATAGAAAAAAATTTGCCTCAGCAATGATAAAGAAAAAATGTCATTCTAGAATCTTCCTTCAGGATTTTATTTCTTTGCAACCATATCTTTTAGAATTAAATTCTAGATTGGCCATAGTAATTTACTATTTGCAAACTTATTGAATTGAACTAAATTCAAGCTGAGGACAGTGTAAAATACTGATGGTGTTTCTTTTTTAAATTTGATACCAGATTTCAAGATACTTGAGATAATCTGAAAAACTATTTGCATTTTTCTTTAAAAGTTCATATGGCTTGGATGCAGCCTTAGATGTTAGCCTGTTTACAGTATTTACAGTTATGTATTGTGCATACTTTCTTTATCCGCCTCGAAATAAACACAAGCAGACACACAATACCAACAGTTAACAAATGCCAGTAGCTCTTTCCTTGCACATTTCCTCTACTGAGAACACACATTACTGTATTGATTTCCTCCAACTAAGGTATACAAAAATCTATCCAGAAATTGGGGCTCCTAGAGTTCCCACTCTTTTGGCTTCAACCACAAGCTAAAAGAAACAAATGATCGCTAAAAAAAGTGATTACTACCCATTGAGAACTCAAGACTCAAGAGTAGGGCCTGAGGGAGCATGTGAATTTCCCTATAGAGGAATCTTAGAGCTGGAAGAAACTGTAGAGACTTCCTTGGTTCTGCTCAACACTGCCAATGGTAGGGGTTAAACAATCCTCACCTGCTCACTCTATTTTAGAGCAGGCTAATTCAGCCCTTTTATTATTCCAAAGGAGTGCTGTAACTGTTTGTGCTAGCTACCTTGTCCTCACTGGACAACCTTGTTTATAAATCTTAACTCCAAGGTACAGATGAGTTATAAAGAACACTGAGAGCAGCCATAAAGGACACAGGACTCAACTTATTTCCTTCCTTGGTGCTCTCCCCAGTATGTTGTTCCCTGCAGTACTCATTTGGCTGTGTGGTGACCACATGCTGATACATATGTGAACTGTAACCACAAAAGAATGGCAGACGTAAGCTCTGAGAGGACCTGAGTTTGCATCTGGCTCAAACTCTTAGAGTTTCTGTGACCAGAGGACAACCATTTTATTTCCTGAGCATCATCTGGAAAATGGGAATAATTTCTGTCTGATCCAGTTAAGTGAGTTAACATGCATAAAGGGCCTGAAAAATAATAGGTATTCAATAAATTATGGTCCCTGTTTCTCCATGATTTTTGGTTGAATTTCAGTCATCTTTGCTTCCTCGGTGGGGGGGGGGGGGGGGGGGGTGAGTCACTTAATAGATTCTCTTAAAATATTTGGGGGGATTGGGGAGAAGGAGGAGATGGAAAGAGAGATTTCAACTCATCTTACAATGGGGAATGTGGAGGCCAGGTAAAGTAGGAGTGTAGAAACTAGATTCTTGACTTTGTTTTACTTTGTTTTTAAATACACTGTGTCCCCAGGTTACAATGGTGCTGAGTACTGAAACACAGTGCCTGTGGCAATCACAGCAATCCAGCCCACCTTCCCGAAAAATATTACTGAGCAAAAGCCAAAATAGGAAAGATAATGAAGGAGAAAGTACATTTTGGTATAACCAGTCTCAGAAAAATAAGGTGAAAATTCTGGGTGAGTACAAAGAAGCAGGTCCTGATGCTGAGATTTATTAGTCAGGTACAATTTGTCCAACTAAGTGCAGGCAGTTTCCGCTCTCAAAATAAAAAAAAAATAATAAAATAAAAAACTGAGCAGACAAAAGGCAGGGGAAGAGACTGTATTATGCTGGGAACAATGCAACTCTGAAAAGATGGTGAAGAGATGCCCTGATAGATCTTCCATTTCTCACACTCATTCGGCAAGGACAAACAGTACAAAGAGAACCAGCATTTTCTGGGGGTTCTGGGAATAAAGAGAATAATCTTCTGAATGGAGATGACTGCTAATCAAAGGGAATGTTTTGAGTACTCCTGAGACATCAGTATGCAAAGGCACTGGATTATGATTTGAGAAAAAAGAGGAAAAGAATAGTTCTCAAATACTTGGTTTTTGCCTGTTATCTCCTGTCGGCTTCCTGTTTGCTATTCTCCAACCCAGTAGGGCTGCTCCCGACACGCCATCCACATCATGCACTCTGCTTTTGTTATTTAGAAATGAGACTGACTTCTCTACCACAACCACCACATACCCACCCACACACACACTGACTCACGTATTTGCATTCACACATGCACAAACTCCTTTCCGTCTAATAAAATTCAAATCACCTGCAGGTATGACTCAGGCTTAAGTGTCACCCCTATGTATAAACCTCTCTCAGGCCCAGTGAATTCAGAGCACAGATAGCCTGTCCCAATGAGATTGGGGAGGACAAGACAAGGCACTTCCTTTTAAGGAAATGGCAATCAGATTAATGGGAAAAGAACTGATTAAGCACATAGAAAAAGGGAGAGAGAAAGAGAAAAAACAAGCAAATCAAAACTTTTTCAAAGGGATTGTAAAAAATATAAACACCATAAACAAGAATTTTGTTGAGGGAGAGCTGATGTCAGACTAGGGAGGTGTAGCGGTATGGGACTTCATCTGAATCTGATAGTGAGGATCTGACTAGATAAGCAAAGAGGAGAAGGAAGTAATTTCCTCAGTTTCACTACAGCATTCTGCCCACAGACAGGGGAATTTCCTCTTGTTGATTCAATCAAGATAGACTCCCATATTTAGCAGCCTTTTAGTGTAATGAATCATACCTGATGGAGGCTCTCAAGACTCATACAGAATATCCAAAGCAACACACGTGGCTACCTGCACTTCCAGCGTTACCCAAATGTATGAATTTGTTCTTGTCTTGAATTTTACCCATAGATGACAGCTTAAATGGTAAAACGGAAAGACGTAAATGTGGCCAATGAAAATTCAAATTGCTAAGATCTGGCAGATATGCCGGTTATCAGTTTATTGCTTCTTAGCTGCAACTCCATTTTTTGTCCTACTTTGTGATATTTGAACTGAGATACTGCAAAGAATATTGCTTCCTTGTCAGCTGGGAACTAGGTGTTAGATGTCACCCTCAAGGGCCCTCCTCTAAGTGTCCAAGTTTCTTTTGATTACTTTTTCAAGATTAGGGGTGGTGGTTTCTTCCTGCACTTGCTATTTTTGCTACCACATACCACTCTCTTTCATCCCTTTCAGCAGTTAACCACCTTTTACCTAGTCATCAGTTCTTCATATTAAATTTCCCCTGTTCAAATTCAATATGGTTTTTGTCTCCTGGCTGGACCCTAAGAAGTAGGACTTGCTCTTCCTTAGGGGAAAACACTTTTTCTTTAATCTGTGAGATATGGATAGCCATAGAGGTAGTGGTAGAGAGAAAGAGAGAGAGATACCTTTAGTCATAGTCTAATCTTCTCAAAGCCTTGGGAATTTACTAATATTATAGACGGTATGTTCATGATTACTCCACTTGTTTGCTTTCAGATCCATTTCCTCCCCTTCTCCTACTCTGCTATGTATCACAGGGGCTGTTTCACATTCTTTTGCCAATTAGTTTCTGGCTAAGTTCAGCCAGAGGTGGGAAATTCCAAGGGAAGAGAATGGGAGAACTCTGGGTATCCCCTTTCTTCCCCATGGCAAGTATCTCAGCAGTCCAACCTCTTCATAGTTGTGGCTCTCAGTGTATTAAGTCAGCGGAAAAGTCATGATGTGTTTTTTTCTGGGTTTTTTTTGGGTGCAAAAATGCATCATGACTTTTCCAATGACCCAATAGTTTCCATTCCTTCCAGGTAGCCCTGGCCCTTGATAACACTCTTTTTCCTCTGTTCCCTCCCTTACTAAGTATAGTAGCATCTTCCTATTCTTGTTAATATCTGACTTTGTAGTTTTTTCAACACCTCGTTAAGCAGTTGCCTAAAATAAACTCACACTGTTATGCTACCTGTGGAAGCTCTGTTTTCCTAATTGGACTCTGACTGGCATACCTGTAGAGGTACCTCACATAATCTTTATCATAATCTTTATTTATATATCTGAATGTCCTCTAATGCTGTCACATATATTCTATTTCTTGCTTAATTTTCCTAGATCATTTCATGGCTGCTTCCTAAGGAATGTCACTTAATTCCTCCTATTGGTATCCTTTCTTCTTCTTACTGGTCCTTTCTAGAAATAATTATAAAAATGAGTAATAAGCCATGGTGGCACAGCAGTAGGAGCATGGCTGCCGAAAGTAGGACATCATGTGAGATGGCTCAGAGTTTGTATCCCAGGTCTACTTGAACACACAGAGCATGCCTCTGGGTATACCAGAGATACTGACTGGCTTCAGAGCTGGGGTAGAAGGTCATGGGGTGAAAACCACATTGAGGGTACACATTCCATACACCATCCTCTCTCTCAGAAAACAAATAAACTTTAAAAATGGATATTCAAGCCAATCAAATTTCATTATAAAATTATAAATCATCACAGAACTCCTCCACAAGGAAAGGAAGTCTCCTTCAAAACTATTTTTTCTCTGACATGTCTAGGTAATTGAAGCAAATATGCTCCTTCTTTTTGATTAATAAATCACTGGTCTAAATCTTCACCTGAGATACAAACAAGCAAGAGGAAAAGAAGAGATCAGGAAAGGAGAAGGATAGAAAGGTGAAGAGGACAATGACAGTAATTAAAATCAAGGGTTATTAGTATACATTTTCCTCTTAATTCTCGCAGTGGCCCATGAGTTGGATATAATTCTTATCTCTGTTTTACAGATAAGACCACTCAGGCACAAATTAAATGACTTGCCCAAAGTTCCCTACTTGATCAGTGTGGTAGACCTTGAGTTTGAATACAAGGTTTCCCAACCGTAAGGCCTAAGTGGTGTGCTTTGATAGAGTACCAGAGACAGAGAAAGGCTGAGGAGTTTGAGATAGAAGACCATAGTGAAGATTCCAGGGGCCCATTATGGGCCATCTTGAAGTCCCAGAGATGGCAAAGATGAAATCTGAGAGACTCCTAAAGGGAAAAGGAAGACTCAGAGAGCAAACACCAGCTACTTCTGATCTTTGGCTGTAGGCAGAAGGGAGAGAAGGGGCACACCAGTAGCAACTGCACAGAAAAGATGAGGGGAGAAGTGGCCACACATGAGAAATGAGCTTGAACTCCGCACTGGCACCCACAAGGCCAAAGTGTCTTTTTAGCATATGCCATCCCCCTAATAGGCAGGTAATTGCTTTGGTGCTCTGGTGAAGAGTAGTCTCCTGTTTGGGGTACCTTATTAAGATGTTGACAGACCCTGGAGAGTTCAGAGAGGAGCTAGGAGATGATTACAGGGGCTGGAGGGGTTGATTTATGAGGCAAGATGGAAAGACTGGTGCTGTTACCGCTTGGATAAATGATAGCTAAGGGAGGCATAATGATATCTATAAATATTTGTTGGGCGGAAGCAGTGAGAAGAGAAGGGATTCATGTGCTACTGATGGAATACAATACCCTCCGTTTCCCTCTGCTGAACTGCCAGAAAAAACTTTCTGACAGAAGTGTCATCAGAACTGCAGAAAAATCAGCCACAAGGGAAAGGGTAAGAGTGACAGCCCAGGATCAGTGAAGACCAGGAGCCCGGGAAAGTCACAACGTCAGCTGAAGGGCATCCTCTGCCTGACTCTGGGAGCCGTTGCAGGGTCCAACTCATCACGCTCTCCAGTCATCTCTCTGCTCAGTCCCCTTTTCAGCAGCCAGGTTTATTCACTGTACCTTTGTTCAAGCTTTCCCCTTACCCTGAAAACTTCCCTACCAGCCTGAACCTACATCCATAATGAATGAGTGCTTCCTGTGGGCCAGGTACTGCACTAAGGTGTGGGTACAAAGGCAAAAAGACAATCACTGGATGGTTACCTGGAAGGCCGGTCAAGTAAATACACAAGAAAATACAGTGTGATGAGTACAATGATAGATGCAAATTAAGAGGGCTCTGGGAAAAAGGAGGAGAAACCCCTAATCCAGACTGGAGCAGTGGGTGAAAATTCCTGAAGTGTAACGAAGTTAAACTTTACTGTGTTAGCACAGCAGCAATGGTTAGGGACCAGTGGCTGGCATAATGGTTAACTCACTGGACTCCCAAGTACCTGACAGCCAACTGAACTGGCAACTTAAAAACTCACACCAGGAGCATGTGCGTGTGTGCCCAAAATCCCGAAGGGAAAATGGAGGAGAAGGGATTGCAGTGTGACCATCCCTTCTGGGGGGGGGGGTATGATTTCTCACTTTCTGTCTTTCTGAGGATTGCACATGCCCTACAGCAAAAATCTGTCTTGAATAAAAACAAAAAAGGCAAAAACAAGAAAACAGCAATGATTAAGAAATCCCCCATGTTTTTGTGATCTGTGAAAGGATCACCCTTCCACTATGAGTTAGAAAAGACTTGTGACCCATTCTTCTCACTGTTTCCCCATAAGACTTGAAATTAGAAATGTTTTCTATTTGGTTGACTGACTGAGACTTCTGGTTACAAATCACTCCACCTGTAACTATTTCTGTTTATAAAAGTCCAACTCAGGGCCAGCCCATGGTACAGTTGGGTAAGGCAGCTGAATCACACAAGGCCAACCACACGATTTATGTCCCAGACCTGTGAAACACACCAGGGGTGTGCGTGTGTGTGTGTGTGTGTGTGTACATGCCTAAAATCCCAGAAGGAGGGAGAATGGAGAAGGAATTGTGGCATGACCATTCCCCATGCAAAGTGTGGGGTGTGCTTTCTCATCCCCCTATCTATCTCCAGTAACTACATATGTCATGTCCTCTAGTGAATTAAGAAAGAACCAAACAAAAAGTCTAAGGCAAAATAACTATCCTACAGATGCCAAGACATCCAGGAGTATTGTCCCTATTGCCATCGCCTGAATAAAATCAGTTTCCTTATTTGTCTTTGACAAAGGAATCTTAAAAGATGAATTACAGCTCAGGAAAAGGTATGAGGAGTCATATGGAAAAGAGTTCCTTGGAAGGGAACACCTCATACACAGATCAGGAGCTGAGAGACAGAAGAATGTTTTACTATAACCTCCCATGGCTGAAGGAGAAGGTGGAAGAGAAAAATTAGACCAAAGAGGCATTGTTTATTAAAAGGCGTTACCCAAGCCAAGAATCTTTTCTTAGTTTACCAATGATAAACATGGAGGAAAATAATAACTCCTTGTAAAGATTAATGGGATAAGCTCTTACACATGAAAGTTATCCACTAACCGAGCACCATCCTCAGGACAGTGCTTGGTATGCGGTAGGTGGACCAGAAATGGTTCATGGTTGGTGGACTGATGTTCCCACATCACCTCCTACAACACAAGTAAATTTCCATAGCCAGTTCTGCTGGCAAGTGGATTAAAAGCTATCACAGACTGATCTTGATATCTTGGAGTGTATTAGGCTATGAGCCCCACCTGATTTGGGTTATACCACTCTGGGTAAAGCTTATCAAAGAAAAAGAGAGCAGAGTATTTTTCACTGGAGAATATAAACCCACACTAACTTCTCAGAGCAGGGGGACCAGATCATATGTCTTAGAACGTGAGCAGTGCTCACCTGGTGAACAGATCCACACAGCTCAACTGGACACTGTGGCTTTGGTAAACCCAACCCTGCTGCAGGGCCTGGCATGACCCACCATCCTGCCACTTATGGCAGCTGCAGTTAGTATGGATGATTGGTTAGAAGGGATAAAAACTGCATTTTCCAAACCAACTGTATTCAATACAACATATTTTTCCTATGTTTAATGGAACAGAAATTTTTATTTTAACCGACATTTATGGGCATTACTAGTGTTCTGTGGAAGAAGCAGAAACCTGGTGGGGAGAGATAGCAGGTATAGGAATCATATTATTTTTATCATAAGATTAGGGGCACTCTGTATTTTCTACCCCCAAGGCTCCTTTTTCCTCCTCCCAATCTAAAAAAAAAAAAAAAAACGAGATTATAGATGGAGGCTCCCACTGTACAAAGCCCCAGTGTGGTTAACCCTTCCTCCATTGCAATCCAGGCACCAGAGATCCCATTATTTAATGCTAATGTATTGTTTTACACTGCCTGGCTCTGGGAGATCCAGATTCTTGGCGTCACAGACTCAAGCATCAGCCAAAGCAATAAAGAGAAGACAATTCTTCATTATCATCCCTGGAAGGGACTCAGTGACAATGAAGGAACTGTAGTTGGGCTTGTTAGTGTTTCTGTATATATTCAGAAAACATATCCTAACGTTGTGGTTTTAGTGACAATCAGCTTTATCTATTTTCATCATCTTTCCTCCCTATCTTGCTTTACAAAAAAGCTAGAGCTTCCAGGAGACCAACAGAGATGACAAACTTCAAAAGAAAAAGAAATAATGTGTCGAGACCAGCAGTTAGCGTAATGGCTATGTCACTGGACTCCCATGTAGTCGACTGCGGTTCATGTCACCGACTGGATGGCTTAAACTCACGCCGGGCGCATGTGTGTGCATGCCCAAGAAGATCCCAAGAGAAGAAAGGAGGAGAAGGGATTGCGGCATGACCATCTCCCTTGGGGTTTTTTTCTCGCTTTCTGTCCCTCTGTCTCTCTCTGTCTATCTGGCGAGTGCAGGCACCCTATAGCAGAAACCTCACCCCGCAAAAAAAAAAAATGTGTCTTTGAGACAAGCATGTCCTTTTAGTTCTCTTATCCCCTTTAGTTCCAATATACCCTCGATTACCTTACATTCCTTGTCTTCTCTTTTCCTGCAAGCTCTGTCTCTGTTATCTTTCTTCAGAGGTAAAGAAAACCCTGGCTATGAATCAGGGCTCTAATCCTTGCTGTAACTTTACCAACCTGTGTAAACATCCCTTAATCAATCAAGTAAGACTGCAGTTTTCTATTTGGTGGAGTGAAGCGGCCTTGAGGCCTCTCCAGGTTTTCCATAGCCTAAATAAGATTTCATATGCTTCTGGTGTGCCTTCTGCCCCAGAGTCTTTAGAACCATGTAGGGCACTGAATAGGAACTTTTCTTATATTGCTTGTTTTCTGATAAATCAATGCAAAGTAATGCCCAAGTTTCTGGTGGTGGAATCATGTTAGTAAATTTCATAATCTAATATGGACTTCAAAGTTCAGTTTCTAAGTAGTGTTTAGCATTTGCACAGCATCATTTGCTGAGCTTCTATGCAGCTGACCAAACACATTGAGCAGACCATTCTCCTAGACATTGTGGATAAATGAATACTATGAATCAAAAGAAATAGGAGCCAGCATTTGAGTAGGCGAGAGCGATCTATGTTTGAAGCAAAATCCAGATAAACTTTCCCTATGGCAAAGGTGGACAAAGAAGCTTGTAAGATTAGGTTGACAGAGAAGATGTCTAGTGGCTATTCCATCCTTCATCCTTGCTCTCTAACATATTCTGCTCTTTGGATGTGAATTTCCATAATGATTTAAAAATCACAAAGTATATTCTCTGGCTCAGAAAACTGCAGGAAAGAAGCCTCAGTTCTTTTCGGCCTGGCTCTGATGCTGAAAACTGTATCTCTTGGAACTCGTGAGTCTATCACAGATGCTGAGCAGGTGAGCTTTAAAAAATGGGATTCCATCTGAATAATCTGTCAGGCTACAAACGACAAAAAGCTATTTCTGATTCCAGCCGAAATGACTGATTACTTTGATAACAAATTAAAACAAGCTTGGAAATTGGAAATTACTGGAATTAAGCTATCTCTAATGAATGACTGAGCTCCCCCCTTCAGTACATTTTCTTCTATATTAGCCATAAACATGAGCTCTTCATTAATAGAAATTGGTTCATTGCTACTGGCCACAAGGGGAATCTCCTGGCTGTGTGGCACTAACTTCCAACCTGATCAAGAAGACAACTTGCTCTTAATGTGAGTGCTTTCTTGGGAACTTAAAAATTCTTTATGTCCCCTTTGGCTTCTTGCGAATGAAGCCAATTGTAATGTTCAACTTTTAAATGTTCGAATATTTTCTCTGTATGGGATGTTTATGACACGAAATTATTTCTGGATGATTACTGTTTTTAATAACCATCTAATTACTATATTAATCAGATATGTCCTTTTGGCTTATAGAAGGCACAAGGGACAGAGGTAAGAAACAAAGATATTCCTGTTGCAAACTCACTTGCACAAAACTTCTGAGCTTCCTGTTTAGAAGATTCCAGCACATTGCTAAACTGTGGACTCAGTCTTGGTGGATAAAAGATGCTCTATTCTTCCTCTTAATTAATTGTTCAAATTTTTAAAAATAAAATGGGTACATTGTGAGCTACCTAATTTATGTATATCCTAAACACTTAATTGAATTATACATTTATATTTTCATTTTATACAAAGGAAAATGTCATTTGTTCGAAACTAAACTTGGACATTTTCTGTTATTGCTTTTGTTTGTTTGTTTTTGGTCCCTGATCTATACATGATGATCTTATATATCCATGAATCTGGTGAGTTACTATTCCAGAAAGGCTATAATTTTTCCTTGTATTTGTCCTAACCTTACCAAGCTTGATTCCATTTCATCAGGTAACCCTTGCCACCTTTTTAGTTAGCAAGTTTTGACTAAATCACAAAGGCCATCTTCCCTGCCACTGCCCCTCCCACCCCCTTCCATCTGTGCTGCTTTTTCATGGAAGACATAAAAATGATAATGCTATCTGTTCTGGCTCTTTCACCCTCTCTTTTGGCAAAGGTGTGTGTGTGTGTGTGTGTGTGTGTGTGTGTGTATAAATTTATTTGTGTATCTAAAGACTCTCATTCTTCTGGTAAAAATCTGTGCACTCCTGTGTATGTGTATGGATGAATTTATATGTCTAAATAAATAATGGAAAAGAGCCAGTGAGAATTTTCTGAAGTATTGGGTGTTTCATTAGTGGAATTGCACTGATAATTTTTGCATTGGATGAAATGGTAATTTTCCTGCTTCTCTTTCACACTGAGTTTGATGGACAGGCCCTTCTTTAATGTACAAATAATCTTTATGACCCTTGTAAGCAGGTCTGATGATACTCAGCTGAGTAATGTACCAGAACTGAAATTTCCATCTACTTGATGTTTTGCACAGGGGTTTTGATGAAGTCACTGTCACCTGCTATTAACTTAATATCAAGTCTTAATAGGGTCCCTTTCTCACCATCTCCACACTGTTGGGGTCCAAATTAATTACTAAGTAAAAATTCTGCCACATAAATCCTCTCTTCCCAGGGAGGGAAAAAAGTTTCTAACCTCATTTAAGAGCTCAGAGAGCAGCCTGTGGAAGATTTGCCTTCAAGACATGTCAAAGAAGTCTGTGTATCTGGGACCTGAGGTCCCTGCAAAGTAGGCTTTCTTCCTCCGGCTCAACTTCTGCATCTTCTTTCTCATCATCCTCATGCTTATTCTCAAAGATCGTTAGACTCTTCACTTAGTGCTCCACAGTTCTAAGCTATGGGTGGGGGACCAAAATGTCCCTAAAACTAAACTACTATTTAAATATCCAGTGTTTCAGAAAATGTCAAATGGGGTATGGATGAGATGAATTAAGTCCCTTTCCATTCCTGTCAATGCATGAAAAGTTGTGAACTAGTAGAAAACATTAAAAAATATTTTTAATTGTTCTCAATAGTTATTTGGTATTACCTAATATTTTATCATCAGAAATAAATGTTATTAAATCACAACATCCCTAAAGGGTGAGGGGAAAGGAGGCAAAATATGAGAGGATGAAGGTAGCTGAATCATTATTAGAACATGGAACTTCGGGACTAGAAGTTAGCGTAATGGCTATGTCGCTGGACTCTCACATAGTCGACCTCGGTTTGAGTCCCGGACCTGGAGGCTTAAACTCATGCCAGGCGCATATGCATGCGTGCCCAAGATCCCGAGAGGAGAATGGAGGAGAAGGGATTGCAGCATGGCCATCCCCCCTGGGGGGTGATTTCTCGCTTTCTGTCTCTCTGTCTCTCTCTGTCTGTTTGGCAAGCGCATGCGTCCTATAGAAAAAAAAAAAAAAAAAAAAAAAAAAAAAGGAAAAAAAAAAAAAAAAAAAAGAATGTTACTAGTAGTGAAGTCAGGGTGTTCAAGGTATTCAGGAAAACATGGAGGGTTGAGGTGCACGATAATAGTTGAGAAGAGAGTGGAGGGTCTTTCCAAAAGTTTGGTAGAACATTGAAGATAACTTTTGTTTAATCACAATTCTGTTATTACATTTCTCCAAGGACAACAGAAGAAAACAGAGGCAGGGATATTAGATTCTATAAATTAGAAAATTATGCAAAGGGAGATCATAATTAAAAGCTCAGACACACTTAAAATTCCTATTAACATATAGAACGCTTAACTTTAAGTACTTATCACATGCTGAAAAGAGTGACATACAGATTACTCATGTCAATCTTTCATTTACCCAAAGTCAAAAATTACATTCTCAAAGCTTTCCTGAGATTCCTTTGGATGCCTTTTGCTTTTTCTAACCTCCATGTTTTCGTTTTGTTTTATTTTGTTATTCCAATTGATCATACCCGCAAGTCTTCTTTAGCTGGACTTCTATCCTCAGCTCTTGGAGGAAAGGGAAAAGGAGCGTCTAGTTTATGTTCCCTGGCTCAGCCAACAACTTAACCACAAGGGCTGTGGAATATAAAAGGCTAGTTCCCCGCTACATATGGGATAAGGCAGAGGTACAATTTACAATCCAGAATTTTCCTGAATCAAGCTGAGGTTAATGTTCATTGGTTCTTGCCTGAATTCTCAGCCTCACCTAACTTCTCCCTTTCTCTCACCCGTGACTCCACTTTCTTACTAGATTTCTCTTAACGAATCACTGCATACAATTCACCGTCTCAGGGCCTTCATCTGAGAAAGCAACTATGACACATTGTTACTGGAAAGGTCCACTTGAAGATCTGGATGGAAACTCCAATTTATTGGGGCCAGAAGGTGGCTTGGTGGTTAAGGCACTAGATCCTACATGGCCAACTCCGCAGTCTGAGTCTGGGCCCGGCAACCTAAAAAACACACTGGATGTATGTGTGTGTGTACCCAAAATCCTGAGAGGAGACAAGAAGAGAAGGGATTTCAGTGTGGCCACCCCCCTTGGGGGTGGTTTCTCACTTTCCCTCTCTCTGTGTCTCTCTCCAGCAACTGTGTGTGTCCTATGGCAAAGGATCTGAAAAGAAAGCTACAATTACAATTTATTATGACCAATACCAAATGTAACATTAGGTCACACCCTTTCTTATCATTTCTGTCAGGAATGCAACATTCTCCTAGTCTCCCAAGCATAAAGCTTTGGACCCATTTTTAAGTGTTTCTTTTTTGCTCAATGATTTAACTAACATTTACATTATATTTAATGGTTTATGAAACAGTGTTTTTATGTATTTAATATTATTTGGTTCTCAAAATACACTTCAGGAATCTACAGGTCATATTTTATTGTCTCAACTATAATGTGAGGTTTCAAAGGATAAAGGAACTAAACAGGAAGTAAATTGAGTTATTGGAATGAGGATCTGTGCCTTTGATTTTGATTGACTACTTTTCTACAAGCCAGGTGTTCTTCCTTCAGGGTATCTTTCAGATGCCTTCCTTTCTCTGGTTTCTTCCACATATTTTTGGCTTAGGCCCTTGCTACACTTTCTCAAGTTACAGCAGTCGTCTTCTAAGTGGTCACTCTGCCTCTGTTCTGCTTGTTTCGTGCCTGCATGACCTTACTAAATTGCGACCTTTTCTCACTTCCTGTGATCCAGGTCCTGCAGACATTCCTTGTTTCAGCTCTTGCCTGCCCCTTCTATCTAATTCTAGAGTTATCTGTCCCTGAAGCATAGCATAGCTGTACTGACTACTTCACAGATACCTTGACATTGGGCACTGCTGTCACAGGCATCTACTAAGTGTGGCGTTGACATAACAATGAGAGGCGCTAAAATTTAACAAGAATAAATTAAAGAAGAGTTTGGAAAACTGCTGGTGGAATTGCTGCCTGCTGCAATTTGGGGGTCAGATCACTTGCCTAAGGAACTTATGGTACTAGAAGAGGAAGTTGGAAAACTTAAAGTTATCAGGGCGTGTTGGAAAGGTGGTCAGACTCCAATGAGTGAGTGACCACAGAAACAATGAAGCCACTTCTAGGTCTACACCTTAAATCCATCCCATGAAATCCTCTCACTCTTTTTCCCTCAAGGGTTCTCAAAAATCTTGTGTGAAATACAGTAACATTTTGAGACAGAAGGATCCTGAACCCCCATCCCAAAAACAGTGCTGAAGAACGGTTTCCAAGGAGTAGTGCCAGAATCTACATTGAATGCTGAAATCAAAGGGAAGTAATATTTTATTATGTTAAGTCCTGAGGAATTGGGAATTTCATTAGTTCTTCAAAAAAGTCACAGAGGGGGCTAACAGATGGCATAGGGGTTACGCGTCACTGGACTCCCACATGGCCCACTGCAGTTCAAATCCCAGACCTCATGACTTAAAATCATGTTGGGAGTGTGTGCATGTGTGCCTAAGATCCTGGGAGGAGAATGAAGAAGAAGGGATTGCAATGTGGCCAACCCCTCTGGGGGTGAGTTCTCACTTTCCTTGTCAGTGTCTCTGACCTTTCATGTCCCCCCCCCCCCCCATGAGCACATGTACCCTAACAACAACAAAAAAAAAAAACTCTAAAAAAAAAGTCATAGAAATAGCGATTATACAAAAACTACAGGGCCCACCTCATAGCACATTGATTAAGCACTGTGTATTGGAAGCCAGATCTCATATGACTGACTGTAATTTGAATCCTGGTCCTGGTGATATGAAACACATGCCACGTTGGGTCAGCTCCTGGTATGGTGGTTGGGGCAGTTGGATTTCATATGGGTGACCATGCAGTTTGAGTCCCAGACCAAGCTGCTCGAAAAACATGCAAGGTATATGTATGCATGTGCCCAGAAAACCAAGAGGAGCAAGATAGAGAGGAAAAGGAATTGCATCATGACCATGCCTTATAGGGGGTGCTTTTTCATTTCCCCTCTTTTTCTCTCTCCAGCAAATACACATGCCTGCTGACAAAATTAAATTGGAAAAATAATAATAATAAAATGCCAGGCATATGTGTGTACTTGCCTAAAATCTTGATGGAAAGGGGCAATGGAAGAAGGATTGTGGTGTGACTGGTTTCTCTCTCTTTCTATTTCTCTCTTTCTCTGTCAAGTACAAGTGCCCTATGGGAAGTTTAAAAAAAAAAAAAGGGAGAGAGAAAGAAAACAAAAACACACAGGAATTTAAAAAATGTTGGACAAAAATTAATTCGCACTTTAATTCCATTTTTTCCACAAGCTTTTTGAAGTCCCCTTGTATATTTATACCAAAGTATGCCCTAGAGCATTGTGCTTGTTGACCTACAATGTCTGCACCTTCTATTCCAGGGCCTAGCACAGTACCATCCATGTCACTAAATGTTCAGTGCTTATTTAATCAAATAGAAACATAAACTCACATCGTGAATTGATTTTAAGGAATAAAAATATACAGCCATTCACGGGTACTAATGCATAATAACTATATAATATAAGGAATAAACATCAATGACGAGATGATGATTATGTTTAATATCTCAAAATAATTATTCTTAACAGCTATGAGTTGAATTATTCAATTACAACAAAGTGACTAGAAAACAAAAATTAGTTGAGACATTTTCAGAAAATACTCTTCACAATGCCCCCAAATTGTTTTTATTTACATAAAGCATTAAGTAAATGGATGAAATACATAGCTACACTCTTTATAACAAATTTATTATTTTCTTAGTTAATGGAACAAAATTATTCTGGTGATTGTTTATGTCCTCAGGGGGTAGACATTATTAGTAGAAAATTTTAGTAGACAGCTCAGAACAAAGGAAGGCAGGCTTATAGGGTTTGTGGCATCTACAGGCTTCAAGAGTATGTCCATAAAATTGCCCCTTCAATGACTCTGGTTTTCAGTGTCAGGTTCTGGTGGCCTCATCTACTGCATCAGTCAAGGTGAGTTTCCTAAACATGACAAAACCTGACACGTTGACAATGTTACAAGCCAGAAGACACCACGGATCACAAACTTTTAAAGTGACTTTCAGAGAAATTACCTTCTTCACCTTACTGCTTACTGGCCTCCAAACTGCCAGTCTTGTCTCAGCAGAATGTACCAGCCTCCTTCCCCAAATCTCACTTCTGAAAATCCAAAGATCAGGTGCAGTAAACCTAACCTATCTAATTCTGAGTCACTATCATTTAACCTCTTTAACCTCTTTTCTTTTTCTTTTTTCTCTCTTTTTTTTTTTTTTTTTTTTAGGTTTTTGCCATGAGGTACATGTGCTCACTGGAGACAGAGAAAGGGGAAGTGAGAAATCACTTCCCTGGAGGATAGCCACACCACAATCCCCTCTCCTCTATTCTCTTCTTGGGATTCCAGACATGCATGCATGTAGGCATGCATGCCCAGCATGATTTTCAAGTTGTCTGGGAATCGAACTATAGTCAACCATAAGGTGGGAATATAGCACCTTAACCACCATGTCATCTGCTGACCCCTAACCTCTTTTGTTCACACCTTCTAGAAGCCTCTTTTCATCCTACCCATCCATACGCTAATTTCTGGTTTATTAATAGCCATATGAAGAAATCACAGCTTTGTGCAAGTAAAATTACCTTTTTTTGTTTTTTTGGAGAGGTTTTTTTGCTATAGGGCACGTGTGCTTGCCAGAAAGACAGAGAGAGACAGAGAGACAGAAAGCGAGAATCACCCCCCAGGGGGATGGCCACGCCGCAATCCCTTCTCCTCCATTCTCCTCTCCTCTTGGGTTCATCAAACTTTTTGACTGCCTCTGACACATAAGTCCACCCTCATCTGCTTCCACCCATCCTTACCCTCTAGCCGTGGGCCTGGGCTCCCATCAGCACTGCAGCACCTGCTCCCTTCCCCACCCCACAGTGAACTGTCCAGCAACCACCCGGCTGGTCTTCTGCGTCTTTCAGACCTCCTCTTAATCTCCTAGTATTAAAGTTCTTTTCAGGCACATACCTGTTCCTCATACTTATTTCCTTTTTTATGTAGTTAAAGCCAAATACTTAAAATGTAGAATAACAAAACCAGTCAAGAGGTAAAAACTGATGAACCTACTTCTGGGCTGTCCTCTTCAAGGCCCCAAAGCAAAGTTGTTCTGGAATATAAGTCTCTGCTGCTCTCCTAAGCCACACTCCTGCCAAATGCAGGAAACCTGCAGCCACAAAGTCATTTCTACATTTTCTCCATTTAGTTCCCAAGCTCAACCTCTGTCCCAGAAGGAACTTGGTGGTTCATATGTAAATGGCAGGAGACAACGGACAACTGGAATCCTAAATGGACTACATAATGTTAAAATACATATGAATTATGTTACCAGTGAGAAAATGGGGGAATTTTATGCCAATTGCAATGTGCATCATTATTTATTTCGATAATTAGAAAGGATAAAGAGGCAACTGTTTTTAAGAATTTCTGGGGGACTAGCTCCATAAACAGTAGGGCTCAATCTTTACTCTAGGCAATTAGCCTGGAATATTAATCGCAAGGGGCATCGCACATACCTAAAACATGGAAATAACCTCAGATTTGTTTTATCATCCTTAACCATCTGTGCACAGTTCCTCTTTATTACATATTTTCAGTCATATTTAGATACTATTGTATAAATGTATATGTATGTGATAAAAATCCACAACAAATAAAATTTTCAAAAAATGAGATATGAAAGGAAACAAAAAAAGAGAAAAAAGAAACAAGCATTCATACTTTTCTTACTCTAATTGGAGAGTTCTATACACTCCCTGAAAGGCAGGAATCTCACTTTGGTGATGACTATTCTTAGAAAAGTGTGGTTAGCAGGAGGTATGATGCTAAAAGGATGAGCGATGTGACTCAGTGAGGGATGGACATGGGTGAATAAGACTCTAAAATCGTATTTTTGAATTCTGACTCTACAGCTCAGGATAAAAGTCCTCTCTGCAGCTGGAACACAGCATTATTCGTGTCTCCATTTCACTGGGGTGGGAGGGAGTGTACATTGTTCTGCATGCCATGGGTAGATCTTTCACCATCTCTCCATAGGGAAACCTATGTCATTCCCCAGTTGTCTTTATACCCTGGTTATCTTGCCTGAATTCTTCCAATTTTGTTTGCTTCCTTGGAGAATTCTTCCATTCCTTGTAAGACTTCCTTCTTGTGAATCCATCCACAAGAATCCTTCTACGGAAAGATGTGGAGGTGCTGGTGGCGAAAGAGGATCCAAGTGCCTTGGCATTTTTGTTTCCATACGGTAGGCACCTACTGAAACCAGCTAAAGGGCATCGTGAGCTGTCCTTGACTCTCCAGAGCACAAATAGCATTTATCTCTGGGCAGCGGGCAGCGCCAACGCGGGTTTTTGTCAACCTGTCAATTTTTTTTTTTCTTAAACAGAAAGCAGAGTTCAGTAAATAAAGATAAATGATTGTGCTCCTTCTCTGCAGACCCTGGAGCTAAACTGAACAGGCCTCTTATGGTTTGGCCCTGCTTCATTGACTGTTCAGACAGCCCAGTAATACGACAGATGTACCCAGCCGTTCCCTCTTCCCCGCTGTCCATTAGATTATGTTCATTCTGTCTGAGATGCCATTAGAAGTCTCAAGGTCAAAAAAGTCACAGGGAAGAAAAGAGGATGACTAATTTTTTCCCGCAGCCCTTCATTGCCCGAAGAGCCTCCAGACAGGTGGGCTCCTGCTTGGTGAGGGGCATGAGGGGGGGTGGGCATCATGCAATTTGCTTGAAATAAAATGCAGGTGTGCAATTAACCCAGACACACTTCTGGCAACCAGCATGACTTGGCATGAGAAGTTTTATTTGAATCAGGGGGAGAACATTATTTCGGATATTTTCCTAAATGACAGATGATTGATTTACCTCCAACAACATGATGAGAAAGAGCGTGCAGAGCAGAGGAAACTTATATTTCTTTTTCTTTCTTTACAAAAGAAAAAATAATAATAGTATTTTGGTATTAAACAGTGTCTCCCTAGGGATTTTTGAGGATATCATGCAAATAGGGAATTTGTCCCTGCTTAGCAGCTGTGATTATGCACGTAATGGTCCTTGAATTATATAGTGCGTTACTCCTGAGCTCAAAGCACTTAATGCACATGGCCACATCATTAACACTTAGAATCAGAGAATGTGAAAACCGGAAGAGCTTGAGAGGATCACCTGCTTCAGCTTTTCCTTAGATAGAAAAATATGCAGTACTACTGTATGGGGTTCTCTATTTGTTTCATGCACATGGGGTGGATGGTTATTCTTTTATTTTTTAGAATTATTTATTTAATTTAATTTATTATTATTATTTTAAATTTGCTATAAGCATGCATGCACACCAAAGAGAGAGAGAGACAGTGAGAAGGCAAGCTACCAGGTCTGGGATTCAAACCACAGTCAGCCATATGAGTCTAGTGCCTTAATCACCACGACATCTGCTGGACCAAATCATTCTAAATCATAGCAGAAGCTAAGTTTTCTTCATCTCTAAATGCCCCATAGCATATAGTATCAGCCTTGGTAAAAGAGAAGTAGAGAGTCATACTATACACTGGCAGTTAGAATTACAGAGCTAGAAAGTTAGAAAGTTAAAAACCAAGTAATCTCTCTAGAAGTCCAAGAGTTCTGACCAAATATTCACAAAGGAAGGGCATAAAGGGGAAATTAACTAAGAAGGTTTTAGATTTTTATCACTATTATAACAAAATTCACTCTCATTTAATTTTTAAATATTTTATGAGATAGGAGATTATTGTTTGAGAAATATGTCTCTCACTGCTTAGAAAAATACTTAGAAAATCCTCATATAGCATCCTAGTAGGTGTGAAAAAGGGCAGAATTTAACTTCTATCCCATACCACCTCATTTAGTTGAAGCTAAGCAAGGCAAAAGTATGACAAATCAATCAGTAGAGTCACCATATGCTTCTTTGTAATGTTTGATTGAGCATCTTGTAGTTTTCATTGCATTAGACTAATGGCTATATTAAAAGCCAGAGAATACAACTCTCTCTGAGCCTTTCAATCTATTTGGGCTGAGAAAACTCATAAAATATATAAATAACTATACATTTAAGAATAAAAACACTGGGCCATCAGTTGACATGGGAGTTAGGGCAGATGGATCCCACATGGGTGACTGTGAAGTTTGAGTCCCAGACCTGATAGTTTGAAAAACACCAGGCACATGCACATGCATGCCCAAAATCCCAAGAGGAGAAGGGATTGTGGGGTAGTGATACTCTTGGGGGATGCTTTCTCTCTCTCTCTTTCTCTGTCTCTGGCAAGCACACATGCCCTATAGCAAAAGAAATTTTTAAAAAAATGAAGCATAAATATGCACAGTTCAGAGAATTGAAAAACTAGAAAAAGTAGGTAAAAAGAGGGAAAACATGAGCTGGAGCTCATTGCAGTTAGAAGTGATCTTGGGAACCATTTCTTTAACAGATGAGTAAAGAGAGGTCCAGAGAAACAATGACATGCTTTGCCCACAATTTCCCAACCCAGAAAAAAACATAACTGATACTGTTTCACATTTCCTCACTTCCAGTAGTGTCCTTTGTATTACACTGTCTTCTCTAGACTATGTAAAACCAGACCCTGAGAAAAAATCAATTTAAACTAGAAAACAAGTGATGAGTGCTCTGTCAGCACAGGACGAAGAGCAAAAATACTGGACTCAGTGGTGGTCCTTGGCCAAGATCGTTGGTGTAGGAAGATCATAGACAATTCCACTTAGCAGGCAGTCATTGAGTAAGGTCCCAGTGTAAGACACTGGGCTAGGTGTTGTGAGTGACAATTAAATAAAATAAAATACCCTCTTTAGGGTAGGGGGATAAAATTTCTCGGATGTCTGTAACTCAAGATAAGGGAAACTCTATAATAGGGGGCAATCAAGATGTTCAAAGGTTAAGAGCACCTACATACAAAGCTCTGTCAGATATCACGCAGATTTACTTTCTGCATTCCAGATCCAAACATCTTCCTGGCATCTCTACTTAAATATCTTTTTTTTTAATTATGATTTCTCATTTATAGTTAATTGACATACATATTTTTGTGGGCTGCAGTATAGTTTTGTTTGTTTGTTTTGAGAGAATTTTTCTATAGGTTGTGGGTGCTCACCAGACAGACAAAGAAGACAGAGAGACAGAAAGTGAGAAAACAACCCCCCCGGGGAGATGGTCATGCCATAATCCCTTCTCCTCCATTCTCCTCTCAGGGTTTTAAGAATGCATGCACAAGCTTCCAGCACGGTTTCAAGCTGTAGAGTCTGAGACTCAAACTGTGGTCAGCCACGTGGGAGTCTGTTGCCTTAACCACCATGCTACCTGCTGGCCCAGCAATATATTTAAGTCATGAAAACAGTATACCATAATCAAATCAAGGATTGCACTTGGATATCTTATATGCTTTTAAATTTCACAAAGTCAAAACTAAATTTATACTTCCCATATTTTCCATCTCCCCTTCCTGATCCTCCTCTTAATTTTCCATCTCAGCAGCACTTCTCAGTTGTGCATATTAATAGATAGCAACACCATATCTCACATCACCTACCTAGTTACTGAAGTCAGCCATTGTGTGTTTTCCTTGATTCTTCCATCTCCTTCACTGCTTAAATCTAGTCAACTCTGAGTGTATTCACCTCTTAATAGCTCAAAAAGCTTAGGACTCTGCCAATGACACAGTCCAAGACGCCATTATCTCTATCCTGAATCATGACATACAATGAATGTACTTTCTGCTCTCCCTGTTCCCTGGTTTCTCTTCCTCCAATCGAATATATGCATTAGAACTTAAATAAGCATTCTTCAATTCACATGTATTTGTATCTTTCTTAACATTGCTCTTAAGATTAAATACAAATATCCTTCGCATATTACAGCTTTTTCACATTTTCCCCCACTCTCTTCCCCAATGTCTTCCCCCAAAGATGTTCTCCCACTTACACTCTCACATTTATTCCAGTAATACTTGGCTCAGCTCAAATCCTTAGTATTGTCATATGTTCTTCTTTTTTGTTTCCTGAACTGAATCTATTACACTCTTCTCACATTAAGATACACAGTCATACACACAAAAGCTATGCAGATATGCACAAGTACTTCACATAGCTAATCTCCATTTGTCTGTAGATTTCCACTTTAGCCTCACTTCTTCCAGAGTTTCCCTGATCTGAAACTAAATGCAAATCCTGTTACCATAGCATCTTATTTGCTGTCATATGCAGCACAGTTTACAGTAGTTTTTTAAAATGTCTCTCTTCCCCATAGAACCAGAAGATCTGACTTGTGTTCTGCCTTGTCCCTAGTGATTAGCACAAACCATTACACAGTCCTTAATAAATATTATATATAAATGAATGATTACTTGGTGATATTCAGAGAATTTAATCTCAGGTAAGCAAGTCTTCAAAGGTTATAAAGGAGGATACTTTTTAAAGAGAATATTAGTTATATTGGAAGCAATTTAAAAGGTCCTTGTCCCAGCAGGCTGGTACCATGCCTGGATCAGACCACAGCGGAGATCCTCATTTTCCTGAGCATTAAATTCATTCACAAATGTTAATGGGTCTGAAAAAAAACATAATTACAATGGTAACAAATTAGGGGTCTGTTACACTAACTAACTTTTCTCTATTAACACAGAATTTACTTTGACGAGCAGAAAGAGCCAAGTGAGCAGATTTCATAATTGCAGAACTTTATTTTCACTTTGCTCTAACTTTCCCAGTGAAACAGAACATAAAGAAAGCCTTTTGCAAATGGATAATTACACACCACATCTCAGGATTATGAGATACTGTGTAACCTTTTCTCCTCCTTTTCTAGTGTGACTGAGCACCATCATGGAGCTATTCTTGCCCTTATGGGGAAAAAAAAAAAGCACTTCAAGTCACTCTTCATATCTAATGGCATAATTTCATGTTTATTAACATATACCCATAAAATTTATAATTTTTTTCAGCACCTGAAGAGAACATACAGATCAGCTAATCCAAACTTCTATTTTAAAAAGCTGAATCTAAGGTCAGGAAAAGTTAAATGCCTCCTTCCATCATGAAATTTCAGAAATAAGGGAAACATATCAAGTGAACAGAAAAGGCTAAGCTGATAGAGAAGTGAAGCAGAGGGTTATCTCTAGGTCCCTAAGTGCAGAAAGAAAAGATAAAGACAGATGTCCAGTCAAAAACAAAAGTAAATAGTAAAAGGGTGTTGCCAACCTTATATATGCCTAAAAAAAAGAACAATACTGAATGTGCACAACATAATGTAATGTTTTCTGCTGAAGATGATGAATATGTTAATATTCTTGATTGGATTATTATATATCATATGCATGCTTTGAAAACCCACGCTGGTGTCAGCCAGTGGTGTGGTGGTGAAGGCAGTTGGATTTTACATGGCTGACTGTGTGGCTTGAGTCCCAGTAGAGGTGTGGTATTATCTGTTGAAGATATTTTGTAGTTTTATCAACAGTACTAGGGAGAAATATTCCCCTGTTTAAATATCCATTTTGTAAGACAAATAATAATGTGATTGATTGTATGGAAGAAAATGAAATGCAAAAAAGTAATAATAAAAGGAAAAAAAAAAAAAAAACACACCAGGCATGTGTACATGCATACCCAAATTCCCAGAGAGGCTGGTGGAGAAGGAGGGACACAGCCATCTGGCAAATTAATTTTTTAAAAAAGAAATAAAACCACTGTGATGTACAGCATTTAATGCAAACAAGAAATTATAAAATAAATTTAAAGATAGTAAAAATTTGCTTCTGTAGTTCATATGGTATAAGACAAACTATTTTATAGTTATCACCTGCACACATAGAAAGATAAGAAAATATCTATGATGTCAGGAGCAAAGAGTATGGAATCACATATTTATACTCTCTAATCCCCAAAATGTATTTCAACTCCACTACTATGAATGGTGCTTATGGAAACCAGTTCTTCATCAGACTCACCAATATTTGGCCAAGTGTGGCAATGCTGACCCTTCTAAAAATCAAAGTGTCTAGAAGTTAATCATGTATGTGGGCAAACTTTCAGAGAGATCTGCAATGATGACCTTTTGTAAGACATCTTCCCCTTTGATCCAATTGTTAAGATGAATTTTAAATCACTTCAACCTTTTGGATTCACTATCCCATTTTTCAAACTTTCAATTTGGCTGTTGTCTACATAGATCATTGTGGGCAAACGTGCAGTTCAATTGGTTGTTCATAGTAATTTGGACCAAACAACAGGTTAACTATTGTTTATCTTTTCAACATGTTGTATTTAGTCTGGTTCATTTGAAAAGTTTTTCATAGTAAAGAAATGAGTTAACCTAGCTTACTGAATTCAAACAACCAGATGCCTAATTAAAGGATTTAGATTTATTGGTAGAATCCAAAAAGGAATGATTTATAAGCAATCTCTGTTTTCATTCACCTAAGAAAGTAGCATGTATATCTTTACAAGTAAAAATTCAACTTTAGAAATTTTTGATAAACTCACTGATACAACTCTTGTTAAAGTTAACAATGTCTTCTTCGTTGCTAAAGTCAATGATGAACTTTTAAGCCTTCCTCCGGCCCCCTCCTATCAAGAGCATTTGACTTTACTAATCACTCCCTCTTCCTTAAAGCTCTTTCTTTGGGCCTTTGGGATGCCATTATTTCTATCATTTAGCATTCTAGCTGCTCCTTCTCATACTCCTTTTCTAATTTCTTCTCATTTAAACAAGCTCTAAACATTGAACTATTCTAGAGCTCACGTATTGTTTACCTTTGTCTACACACATGCCCTAAGTCATTTTATACAAACTTGTGACTTTAAATATTATCTAAATGCTGTTGTCTTATATCCCAGACCTCTCTGCTAAACTCAATAATTTTATTATCAATTGCCTTTGACAATTGGATGTCAAATATGCATTAGACTTTAACATGTGTAAAGTAATGCTGTTGATTTCACTTCAAATCTATTCCTCCTGCTACCTTCTACATCCTGTAACTGGTTGCTTCAATTTTTCTGTGCTCAGGTATAAAAGCTTGAAGTCAACCTTGATTCCTCTATTTAATTCATAACTTATCTCCATCCTGAAAGAAAATCCCATCGGCTCCACTTTTAAAACAGAAACAGAATATAACCATTTATCTGCCTTCAACTACACTTCAGTTTAAGTTACCATCTTTCCTCAGCAAGAACATTAAAATAGCTTTTGAATGAGTTTTCCTACTTTTTTCCTACAAACGCAAATAACTTTTTTAAAAACTTAAGTCTGGTCATAGCTCTCCTCTACTCATATTATTTTTGTTCCTCATTTTGCTGGAGTAGGAAACAAGTCTTTCCATGGCCTACAAGGTTCTTCATAACTGAGCTCTCCACTATTTCACCTAACACATCCCCTAACCTCTCTCTCTTCATTTCTCTCCTGGATTTTCTGCTGTTTTTCAAAGGTACCTAGTTCTTCCCTGCCTCAAAACCTATCCTTCGCTGTTTTGTATTGAAGAGAACTCTTCCTCCCAACATACAAATCATTTATCCACTTTCTCTTCATTCCTCCACTAATTTTCTCCCCCAGATAGCATCTTTCTTTTCTGGATTTTTCCTATGCTCATTTTTCTGCCATATTTACCTCCATTGCACTTGTCATCTTCCAACCGACTATTAATTATTTCCTATTTTTCCTCACTAATCGCACTAGAAGATAATTTCCATACACGCAAGAGATTTATTTTGTTCACTGCCAATCTGTAATGCTTAGTATACTGCTTGGCAAATAGTTGGTATGCAGTAATAATTACCATGTTTGAATGAATGAATAAGTAAATGGCAATTGGATTAAATAAGTGTTAATTTAAGTCTAAAAAAATGACTACATTATGCTGAATGGTGCAAGGAGACACAGGAGTTCCAGTTCACATTATTAGTCAAGATATCAGTGCTAGGGACCTGCAGTTAGCATAATGGCTATGTCGTTGAACTCCCATGTAGTCGACCATGGGTCGAATCCCGGACCTGGTGGCTTAAACTCACACCGGGCGTGTATGTGTGCATGCCCAAGATCCCGAGAGGAGAATGTAGGAGAAAGGATTGCAGTGTGGTCATCCCCCCAGGGGGGGTGATTTCTCGCTTTCTGTCTCTCTGTCTACCTCTGTCATTCTGGCGAGCGCACGTGCCCTATAGCAAAAAAAAAAAAAAAAAGATATCAGTGATCAGTGCTATAATTTGAAAAAAATGAGTGAATTATTCAGTGCAAAAGAGAGAGAAGGGATTGGGGTATGATCATGCCACGTTGAGAGGTTATTTCTTCCACTGCCCTCTACCTCTAGCAGTTCTCTTTGGTGGTGCACCCTATCGCAAATTAAAAAAAAAAAAAAAAAAAAAAAAAAAAAAAAACAGAAGAAGAAGAAGAAAGAAAAAGGAAATATTCACATCTAGAGTTAGTTGTTTATTAGCTAGAAAATCTTAGTAACATGGTTTAATCTTTCTATATTGAGTCTCTTTGTCTATAAAAAAATAATGATGCCTATCTTTATTCACAAGCTGTGGAGAGAAATAAGGCAGGTCCTTCATGATAGTGTTACATGCTGCCCATTTTAGATGTCTCTTCTGTTGGTTGAATTTGAATCTTATTTAACCTTCTCTAAGAGAGATGCCTCTATGATCTGTGTTCTTAATCCTAGCCATGTGATAAAATCACCTTAAAATATTTTTTAAAGCATTAATCCTCAGACTCCATCTATATTAATAACTTCTTAAGAAAAAAATCTTGTCATTGGTAATTTTTTTTTAATTGTCCAGGTTATAATTTTTTGGATAGTGTGTTTTGTTTTTTTGAGAAGTTTTTGCCTTAGGCGTGTTTACTTGCCAGAAAGAAAGACAGACAGAACAGTGAGAGGGAAAGTGAGAAATTATGCCCCGGGGGCAGGGAGGAGATGGCCACACCACAATCCTTTCTCTTCCATTCTCTTCCTGGGATCTTGGGCATACATGCACATGTGCCCACTGTGAGTTTCAAGCCTCCGGGTCCAGGACTCAAACCGCAGTTGGCCATGTGGATGTCCAGCGTTGTAACCACTATGTCTTCTGCTAGTCCCAAGGTGATCCTAATAATATAAACAAGGTTGAAAATCACACAGCTAAAGTCAGTCTGCCTTAATTCAGATGCAGTTCTGCCACTTACCTGCTATCTGACATTAGTCAAGTAAGTGCATCCCTCCAGGATTCATTCCCTCAGTCTCTAAAATGGGTACTTTCCTCACAGATTTGGTATGAGTATTCAGAGATAATCTATGGAAAGTGCTTGAGATACTGAGGTAGCAGTTAGACCCTACTCATAGGCAAGTAGGACAAGGGCTCCAACAGGGAAAGAGTCACTGTTTTTTTCTTTCTTCTTCTTTTTTTTTTTTTTTTAAATGAAGCCATTATATTTTCTTTATAGTTTAGTTAAAATACGACATACCTCTTTCTTCCCCTTACAAGTTCCTAAAGAATTTTTGGCTTCTTGCTGATGTACTTAATTAAGACTGAAACCAGTCACAGTCCAGAGCATAAAGATAAGGATGAGGTGGGAGACAGGGACCCTAAAAATATAGGTAGGAATAGGCCCAAAATGAAATCACAAAATGGCTAAGTTTTAAAATGGAGACAAAGCAGCTTGACGTCTTGCTCAAGGAGACCCTTGCAGAGGTGGTTCAGTGACTAACCTAGGCAGCGTTGCTTAGACTTAAAGCAAAGGCTTTTCTCCTGGCTCCACCACACTTTAGAAAGAAAATAAGATCATAGTTTTTATGGCCAAAGCCTCTAGACAAAGAATTCCCTGACCTTTATACCCATTCCAAAATTAGGAGGCTAACTAGACCTATCCAGCATGAGTCACTCCCGGGCACGAGAGAACATATGTACAAGTCCCACCTAAAACAAGCCTGAACAAGGCTCCCCAGCCCAGGAAAAAAAAAAAAAAAAAAAAAAAACCTTACCCAGTTCCTCCTCAGCAACTTGTTTCACGGGATCCCTCCCTTCTTGGTGGGAGTTCTGTTTTTCCTCACTTCTTCTCCAATAAACTCCCTGCTTTGCTTTACCTACTCTCTGTGTCCGTATCGCTAATTCTTCCTGAACATGGGACAAGAACCCTGGGACCTGATCACCCCTGAAACCCTGCATCCTTGCATAAAAAAGTAAACCTCCATCATTCACCTAACCAAAGAGCCCTCTGGCCCACTCTAGAGACTAAGATTAAGTCAATATTCCACATGTCTTAAATTCCAGGATCTGAGCTGATAATCCATTTCAAAGAGAAACAGTTTTCCCTTGCTTGTCAGGATCCAGTGTAAGTAGACCGTTCAGGCCCATGTATGGCAACCAGCTTGGACCCCCTTCCTTCTGCTTTGGAAGCTTTTCCTCCTTCAATAAAACTGTTTGCTATCCTCTTCATAGGTCCACGTTTTTCATTCTTGGTGAAAATTGGACAAGAATCAGCATGTGTGTTGGACCTGATCACTGCAAAATCCTCTCATCAATACCAGGGTGTAGTTATAGCTCAATAATGAGAACTAAGATAATTCATAAAACTCAGCTATATTTCATTCTTTTTTTTTTTTTTTTGGAGAGGTTTTCGCTATAGGGCGCGTGCGCTCGCCAGACAGACAGAGAGAGACATAGAGACAGAAAGCAAGAAATCACCCCCCGGGGGGATGGTCACGCCACAATCCCTTCTCCTCCATTCTCCTCTCGGGATCTTGGGCACGCACGCACATGCGCACGGCTTGAGTTTTAAGCCACCGGGTCCGGGATGCGAACTGCGATCAACTACGTGGGAGTCCAGCGACATAGCCATTACGCTAACTGCTGGTTCCCTATTTCATTCTTTTTCAGGGCATGGACTATGCCTTATTTTATTTCTCATGACAAAAATGAGACTGAAATTAGTGCACATTCCATTTTTGCTTAAAAACCAGTAAAGCTTTGTTTTAGTTATGTTACAATGCAAAACCCTATGATAAGAAATTTCATTGTAAATCAATATTTATTCATAACTTGGAAAGGATCAATTGGGAACCACTTAGGGCAAAATGTGCACAAGGCATACAAGAATTTCAAAATAGGGGACCAGAAGTTGGCGTAATGGCTATATGGCTGGACTCCCATGTAGTTGACGGCAGTTTGAGTCCCAGGCGTGGTGGCTTAAACTCATGCTGAGCACATGTGCATGCATGCTCAAGATCCTGAGGAGAATGGAGGAGAAGGGACTGTGGTGTGGCCATCTCCCCTCGGGGGGGTGATTTCTCACTTTCTGTCTCTCTGTCTCTCTCTGTCTTTCTGGCAAGTGCACACACCATATACAAAAAAAAAAAAAAAAAAAAAAAAAAAAAAAAAAAAAAAAAAAAACTCTCCAAAAAAGAAGACTATCAAAATTGAAGATGATGAGATATGATGCAACCTGTAATTTTGTCCTTGGCTGGCCTTGGTGGGGAGCAAAGAGGAGGAAAAGTGTCTTTTAATGTATTTAAATTATGAAAAAGAGCAATTTGGAGGAATATCAGTCTTCAAAACAAGGGAAATACTGACTAAGCAGTAGAGAAACCCTAACAGCTTACCAGTACCTCTTTGACACAAAGATTGAACATTCTATTACATAAGTAGAGCATTAACAAGATGATATTAAAAACCCACTGATGATCTATGATTCAATCTCTAGAGCAAAACTTATCAAGAAGGACACACTGTATAATGGCTAAATGGTGTTTTCTTCATTATATTGGCACTTTACAAATTCAGAAAGGAGCACTTACCTCACACCATTTGTTTTCCTTAGACAGTTCCAAGAAGAAAAATGCCAAATAATTATATTCTTGTTATACTCCAGAATTTTCATTTGATATCAATATGAAGACTAATATGAGGAGGTAGAAAATAATTTCTCTTCACATATCTGATACAGTTTACTTTTATTACCCAAGCTCTTTACTGAAAATTCAATTGACTGCTTATAGCTTACCTTTTAATCTATGAACTTTGCATTATATTAATTCCTACACTAACTGTGTAATACAGAGAGAGAGAGTTTTTGTATTTTTTAAAATGAGTTTGTAGTAACAGTAACTAACTTGACATATGGTGAACTGTTCTATTTTCTGGCATTTTTTAATTGAAAAAACATGATTCTTATTATATTATAGTAATGATGATGATTATTTCCAACATATTTAATAAAGTGCTTTAGATTTGACTATTTCTATTAAATTAACCAGATGGTGATAACACATAATTTCACCCAGAAATGTACATTAATTATTAACAATAAATATAGGGTAAAACAACAGACTTCAGTAATATAACTGCACATCTGCAAAAGAGATTGTTGGCGATTTGAAAATGCTAATTCTGTGATTAATCTTCCATTTGGCTACTGAGCAACAGAAGTCATACAAAAAAGATTGCTAAGATGAATGATGGAGCATACAGATTTCAAAACAGATTCTGATTTCAGACAGCAGAAGGATACTTTAGTAGGCAGTAGAAACTTCTCATCAAAAATGTGGGTGCTTTTGTCATAAAGCAATTTGAAGGAAAAAGAGTTTTTCTGTTTTTATCTGAGAAAGCTGGTCTCCAGGAAAACATGGGACGTTCCTTTCTTTTTCTTAAAGATTTTGAGTCCATTATTCTATAACTTCACCCTTCACAAAATTAACCACTTCCACATAGCCCAAAATCTCCCTTCTACAATACAAGGAGAATAATCTTTCACTGTTACAAAATCATGATACTTTCACATCTGGAATACAGTATGCAGTTCTGGGTTCTCCATCTCAAGGGAGATTTAGTGATGATGAAAATGTTTCAAATAGTCAAGGAGACTGATAGAGGTCCTTCTATGTGGGGCAGAACTGAAAGAGGACTCTGTTCTGAGACAGAAGGAAAATACAAAGTCTTTAACAGTAAACATAATAAATAGTTGATAAATAAATAGAATTCACATTGAATGAGCAAATCTCAGGTGTCAAGAACACAGATAATCAAGAAAAAAGCACATTGTTAGCCTTCTGAAATAGACATAGCATATATTGTAACTTAACAAAGTAAAACAGGGAAAAATAATTTACTAATTTTGTAATCCATAACAGAATGTAAATTAAAAGTACTTTTTTTAAGTTTTTGTTTTAGTCACAGAGAAACCACTAGTATGAGCTATGAAGTGTTTTAGGAAAATAATGGTAAAAGATAAATAGTAATTTTTATAAAGATATTTAGTAACTTTTATAAAGAAATAAGTAAACATGTTAGACTCTGACAGTCAGTCATAAAGAATATTTTATGAACTTCCTGTATTTTCTGCTATGGATAAATCTTAAAAATAATCATAATCGGGAACCAGCAGTTAGCGTAATGGCTATGTCGCTGGACTCCCACGTAGTCGACCGCGGTTCACGTCCCGGACCCGGTGGCTTAAAACTCTCGCCGGGCGCGTGTGCGTGCGTGCGTGCCCAAGATCCCAAGAGGAGAATGGAGGAGAAGGGATTGCGGAGTGACCATCCCCCCTGGGGGGTGATTTCTCTCTTTCTGTCTCTATGTCTCTCTCTGGTCTCTGTCTGGCAAGCGCACGCGCCCTATAGTGAAAATCTCTCGAAAAAAAAAAAAAAAAAAAAAAAGAAATGAAAATACTGTTCCTCGGGCAGTGTGACGGGAGTGGTCATAAAGGTAGATTTGATTCTTGCTTTAATCATTCCAAGAAATTGAATCAGCTTTGACACAGCAACCTTTTAAAAATAAATAAAAAAAATAATCATAATCAACATAACTGACAAAATTAGCTAGACTAAATAACGAAAAAAGAAAGAAACAATTCAAATTGTTAAAATTAATAATAAAACCATCTCCTAAAAATACCCAGGAGTGGAATTGTTGGATCATGTGGTAGTTCTATTTGAAGGTCTTTGTGGAACCTCCATATCGTTCTCCACAGTGGCTGGACCAATTTACATTCCCAATAACAGTGTAGGAGTGCTCCTCTTTCACCACATCCCCTCCAGCTCTTATCATTATTTCCTTTTTTAATCTTCGCCATTCTGACTGGGGTTAGGTGGTATTTCATTGTGGTTTTGATCTGCATCTCCCTTACAATGAAGGATGTTGAGCATTTTTTTTTATATGCTTTTTGGCTGTTTGTATGTCTTCCTTACAGAGTTGTTTTTTTCAGCTCACATTCTCATCTTTTAATTGGGTTAATCATTTTCTTCCCAGTAAGCTGCTTGAGTTCCCTGTGTATTCTGGTTATCAGTCCCTTATCTGAGGCACAGTTAATAAAAATTCTCTCCCATTCAGAGGGTTGTCGATTCATACTAATTACAGTGTCCTTTGCTGTGTAGAAACTCCTTAATCTGATGTAATCCCACCTGTCTATTTGTGGGGTTATTGTCTGTGCTTTGAGGGTCTTACTTAAGAAATCTTTGACTACCCCAATGTCTCTCAGAGTTTTCTCAGTGTTTTCCACCAGTAGTTCTATAGTTTGCGGTCTTAGGTTTAGATCTTTGATCCACTTAGAGTTGATTTTTGTTAATGGTGACAGATAGGGATTCAGATTCATCTTTCTGCAGGTGGATACCCAATTTTTTCAATACCATTTGCTAAAGAGGTTTCCCTTTTCCCACTGGATTTACTGGTTCCCTTTGTCAAAGATGAGTTGTCTATATGTTTTGGCTGCCATATTTCCTTATTTCTGGAGCCTCTACTCTGTTCCATTGGTCCTCATGTCTATTTTTGTGCCAATACCATGCTGTTTTGATTATCACAGCTTTGTAATATATTTTGGGGTCAGGAACTGAGATGCCACCTACTCCAGTCTTCTTGCACAGGATGGCTTTAGCAAAATGGGGTCTGTTATGGTTCCAGACAAATTCTATGATTGTCTTTTCTATATCTGTGAAGAGTGTCTCTTGTAATTTTATAGGGATTGCATTAAACATGTAGATTAATTTGGGTAGGATTGCCATTTTATTATATTGATTCTGCCAATCTAAGAACATGAGATGTCCTTCCACTTTTTAGTGCCCTTGTCCATTTCTTTTTTTAAGTTTTTCATAGTTTTACTTGCAGAGGTCTTTGACTTCTTTGGTTAGTTTTATTCCCAAGTATCTTATGCTTCTTGTGGCTATGGTAAATGGAATTACATTTTTCAGTTCCGTCTCTGTCTGCTTGTCATTTGTATATAGAAATGCTATAGATTTTGGGGGATTGGTTCTGCCATACTTCCATATTTCAAAATTTACCACAAAACTCAAATAATCAATACCATTTCATGTCTGTTTATGGATAAAAATGTATATTAATAGAAAATAATTAAGAGTCTACAATAAACCCTGACTTTTGTGATCAATGATTTTTTTTTTAATAATCAGGTTTATTTTTTGTTGTTGTTTGTTTTTGTTTGTTTGTTTGTTTGTTTTTAGTTTTGCTATAGGGTGCTTACACTCACCAGAGAAAGAAAGAGAGAGAGAAAGAGGAGAGAGAAAGTGAGAAACCACCACTCAGGGATGATGGCCAGACCACAATTCCTTCTTTTTCATTTTCCTCTTGAGATTTTGGGAACATACTCACATACACCTGACATGTTTTTCCTTCTCTTTCATTCTTTTCTTGAGATTTTGGGAACATACTCACACACACCTAACATGTTTTTCATCACCGTATACTAGACTCAAACTTCACAATCTACCATGGAATCCAGTTATCTTTACCACTATGCCACTTGCTGGCCCCAATGGCCAATTATTATTTTTTTTAAGAGAGATTTTTGCTATAGGGCTTGTGCACTCACCAGAAAGACAGAGAGATAGAAAGAGAGAAATCATCCCCCAGGAGGGATGACCATGCTGTAGTCCCTTCTCTTCCATTCTCCTCCTGGGATCTTGGGCATGCACCCACACACATCCAGTGTGAGTTGTAAACCACCAGGTCTTGGATTCAAACCAAGGTCAACTACATGGGAGTCCACCGACGCTAACATTATGCCATCTGCTGGTCCCACGGTCAATGATTTTTAACAAAGGTACCAAGACATTTCACTGGGTGAAGGAATAGTCTTTTCAAAAGGAACAAGAGTGAAATTGGATTCTTACCTCATATCACATACAAACATTATTCCAAAATTAATTAATTAATTAAAAAATTAACCCTAAATTTAAGAACTAAAATTATAAAATGGTTAGAAGGAAACATAGGTGCAAATTTTTATGGCCTTGAATTAGACAGTGACTTCTTTTATATAACACGAAAAGCACAAATAACAAAACAAAAACATGAATGACAACAAAAATAAATAAGTAAATATTAATATAAATAGTATATAAAATAATATAAAATAAGCAAATATATAGATAAATATAAACAAATAAAATTAAATAAGTTTAAATACATATATAATACATTAATTTAATTAATTTAAACAAAATCTTTGGTAATTCAAGGAATGCTGTTAAGAAAATGAAAAAGATAACCAAAAGAATCAGAGAAAATATTTGCTAATCATCTATCTCACAATGACTTAATATCCAGAATATATAAAGAACATTTAACACAACAATAAAAAGCAGACAAGTAACCAATTAAATCTTCAGCAACACATCTAAAAAGATATATCGTGAAAGGCCATACACAAATAGCCAATATGCACATGAAAACATACTAAACATCAATAGTCATTAGGGAAATGAAATGAAAACTCAAAACACAATAATACACTTCTTCACTAGGATGGCTATAAGCAAAATAACAGAAAATAATTAGTGTGAGTATATAAAGGTATTAGAACCCTCATTCAACACTAATGAGAATGTAAAATGGTGTAGCTACTTTGGAAAATGGTTTGGCAGTAATTCAAAAAGTTAAAATATAGTTTACCTTTGTTTATATGACCCAGTAAGTCTATTCTTAGGTGTATAGCCAAGAGAAAACATGCTCACATAAAAAGAAGAACACAAAGGGATCAGCAGATGGCATAGCAGTAACATCACTTGACTCCCAATGGCTGGCAGCAGTTCAAGTCCCAGACCTGGTGACTTGATACTCACACAGGGTGTGCATGCATGCATCCCCAAGATTCAGAAGGAGAATGGAGGAAGAGGGATTGCAGTATGGCCTTCTCCCTGGGTGGGGGGGGGGGGGGGGGGGGGGGAGGGGATGATTTCTCACTTTCTCTCATACTGTCTCTGTCTCTCTCTCTTTCCAGGAAGAGCACTCACAGTAAGGCAAAAACTTCTAAAAGAAAAAAAACATACACAAATGTTCATAGTACATTATCTATAATAGTCAAAAAAGTAGAAACAATAGAAGTGTTTATCAAGCATAAATATATAAGAAAAACTTAGTACAACCACACAATGGAATATTTGTCAATAAAAACAAGTAAGTACTAATATATTCCACAATATGAATGAGTCTTAAAAACAGTAGGTAAGTTTAAAGAAAAAGTGGAGGAGTCCGACCCGGCAAGGCCCCAGGATCTGTCTGAGCCCCCAGACCTTTGAGCTCCACTTCTGGTCAGGTCAATATGCTGGCAAAGCCACTGTTGTGCACCCCCTGACCTTGGAAAAAAGCTTGGGTCAATTAGCATGTCAGCAAGGCTGCTTGCTATTTGCTCCAGAAAACTGGTAGCCTTGCTGGGAAGCGACCCCCCTCTGACTCCCCAATTTACTACTATAAAAGAATCGCATAGCTCTCTTATACATCCTGAGTATATGATAAAATTTTCCAGGAACTCCCCCGACCGCTCCCCTTTGCTATAATCACCTACTATTAATTACAATGCTTTATCTCCATGGTCACAGTAGAGGGTGGGCTGAAGTTCTATCTTGGCGGAAATGGTCTTTGGAAGGCCCTTCAAAATACATTTAAGGTAAACTTAATCCTTTCTTTATGTAAAATAGGATTAGGCCAAAACTGGCCCAGGACCACCCCCCTGCCTTCACCAAGCGAAATAGATAAATATTTTAGGACTCCTCAAATCAAGTTTTAGATCCCTATAAAACTATGTAAGTATCATTCTTTATTAAGATCCATAGGAACTAATATCTATTCTTGAGATTTTCTTTTCTCAGAGCCATTCCTAGTAATCACAAGATGGCTGCTGTGCTGCTGCTTACCGGAACCACCTTCCTGAAACTGCATTCTATGGAGACCCACCTACAATTGCGGAAATGCCCGACACCCACCCTTAATCCAACCCTGAATAGAATCTATGTTCCCTTTTGTTAAAACCTTTATGAGCTGATAATTGAAAGCACGCAGCCCCTCTCCCATTTACTTGCATGTAACACATTTTCAATAAAAAGGCACAATGATTCCTAGCAGTTGTCACTCCTCAGAGAGCGATCTTTGGGGAGTGTCCGGCATAGGACGTGCGTGAAAAGGCATCGAGGCCTGTGTCTTCTGTTCACCTGCGCCGCCTCCGTCGAGATAACCCACCCCCGCCGAGGCTGGTCCCCGGCAAAAAAGCAAAAATTCCACATAATTATAGGTTTATTTATAATAACTGTGTACAATAGGCAAATCCATAGAGACAGTAGGTAGACTAGTATTCACCACATCCTTTGGGAAGAATATAATTGAAAAGTGACTTCTTTTTTTGAGAGAAAGATTTTTGCTGTAGGATATGTGTACTCACAGGAGAAACACAGAGGAAAAAAAAGTAAAAAATAACTGCCCCCCCCCCCCCCCCCCAAGAGGAGATGACCACACCACAGTACCTTCTCCTCCATTCTCCTGGGATTTGGGGCACATACGCACATGTGCCTGGCATGAGTTTCAAGCTGCCATGTCCAGGACTCGAACTGCAGTCGACTATGTGGGAATCCAGTAACTTAATTACTATTATGCCACCTGCTAGTCCCAAGAGCAACTTCTAATAAAGACAGGGTTTCTTTTTAGGGTGATGAAAATATTCTGTAATTGCACAATGGTGATTTTTCAGTTATCTCATAAATGCACTAAAACCATTTAATTGTATACTTTCAAGAAATAAATGTTATGGTATATAAATTATCTCAATTTTAAAAATCACATATTACTTTTGTTGGTTTTTATGTTTATATTTCATAGCTAAAACCAGAACTGGAATACCTTTTTAGGCCATTTATCACAACTACCCTTTTTAGGGGTAACCAGGGGAAAAAAATGGCTCAACCAAGGTCAAGTTCTCTGGCATGGCCTATTGTTTAAGATATCTTTCACAATTTATTAACCAACAAAAACATTAAAAATAATAACACTTCATTACAGCTATTCATCATATGTTAGTAATGTTTAATGGTGAAAATTTCTCTATTGATTATAAAATATAAATATTTTTAAATGTCATGATTCAAGTCATAATGGCTTTCTAACATGTTATTATTATATTCTCTTTTTCTTCTCATAATTTAAATATATATTTTTTAAATTTTTTTCCAGAGGGCATGTGCAGTACCAAAGAGAGGCTAAGAGGAAAATCAGGAAGGAACTCCCCACACATACCATGGAACATGGTCATACCTCAATCCCCCTTTTCCATTTCTCCCTGAATTCAGGATTTTGGATGCATTTGCATCCAACACGTCTTTCAAGACACCAGGTCTAGGATTGGAACTGCATGTTTGGTTATGTGGGATCCAGCAACTTTAATCATCAGACCATGGGCAGGCCTATAATGTTACTATTCTAAGAGGAGTTAAATGGCTTTTAATATGTTGTTCTGTGCTGTCATAGTATGGCTTATTAAATCCATTTGTTCATATTTGCTCACAGTGTAGTTAATATGGTGCCCCATTAGAAACAAAGCCTGAGAAACTCTTCATTCTGGGTACATACAAGCTTGTTCTTTATTCTCACCAGAAATTGAGATTTTTGTTTGTTTGTTTTACCTGAAATGTCTTAGAGTATTAAATGGGTTATCTACTGTCCTACACCCAACATAGAAACAATGCTTTTATAAGTTGGCAGCTAAAGAGTGAATACAAACCTACTTTAGCTCATTTGCTGGATCTAATAAACATTACTTGCATTTAATAACTCCTAATGAAGACAGCAGACATCAGTGATACAGACAAACCATTGGGTTGAGAACAGAAATATCAACATAGGCACAATCTCCTAATTTTCTCATCTTTGGTGTACATTAGTTAGTTAATGGACTTGAGCCAGGATATCTACACAGACAAAACAAAGTGGATAATTGAGCAATTATCTGATGAATTTAAACACTTCAGAAAGTGACTATGGATAATTAAGATTTTGTTCTAAACTGCTGGAACATCTTTCTTTGGGGGAAAGTCAAGAAAACAAGGGTAGAAGAGGTGTGTGCTTCTGTCTTTTTCCACGCCATTATAAAGCCACCTAAAGGGGCTTAGAAGAAGTGGGACAGGGACTCAACCTTTTGGGCTGTTGACTAGGAAGGCCTCTCTGCTGTCGTCATTAAAGACAAGGATACAAATAGAAATACGACATGGCAAAATCTTAGCTTCAGCCCTATTCTTAAAGCTTAATACTCATAATTCTCATAACTAACAATTTTATTTGATTACATCTTAAAAATTAAATGGAGAAGCTAAGCTTCTCATTCACAAGGTAGTCACAAACAAATCTCGCTCTACCACATATTGCATGCATCAACATATACAAGATTTCTAAGAATTTACATACTCTTCCAAAAACATTAACCAAAGCCTCAACCAAAGATATGTAACAAGTGATATTGTATTTCTGTGGGTATTTAAGAAGAATTTTCAATATCTCAATCAAATTACAAGCAATGAACAAGAAAGCAAAAGTAAGGGAGGGAGTGGTTAGGAATAAATACTAATTCTGAGAAAGTTACCAGCTTTTATGACCTCCTAGATAGTAAAGGAACTCAAAATGGTATATATTTGTGTCTAGCTCCAAGTAACAGATGTCTAAGTGCCAAATACTTTCTTATGAGTTGAGACATGAAAGGTTTTAAGTAATTATACTAACACAGATCTTTTACGTGAGAAGAAAACATTATGGACCTTTTTATGTAAGTCTGTTTTCCAACAGCTCAGAAGGTCTCTCTTTTATAAAATGTGGACGGTGAATTTTTATAAAAAAAAACTAAAATATTCTTACTTAAAAAGTGGATCAAGAAATGAATCACATGTACACTTCAAGAATAAGAGGGAACTATATGTCATATATAATATCAAGTGGCAATACCAGGACACCAGACTGGACAAGAATTACTATGAAAAATAGCCTGGTTTAAATAGCAATTAAGGATTTAATGGGGGAAAGTAATCAAGAATATGGGTGATCTAGCCAGTAAAAGAGCATTAAGAGGGTAATGCAGTATTCAAAATATGCCCTGTGAATATTCATGAGTTGATCTTATTGTGACTTATCTACATGGTGACATTTTACAGTAGGAAAACATTTGACTAAAAGAATGTAACTCCTGAGCTACTGAATATTATAAAATTCATGCTGAAAAGAAAGCAAAAATTAAGACCTATGAGTAAATGATGGACAGTTAGACACAATGTTTGAGAACTCTGACATTTAAAATGGTGATTTAGTACTTCAGAAAAATCTATGTAGTTTTATATGTTCTTTATCAACAGAAAATAGCTGAAAACTATTTTGTTTAAAAAGATAGAAATATCTTCCTGGACTACATCTCAATATGTTTTCATATGCTTATTCAGTGTAGATAATTACTTTCATTAAAAATGGGAGAAGACCATAAAGAAGTTTCAGATAATGAAGAAAAGTTTATGGCTAAATTAAGAAAATTCAGCTCTTTTGCTTTCATGAAACTACCTAAAGGGAAACAAACAAACAACAACAGCAGCAAGAGGAACAGCAACAAAAATCTGCTTAGAAAATAGAATACCAACTTAGTAGACTGTCACAATTTCAGAGCCCCTAATGGGTATGGAAATCAAGATAACGGAAATATGTGTGGGCAAGTGAAATGTTGGCTGCACTTAATACATGGAGAAAAACTTGCAGAGAAAACGCCTCAAGTTTGACCTGAACTAGCCAGACAGACTGTCTAAGGCTGTGTTTGCATATCTCCAAATGGTATGAGAAGATTAAATAAATATGTATAGTTTGTTTATAGGATTTCCACAAGAACATACTATCGACATGATTTCCCTTTTATATCTTGGCCCAAAACATGTCAGCCAAACTGAGTGGTTTTCTGAAACATTTGTTTTACTCTAGAAGGTAACTGACCCTGGTTTCAAGATTTGCAGGAGGGGGACCAGCAGTTAGCGTAATGGCTATGTCACTGAACTCCCACGTAGTCGACCGCGGTTCGAGTCCCGAACCCGGTGGCTTAAACTCACGCCAGGTGCGTGTGCATGCGTGCCCAAGATCCCGAGAGGAGAATGGAGGAGAAGGGATTGTGGCATGGCCATCCCCTCTGGGGGGTAATTTCTCACTTTCTATCTCTCTGTCTCTCTCTATCTGTCTGGCAAGCGCACGGGCCCTATAGCAAAAGCCTCTCAAAAAAAAAAAAAAAAAAAAAAAAGATTTGCAGGAGGGTAGTCTCTCTATTTCAGTATGTTCACAAGCATATTGTCTCTTTCTGAAGTTTCAACTTACACATCTACCCAGCCACCTTTTGTTTCTCTTTTAACCTTACAGCTATGAATACATTGAGCATCTAAGATTTAAACAAAGGACCCCTCCCCCAGTTTTTTAACAGAAAAAAAAAATCTTAATCATAGCCTAACATATTCTATCCCCTTCAATCACTGAAAAAAAAGTCTGATTTTGCCATTCAAATTTAGTCAAATTTTGGATTCACTCCAAGTTTTATGTAGTTCTATGAGAAAATGTACATTTCACCCCACCACACACATGCACACCTTTATTATACTTAAGTTTGAGATGTACAGATCTCTAAAGTTAATGTGAAGAATGAATTTAACTTACAGATACTGAAACTTAACAAGAACTCCAAACATTCTTCATTTCCATCAAAAGTAAAATTCTTGGTCGGTTTGCTTCCTGGGAAAAAAAAGTACATGATCACTAGGGAGATGGATACTTATAATTAATACACCCTGTGAATGTCAGCTTCAGCATAACTTTTCCCTCCACACTTGTCATGATGTCGCATTCATCCTTGAGGGATCCATCAATTTACACAGAAGCATCGGGAGGCCAGAAGGAAAGTTTGTCTTCATTTCTACCTCCTTCCAAGGTTAACTACCTTCAGATCACATTCAGACTAAAATAAGGAACTTGAATTTTTCCTAAGGTTGAGTTCTTAAATGTAAAAAAGAGAAGAAAGAAAAATTAAGCCTAAAATGAGTGTAATGCATATTAATAAAGGTCAAAGCAATACTCGTGATAGCATGGTGTTGGTGACCTTGAGCTATATCAATTTACTGACCTCCATTTGTAAAAAGTCTGAATAAATACATGCCCAAAGTACTGAATACCTACAAATATAATGATATATCTATACATTTCTAAATCTGAAAAGCCATAAAACTATAAAGTTTTGATCATGACAAAACAAGGATAGTGGCCATGTCACTACACGGCCGACTTCAGTCTAAAAGGTGATCTATTCAGCTGGTCCAAAAATGTGAAAGTAAAATGAAAGCTGAGCACAAGTTGATGATCTCTTTGCTATCTGCTTTTAATTTTTATCCCTGAGCATTATACCAGCTCTTTCCTTATTCTTGATTTATATGCACTTTAAAAATCCTTTATACTATTTTTAAAAATATTACTTTTGTGAGCTCCAGTTCAGCTTGAGATTTAGCTTTTCTGGAATCTTTTTAAAATAATTTCATGGTTTCTCTCTTGCATTTGTTCTTCATCATGTGTTCTTCTTTCATCCTTCTAATCATGGGCTTCATCTGATTTTTAAAACCAGCATAGTCACATTTTCTCTAAATGACTCTTCATGCTCAGAATGTGCAATATGAACTTAATTTTTCAGACTCTGCCATTACTTCTTTAGCCACACAACTCCCTCCATAGAAATCTAATAATGTTTGCTTAGCTCATAGTATCAAGAGACTCTTCTAGGTTTTAGAGGGTTTGTTTTTTTTTTTTTTTTTTTCTGCCTTATAGTCTCCATTGCTTTCTTTGACTCCACTTCCTCCTGTTGATACTCCACCATACTCTAAAAGAGCTACAGATTTTTCTTCCTGGATCTCTCTCTGTCTTGTCACTATTGCCCTATGACTTTTCTTTTTTCTTTCTCTTTTTTCTTTTCTTTCTCTTTCTTTTGAATTCAAGATAGAGCTAGGGTGCATGTACCTGAGAGTGGCAGAGAGACAGAAAGAAGGATGAACACCCTCCACACAGTCTAATGTCTTTATAGGCTGGATAGTCCTCCAGCCTATCCAATATTGGTCACCTGCACACGTACCTGGAGTGTTTCAGGCTGACTAGGCCAAGGTTTGAACCATGGTACCAGGTGGGATCTGGCTTCCCTTGGGCAGTACATTACCTTTGTTCCACCAAGCCTTATCCAATGCCAATTCTAATGAGAGACCAACCAGCTACTCAAAATCTTTATGTCCAAAACCTGATTAAACAATGCTCTGTCAAAATTAGCTCCCCTTCTACAAGGTCACATTTCTTTTGTAACTGGCATAAACTTAATCAGGTTACAAATATGATTAAATAAAGAAGACTACATAGAGCCCTGAGATGCTTATAGAGCAAGAAATTCAGCATTTTAACTTTGGAAACCTTTTGTTTATGGAATACTTGAAACAAAAAGAGATATGTATAGCCCAAAAAATAGATAAATTCAACTTGTACTCTCAATTGGAGTCTGTAAGACCTCTTGTTGATTTTCTTTTGATTTTTAAGTATTATAGCAAACTTAAAGTGGGTCTCTCCAAGCAAGTGCTTGTTGGGAGTCCAGGTGATGATAAAAACCTGGCATTATGGAACATATAAAAGTGAATGGCCCCATTCTCAGGGCCCTTCTCCCACCATTTGACATCCCAGAGATTGGGATCTATTATCCATTCATTGCAAAGAACGTCTGAGTAGTTTATAATGCCTCTGGGTGATTCTGGTGTTCTTTACCTTCTCCTCGCCCCTCCACATTGGGTACTTCTAGTTTAATAATGATTTTCTTTCCTCTTTATTATGAATTCCAGGATGCTATCAGCACTGTGTCTCAAGGTTATTGTCACATTTTTAGAAAATCAAAAGTAGTCTAGAATGTTTTTTTTAAGTGAAACTGATAAAACTTAAGTGACTAGCATGTTACATTAAGTAAATGTGTAGCTTCCATTTTTAGCAAAATAACTTCTTCCATACAAGTGTGTATCCCATCCCTAATATAGAAATTCTGCGATCTGTATTTGAAAGGTACAGTCTACTCCTTCAGGCTGCATGACTTTAGCAGTATACCCTTGCCATGCCACTGATTCTGTGTCTAATTCCTCTTTTTTTTTTATGTCTAAATGCTACCCACCATACTTGCCAGTCCATTTTTGTTGATTTTCCAGTTATAGATATTTTGAAGCTATAAACCATTTTCTCTTCTCTACCTATTAAATTATTTTATATTTAGATTATATCCTTTCATTCATAAATCTTGCCCTGATCAGTCCAATAGACTTTGGCTCTTATATTTTGTATTTATGTTGTTTAAATACCATCATTGTTCCTGTCTACCCAAACTGATTTATTTATTTTTAATTGTTTACATTGTTTCAGATTTTATCTTATCTCTAGTTTCCTTCAGCAGTGACTTCTAAAATTCAATTAAAGGATGCTTCCTTCTCACTACTATACTGAATTAGAGAGAGGTAGTCTCCAAGTTCTCTTAAAATTTCCCCTTTCAGAGGGAACAATTTCACTCACAGTAGATGAAACTAGTATCAAACTTGGGGTTAAAAAAAAATCTTAAATACATGCTTTGCACATTCTTGCAACACTTCTTGTAGTTTCCAATATTTATTGGAGTGTCAGATGAATTATATATCCTCATTAGTGCTCTTACAAACACCACCAATAAATTTCCATGAAAATTCTCCTATTTCTGGGGCTTGGGGATGTAGATCCTGGGGAATAGAAGGAAGGATTGTTCAATAGATGCAATTTCTGGCTCCCTCTCCTCCTTTTAGCCTGAGATAACATAGTTTACCAGGCACTCAGGGCACAGCGCTTAGTCAAAGTATTTCCTTCAAGTTGTCAGAGGCAAGAGGCTAAGAAAGAGATTAAATTTATTGCACAAAGACATGATTTTACATAATCTAACTAGAAATTCCTTGAAAGCCGACATATGCTGTTAAAAACAACAACCACAAAAAAAAAAAAAAAAAAAAAAGGTACTTGAACAGAGGGTGCTGAATCCCTCTTCTACTGCTTGCCCCTGCATTTTCCCAAAGTGAATAGAACCACGGGCATTTTTGCAGCTAGGCATCTGAGATATGTTATCATGAGAAGGTTAAGAACCTGAAGCTCAAATTTAAATCTTCAACAGGGTGAAGAAATTACATCGTCAAATTCAGGCATTATGGATAAAGTAAATGTGTATCTCTGATTGAGATGAGACAAGTTAACCTTAACGACCATTATCACAAGGAAGAAGTGAGTTTAGCACGAGGATTCATTGCATTTCCCCTTTGGCATCTGGTGGTGGACATAGCCATGCTTTCTGCCTACTTTTAGATGTCTCAGGACCTGAATAAAACGCACACATAGCAAGGGACCAAGGCACTGTTTCTTAGGCACATTTTGATTATAGCTAAGGTGAAGGTGGGAATTTTATATCCCAAAAACATTATATTCCTTTGCCATCAAGCAGATTTATGTCACCAGTCAGTGACATAAAATAGCATGTATTTAAAACATAATTGCTACTTTATAAAGTATCGATTTTGAGAAAGTTTAGAGAAGAAAGTGACCAAGGTATCCTGATATAAACATAATAAAAACGATAATTGCAATACTTATTGACACAATAATAGTTATACTTACTGAACACTTTCTACATGCCAGCTTTGTACTAAGTTCCTTATATCATCTTATACTCCCTTCATGCCAGTGAGGCAAATACTACCATTACTTTCACCTACAGATCAGGAAAGCAGGTTTTAAGAAGTTACATGAAGTTCGGCAGGTAATTGGTGTTTGCTGAGGTATTGGAATTCAGACCTTCAACCTAAACCCTCATAGACATCCTCAGCAGACAGCAAGAGAAAATGATAACCCTGTGGGAAGCCAAGCAAGCTTAGCTGAAAAGGCAAGAAGCACTCTACTGGGAGAAAGGGAGGGACATTGAACAGGTTGGATGAGGCCATATTCTAGACTTCAGCCTACCCCTGTACATGTAGTACTTCATAGATTTCTGGCTCCCTGAAGATTCAGCTTAAGGAATTGATAAAATTACTTTCTTTGTTTACTAGAAGGTATTCATGATTGGACATATCTGAATTTAATTGTAGTCTTCATATTTGAGGAAAAAGATCTTCAACTAGCCATTTTACTATATCGGACCTTAGTGTTCACATCTGTCAAATGAGAGTAAAACAACAAATGTGTCATAGGGCTATCATGATTAAATGTGATAATTTCCACATAGTGCATTAGGCCCCATATCTGACACACAGTAATTCATCAATAAATATTAGTTCTTATCCTCACTACACAGTCAAGGCACTGTTCTAAGGATTAAATAAAAAGTATAGAATCAATTCTTACGTTTAAGTTCTGAAAAAATATATAGATGTAGTTGCTGCTATACGGCTACAATGACACAGAGCAGCTGGCTCACCTTCTGCATGAAGAATTCCTGTCTTTAAAAATTATTCTCTTGCTCAGCACTTCATAGGGCTCAGTGGTACCAAGTATGTTAATAGGTTATATCTATAAAATAATAGATGTTCTATAAGGACTGAACCTGCTTCACTTCTGTACAAGTGTCTGAGGCAATGGGAAGACAGCATTAAAAGAAAGCAACAAGTGCCAAATAGTGGCAAAGCAATAAAACGTGTTGCTCTGCCAAGCCAACTCAATTAACAAGGTTACCAGTTGGAGTCTGGAGACTTCCCTGAGTACGCTGACATGCTTTTGCTCATGATCCTGGCTAGTTGAAGTTAGGGTAAACTGTCATATCAAGACCACATATAATGACTGTAATAATCAAGTTTATCAACAAATGCATCAACACACATATTTACCATTGTGTTTGTGGTAGACACACTTATGGGGAGATCTTAGTCAAAGAGTATAAAACTGCCCCACATTATTAACTGCATTCCTCAGTGTTGCTGGTGACTGCTAGATGTAAGGAGGGACAAATGTAATAAAATAAATCGATCTAAGCTGTGAATATATGTACTTGATGATCATTCAAGGATTATTACTCTGAAAAGGTATGCTTTTCAAAGCATATATATTTTTAATCTGCTGTAGTGGTGCAGCTATGGCATCGCACTCTGGTCACATAGGTGGTGTGATGCTTTACTCATATGTTAAGGCCATATGGAAGGGTCATGGGTTCAAGTCCTAGGCCTTACTATGCATGCCAGCCACATGTACACATGCCTGTGATCTTATATAGCTGAGGCTAGGAGTGTATTGTGCATGAGGACCTTATTGTATCTCTCTCTTACTATCTCTCTTGCCTCTCTGCCTCTCTCTCTCTCTAGGAAGAAACAAACTTTTTATGTGTATATATACAAATACATACATACATATGTACATATGTGTGTGTGTGTGTGTATATATATATATCTTGAAGCTTGCAGAAAAGTTTAGGAGTACCTAATTTACACCCTATTTATCTCCACCAAGGGATTTTGTCAAATACATACATACATATGTACATATGTGTGTGTGTATATATATATATAACACAAATACACACATACATATTGAACCATAGGTTAGGCTTAGAATCCAGATTTACTTTAGCCAGTACAAATCAAGCTATTTTATGCACTGAAGAAAAGGGACATTTTAGGTAATATGCGAGAGGGATCATGCAGTTTTTCTGACAATGTGGAGAAATGTCCATTCTTGTGGCATGTTTGGCCCAGAGTTTCTTTGTTATATTAGAAAAATTCCTTTTGTAGAATACTGTTACTGTGATACATGTATTTAGAACTAGAAGGAATTCTAATTTGGGAATATTTGACAGTGGTTTTTGAACTGTCTTCTGGAAAGATGGTGAAGAGTCCAGGAAAATTTCATTAACAAAGTAGCACAAGACCAATGGCATTCAGAACTAATTTTATATAAAGATAACCAGGTGGACAGAAACACTCTGACTTTTCATCTCAGCTAGGGAGTTACAGGCCCCCTGATGAAAAGGACTCAAGCCACAGCATTGAGGACTGCTCGATAAAGATGTTTTCTCAGTGTGTGGCAGCAGTTAAAAAGCAAATAGGTTTCTGGATATAACAAAAAACGTTGGAAGATACAGTGGCACAATGAACAATGAAGGCGAAGGCTTTTTCTTCAGAGAGACTGGACTCCTGCCATCTTCCCACCTGAAACTAGGAGGCACATTGAAAGAATCCAGAGAAACGTGTCTCAGACAGCTTGAAGCGAGGATGATCTATTCTGAATGTCTGGGAAGGCGAATCACTGGCAGTCAGATGGAAGGGTTCACAATTACGAAAGCCATGGTGAAAGCTGATCAGATTCTCCTTTCTACTAGGCTTCATGCTTCAAAACAACCAGAACCTCGTTTTATTAAAATGCTCATTGCTGTCAGTTAAGGAGATGGGAGTCTGTTTGACAGCATTGCCTAAAAGGCATTGTTAGGGATGCTGGCAGGGCTCTCAGGCCACCTGACCTAGACAGGGCTCTTGCTTATGCATCCTCCTAGTATAGCCCTGGAAGCTAAAATACATTGCAAAGACAAGTCAGGCTGATTTCTGGATTAAATTCCCCTGTCCACTGCTGTGTGCTTCACCGAATGTGGTAAGCTAAGCGTGAACTTGAGCAAGGGCTGTTGAGCAAATAAAGGCAGATAAAGAATGTTAAAGGGACTTAAAAAATTATAAATTGCTAACTGTCAGACCACCCATAGCCCCAGCCAAGTCCAAATGGCTTCATTTTCCTTTTCTAGCCTGGCCAGTTTGCTTGCGTCTCTCCCACTGGTGTTTTTGGGATACAGTCCAGGCCATTATGAATAGATCCAACAATGTGCAGTGATCTTGAAGCTTGCAGAAAAGTTTAGGAGTACCTAATTTACACCCTATTTATCTCCACCAAGGGATTTTGTAGTTCTGTTCAAAGTATCACTAGGTCTCTGGTGAGCTAACTTGCTGTAGTTCTGCCATTTGGGAAAGAGTTAGAGGTACAGTTAATAATAAACGTTCAGGATTCAGTGTTTTCTTAATTGAATCTCAGGTCTCCTTCCATTTCAATGACTTAAACCTCTTTCTACAACGTATGGCTATTCTCCCTTTCGTGTCTTTTCAGCTAGAGATGGAGCCTTGCCCTTTTTACAACCTTGACCTTCACCCAAATATAGAGGGCTCTTCTATTCTTAGTCATTTGTGGCATATTTAGTTACCTAGAGTATAGCCGGTTCAACCCCCTGTATTCCTGCATGTGATATCTTCATCTCCTATTGACATTTAACTAAAACCATTCTTTAGGGAAATTGCTAGAGTTTTTAAGAAATCAAGTGCCAGATATGGGTGTGGCAAGAGACTTGGAACCAGAGCCAGAGGAGCTGAAATGGTCACCAACCTCCACCACTGGAAACTTTATGATTTTTAGAGAGTTCATTCAGCTTATCCTTTATTTCCTAATATGCAAAATGTGTACAATATGTGCCTCCAACAATGTTCTGATAACTACCTGACACGATATACATACATGAGCACTATTGCACATAATGAAACTATTTCACAAGGATCAACCTTGAGTAATTGATCCTTTCTGCTTCTCTGGCTTTGCTTCACTCCCTACCTACACTCTCTTTTCCACTCCCTGTCCTACTTCCTTCCTTCATTTCTTTCTTCTTTCCTCCCTTCCTTCCATTTTTTTTTTCTGTATTATACTTTACCTATCTCTATTTCCCAGCTGTCCTCTCCATTCTTGTCAGGAAGACCTATTAACAGACTTTACCCCTGTAGATTTTTTTTTGCTTACATTCCCTAGGATTATGTCTGCAATCACATTTTGCTTTGGTTTGAAAAATGATTTGTCTTCCAAGAGTTCATATATTATAATTTTGTCTCCAAAGTAATGGCATTCAGAGGCCATGTTTCTTTTAAAGGGAAGACTCACCTTCAATATGGATTGGCACCATCCAATAAGCTGGGAGCATGGGAGAGAAAATGGAGGAAGCGGAAAAGTCTGTTTCCTTTCTTTCCCCCACCCCCTGGTGGCTGATGATCCACTTGTTTCTCTTGGTCATGTTGCAGCTTAGCACGAGAGACCCACCAGATGCCAGGCTCTTGTACTTTCCAGGCACCAGAATGATGAGCCAAAGAAACTTCAATTATAAACCAAACAGTCTCAGGTATTGTTGTTTAGCAACACAACAATGAACCAATATCTCTCTCTAGGCTTCAAACATTATTCAAATACTGTTCTTCCTTTAAGATTACACTCCAGTCTCACTTTCACCAGGGACTCTTGTCTGAGCCTACTCAGAACTCAGTTCTTTTTCCTCACAATTCTAACTGTACTTACTATATCTTCCTTTTTATATTTTTTGGGGGTTTTCTCTATTTGGTCAAATTCTAAGCTCTCTACTGGTAAGCTTGTACATCTTTTGTATTAATTAAAGTAACCACCATATTTATATGTATAATGTAGGTCTTAAATGTGCAAATGAGGACTGATGTGTGACTAAACATGTGTGGTCCTTGAAACTTTTGTTCTAACCATTTATTTCAATAAATCTCCTTTTATCTCCAGGTGAGGGAATTCTCTCATTCTTCTGTAGGGACTTCACTTTTTAGGTCTATAATTGCCATGTCTCTAGGTTCTCATTACATATTTCGTTGAAATAATTTTTTAAAAGAATGGTCTTAAGAGAAAAAAAAACCTTCTCTATAAAATGACCACTGTTATCTATGACTTTAATGTTAGGGTTCTATAATAACCAGTGATACACTAGTAAGTGGTTAACAGCCATCTTTCTGTAGGGGGAAAAATAAAAAACCTACTAAACCTGATTTGTAGTGTGTCAGTTTCTGTGGTAAATATTTCCACCATGACTGAATTCAAGTTTCCAAAGTGATATCATAAAATGCAAAGTTGGAGAGAGATATACATTCAGAATCTTGAGTCAATACATGACAATTCCAGCTCATTGCTGAATAGCCTGCTACTTTTAATATGGGCAATTTTTTCTAGTTTAGGATATCTTACAATCTTGTCTCTCTAGGCAGTCTTAAAATAGATTCATTCTGTAAATATCATTCCAACTGACACAGAAACCAAGAGCTATCCAGGGATGAATCTGAACTTTTCACTTCAGGAATTTTTTTTCTGGACTTTCTTTTTAAACTGTTCTAAAAACAACTGGCATGTTCTTTTGGCATACAGAACGAAATCATCTCTCTTCATCTCTAGACCAGAGCTCAACTCTACAATAATAGCATTGTTCTGTTAATTTCCTAATCAATGGTACCATTTTTTTATGAGTGTATATTAAGGAGTGGAATTGTTGCTTTAATGTTGAACACATGTTTGGCATAAAATGTCAGCTTTGTACACTTATACAAGCAAGTCGTATTTTTTCATTCCATGCATTTGTCTAATTACTTTAAATTCCTTCATGATGGCTGACTTTGAGCTTTCAAACTGATGTCAACCAGCAACAAAAACACTGAAAATTTATTATTCAACTCTCATGAGTTAAAACTCTAAGACAAAAACAAGCCAGTTTTAACACCTTATTTTTTCAAATGTGCTTATGGTTATACCTCATTGCACTACTGTAAAGTAAATGAAGCATTACTTCATTTCTCATATTTCCTTCAAGGCAATACTTCTGTAGACTGACCACCTCAGAAAGTACACTTGAGTTATGTTCAAGGTTCAGAATTACAGTCTATATCTTCCATAGTTAGCTATAGAACTTTATATTCATCCCTTAATCTTCTTCGGTCATAGTTTCATATCCAAAGTTTCTTTCTAGCTCCAACATTTTTCTTTCTAGTAGCTAGATAAATGGCCACTGCAATAGCAGGCAGTCATGTTAAGTATTACCATCTATAATATCTTTAAAATCTATTTGAAACTCACCAAAAGGTTCAATAGAAGCACAAATTGCATATAGATAGATAGATACAGATATAGATATAGATATAGATATAGATATAGATATATAGATATAGATCTAGATATAGATACATATACAAAGTTCATCAGTCCTTTCTACTGAAAACATCTCCCTCTGACATTTCACTCTCTTTCTGCTCACTTCTACAGTCACTTCCATGCTTCATTCTTCATCAGGACTGCTATTTTTTCCTCTTTGACACACAGTGATAAAATAAGACCTGGGAAATGGGTTTAACCAGTAGCAGAAATTTATGACACTGGCACCCATCCCATTAGATCAAGTATATGGATCTCAAAACATGTAGATCATTGTCTCTGTCCTAAGTTTACAATTCTTTACATACCTGTGTCTCCAAGGTCTGATAGTTCTATTATTTAATGTAATATATACTAATTATCTTACACAATAAAAGGTTGAAAAGTTAGCTTCCTCCAGCAAATATTAAACGATAGTATACTTGTTTTCAGCAGAGTTAACATTACTTTGTATGACCTCTTTACTTGCCAAATAGCAAACAGCAACTCTAAACTAATGCAAATCAAGAATTCAGCTCAGGCATCTAACCTCATACTGTTCACATGTCAGATGTGAACAGGAGCAGCAGGAAACTGGCCTGCACTTTCTAATTACAATTATGATAAGAGTTTAGCACAAGTCTACTTAAAATCATAAAACCTTTCAGTGCAAGATTGGTGTTTTATCTCATTGTATATTCATATGATTAGGTTTATTTGACTGCTCAGAGGAAAAAATGCCTCTCATTGTCCAACATATTCTTATTTAGGATGCTATGAGGAGTAACCCATGTGCAATCACACATTGTCTAGTTCTCATGCAAATGACCCAAGCATGAAAACAAGATGATGGGAAAGACTTTTCCCCTCCTCTGTAAAACTAATCTCTCCATTTCAGAGAGACCACGAATCTCAGGTTCAAATAAAAGTTCTTTAATTGGGTGGAATTTCTATGCAAAAACTAATGCTATTTGGACCAGCAGGCAAGTGCAATTCTCCATCTCACCAGGGAACTACATTTTTCTCAACCAAGCTGGGTCCCTCTTTCCTAGCACTAGCAGAGGCAAAAAGTGTTCCAATTAGTGAGGCTGATTTTTCCCCTATCACTCTTCTCTTTTCATGTGCCAGTGTGGGGTAAGGGAGGGTAGGCAAGGAAAATTGCTTTAAGTCATTGATGGGAGAACCAACTGATTGATTGATATTGGGCAACAGCAATCTTTCTGTTCATCCATTGGTTTGCCACTCATCGGGAAGCCAGGAGCACTGAGAGTGAGCCAAGCCTGTCAGATGTGCCACTGAGAACACTGTTCTTTGCAGAGTATTTTTGGATGCCAGATGCCAATCACTCATGGGACTTTGCTGCTCAATAAGAATTTCAGATGTGGACTTTAATTATAGTCTAGCAGGAAAAGGATGGTGGAGGGAGCAGAAGCAACTTTATTTTTAGCAAACCCAGCTCTTAGCCACCACAAATCCTGTGTATCTATTTTAGGGGCTTGTCATTGTTGTTTGTTTGCTTTCATTAATGTTGCTAAAAAGTATCAGGTTGACAGCTTTGAGGAATTTAAAGTCTTCACTCTAGAGAAACTGAGGCACACAATAGCCATGTTTGGGAGGAGCTGTGCCCTGATGCCCTAGCACTGACCTTACTGAGCCACCTTTGGGAGATGTAGAAAAGTTTGGATTTCAAAACTAAGTATTAATAGTTTGCTTTAATGTCTGCTTCAGAACACTTGAGCGTAGAAAGGAAAGCCAGTCAAGGAGTCTACAACTGAGCAAGAGAACTAAGTAAAATCTAAAGGATAGAAGAAGCCTAATTTTATCAACACTTGGACTCTGTTTCTATTCTGTCATGTACTGGAGATTTCTGATGGAGCATTAGTGGCCAGGGCAGTCAACATGGTATTAACACACATTTCATCCTATATATGAAGAAGAAAGCAAGCATAATGATTCTTTCTTTGGGAATCTCTTACATGTAATTTCAGAACATGTCAATGGAAATGGAAATGCATAACACACATACTTGTATTATTTTCATTGTTCTAAATAAATGTTTACTAGGTTGAGAGAAACGGCAATTTGGTAGCAATACTTACAAAGTTGACTTTAAAATGATGACTGACATACCACAGCCCCCTCCTGCTTATGCACACGTTCTAGCTAGGAGTTCAGACCATCAGGCAGCCAAAAGAAGGTAAAAACTGCTTACAGTTGTTTTGTTTTTAATGGATGACTCTTTACTCAACTCCAAAGAGCATTTTTAAAGAGTGAGAAGAATAACTGAATTTCATTATATAAATATGGAGTATCCATTCTATCTAGAACAACTATCACTCAAAATAATAGGTCGTCAGAATAATTATGATGCATTTTTGCATAGAAAAACATATATGTTTTCTAATGACCCAATACATGGGAATGATCTCCTATATGGTATTTAAATCAGAATTATTTGTATTTGGCTTTTTAAAATATATTTAATTGACACAGATTGAATACACTTCGAGGTGTACAATGACATGATTTGATATATACATATATTATGTAATGATTACACAACCAAATAAACACATTCATCATCCCATCACCCCTCATGCCATACACTAGAGCTGCAGAACTTGCTCATCTTATAATTGAAAGTTTGTACTCTCTGACATCTCCCCATTTCCCCATCTCTAAAAAAAGTCAACTTCATAGAAGCAGAGTAGAATGATGGTTTCCAGAAGATAAAGACTTGACACTGATGAATTGACAACCAACTGGTGAGAGGCCCCTTCAGTCCATTGACACTTCCTGAGCTCTGTAGCATTTGTATTTTGAGGTTAATGTTAAAGGTCAATGAGCCAAATATAGCCTATTAGAGGAGGCTATTTCATTATTTATTAATTCATTACATTCAGTATGTTCTCTCTGCCCCGTACCTCATCTTCAAAACAAACCATGGTGGGCCAGTCAGTGGCATGGTGGTTAAGACAACTGGCTTTCATATGGCTAACCACATGGTTCAAGTCCTAGACCCAGTGATTTGAGAAACACACCAGTTGCAAGTGCTTGCATATCCCCAAATCCTGAAACAAGACAAAAGTAGAGGAGAAGAGAATGTACCATGGCCATCCACCATGGGAGATAGGGGTTCTTTCTCACTTTCTCTCTCTGTCTCTCTCTTTGATAAGTGTTTGTCCTCTGCCAAACCAAAAGAAAAAGTTATCATAGTCTGAATATTAATAAACAAATAATGCTTGAATAACATTGCTTAGGAATTAAGGATTATATCTGAATAGATGTAGAGTCCTTAAAGAGCTTGTAATCAAACAGGACATCTTAATTCAGTGAAGGCTTCAAAGTATATGTAAAGACTCACATATTTACTATTAACTTGAATTAAAAAACTATATGTTGAACACTTACTGTACTTAACTTCTGTGCTAAATGATGCTGGAGATATAAAATACACATAAGATGTAGTACTTGCTATCTACTATAATTTATAAGATAAGAAAAAAACCCACAGATGTAATTATGTATAATCAAAAGCCAAAATGAGAGGTTTAAGTGGTATGAATTACATGACATGAAATCAAAGATGTAGCAATATTGACTGAATTTATTAATAATAAAATTTAAAAGTATTTAGTAAAGACCTCAAATGCTATGTGGAGATAAAAGCAGTTACCTAGTTCATAGCATAATAATAGATAAATTAGAAAACTTACTCCAACTAATGAATTTTTCAGCTTGAATTATCCACTTTATGATTCTGGTTTGACTAGAAATTAGAGATATTTGCCAACAGACTTTGGGTAGTCATGAAAACATCCACTAATTATATAGGCTTTGGAGATAATTCACCGTACTCCAATGGTAATGACCCAGGGGTCTTCTCTCTGGTATGGCTCCTTGGTGCCACCTAAGAGAGGCAGTTCCATTTTATGATCTAAGGTGATCATAATGTAGAGTTCAAGTTCTAATGGCTCTCCTTAAATCCATGCCTGGGATAGTTCTCGTTCTACATCGCCATGAAGTGAGCAAATCCACTTCCATCTGTTCAAAGCAGCTAGTGACAGCTCACAGCAGTGTGTCTTAATGATCTGTCTTGATCAATCCATCACAAGTACTCACCTTGAAGTGTATAAGACAATTTTCCAGAGGCCTGCAGATGGCGTAAAGCTTATGTCACTGGACTCTCTCATGGCCAACCACAGTTTTAGTCTCAGATAGCTAAAACTCAAGCCAGGCATGTGTGCATGCGTGACCAAGATCAAGGGAGGAGAATGGAGGAGAAGGGATTGTGGGATGATCCTTCCCCCTGGGGAGTGATTCCTCCCATGTCCTCTCATTGTCTCTGTGTCTCTCTTTTGCCAGTGAGCACATGCACCCTAAGGCAAAAAAGTCTAAAAAAAAAGAAAAAAGACAATTTTCCCGAGTTGTGTGCAATACAAAGAAGATTTAGATATGACTCCTGCCCTCCAGGAGCTTACAATGAAATAGGGAACCAGAATATATAGATATGAAAAATAATAAAGGCAAACTGAATAACATCAAATATGGGAAATTAAAGAAAAGGGACTAATTTTGGAGAAATAATTCCACCTTTCTTAGTCTTTTAAAATATCCAGCATGCTTTGTCCCCTTCTCTGCATAACAGACAAAGGCCAGCTATAGTCAGAAATTGATTTACTGTCCAAGTGTGCACTCAGACTGCTTGCCTCCTGAGCCCTAAAAGCTGCCTATCAATGTGTATTTCTACCTCCCTAATGTGGTAACTTGTTCAAATTCTCCTCTCTGGTTTAGCTAAATAGTTTTCTTCTTACTACTTTATACTCTCCCTGGAATTTCATATATTTTATAGTAGCTTCAGATAAGATATAATTTCCCCAACCTAAAGGAGTGTAAAAGATGGATAAGCTCCTGACTATAGGAGTTATAGAATAAGAAGAAAAAGACAATTAATATGTGAAAGAGAACATCTTCAAAAAGTTCATGGAAAATACGTAAAATGAAAAAATACATGCATAGATTTTTTTCAAATTTTTGTATGAAAATGAACTGGTAATTTAATTCTACTTTTTTCATGAACTTTTATAAGGCTCCTTGTATGTTGTATCAGGGCACAGTATGACCAAATTAAAGTCAGCTCCCAAATTAATGTCAGTTCCATAAGGTGACAAGCTCAGAGTTAGAGCTGGTAGTCCTCCAACATCATGATTTCCAAAAACAGCCAGTGAGAAGCTATAAGTCACTGTCATAAAATCCCATTCTAAAGTCATTTAATGATGGTAAATGAGTACTCACTGAGTTGGGGCTTAAGGTTGGGCCACCCCTCCATTCACCTCTGCTTTGCGTAATCCATGGCCAGCTGAGTCCATGCCTGAGTTAATGAACAGGATGTCTATGAGCATCAGTCTATTGCATTCTCTGTTTTTATGGTTTTGACTCATTTTATTGGTTCCCATCAAAGACAGAAAGACGTGCCTTCTAAAGCACAGACAGAGTTCTTAGGTATTACATATACTCTTTCTTAACTAGGTCATCGTAGCATCTGATAAAGGGATCGTGTCTTTTTTCTAAGCCTTGAAAAGAAAGGAAAAGTGAAACAAGAATATTTATTCTTTTATTTTTAATTTGCCAGAGGGCACATGTGCTCACCAGAGAGAGATGGGGGATAGAGAGAGAGAGGGAGAGAGAACATACTACACAGTGGTATGTGGCTGCACTCCCTTCTCTATTTCTCCACCTTGTTGGGATTTGGGGCACAAACACACACATGCCCACAATGTTCATCACATCACCAGAGTCAAGACTCAAGCCACAATCAGCCATACGGTAGCCGGCTTCCTTAAGCCTTAGGCTCTGGAGCTAGCCCAAAAATATTTTTTCTTATCCCTTCACAATTACCTTTCCTCTGCAATCAAATTCTTTCATTCCTAATCCTCAGGGACTTTGAGGAAGTGTTATAGAAATTTGCAGGAGATGGAGCAGGAGAGCAAATAAGAAAAGATGAGTGGGTTGTTGGAACTTGTATCAAGAAAATGGAACTAACACTTCCCTAGACTCCCTACAGTTAAGAAATGGTGGCAACTCTGCTACAGTCAAGGACTGAGGTTTTACTGTATGTCTCTCTTATGACCATTCAGAATGTAACTCAGGTGCTCAAAGACCAAGAAGACAGATGCTGTAAGCAATTCTAATGTGTCTGGGGACAGCTGTGGGGGCCAGGCTGTCAGCAAGGTTGAAACGCTGACACAGTGGCTGAGAGAAACACCAACTGCCCCTGTATCCCAAAAGCAAAGCCTCTACAACAAATTATTGAATTATTTTGCTACAGTATATAGATTTGCAAGGAAAAATCAAATACATGATCGATCACCACTTTATATCATTAATATCTCAGTGATTTCTAAGGTGTATTTTGCCCACTTAAAAGCATACTCTCTGGCGCCAGAGTACCTGAATTTAAATCTGTGTGTGATAATTTAAGCTGTATTTTTGATTTTCTCATTTGTAAAATAAAGATAATAATAATAATAATAACTATTTAATACATTTGTTGTAAGGATTAAATGAGATAAAATAAGTAAAATACTCAAACCAGAAACATGTGAAGTGCTATTTAGTATCAGCTATAATTATGTTATCACATCATGCTATTTTATACATACATCCTCATGAAGCACTCTGTACAGAAAACTTAAACAATTGGGGACTAGAAGGTGGTTGTAGGTGCAATATGTAGTGAATGTAAGGCTGAACCACATGGGATCCCACATGTACAGAGATGTCTCTGAGTATGCCAGGCAAAATGTATGCACATGATCTGGGGCTGAGTGATGCTAAGGATGGATTGTGGTGTCAAGAGTTAGAGTGCTATTTCTCTCTCTCTCTCTCTCTCTCTCTCTCTCTCTCTCTCTCTCTCTGGCTCATGGAAGATATTTGACTTTAACAAGTAAATTTAACCTTAATAAATAAACTTTTTTTTCAAAAAAACTTCATTAATCTTTCCATTGCCTTTTAGAAAATCCCCATTTCCTCAGATAAAAGTTACATTTAAGTCAATAAACATGAAATGAGGGTTTTGTTAGTTGTTTTTTTTTTGTTTTTTTTTTGTTTTTTTTTTTTAAGGAATAAGGACTGTAAGAATTCAGTAAAAATTATTCCGAGCTCTTGTAGCCAAAGACCTTTCTAGTTGTCTTTCACAGGAGGAAAGATGCTGTCCACGTCTGAAATCTGTTAGTGTCTTGAACCTCAATCTTTGAGTTATTCTTTTTACAAAGATGAAAAACATAAGCACACCCTCCTTTTATTTGCACAAATGGACAAAGTAGATAGGCCTCTGCCTAGTGAATCCAGGGCATCTGAATGAATGACCCTTAGTACTGCACAAACAAACAGAGATATATTCTAATGTCAAACATTTATAGAGCATGTCATGAAGGAGCCAAACCTTTTCGAGCCTTGCTTCATCTGAAAGCAACTTCGAGCATTTTTACACATGCAATTGGTATTTTATTCCAATGAGACAAGAGCCTCAGTAAAGAAAATTATTCCCAATATAAACTATTATGGGACAAATGCACAGAAAACGATGAACAGAACTTGAAATTTAAAGATTTAGACTAAAACTAAACAAATAAACAAAAAAAAAAAAAACCTTTCATTTTAATAGGATGAAATTTTTCACACATTTCTTTCTGGATTCCTGAACAGAAAACTAGAAATTATATATCCTATGTATTCATCATGAAATCTATTTGATTTAAATGAATGCTATATTAATAAGCTCACATGCTATAGTATATATTCTGTTATTTCCATACTCATGTGTGTTCTTAGGAAATTCTAAGTTAAAGTACCTTCCCAAAGGGCATTAAAGGATCTTTCTGTAACAGTAGGATAATTTCTTCTGACTGCAGCAAAGATCTTAGTGTCCAGAGTAGATAAAACCGGATAAGGAAGACCTACTGCAAAAAGATTCTCAAAAGTGTGAAAGAGCTAACACTGGGATTTCACAAGGGCCTCTATTTTCCCTTCATGATATTATCTGTCATTATTACCTTTTATTTCCTCATTCTATAGCAATGGGCTAAGTTCTCTTCCTCTGTGGCTTAAGTCATAGTTTGTCAGGTCTAGAAAATCCATAGACTATCTTCATAATTTACTGACAATGTATCTCTCCATTAAAACCTAGTTTCTACCTTTGCATCACATCTTCCCTGATAACCCCAGCCTAAAGAGTCACTCTCTCACCTTGCAATTGTGACCCAGTTAAGAAAAGCCACCCTATTCATTTACTATTGCCCACTCCCCCAAACCTTGCATAAGGTATTAGATGAATTATACACTTATAAAAGCTACTACATTTTATCAATATTTTGCATGTATGCATATCTCATTTATACAGGAAAACATAAGATCTTTAAGAAAAAGCACGATTACTTAATTTTTTCTCAATAATCTAGTTTGGGTACAGTCGGGCTCTCATTAGGTTAATTTTCTGATAGTTTTCCTAAAATACTTGAGCAAAAAATAGAGAAGTCAGTCTAAAGCAAGCTACCACCACCCCCCATCACAATGATGAAACTTACCAAAGCTTATTTGGTCATATAAGAAACATTTCCTGGGACCAAAATTTCCAAAGGCAAGAGCAATGATAATGTGCTGCATGGGTAGTACATGTCCCGCTTAGAGCCCTGCCTAAATAGAAATTCACCCTTAATCCCATAGATTAAATAACCCGAAGGTAATACATCTCATATCAAATGATTCCTCACAGCTCTCCCAAGCCCTTAAGTCATCTATAGACAGTTGGCTGCCTTGAGGTGAGAAGTGGACCACAGAGCAGCCAGTCTGTGAGTTGACCAGTAACCAATGCAAGAATCCCTAATCTTTTTTTTTTCTTTTTTTAAATTTTTTATTATCATCATAATCTTCTTTATATTACATTGGATTACATATAACTTTACAGTGTATAAGAATCCCTAATCTTGATTCAGATTCTTCTTTCAAATGCTCTTTGAGAGAATCAGGCAATTAGTAGAGAGAGCTATATTTGAAAGTTTACCTATAAAGACTCTGTAATGTACACAGGACCATGTGATGTTGTGAACAAGGTAAAGTTGCAAAATATCAGAAACTGAGAAAGTAGGTGTTAAGGAGGTGAGATTAGCTGATAATAATATGAAAACAGAACAATTACACAGAGGACCCACATTACATTCAAGGCAGAATGGTAATATAGAGATCTCAAAATTCCTGCTACTGGATCCTTGTAACTACCTGGAGGCTCCAAACTCAGAGAGACGCTGCCCTACATGAACCTCAGCATCCTTCTTAGATGTCTGTGAAATTGCATATTGCTTTAAGCCCCTGAAGGCCAATTAAAATGGCAAACCCCCATGCCTCATTCTTGAAAGAGGGTGTCGTGTATTACTAAAAATGTTAACTAAAATTGCTAAAAGCAACAGGGCTATTGGAGATGGCCTCTGGTATGCCCAGGTGTCTGATCCTTTGCCTTTGCCCAGATGCACTTGTAATTTTCTCCCTGCCTTCTATGAGTATTGTTTTTGTTTGTGTGTGTGTGTGTGTGTGTGTGTGTGTGTGTAGTTTTGCTTTGGTTTTTTTTTTGTTTGTTTGTTTGTTTGTTTGGTTTTTTTTGGAGAGGTTTTTGCTATAGGGCGCGTGAGCTCACTGGAAAGACAGACAGAGACAAAGAGACAGAAAGTGAAAAATCACCCCCTAGAGGGAATGGCCACATTGCAATCCCTTCTCACCCATTCTCCTCTCAAGATCTTGGGTGCGCGCGCACACACACACACACACACACACACACACACACACATGCCCAGTGTGAGTTTAAGCTACCGGGCCTGAGACCCAGACCACGGTCAACTACATGAGAGTCCAGTGACATAGCCATTATGCCATCTGCTGGTCCTGCATGAGTATTGTTTTCTACTCTGTATCCAAGACACTCCTCATAGAAAAAAAAAATCTGAAACTCATTCACACTGAAGTACAAATGGCTTTTAAACAGCATCAAGTATTAGCATTTTAACAGAGCACATATCTTAAAAGAATAAAGTGTCTATGGAGGAATGGCAGATTTACCCAAGGTCCCATGTTGGGTTTTTTTGAAAAAAATACTAGCCTGCCTGAGTTTTAGGAAGGAGTGTTCTTTCAGATAGAACTTCTGAAAGAGATGAGAAAAAGCAAGATTGGGCAGAAGGAGAAGTTGAGCCTTGATGAGGTCTCAATGTGGGCCTCAACCCACCCTTTTAGGGAGGGTGAAAATGAGAGTTCTCATGTTGGAATATCATCTCAGAGGTTAGAATGAGTTGGTGTGAGCAGGCCAGAGTTAGCATCCCTTTTTGGTTAATCATTGATGCACGATATCTCAAGAAGGAAAGGTTGGGGTAATCTCCAAAATGAATGATGACAGAGGAGAGTCTTACAGCACCACTTTTCCCAACTGGGATAAATTGTCCTTTAAAGGGGAATCTGAGCATTATGTCCATCGCATCCAAAGAAGTGAGAACATGTTTTATGGTGGGAGGGCAGGTTGAAAGGTCTTTCTTTATGCAGGAGAATTATGAGATTACTCCATTTATATTGCCTCTAAATATATAGATAATACAACTGATCTTTCTAACTCTATTAAGGCTTAGATCAGTAAGATAGAAGTAGAGAAAATGCAAAAGGCATTAGGATCAGTGCAATACTTAAAGAAGACCTCTTGAGCAGGGTTTTGGTTTTGACTTTATGAACTTTATCATCAGTGTGCATTTTTTCTCTATTCATTTTTATTTAAATTGTTATTTTAAATTAATAAATGAGTCACAAAACTAATCTTTCATGTATTAAACCAAAATAAGCACTCCTCCATTTTAAATGAAATTTTGTTTATTTCTCCTTCAGCGTCCATATTTAGGTTGTCTTTTCTGACCTTGTAGAGCAAATCCTACCTCTGCACATTCATGGTTATGAAACATTGAGCCCGGCCTTCTCTAAGCAGCATTTGCTCACCCCACAAAACTTATCTGGTGGTTCCAAGGAACAAATGGCTTTTGCTGGGCTCTTCAATAATATGATTTGCATGCTTGAAATGAGATCGCCAAAGTAATTGTAGAATATTGCTTGCCATTACCGTCATTAAAAACAGGCAGATGTAGGAGCACTCCCAGGGAAAATCTTCCTGCTGGGTTTTCATGGAGATAAGTGCACAAAATCCACTTTTGAAAAGATGTTGAATGGAATGAATTTGCCATTCACTGGCTGTCTGATGATGATTTGCTTGTTAATTGGAAGTTTAGGCTTTAGAGAAGCCTTAACAAATTTGATTGCTAAATTCAGGAGGTTTACTCCCTCCTTGCATGCCATATTCAGAGGCATAAATCCCACTTTTTTGCATGTGTGTCTATGTACTCATTTAGAATCTCTGTGCAAAGAAAGCAATCCCTAACCCTTTTGTCAGCAGCGCTTTTTGGAGTGACTTTACCAACAAACGAGGACAAAACATTTTGTCCCTATGTAAGAGTCTCTAAGGCCCACATATTTGCTAGGAGGGAGGGGACAGAGCCATGAGCTTTGCTGAGATAAAGATTATCTCCGTGCATATGCTGAGGATTGTCCCTCAGTAGGCTGTAGCAATTGCTAGGCTGGACCCCTTTTCTGAGCATGGCTTCTTTTCCATTCCAGATCAACTCCACTGCTGCTAATAGACTCAAGTGAAACTTAAAGCAAACAAAACCAGAGCATTTTTAAAAGAAATTCTGTTGTTTTTCTCCTCTATTCAGACATAGTGCTGAGTGTCCCCCAATGTAAACCAGCCTGCCAACATTAGCAGCCCCATGAGTTCTACTTTATTGTTAAAGACTATAGTTGCAAATCTACAGAATGACTTTATTCATCCTTCTCATCACCTATCCAGATTAATTTCCGCTAAGTGAGGATAAGTTTGTCATCAGCCAAGGAGAATGACAACTGGCATGTGGAGCTATATGAGCTCCTATATGGTATCATGTGGCCTTTCTCAGATCTAATAGTTTAAGAGAAGAGTGACTAGCGAGCTCTTTCTTCTTCACCATATCCAGATATTTCAGAGAGAGTACATTGACTAATACACTTGTGCTAAGCACTACTTGTATAAGAAATGATATTAACATGCAATTACATATAACACAGACACATATTGTAATCAATTCCAGGCACGGTCCCACAAATAGTAACACCATTTTAAATATTAGGTAAATTTAAAACCTCTTTGTGATCCCTAGTCCTTTGAGCTCCCTGACACCTCAAACAACACAACCAAGCACATCTATGCTTCAACAGTTAAGAATAGGCAAAATCTCTTCCTCAGAATAGGTTTAAAATCCCAGCCTCAGATCCTTCTTCAGTAAATGAGACAGAGATCACTGCGGTTTCATTTATTTAATTAAATGTATCTATTCAGTGTTTTCTAAGTGCCCAAGGTCTTTGTAGATGCTGGTGATACAACGATAAGGATGGCCTCTATTTTCATGGAACCAGAGGGGATGGAATGCCACCAAATTGCCATAGCGATAAAGCTTAACAAGAACACAGGATAATGGAAGAACAACCAACCTAGACTAAGAGGTCTCAGAAAGGCTTTCTGGAGAAAATATTCATTAAATGGACATGTAGAAAATGGCTAGGTGTAAGCTGAGAGAAAAGGAGGAGCAAGATGATCTTGAGAGAAACATCATGTATAGAAACTCACATGCAAGACAACACACAATGCATTCCAGCGCTGGATGATATTTGGTAGAGCTAGAGTGTAAGGTGTGCCTAAAGACATGGTGGTCCTGGAGACCAGCAAATGTTCTAATGGTTACATCCCTGAACTTCCATGTCATTGACCACGATTTGAATCCCAGGCTCGATGGTTTAAAACTCACGCAGGGCACATGTGTGTGCATGCCCAAAATCCCAAGAAGAGAATGGAGGAGAAAGGATTGTGGTGTGGTCATCTCCCCTGGGGGGTGATTTCTCACTTTTTGTTTCTCTGTCTCTCTGGTAAGCACATGTGCTCTATAACAAAAATTTCTCCCTCTAAAAAAAAAAAAAAAAAAAAAAAAAGGAAATGGTGGTGCTTATAAGGCAGGTTGAAGTTGGGGTGGACAAAAGTGACAAGCTGGTTCATGAAGGGTGTTGCATCAGAGGCTCTGGGCATAGAATGACAGCTTGATGAATATGTGCCAAGTGAATAAATGCATAGATGAATGAAGTATCACTACGTATGAAATCTCAGCAATAATGAGGGCAAGAAAGAAGTGTTTACTTAGCTTAGAGTTTAGGGAAATAACCAGTTCTCCTAAATGCCATTCCCATAGCTCTTAAAAGGGGACAAAACAATCTGTGAAGCAATGTGAATATTTACACCAGAAATCAAGGTGGAAATCAGACACCAAACTGCACTATGCAGCTTTATTGATACCACAGAGATGATGCCTTAGGAAATAGGGTCCATCTCATTTGCTTCTCTTGTGTCATTAACACTGGCATCCCAATTCCCTGGCTGCAGACAGGTGCTAGTCTGTGGCCTCTTGGCACCTCACCACCTGTTCAGCAGTGGACGAGCAAATGAGGCTTCCTCTGTGCTTGCAGCCTCTCCCCATCACTTGCATTGCGGCTTGGGCTCTGCCTCCTTTCAGGTCAGCGATGGTATTGGATGCTCATGGGAATATGAACACTGCTGTGTGATTGTTTCATTGTATATTGCAGTGTGGTAGTGGTATATATTGCATTCATTGGCGTATATTGCATTCAATATACAATATTCATTGTATATTGCAGTGTGGTAGTAGAAATGGGGTGCACAGTTGATGTGCTGGTTTGGGTCATCCTGGAACTAAACCCATCTCCCTCTGTGGAGGGACTATTTTCCACAAGGCGGGTCTCTGGTGCCAGAAAGATTGGGGACCACTGCCTAGCACTTCCTGGAGTGTAGCTCCTCCTGGTCCTAGTGAGGACCAGGCTGCTTGATCACAGATGGTTCAGACACATCCTTTCTGGTTACCACATGAGAAGCTAAAACAGATGAACATTGTTCGTAATTACAGGAATTAAGGGACTTTAAAAATAATTTTTTTTAAAAAAGACCATTTTTTCAGGAGACAAGGGGGTTAAAGGCACAAGTATAGAGAAAGACAAGAAGAAAAGGGAAAGATTGAGTCACTTAGCTGACTTCTTGAAACTAATCTTTGTACCTCTAAGGGACCCTTTCTCACACCACTCTCGGAATAATGTTGGTCTTGAAACAGGGATGTAATCACCTCTGAAGTTTCAGCCACACCCGGAAGGCACAGAACTGCATCCTATCACAAATATACACTGCCGCTAGCCTCGGATATGAAACAACAGATTGCTGATGTGGTTTGATAGGAAAATAATGCTAACGAGATCCTTGGCTGGCAAGACACTGACCCCTGGGGAGCAGGGTTTGGGGGATGGGGTCTTAGGCCATTTGAAAGCAAAACAGATCTCAGTCCCATTACAAAAATTGAGTTTAGTTACAGTATTTAACGTATTTTGAATTTCACATCGTAAGAAAGGAGTTCAGGAGATTTGTGTGTTTATCAGAGAGAACAGTCTTACGAAGTCTGAGAAAGAAAAAAAAAAAAAAAGCATACAGCAGAGCATCATATCTTTCTGGATTTCTTTCCATGGAAGACTTTTAAAAATAGACTTACTGCTTCCCCTCCCCACCCCAACACACAAACATACTACACAATGCTGTTTATCTAGTTAGTGCTTGCCCCATTTAATACTGGCACAAATTAGTCCATTTCCTCTAATTTTATGTGAGGTAGCTGCTCAGCTCTGTCCTGTGGACTTGGGATAAAACAGAGCCTATTCACCAGCCTGGAGGGGAATTAAATAGAGCAAGCAGAGCAAGCCAAGAGTTACAAAGTTTTATCCAAGGTCAGGCCTGCCTGTTAGTAGTAGAGCTGGAAATAAAAGCCAGGGCTCCCTTTCTTTTTCCTGTCCTCTGCCCATTGGACCAAACTGCTCTCAATCAATAGGCAGCCAGTTATGACGGATTCACATTCTACCCGGTGTCAATAAAAACAAAAATCAAGTTTTAATCAAAACACATAACCAAGATCTACATTTCTCTTGGCCTCAATAAATCTTCCCCAAAGGAAGCGGGCTAAAATTCTTTACATTTAAAAAATGAGCTCCGCTGGGACTCCAAATTCCAGTTCGATTTTTGAGCCGAGGCATTTTTTTTCTTTATCATGCACTTGGTGCTGTAGTGTGATAAGAGCCCCATGCAGACCATAAAACTAATTTATCATCTGTAAGGTGTACAAAGAAAATGGTAGCTGCCTACTTGTCGGCTTGACATATGAGGTCATTTTTGCCGCTAGCTTTCTAATACTGAGCAATTTTATCAGCTATTTATATACATTAATTGTGGGTACCCATATGCTCAATGTTGTATTTAATAATGCATCGCATTGAATATGCATTCCTTAAGTTTTAGTATGCAGTGAGCATCTTGCATTTAACTATTTGGTTTGCCTATTAAAGCCCATTATTCAGTTATGCCATGTTACCTTCTCTCTCAACTGAATTTATGTTTCTTTAAATCTGGCTCACCCTGCTGAAACCCATTGAAGTGGACAAGGCCACCTCACATGTCCCAAGGGCTCCAAGCAAAAACAAGCAGAGGAAGTGCCATGGTCCACTTAATAACACTCAAGCAAAAGGATTATTTGATGAATCCCTTTCCCCAAAGGACAGCAGCATATTCACGCTTCACAGTGTAAATATAAATACAGTTCTCAGGCAACAGAGACACAGGATGCTAGATAAAGTGTGAAAAATACCGCAGCAAACAGCTATGCCAGAGTGATTTCTTAACTAGCAAGGGGAAATCAGTTCAAACATCTACAGCCATCCCACCCCCTCTTCGCCAAGCTCTCCCTGATTTTGCCCCTCAGAAAAGAAAACAAAGTCCAGGTCAACTGGGTCCTTAGCTACCGAGTAGGCTAGCCATCTTTGCTTGCTATGAATACTTACTTTCTGATAAGGAAAAAGGCAGCACAGACCATCATCCACCCCAGGAGATAGCCCCACACACATGCTCACATGTCACAGGAGTTAACATTTGCATCGTAAAATTAACTGCTGTAGGACAAGACCTTAAATGGCCCTGATCAAAGACAAACAATTTCTATGGGTATAATAATCTATAAAGAGTTATCTCTTGAATACCTTGGCTTAGAATAAATTTTCAGAGGAGCTTTTGTTAGCCAGAAGAACAAAGGAAAGGTATAGTTTTGATCCCAAAAGGAAAAAATAAAATTTCAAGGAAATCAGACCCAAGTCAAATGCAGCAGATGGGGAACTGATATAGGCAAAGCCAGGCTGAGGCCCAGGAGGTGAGGTGAGCAGGTGACCAAACACAAAGAAAGGTGCTGAGTTTGTAGCCTGGGCAGGAAAGTCTGTTTCTGCTCTTGCCCACGTCTGTGATCTATGTAGTTTGTATCACATAACCCACTACTGAAATGTGTTCAGAGGTTCTGCTAAAACTGAGTAACTTGGAACTATGCAGAAAATAATAACATGGCTCCTCCCAAATGCTTCACTCTGGTTCAGGGTATGTATCCTGACGATTTGCCTAATGCAACTGCTGCTTATATGAATGGAGCAATCCACATATAAATGCTAACATGAATGGAGCAATCCACATATAAATTCTGCAATCCTCTTTTTTTTTTCAATAGAAATTTGCACTCATAGCTTTCATGCAGGGTAAGCAAGATCTAAAGAGCAGACTATGATGAATACTCACATGTATCCTTTTAGTTACTGAGCCCCCAAAGAGGACTGACTGTGTGTACTAAGTTTTACTATCTAGTCCAATGCTAAATATTTTTATTTGACTTGATAAGTAGTTAGAATTCCTTTGGTTAAGTCCTGTGACATTGGCCAAAAGGACCTGGCTCAAAAGATGACCTATGACATTGGGACCAGCAGTTAGCGTAATGGCTATGTCGCTGGACTCCCACGTAGTCGACCGCGGTTCGCGTCCCAGACCCGGTGGCTTAAAACTCACACCGGGCGCGTGTGCGTGCGTGCCCAAGATCCCGAGAGGAGAATGGAGGAGAAGGGATTGCGGCATGGCCATCCCCCCTGGGGGATGATTTCTCGCTTTCTGTCTCTCTTTCTCTTTCTGTCTGTTTGGCAAGTGCACGCTCCCTATAGCGAAAACCTCTCCATAAAAAGAAAAAAAAAAAAAAAGATGACCTATGACATTGAACCCCATCTTTTGATGAAAGGATTTATTTCATCTGAGTTGGTCACAAGACCCTCTACATGAAAGTGGTACCACTCATAAGGAATTGGCTTAGGGTCGTTATTCCAGAGTCCATTCAGTCATTTGCCCTGACCCATGGAGCTGTTGTTTTCCCTCCTGATAAACTTTTCCTGAAAATCCAGACGTATCTGGATTTGCACTCAGTTCAGAGATGTGACTTCCCTTTATAAATATTGCATACAATTGACATTTAGCCATGTTTTATTCAAAAGTCTTATCCTTTTAATCAATGCCTGCAGGCTAAGAAAAATTGAGTGTCTTGCCCACACAATCATATCGAGAAAGCTAAGCTAGAAAGTTAAGGTAGATGCTTTCTACTACCAGTATGTTAAACCATTGCCAAATATACCATGAGGAAAAAAAAAAAAAAAAAAGAGTTGTTGCTAAATAAATATATTTAAAAATAAATGCTAGGCTAACTTGCAGCCTTTGGTCCAGGTCCACATCAAACAGCTAGTATTCCAGAAATAAAATTCTTCAACTTGTCCAAAGTTTGGTGTAATTCATGATTCCTATCTCTGCATCTTTGCTATGAAGTCAATAGAATTATCCCCAAGGATCTGGTGCTCAAACACTGGGCTGTTTACTTTTCACCATGATACCTTTCACAATAGCCTGATCCCTGCCATAGTCCAGTTCCCCATTTCTTCCTCCCTTTCTCCTTTTACAGAGAGCAGATTCACTCAGATGTGTAATCCCTGATCTAAGTGGTTTACCTTTTCCCCATATCTGCTTTTAGACTTAATTCAAAATTGTGTCTTCAGGGACATTTTATGGGATTATAGTATCTATGGACTAAGAAGAGTTGTTGCTCAATGAATGTTCAGGATTCAGTTGACTTTGATCCATAATGTCCTTAGCCAATCTCTTCCCAGAAGGGATGGAGAAATAGACATGCACTTGCTTCAAAAATGTTACCTCATTCTCCAGTGATTGTCATACAGTCCATCTGGTGCCGTCAGTAACCATATTAGAGCCTGATGTAAAAGAAAAAAATTCAATAATATTGATTCTCTCTCTAAACTTTGATATTTTATTCATCATGCACTGATTTTGATTTTTTTAAATATTTTATTAAAATATTATTGATTTTGATTATCACGGGGGTTTTTATTGTGCTACCTTAAATGTGTCTGAGACAAGTGTCTCTCATTTACTTCACCTTGGTGTCACCCTAAATCCATATATCTATATAATCCAAAGAAAAATAAATAAAAGAAGGAAGAAAACAAGGAAAAAACAGAAAACACCTTCCGTGAATCAGTTAGCAAAGTGAAGTGATGTCAGATGCCAGTCAAGTGTTGTGGGGATAAAAGACGTGAAAAAGATCATCTATAACCTTAAGTAGAAAAGAGCCTAGTGTAAATGTCTTTCATGTACCTTTTTGACAAGATCATTTCAACCTAAAATCAAAAGCTTATATTTTAAACACCATAAATTGCATATCTATGAAAAATGAAGTCCCTACAGGCTAACTTTCTGCATTTTTGTTCTCTTTAAAGATGGTATTAGAGCAATTTGGGCTGTCTTCTTAAACGATTTTTATTGTTTTGTGATAGGTAGCAGGAAGCTATCAACTGAATATGTAGCCAACAGGTCAGAAAGAAAGCAATGTGGCTTGACTGCTAAATATATCACTTCAGCTTCAACTGCCCAGAGTCATGTATGTGTATGTGTATCCGTGTGTGTGTGTATGTGTGTGTGTGTGTGTGTATGCACGCGTTTCTGTGTGTGAATGTTTTGCATCTTTTGCTCCAGGCCTTGTTTATCAGCTCACAACCAAGCAATCTGAAATAGCTTTGTTTTCTAAGCACTACAGAGTTTTTATCTTTGAATAGGAAATCTGTCAGGAGACCTGGCAGAACATTCTCCCCACTTGATGACCATGGGATGAGCAAGTACCCTCTCTTCTTTCCAGGGAATGCATTTGGAATCAGCTTGAGAATGCTCTGGTCAGATCTCCACACACCGGATTGTTGAGAGAGGAAAAACTGTCTCTTCATTCCTCAGGCAAGGCAAATGCCATCGCATTGCAGGCTCAGTGGGAGAGGGAAGATAATGAGGTATTTTGAAACAGCGGACATTGTCAGAAAGGCAGAAATTGGGAAAAGGGCTGAGGTGGTGAGTGATTATTTCTCAAAGGAGCAATGGAACACAAAATGGGTCTCAGTTTGGGTTAAGCAAGGGAGATGAGAAAAGGAAGTAGTGTTATGAATTATTTACTACTGGATATAGTTTAGCTTTGATCCTTGTCCTAATTGTGAGGTTGTCTGGGTGTGTAGGAATTGAAGTAAAAAAGAGCTGCAAACTTTTCTGACTGTGTATTCCCATAGACACATATATACCCTAGTGTTTCTTAAAGGTTATACACAGGCCAAGTTTCGATTCACTTACAAAGTGCATAATTCAACAGGTACTGGAAATGAGATCTACCAATAAATATCTTCCTCATCTGAACTAAGATATCTAAAATTTTATCACTAAGCATATATTAATCGGGTTAATCATGATCTTCTCACTTGGTCTTTTTATTTATAAGTAAAAGTTGGTCAAATGTAGACGCAGCATTTATTAAGTGCATACTGAAATATCTCCAAAAGGTATATGTTTTTAATATTTTGGATGACCATACGTTCTGGGTTACCTAAGAAACACTTGTGGCTTATGTCTATTGTTCTGAAATAATTAATAGCAATCCTTTTATCTCTAAAAATCATATTAGCTAATAAATTATATGCTCACCCTATAAAAACCGTATTTTAATCAGTCTATGAGCTTGATATCCTCTATAACAAAAGACATCTCAGAGGAAAACAAAGGGATAATGGGTCTTAGGCTACCATAAAGTGCCGAAAGGTAGTTATAATGAGCACTGAAGACAAATGCTACCCATTTCATAATTTTATGTCAGCTCTGGTCTGATCTGGAACACTCACTCTACCATTCCTCATTTGCAGCCCTTCCCTCATCAGACGTGGACTGCAAAGCAGCCTCTCTCACACTTGGCTATAACCACTTTAACTATCAACTAAAACCAATCCAGAGAAACATGCAAGAGTTAAACAACACAAATGTTGAGGATACTGCATATCAGCTGCTAAGCAGAAAGTTCTGGAGGATATAAAAGGTCAAAATGGCAACCATTGTCATTACCAGAAGAATTAGGAGAGGAAAATAGGAAAGTGCTAGATAATTTAAAATCTGGATAAATTTTCCACATGGAATGAAAACTCACTACTAGCATGTATTCAATGTCATTAGGCAGGTCTCAAAGCAAACTAGAGACATCCTGCAGATACTTCCCTTAACCCTTAGACAAATCAGGTACTTCTGTGGAGTTCTTCCATTGTATTCTATACTTCCTTTCTCACAACACTTGCCACACTTAGATGTTGTCATTTTTTTTGTTTTGTTTTTTAGAGAGAGATTTTTGCTATAGGGTATGTGTGCTCACCGGAGCGACACAGAGACAGGAAATGAGAAATCACACCCTTGGGGAGGATGGCCACACCACAATCCTTTCCTCCTCCGTTATCCTCTTGGGGATTTTTTTTTTTTTTTAGAGGTTTTTGCTGTAGGGCGTGTGCACTCACCAGAAAGACAAGAGAGAGACAGAGAGACAGAAAGCGAGAAATCGCCTCCCGGGGGGATGGCCATGCCACAATCCTTTCTCCTCCATTCTCCTCTTGGTATCTTGGGCATGCACGCATACACACCCAGCGTGAGTCTAAGCCACCAGGTCTGGGACTCAAACTGTGGTTGACTACATGGAAGTCCAGCAACATATCCATTACGCTAACTGCTGGTCCCTTCTCTTGGGATCTTGAGTATGCATGCAAACGCACCAGGTGCAAGCTTTAAATCATCGAGTTTGGGACTCTGACTGTGGTCAACTACATGGGAGTCCAGCAATATAACCATTATGCCATCTGTTGGCCCCCATGTTTTCACTTTTTAATTATCCATTCTTCAGCTGGAATATGACTCTCATAATCATAAAAACAACATGTATTATGTCAGGCATTGGTCAAAGTACTTTGTATTACTGGATGATTCCTCAATATCTCCCTGACACTGAGATTCCTCTGTCTTCCTTGGACTTAAAAAATAAAAGTAAGACAAACAAATGATAAAACTTAGGTGCAAGTAATTTAGTTTTCTCAAGTTCATACATACTCTAAGAAGTAGAACTAGTATTTACATTCAGATTGTTTTGAACCAGTATGTTAAATTGTTTACCTTGGGTGGCAGTTATAAGGCTGTCCTATTTAGCATCGTTCCCCGAGAGCCTAGCAGAGTGTTTGCATCCTAATTAAGACTCAAATATTTATAAAATGAATTAATAACTCAGTACATTTTACACTATGACTGTGTAAGGTACTATTCCCAAAAACCGAATAAGTCACAGCTCTGTCCTTTGAGGAACTTGCGCTCCTTCAAGTGCCAAAGAAATAAGTAATCCTAGTCAATAAAAGAAGACAATAGGTGTAGGTTTCAAGTCTTTGCCATTCTCCACATAATTGAAACACAATAGAATTCTTGTTGACTTTAAAATTGAGCTTAAATTTAGTGTGATGTTTTGCAAAAGTATCATGTTAGAGGGAAATACGAGAGACCCTTAAGAAATGAACTAAGCTACAAAATTATGTACCATTAATACCTTATTGATGTCACAGCACAGCTGCTGAAGAAAAAAAAAATGTTACGCTGTTTTCCCTTCCTTCTAGAAGTGCCAGAATGTCCTTCAGTAGCAGGTCAGTGAACAGAGTCATGGGCAGGAATGGTTGGGACAACTCTGGGAAGAAAGTGGAAGAAGGCTACACTGTCAGGGGGGAATCAATTCTATACTATTATATGACATGTTGTGATCCTTCAACACTTTAGAAATATGGCATTTTCCATTTTTTAAATTCTACATTGTAATAAATAACTCACAGGAAGGTATAAGAACATTTCAGAAATGGAAGACACCATATGTAAAGACATGACAACTGTGTCTTTAAGGAACTTTGAGAAGAAAGTACTGACAATAGTCAATAATAAAGAGTCGTGAGACAGAAAATGAAAAGATGAAACAATAATACTGGGCTTAAATGAATTAGAAATGAGATGCTTCCAATTAGAGCTTGTCCATGGGACAGTGTTCAATATTACAAAAGATGGTTATTCTTCTATTGTTAACATAGAAACTTTGGCGGTTATAAACGTGCCTAGAATTATGTACTGTGCCTTAAATCTTCTCTTGCTTGCCAATGCTCTGTAAGACAAATTCTCAACATTTAAAGAGACCTTTCAGTTTCTCCAGTCTCCAGCTACATGTCAACTCCATCTCCACCACACTGACACCAGGATGACTGACGTTGGTTTTGATTTGACATTTCAACCGTTGAAATACACAGGCACACTCACTTGCACTCACACATACAGAGCCTTCAACTTGAGATTTGATTGGCATCAGTCATTTCATAACCTGTCTCTTGGGGATCGGACCAATGGACCTTTTTAAAGCTTGCCTTATTGAACTGACCCTTCTGATCTCGAAGCATGATTCATATTTGCTAATCTTCTTGGGAGCCTTCCTTCCTCTTAACAAGCCTGTCATTTCTTCCTTCTCAGAAATATTTTTCTCTAGGTACAAGATGATTTAAAATGTTATTTTTATGTCTGTTCCTGAATTTTGTAGGAAAAAAATCATAGAAATGCATCAAAGAAGAAGCTATTCAACCTGATTAGTAAATTTCCCCAAAGGAATATAGACATTATCACGTTTGTGAATTATATTTGAAAGGCATGTGAGGCCTCAATTCAACTCAACAAATATAATACTATAAAATGTTAGATTTCGAAAAGTCTTTAGAGTTTAATACAACTTTTTATCCAGTAAGAGAATATCTATGTCATCTCAAATAATTAGCCTCTGTATGAATATTTTCTGTTAATAGAAGTTATTTTGAAAGCCAATGTCTCATTTCAGTTTCTTCTTTACCTAATATTGAAACCAATTCCCTTTAAATTCATCCTCCTAAATGATAGTTTTGTTTGTTTGTTTTCATTGTTTTTCCCCCAGTCTGGAACCACACGAAGTGAATCCCATATCTCTTCCACATGAGAAGGGCTGCCCTAACTTGGGTGCCTACAGCCTCAAAGATTTATATTTTTCTTATACTTGACCCAGGATCATCTCTCTCCACCCCTATTCTTTATCACTTCTCACAGTCTCCATGGGTCCTCAAAGACATACACTGTGAGAGATCCTACAACCATACTTATAGGTTCTTTCAGTAACCTTGAATATGGTTCATCTTTTGCTATTTTCTCATCTTTATAGAACTCTAACATCCTGTTAGCTACAATGTAGTCTTCTTTTTCCAGTTGAAAATCATTCTTCTAAGTGGAAGCAAGACATTCCTGAACTGAAAAGAGAATTGTCATTATTAAGGATCTGTATCAAACACTGCACTAAATGCAAGGATGGAAAAGACACAGAAATAGGAGAAATACAATACATCCAAAAATGTATACTCTATTTGGAGAATAGAGACATCCTTAATATGTAGACAAATATACAGCTAAATGATGAGATAGATGCTTGTCCCTCAAATGATTCAAGCAACTTACAGTCATTAGGAGGACAACAGGGTTTCTCTTAAATGGAAGGGAGTAAGGTAGGAGGGATGTATCTTATGCCACATGGAGGCAAAAAAGGAAACATGAAAAGCCATTTTATATAAGGACATATAAATAAATCACCTTTTATATAATTTACACAGCTATGTTATTTACACAGAATCTTTGATCCAATAATGACTTCCCCCTCTATGATTCTGAACCTCTACACCCTCAAACTGTAATTTATCCATAAAACTCTCTAGAGACATTTTGCTTATCATACTCCCCAAACCAAAACCAATCAGTGTGCCCTCATTACTTAAGGAACAAAACACAATTTCCTACTTACAGACTTTACTCCAGTACATTGAAGTTTACCATTTCAAAGGGTTCCAATTTAGGCTTTCATCTTTTTAATCCCTGTGTGCTAAAATTTCCAAATCTCTACCTCTTCTAACATACTCACTTCTTAGGAAATCTCTCTCACCCTTAGAACCCAGAGAAAGTAGCTCATAACTCCAGCTCCAGGAGTGAAGACATTGTGTTAGCAATGAGATTGCACCTTGTCAGAGTTTGATAATGGTTCAGTTGAAAGACGGTTAGCTCTTAAACTAGGAGATTATGTTGTCAAGCTAGTGTAACCACCATAGCAAATGGAAGGCAAGTGCGGAAGAAAGTTAAGGGGAGTTGGCAGGCCATAAGTTAATAGTATAAGCCAGCTAAGACAAGAAATAGAATGGCTCAGGGGAGCAGAAGACAGAGTTCATTTGCCCACTAGTGGTTGAGGGAACAGCCTTTGTTCATATCTTGCCTATTCAAGTCCTTTCATGGGTGTCTGGGCAGGACTTAGCTTCCTGACTTTGCTACTGCAATAGTGCCTATGATGTCCTTTCAATAAACTCCCTTTCTATTTCCGTCTGGTTAAGTGGGTTTCTGTTCCTTGCAGCAAAGTGGTCCTTGACTAAGAAGCACCTACAGACTTTTCTCACATTTCTCTTAGATTCCAGGTTGTTCTTAATCCCTTTCTACCAGCACAGCTTCCAAAACTTTGTATAGGAAAGAAAAATGTGAGTAAAAGCAAACAAATGGAAGTAGGTTGATTTTTTAAATTTATATTCTGTGCCTAAAATTGTATAAGGAAAGGAAGTTGCATGTTATTTCCTTTGCATAACAAAGAAATGGTAGTGTTTAAAATAGAGATTGATGAATAAAGGAAAACGAAGAGGAGGAATTTGGACCCCACAAAGAAATAAAAAAGCAGGATCCTGTTTGAGTGTTTCAATATTGTGTAACCTAAAGTCAGATGAATCCTGAGCTAGAAAAAGAAATCTTAGGGGCTCTCCACCTACCTGGAGTAATAACTAATCAAGCTGGCAACAATAAAGTCCTAAAGCAATGAATTTTCTTTTCTTGTTGATTTTACTCTTTGCTTACTACAAATGTCCCATATGTCCCATTAGCTTGCCAAGTAGAGTCCTCATGAACCAGAAGAGAGGGCACAGATAAAACAAAGTCAGAAAAAAATAGGATTTTTTCTCTGTACTTTTGTCTGCCCAAGCAAAATTTCAGTATACTCAAAAACATCCATCAGGAAGAAATTATATATATATATATATATATATATATATATATATATATATATATATATATATTTGCCATAGGGCACATGTATTTACAGCAGAGAAAAAGAGAGAAACAGAGAGAGGGAAAGAGAGAAATCACCCCACAAGGGGGATGGTCACACTGCAAATCCCTTCTCCTCCATTCTCTTCTCGGGATTTTGGGCACACACACATGCCCGACATGGTTTTCAAGATGCCAGTTCTCTGCTGTCAGCCATGTGGGAGTCCAATGCCTTAACCACCATACTATCTGCTGGTCCCAAGAAATGATATTCTAGTAAAATGTATACAGCAGTAAGTATGAGCCAGAGTCCAGGGTTATAGTTTCAGTGGATGTGAAAGAATTTTGCAAAATTAAAACAGAATTTATAAGTGTAAGGTGCTGTTAAATACAATTGCATAGTTTTTCTTTTTTTTTTTTTTTCTTTTTTTTTTCTTTTTTTTTTTTTTTTTGGAGAGGTTTTTGCTATAGGGCGCGTGCACTCGCCAGACAGACAGAGAGAGACAGAGAGATAGAAAGCAGGAAATCACCCCCCAGGGGGGATGGCCACGCCGCAATCCCTTCTCCTCCATTCTCCTCTCAGGATCTTGGGCACGCACGCACACGCGCCCGGCGTGAGTTTAAGCCGTCGGGTCCAGGACTCGAACCGCGGTCAACTACGTGGGAGTCCAGCGACATAGCCATTACGCTAACTGCTGGTCCCATAGTTTTTCTTTTTTTCTGGAAAATCTTGAAAGAATAAGAAATACGGTAGTATGCTTCTCTTATCTTCTCCCTTCCCCACTTCCTTTAAAAGTTTGAAAAGCAGTTATTATAACTTCAGATGAATCCAAAGTTTGCTCATCCATAATGTCTTCATTGTTTCCTGGCTCTTTGAATGTCAATGAGAATGTACCTCAAAATTACTCCTGTCAATTATGAAAGTCCTTATCTTAGCATTGATTTTTACATGCACAAATCAATAGTAGGATATGGCCCAATAATTAATATTGGGAAACTGAATTGCTTTATTCCCCAAGCTTTAGCCACAGAAACATTCCTTTTTATGCATACTATTTTTTTTTTGAGAGAGGTTTTCACTATAGGGCGCGTGCGCTCGCCAGACAGACAGAGAGAGACATAGAGACAGAAAGCAAGAAATCACCCCCCAGGGGGGATGGCCACGCCACAATCCCTTCTCTTCCATTCTCCTCTCGGGATCTTGGGCACGCACGCACATGCGCCCGGTGTGAGTTTTAAGCCACCGGGTCTGGGACGCGAACCGCGGTCGACTACGTGGGAGTCCAGCGACATAGTCATTACACTAACTGCTGGTTCCCTTATGCATACTATTTTTACATTTCTTTCATTTTATGTTTTTAAGACAAATTCTCCCATATAACAGTACTAAACATATTTAAATCATCAAATGGGATTTGGTACCTACTGTATTTTTGTGAACAAGGTGACACCTGAGTAGTTATAAACAAAATTCTTTATACTAAAATATTCTAGATAGAATATTTAGTCCTATTATGAAAAGAAAGAAAAATAGAAAACACAAGCAAAAACTTAAGAACAGTTAAACCTAACAAAATTTATCTGAGCAGGAAAATTGTCCTAGAACTGAGCAGTGTTCCAAAGCAAATATGGTTCAGAACTCCCCCCACCTCCAACACAGAAAGATGTATTACAGCCAGAAAATAAGAAATTACATATAGAGACTACCTGGTTGTTGTATTTCTGATCTTTCCTCCTGGGGGGAGCATAATCTGGCAGCTTTTAGTTTGGGATTAGCTGAGGGTTTGCCTACTGGCCTAGACTCAGTTACTTGGTTGCAAAGATATAATCCTAGGTTAGATTACAACTTGTTATCCATCAAACTAGGTTATATTTCACTATGTAGAAAGGCTGCTTTGGGATAAACTATAACCAAAGTATGGAGACAGGTTTAGGCCAAACTTAATTTAATAGTTCAGACTGTTCCGGTACCTCTTTCTTCCTGTATTCTCTAATTAACATTGGTGTGACATGGCTAAAATAATTTTTTTCAATGACTATTAGCATGTGTCCAGCATTATAAGAGGCAATGGGGAAGCAAAAATGAACAAGACATTGTCCTTTCCTTTAAGAACTCTACAAGGCATTATGTGGAAAGAGACAGGCATAATGATCTACTTCAATGAAATAAAGATATAAGCACAGTTTGCAGTGAAGACAGTTACAGGTGCTCTTTCAGTATGTGGTACAGCGGGCTCAGACGAACTTGAGAGAACTGGTTGTGTATTTCACTTCCCAGCTGTGGTCAGTGGGAATGGAGTATTGAATTGGCTAGGGTGGAAGTATTTACACCATGGGAACAGGTAAATTTTACAAATTAGAACTACTTTAATTTCCCAGATAACTAGTTGGTAAATATTTACTCACACCACTCACATCACTGTCCTTAACCCTTTTTGGAGTATGAAGAAATGGTGGGGACTAAACAAGAAAACTGATCTTAAAATTCCTATTAGCCTGAGTGCTGAAGTACAATTGAAAAAAGGCTTCCATACATTATACTCATGTGTATGCATAATCATTTAACAGTTGTCGGATGAGGTCAATTGTTTGGAAGAGCAAAACTGTGTTAACATTAATTCTTTGGACAGAGGTCACACTGGCCAAGAAGTTGTGCAAATGCTATGTTAAGGAACAAATGAACACAGTTAAGTACATATCAACCAGTTATATTTTATCATTGAATTTATTTCTATTACAATATTGTTAAGAGATGAGAATGATATTTTCTAGTGCTTTTAAGGTTTTATGCTATCGTGGAAGTTTGAAAGGTGTCAGGAACAGCCACCAATTGCATAGGCATTATCAGGTAGTTAAATAATGACTGATTATTCAAATTCATATGAAGTCCCCATTAGGACAGGAAATCCAGTACAGGTCAATAAATGATAAGCCTCTGAGTTTGCCATAGGTCAAATGTCACAAGTTTAATTTGTGCCTTATAACAATGAGCAAAATAAAGAAATTTACCATGATGATCTGGTTCCCTCTCTTTGGGGAGCTTTGGTCTATGATCTTATCTATGCCACTAAGTTTTCATCATTTTTTTTTTGGTATTATTACAGAATATAATCAGTATAGAAAACTCAAAAAGATGGTTCAAAGAAGTAAATAAAATAGAAATTTAAGTCTGTCATCCAGAGAAAATCTCTATTAGTATTATAATGTACTTCCTATCATTCCAATATATATTTCACTGCTTACACACATTCTATTTTTATAGACACATAATACATTAGAGTTATGTTTGAAACTTTTGTATATTGTATGTATCTTTCTTAATTATTTCATATAATTATTACTCAGTTTAAATGTTGGTGATATTTTTCAACAGAGTTTTTATCTAGGTAAACAATACCTTACTTTGGACATCTAACCTATTTTCATTTTTTCCCCTATAAATTATATGATGATCATTTATAAGTTAATCCTCACATATAAAGAAATAAGAATACATGGGGCCAGCACGTGATCTAGTGGTTAAGGCACTGGACTCCCACATGGCTGATCACAGTTCAAGTCCCAGAACTGGCAGCTTGCTTTCTCTCTCTCTCTCTCTCTCTCTCTATCTCCATCTGGTCAAATTAAAAAGTAATAATAATAAAAAATTAAATTAAACAAATAATTCTTTTTAAAAGAAAAATAAGAATACATTCTGAAAAGTGATAGTTTTTCTCAAAGAGTAAAAAGTTCCTAAAAGTGCTGATAATTATTGCCGAATGACTCTTCTATTGACACTGTGCCTATTTTCACCTTTAACACAACATATGAAATATATTTCCCTGTATCTGCACCAAAACTATAACTTATTTTTCATTATTTTCCTTGTGATGTTTGAAAAACTATCTTACTTTAATTTGTATTCCTATACTCATAAACTAAAGTAACCAATTTTCAGGTGTATTTACTTTTATTTATGATAGCATGTATGAATGCATGAGAGAGAGAGAGAGAGAGAGAGAGAGAGAGAGAGAAGCATCTTCTACAGGGATTTATCACACTGCTGTCTCCTTTTCCTGGCCCTATAGCTCATCAAGATCATAGGGACATAAGCACATGATTTCAAGCCTACCTGACGATGCAAACCCACAATTGGCCATGTAGCTTCCAGCACTGCAGTTCAGTTGGCTACCTACTGTACCACCAGACTGGATCTACACAAGTTTGCCCAAGCTCATATAGCCATAAGTTCACCAGTCACTTGAAATTCTTTATGAATTTCCAATCCATGTCCTTTGTCCATTTTTGAAGAAAAATTTGTAAGACCTTTTTATATAGTAAGTATAATCATTCGTTTGTCTATGTGTTATAAATATTTCCTCAGTTTGACATGCTAATAAGTTTTAGGGTCAATACCACTACAAGGTGATTTTCCTCCTGATGCTTCCTTACTGTAAAACAAGGCCCTTTGTTCTCTCTCACATGTAGGATGAAATCACCTCCTCCACTTACAAATGTTATTAACTATCACGAAAACCATAATGACTATTACATTAACTTATATTCATATAATACGTTGTGTTTATAATATATTTATAGATTACTAGGGAGTACTTAGCAATGTTACACTTCGATTGTACATTCCTACCTATTATAGCAACTATCATAAGCTAAATAAATTTTATTATACTTGGAAAAAAAGATGTGACAAGTCTTTAAGTTTTTTTTTTCTATGACTACAAAAGAAAGAGAAATAGAGAGAGAAAGTACCTCTGAGGTCTTGACACCATGATCCACTCCCACCCTCAGCCTGTCTCATATCATGGGCAGGTATGTGCACACTATACTCAGGAAGGTATTCAGGCTTGAACTAGGAGCCTTCCAATTTGGGATTGCCTCATGTAGTGGCATGTTTTACCAACGCACTACTGTCAGGTCCCATAATTTCACAATGTTAATAAAATATTACAGATTAGGATATTCAGACACAGAAAAGCTAGAGGATTTGCTCAAATCCATAGAAAGGGATTAAGAATAACTTCGATTGGGTCAGTAGGTGGTGTGGAGGTTAAGTTGCTGAATCCCACATGGCTAACTGTACAATTCGAGTCCTGACCCATCCTGGACATATGTGTATGCATGCCTAAAATCCTCAAAGGAGACTGGAGGAGAAAGGATTGAGGCTTGGCTATTCACTCTGGGGAGTAATTTCTTGCTTTTCCTTTCTCTCTCCCCTCCTCTCTTTCTCTGGCAAGTGTACATGCCCTATTGCCAAACTAAAACTAAATAATAATAATAACTTCTTTTGACTCCAAACCCATTATTATTTTTATTGTTTTCCCTCCCACAAGATAATCCACCACCTGAACCTTATTTATTTGTAGTACGATTTCTAATGTCTCCCAACAAACAAATCTGATTTTTCATCAATATGACGAAATCTCTAATGCCGTTTTGATTGCCTGAACTTACTCAAGCTATGGCCATCCCTCTGGCCTTGTCTTCTTGACAATCTCTCACACATACCTATACCAACCACTATTAAAGATGATCTCAAATTCAACAGTTTTCATAAAATCTTCCCTTGTTTGTTAGATATGGAATGACCTAGGACTTATTTTCATTCCTTGCTCATATAGTTAATAATAATAATAGCTATCTGCACTAACCATTTTCAAGCGAGAAGACCAAAGCATGTTACACATGACATAGTTACTTTAGGCTTTGTAGGTTCATTGGTAAAAGCCCCACAGAAACTTATCTTAACTCATTTATATTTTTCTCTGCAGCTAGCACAATATTGTACATACTCCAGACACCTTATAAATGCTCATTAAGAAAACATTGTCTGTGCTCTCTGTTACTGGATTATTTAGCAGCTCTTTCACCCACATAAATAGTATATATATTATGTGAATTAGTTCATGATTGGAATGTGCCTTAGGTAATAAACAATCATTTCAAATCCTCTGCTTTGTTAACTAGTAGTATCTTATTACCAAAGAATAGATTTAGCTATGTTTAATATTAGGAGAATTTAGTTATAGGACAGGCATAAATTTTGTCCACCCTGCCCTTGCTAGAACTACTCTATTAAAATTGATCACTATAAGCACTTGTTTGCTCACATTTGTTTTTGTGACTCATGAGCAAGATATTTCCCTTAGCTGATGATAACACATCATAACTGCCCCAGATACGTTGTTCAAAGGAAGTTATAGCAGTTTAAGTTTCCACAGAGGATACACTAATCATATAAATAAATTATACATGGGCACAGGAAATTGCATTATAGCAAATTGGACAAATTGAGTTTAAGAGAAGAAAACATAATTGTGTAATTTTAGAAAGGAATAAATATTGACCAAAATGCACATTTTTACAAATAATGTTATCTCTAATCAGCAACAAACATATTTCTTGATCAATATCTGTAGTTTGATTCATTTCCTGCCATATAGAATTTGATGGGCTCGTCAATATATACAAAGGTTTTCTTTTCTTTTTCTTTTTTTTTTTTTTAAAGAGAAAGGATTGTTTTTAAAATAAGGTATTCTAAAAGTTTCTTTCTTTTTTTTCCTTTCATCAGTTTCTTAAATGTCCATGGGGACAGTAGGTGCAGTAGGAGGTAAAATCTCCACGAAAGAAAGGAATTTTCTTAAGACACAATTAGAAGCAAGCACAGTGGTATTTACCTCTGGGAGCACAATACGGTAACTGTGGACTCTTTTCAATACCAAACCAACTGAGAGATTGGTAGGCTATCATCTGGGCAAATTACAATCTGCCATCAGGTAGAAGGTGGTCAAATTTCAAATATCTCACGTTTGCCCGTTGCTTCATATTTTTCAAGGTGCTTTCTTGCCCAATTCAATAGTCTTTCAGCAATCTGCACCAGCAATGTGATAAATGATATTAGAGTGGAGTCTCAGAGAAGGCACAAAAACGACATGTTATTTCTCTCTATAAAACCCTCATGACCTAACTAAGGACACAGACATGTATGTTTCTTTTATAGGCCACAGTTTAGGTACTATGAACAATGTGAAGGCATAACTCAGTGGGACGGAATAGAGAGACAGAAATTCTGAGTTCTACATTCCATAAACACTCCCTTGAATAGCAGGAGAAATTCAAGATTTTGAAAAAGGAAGATTCTAAGATTTTGAATCTTAGTAAAGGATATTTTGGACTAAGAGAATACTATAGACTATGATCAAAAAGTATATGATCTTGTTATAAAATTGTGAATTTTATAACCTGATAAATTTCTGAGCCAGAGGTATATGGAAAGATATAGAATGTGAAGTAGCATAGATACTATTTTTGAGATCTTTAAATGCAATGCTTTGATATTAAGACTTTACTTTCTAATGAAACAGAAAGTTAGGAAAAAAAATGTACACAAAATCATTATAAACAATTCCATGAGCCATGTAGATTGTTTCTGTCTGTAAGTATTATACATGTAGTACAGAGAGGCAATAGGCCCAAGATAAGCAAAGGAATAAAATTATATAGAAACTTCCAGACATCTGGCCCAGTAACCTTTCCAAAGCATTTTGATTTTTAGTGATTTTTACAGAATCCAAAATTTCAGTGTTCATGATGAATTTGATGACAAAATGCAAAAATCAAACAAAGAAGAACTTTCAGAAGTTGTTTTTAAGCATTGAACTAGGTAATCAGTAATGCCCTAATATCTCCATCTGTGAGCCAAGAACTGAGACTACAGTTGCTTTGATAGTGGAGAGTCCACGATCAATACAATGTCTCTTAAAGAATGGGGCGCAAGGCTGAGTAATTGGGATTCAAGGAAAAGGCTGGCCACTGTTGTCATTGTGTGCATGTGGTAACCTCTAGATCCCATAAGCACAGACATTTTTGCTCAGAACTGGGGGCAAGGATAGAGACTCACTTAGAAGTTAGGCTATAAAAAATTGTACTGATTCCTGTAGGGATACAAAAGTCAACATCAGCAGAGACTATACTACGAAGAAAATAGAATTATATAGGAATTAAAAAAAATAGTCCCAACACATCAAGTTCAGGTGGGGTGATCTCCAATCATAGGTAACAACTCCTAGAAGCAGAGAAGTTTCCATATGTGAGCCCTGGGTTGAAGACAAAGCCCCGACAGAGAACTGTACATTTGTCTGTGTTAAACTGAGCATGAACATAAACCTGACTTGAGCAGCAGAACTGCTTGCTGAACGGGACACTGTATTCTGCATCAATCTGTCCCTAATGCTAACACTGTTGAAATGATCAAACCTGATGGATGTCAATAGCATATTGCCAAGAGATACACATTGAGAGGAAAGGATGAGGGGAAAGGGATGGTATCTCAGTAGAAAGAGCACCTTCCTTACCTGGAAATTCTTTGTTCAAAAATGGTCTCAAAATAAATGTCTATATTGAGAAGCATTAACTTGTGAAAAGAATTATATACATTATAAAAAATCTGCAAAACACACAAAAATTATGGGGACAATTAAGAAAGTAGCCTATAGGGACCAGCAGGTGGCGTGGTGGTTAAGGGGCTGGACACTCCCACATGGTCGACCAAGGTTCAAGTCCTGAATCTGGTGACTTGCTTTCTCACTTCCTCTCTCTCTCACTCTCAATCTCTGTCTCTCTCTGGTCAAATTAAAAAAAAAAAAATGAATAAAAAAATTAAATAATTAAAAATTTAAAAAAAGAAAGTAGCCTATGATTTCATCACTTAGAGATAATTATGGTAAATATTTTGAGATGTTTTCTTCTATTCATTTACCTGCATATATATCTAAAATTTCTAGCAGATTTGGAATCTAGTTATTGTGCCTTGGTTTTATTCATTTAACAAGGTGATGAGCATTTTCCTACATCATAAAATAACCTTAAAAAATATGCAATAAAAATATGTAATGAGTTAGGCCCACTGGACAGTAGTTTAGTGCTGTGAACTGGATTCCACAGTTTGAATCTCAGCCTCAACAGCTTAAAAGACATGCTGGGCATATGTGCATGCATGCCTAAAATCCCGATGCAATGGAGAAATGGAAGAACAAGGCTGCAATATGATCGCACCATAGTAGGGAAATACTTTCTGTCTGGTGAGTACACATCCCTTTGGGAACACACACACACACACACATACACATATATATATACACACACACACACATACACACACACACACACACATATACACACACACACACATACACATATATACACACACACACACATACACACACACACACACATACACACACATATATATATACACACACAAACATATGCTCTGTTCAGGAGGTCCAGGTGAGCTCAGCCTACAAACAATCTTCATTCAGACACTGGATATTATATATATATAATAAATTTCAAATAAAGAAGGTTGAGAGTCTACTTTAGCGCAACAGAACAGCTTTATTTGAGATGTCATTTCTCCCTTAAGTTAATTTAGTAAATTGCTTTCTCAACTCTAATACTCAGCTAACCCTTCAATTCTGAGGATACTTGCTGACAGACTTCCTGACAGCCTCTCACCCCTCACCTGGCCCAGCAGAGTCAATCATCTACCCTTTGTACCACATCTGCACCTTACACATTCCCAATTAGAACATTCCCTTCATGAGTTAGGCATTGTGCTAAGAGCTTTCCTAACATTGCTATCTCATTTCTTTCCCATCACAATCTTAGTGTTGTGATGAATAAGTCTCCACACTTTATAGATGAGGATACTAAAAATCAGTATTTTCAACCTGACAAAGTCTCATACTCCTCAGCAGGCAGAGCCGTAATCCAAAATCCAGTGTAACAATTTCTAAGGCTCTGTCATTCATAGCTGCTATGCAATAGTGCACATATTAAACTGTATTACTTACATAACAATTTAGAATTTTTTAAAGACTATCATATATTCCATTTATCTATCAACACATTTTAAAAATACCCAGAAATTTAGTAGTTTTAGAAAGTATTTTTTATTTGTCCACCTGTTAGTTTCAATTTTGAGTAAATTGAACCCATTCAATATGTAACAACAATATGATTGAAAAATATTTTACTGGCAACTGTGAAGTAGGAAGTAGTAGATAAATCAAAAACCCTACAATTGTTAGTATGAATATAATGCTATATATTTAAAACCTCTTCTTTACTATTTCCTTTCCAAACTATAAACCTAGAATTTCTGCTCTACCCCTTTGGGGTTATTGTCTTAAACTTCTATGTAGTCTCTCTGTGACATACTTTAAAATTTTTTAAGGCTTTTGTCCATAGGCAGACAGAGAAAGGGAAAGTGAGAAATTACCCCCTTCCTTAAGGGGAAATGGCCACACTCTAATCCCTTTTTCTCCATGCTCCTCCTGGAATTCTGGGCACCCACACACATGTGTCTGGTGAGATTTTCAAGCCACTGGGTCTAGGACTCAAACTGTAGTTGACCATGTGGGAGGCCAGTGCCTTAACCACTATTGCCCCTGATGGTACCAAAAACTAAAACTTGAAATGTAGCCTTTTATTTTTTGAGCCTGACACTATGCCTATTTTGTGGAAATTTGGACCAATAAAAATCTGCAAAACAATTTTTAAAATATATTTTTCTATATTGTGATTTTTTTCAAGCTAGAAAATCAGGAAGGGCTCATCTGATTCACTCTTCCACGCATTGCAACAACCGTATTTATGTGGTACTATTCAACAGATGACTGATCAAGAGAGCTTCCTAACGTCCAGCGTCTGGGTCAAGATTGCCTGTAGGACCTGGGATACTGACCAGAGCACTTTATGTGGTCTCTTTAGCATGGTGATTTCAGAGTAACCAGACTTCTTACATAAAAAAAAGTCTCAGGAGCCCTAGAAAAAATGTTCTGAGAGACAGAAAATACAAGCTGCCAGTTTAGTAAGCCTCTCACCCAGATCTGGCATAATGTCACTTCTACCCTCTTTTATTGGTGAAAAGAATCCCAGATTCAAGGTGAAGGGATGTAGACTATACTTCTCATTAAGAGGATTATCAATGAATGAGAAGCCATTTTTAATCTGTCACATCATAAAAACAGTGAATGATAAATTTGGGGAAAATATTAGTCATGGCTAAAACCAACAAGGAAATAATATCTCTATGACAACATTGTCCAAAACAACTTTCTGTGATAATAGAAATATTCACTGCATTATGTGATGAAGCCATGAAATAGATACATGTGACTTTCAAGCATTGGAAATGCAGCTTGTGCCACAGAAGCACTGAACTTTTTAATTTTATTTAACTTTTAACTAATTTAAGTCTATGTTGTTCTAAGTGGCTAATTGCTACTATATTGGATGGTGTAGCTCTGTAATATAAATTATATTCTTGCAAATCAACAATTAAATGACAGGAAATGGCCAAAAGATGTGAACAATTATTTCATAAAAGTGGATATCTACCTGACTGTCAAAAATATAAAAAAATTCAAGCACAATAATAATCAAAGAAATACAAATTAAACTAATAAGATATTTCATACCCATCTGAATAACAAAAATCAGAATATTGACTAATACCAAGTATTACTGGGGATATAGAGAAAAAGTACTTTCTTGCACTACAAATGTGAAAAGAAACTGGAACAGCCATTTCTGAAAGCAATGTGGTAATATTTGGTCTAATTCAGTGACAGATAGTCTGTGATTCAGCATGTTTATGACATGCACAAGGATATTCATTGTAACAGGAAGGTGGAGACAACTTGGGTACCCATAACTAGAAGAAGGTAAAAGTAAAGTGAGGTTGATGTATATTATGGGATGTTCCTCAGCCATTAGAAGCAGTGGTAATAAAAATAGATATTCAATGGATCCTAATAACACAATGCTGTTTCTTTAATTATCAATCTCATAGCACATTCTTGAAAAGGTAAATTGCATATGCATACAAAATAATGATGTGTTCACTAAAAGAGTACATACAAAATTGAAGGGTATTTAACAAACACATTTTGATGGTCACCTGAAGGGAGAGTAGAATAGAAATGATTAGTGAGTACAATTAAAAGGAAAGGAAAAAGAAAGGAAAGGAAGGTGAGAGGGAGAGAGGAAGGAAGGAAGGAAATCTGTACCTATAAATTGTGACAGTTAATAATAAATGGAAGACTATGATTACTGCAGTTATCTGGACTTGACTTCCTCTAAATGTATTTCTGTATAGTTACACGATACCTTCATACTTTACACATAGTATATGATAAATGCCTTCTAGTAGATTGACAAAAGGATGGATAGATAGGTGAATAAATGAATTAATTAATACTGTTAGGAAGCCCAGATAAAGAGGATTATAAAGAAGACATTAGGGGGACCAGTAGATGGCATAATGGTTATGTCTCTGGACTCCCACATAGTTGTCTGTGGTTAGAGTCCCAGACCCAGTGGCTTAAAACTCACGCTGGATGCATGTGTGTGTGCATACTCAAAATTCCAAGAGGAGAATGGAGAAGGGATTGTGGTGTGGCCATCACCCCTGGGGGGTGATTTCTCACTTTCTGTCTCTCTGTCTCTGTCTTTCTGATAAGCACACACACCCTATATCAAAAATCTCTCTAAAATGAAAAAGAAGATGAAATTAGGTTAAAGCTCTGGGTAAAAGAGGGTTCATGAATAAATACCTGCAATTACTTTGTGCTTTTCTCTTCATCTCTAATACCCCAAAGTGCAAGACTTCCCAGCAGTGCCCAGCTATATATCTGTTCTTCTTACCTAGCTAGTATTAGAGGAAGAAGATGGCTCAAGTGCCCTTCAAGCCTAGAGAAGAATCTGCTTGAAGGATGGGAAAACTCTGAGTAAATGCAATGACCTTTTGGGCACCACAGCAATACGAACTCATAGACCTCTGTGATGGGCTGAATAATGGTTCCAAAACATGTCTGATTCTAATCCTAGGAATACATAAATGTTACCTTGTATGGCAAAGTCTTCCCAGACAGACTAAATTTTCTTGCGATGGGGAGATTATGCTGAATAATTCAAGTGGGACTCAAAGGCAATCTCATTTCTACTTAGAAGTAGTAGACAAAAAGAAATTTGACATGTAGCCAAAAAAGAAGACAATGTGAAGTCAGAATAGGAATAAATTAGAAAACACTAGCCCTAAATATTGAAGTTCGAGGGACCAGCAGTTAGCGTAATGGCTATGTCGCTAGACTCCCAAGTAGTCGACCGCGGTTCACGTCCCGGACCCGATGGCTTAAACTCATGCCGGGCACGTGTGCGTGCGTGCCCAAGATCCCGAGAGGAGAATGGAGGAGAAGGGATTGCGGCGTGGCCATCCCCCCTGGGGGGTGATTTCTCGCTTTCTATCTCTCTGTCTGTCTCTGTCTGTCTGGCGAGCACACGCGCCCTATAGCAAAAACCTCTAAAAAAAAAAAAATATTGAAGTTCGAGCCATAAACCAAGGAATGCCCACAGCCACAAGAAGTGGAAGGAAGCAAGGAACAGATTGTCCTCTAGAGCCTCTGGAGGGAGCACAGCCCTCTCAACACTTTGATTTTGGTCCAATAATACTGATCTTGCACTTCTGGTTTCCAAAATTATAGAGAATAAATTTCTGTTGTCAATATAATTTGTGACAGTAGCCATAGGAAACTAATATAATCTCAAATGTGAAATGAAAGATTGATAGGATAATGGATTTTCTTAGTTTTGACTTCAGATTGGCCCAAGGGGTAAATTTATTACTCAGAGTGGCATTTCCCAGTGAATGAGAGTAGTAAAAAAAATAGCATCCAAGGATCAGATTAGAAATTTGAGATATACAGTGGTTTGGAATCCAGAACACTTTTAGGTATCTCCATCTTTCTTACTCCGGACCAGGAGAGACTAATCCCCTCTTCTACTTCTATGGGACTCTCTTTATCCAGTTCTGAATCTAGTCTAAAGTATAAGTTCCCCCGCGTCATTAGCACAAGAATTGCATGGCATTTTGATGAATCTACAGCCCCTGAACACAATCTCTCTTTATCATATATTTATCATATATATATATATTTGATAGGATATATATGATATATATTATATATGATACATGTATGTGTAAATATGTAAATATATTATACATATACACTTTAAAGGATGACACCATAGCACAAAGTAATTATACTATATCACATACAGTAACATACGGTAACAGGAGAATTGGTCTTTTTCCAACTCTGCTTTTCTTTCTGGTCCGCAGTTCTCAACCTTGACTGCATATCAGAATCACCCAGGGTGCTCTAAAGCTTGCTGATGTGTGAGTCCCACCCTCAGAGATGCTGATTTAATTGGTCCGGGGTGTAGTCTAGGCACAGGGAGTTTAAGCATCCCCTGGGTGATTCTCCTTTAAGACCAGGTTGAGGATCACTGTTCTAGTTTCTCTTTTTTTGCTCATTTAGTCTTGGGACAAGAAAAGTCTGCTCTCAATTCAATACACTTAAAAGTGGAAACAATTCACCATATTTCTTTTTTCTGAAATGTTCATGATTTTTCTTTTTTTTTAAAGAGTTATTTTTACTTTAACTTGATTTGTTATTGTTTTCCAATTTGATCAGACAGAGGCAGAGAGAGAGAGGGAAAGTGAAAAAGCTAGCCACCAGGTCCAGGACTTGAACTGTAGTGAGCCATGTGGGAATCCAGCGCCTTTAACCACCATGCCACCTGCTGGTCCCATAAACATTTATGATTTAAACCTGACCTTTTTTAAAAAACATATTTATTTAGTTTTTATTTATTCATTCATTTATTTAAATTTGACCAGAGAGAGACACAGAGAGAAAGAGAGGGAAAGTGAGGAAGCAAGCCACCAGGTCCAGGACTCGAACCATGGTCAGTCATGTGGGAGTGTCCAGTGCCTTAACCACCACACCCCTAAACCTGGCTTTTATTTGTAAGGCAAATACTTTGAATCCTATTAACGGATATGCAAACACTGATTAGATACAAGAAGGGGGCCATCTCAGAGCCTACTGCTCATGCCATAATCAGCCCATTCACAGATAGCTGCTATAGCTGAAACACGCATCAGTGATGCTGACAGCCCCAGACTCAACTGTCTGATCTAGCCAAGGTTACCCAATCCCAGGAAACCCACCTCCTTTTCTCTCCAAAGGCAATCCCAGTCAGAGCACTGAAGTCTGAAATTTCTTATGGGAAAACGGGTGTAGCCAGATTGTAGCACCAATGACTTAAATATATTTTTAAAGGTTGTAGAGCTTAACATCTACATTTTTCCTCCAACGTCCTAATTTCTGGCTTCTCCATACTATTTATGTTCACCTGTTACCCAATTAGCACCCCAGTAAGCTGAACTCCCATAGTTGTTTTACCCCAGCAATTAAACCTCTCCAGCACCCCCCTCTGAAAAGAGCTCCTGATTAAAATAAACTGCTCAATTATTCACCTAACAACGGGAAGCATGGCACTGCAGTCCAAGAAGAGAACAATTTATTTTTTCTTGGATCTCAAAATGTGTTCAATATTGGCTAAGAAAGATTTTCCTGTAATAATCTAGAGTACTTGGTTGAGGTTTATGGTAGGGGCACAAATTTATAAAATATCTGCACCAATCTGCTAGTTTTGAGCTGGTCAGCATCTCCACTTTGAAGAAAATGCTAAGATGAAGAAGGAAATTCAATGGCTTTTTTTTTATTCAATAAACTGCTGACATGAATTTCTCATTAATGACATATAGGGAAGATGCTAAAGAAGAAAGGAAAAGAGAAGGAAATAAAGGGAAGAAAGGATATTAAATACTGAATTACCTAACATCTTTAAGGAATGGGATGTTCTGTTTCAGCAATATTTCTTTACAATGGAAAATATTATGCATGCAATACATAGCTTTCCTATTGTTAGAAATGTAATACATTTAACAAAACTCCAACTGAACATAACTTTTTCTGAAAAAATTCTTTAAATCTTCAGAATTTTAAGTCCTTAAGATATGTTGATTACTATGAAAGACAATTATTCAAATTAATTAAGTATAAAATAACCTAGAGTTGATTTTATATATATGTATATGTATACATATGTATACATACACACACACACACACACACACACGCGCCTGGGGTTCACACTAGTAAAAGTTAGAAGTTGTGGTAGGTTAGAGATGTGAAGCCAACACAATTTTCCAGGGTATTCACCTTCATATAAAACACAAAAGTGAGTCATAACCATACCTGAGCCAGGTATATAGAACTGCATGCAATTGCCTACATATCCTATATGTAGAATTTAAGAAAAAAAAAAGAAACACACATTTTACTCCGTAATTTATTGACTTATTTTCCATTCCCTTTTTCCTCACACACACACACTATTCCCAAGGCAAGGATCTTGCAACCGAAACAGAAGGTGCCACAAACAACCACAGAGGCCAAAGTCTACAACCAGGCTGAGGGATGCTCAAGAAAATCACCTTAATTTATCAGAAAAGAAAATACAATCAAAACTCTAATTTGGGGTTCCATATTGTCTACGAGGGAACTGAGGCAGAAGGTGCTTCTGAGAATCTGTCTCAGAAAATGCAGTCCAACAGTCCTCTGCCTGCATGGATTTCCTCACATCTTTCTACTGCAGAGAACTAAAACCGAGGCATCAGAAAAGACAGCTGGAATCTGTGTTCTCTGCCATGGATAGAGTCACCATGTTTCAGAAGCTTTCATTAACTGAAATTCTAATCCTGCCTTAACTTGGACGAGCAAAACAAACAAACAAATGAAAGGCCCCCCGTGCATGCTAAACGTGTAAACCCCAGAAAAACTCTTTGCCCCCAGAGACTAGGAGGCGGCTCATCGCGTATTCTCCCGCGCCCAGCGAAAGCAGCCTGCGAGCCGCGGTGTCCAGGAGCAGAGAAAAGCGCGGTCACGGCTCACTGTGAAATTTTAACAATTCATTAACGGGAAAAGGCAGCATAAAGGGACGCGGGATCAGAGGCAGCTCAGCAGCATCAAATTCTGAGAGAATGAAGAACCCAGAAAAGGGAGATGTGGAAATTCAGACTGAGGAGAAAAGGGAAAAGAAAGCTGGAGGGAGATTTGATGGAAATGGGAACAAAGAGAGGAGAAACAGGAAGGCAAAAGAGTAGGAGAGATTAAAGGACAAGGGAGAGGAAGGGGGAGGAAGGATTTGAATAAAATTCAAATCTCTAATCTGGTTTTACTTTTAATCTTCTTTCTGGGAGAAGAGTATGAATGTAAGATGCTTATTGTTCCACATTTTTTTCCGAGTGCCCCTAACTGACCAAACCATGTGTTAAAAACAGTTTCCCTCCTGGAAGGGATTATGCCCTTTGACTTTCAAAAGCCATCTCTCCCCTTCCCAACATCAATAAGGCTGGACGGTGGTGTGCACGGTGGTGGGAGCACAGCGGGGCGTCTGCAGAGCGAGGAAATTTCACAGAAGTCAGCCAGGCTAGCGCGGGGGACGCATTGTGTCTTAAACACCCTTATCTCGGCCCGTGTAGGCATATTTGTTTGTAAATATACATGTTATGTATGTGCCCATGTAAATAAATAAGTTTAAATATAATTTCCAAATGAACAACATGAGAAAAATTGTCGATTTTTTTGAGTGTGTCAAATAATGACTGCAAACAAGGTGTTCTGCAGGCGCCGGCGGCCGGGCGCATCCCTGAGGCCACTCTGCCATCTAGTGGGGCTCTGGCCGAACGCCTCTTCCAGCCCCAGTCGGCCTCATTTACCCTCGCAGCTGGAGACGGGAAAGTGTATTCTCCTAAATGTGTTAACTTAGCAGTGCTATACACTAGAAACAAATTAATATATAATTCTTCTGTGTCTTAAGGTCATTACTGTCGAAGCATAAATTAATAGAGCTATTCCAGCTAATTCATTTTGGCGTTTGCTTCTGCATGTCTGAGCGCATATGTGAGAATAGGCCTCCCCTCCATGCCGTGGGAGGAGAAGGAAGGAGGCCTAAAAGTAGCTTAGCCAAATGAGCAGACTCTCCTGACCTGGAAGCAAGGAAGAAGCACAACTCCCTTACCCTTCTCACTTCCTCTAGCCGAGTCTAGCAAACTGTCACAATAACCAGGCCGAAACAGAAGAAGGGGGTGATGGGCTTGGGAGGATCTGGGGTGGGAGAGATATCTGGAAACGCGGTCTTCAGAAGGCAGTTTTTATAAACATATCTGGTTTGGCTTCCTATAGGGCAGAGCAACCTGTTATAGAAAAATTAGAAAAATAAGATCTCCCTTTTCTGCCCAGGAAGTTGCATGTCCATGTCTGATCTGACCAGCCTGGATACAGAGTAGGCAGCAAGGATGGTCACCCTGCCATTACCCACCCCAAAGCAAGGTGAATGTTTATCACTACTCCCAAATCAGAGGTTTCTAGATCATATGGAGAGGTCTATAACACTGCTCACCTACTCTGAATAAAATCAAAACCAAAAACCCCACCGCCAGAAAACGGGGAGATCAGGGAGAGGGGGTGATGACAATTTCCCCCACTTGATTTTAATTCCTTCCAGTAACATTGGGGAAGAAGCACTTTGAAGAATGGGCTGCACCAACTGTCGTTTACCTCCTTTTGGACTATTAGGAGATTTTGGTAAGATGCTAAAGTTCCACCTTTGACTAAAATAAATCCATCCAGGGTTACTTGTAGATTAAAATATCAGATAACTTCTGATTTTTATTTTCATCAGGAGTTACCGTCATGCATATAAATTCTAGATTCTCCAACAATCCTATCTAAACATGCCGTTAGGCTTCCTTTCTCCGGGCAAAACAAGCAGTGTTCTCTTCAAGCCTGTGTATATGTCTGTGTGTGAGAGAGAGAGAGTGTGAGGCGAGGGTTTGGGTGGGAGTGAAAGGTCATCATGTCAAAAATAACTGCTTGTTTATCCTGATAAAAATTTATCCAGATAACTTGCCTGAAGAAGCAGATCTGGGGTCAGAACCATACATTACTCCAGCGTGTCTGCAAAGTGAATTAACCAAAGCAATATACTATGTTATTGACAATGCAAATGCTATAATATAAAACACCCCACTGAAACGATGGTGCTTCATAATCTAGTTATAAAAGAAAAAGATTTATTCACATGACACAAAAATAGGCAATGCAAAACATATTAACTCAAAATCTCTGCACCTTAACTATGCTTTTGAATCACCTGCAGGACTTTGTCCAAGTACAGAAGATCAGAACAGCCCAAATTACAATCTCTGGGTTCAGCCTCTATCTTTGCAAAACTCCTTAACTTACTCTGATGTAGAAATCAAGCTGAAAACCGGTGATTCTGAATTTAATAATAAAAGTAAAGAATAAAAAGATCCTTGCATGAGTAATTCTGTTGAAAAGTCAGACGTGAGAATGATTACATGAAATAGAATTACAGATGGTGCAGCATTGGCCTCAGCCACTGGGCAGTTGAGAGGAGAAACCAGTAAGAATGAACCTTAGCACAGACACATAGTGTCCTGGAGAGGACAGACTAGTTGAAAGATATAGGTGAAAGAATAGGTAAACAGATGAAAGATAAATAGAGTCAAAACAAAGGAGCAGATATTCTAGGGAAGTGTATCTCAACTTCTGCTAGAAAATAGAATGCAAGTTCTAAAGATGGCAGAGAGTTGCCTTGGGGAAATTGAAGGAATATCTTGGAGAGCAGTGAGTCCACTCCATTGCTGGGGCAGAAAACGTGGGGGGGAAATGTATAGCCGTCAGAGTAAAAAGAAGAAAGCCCAAAATGTAGTTTATGTTGTGCTTCCAGAAGTGCCATTTCTCTTTTGCCCAATGTATCCCTGACTACCCCACTTCTGGATATGTTGAATCCCTCAGAAGTAGATGGTTGGTTTTCCCATTATGCTGCTACCCAGGAGTTAAAGATTTCCACTTATGGGTAAGATAATGCACTCAGCTGCATTAAGCAGACAATTAATTTATCCCCTTGGCTGCCCACTACCCATCCTTAATGTACTTAAAAAAGGAAATAATGCTTACCTAGCTTTAACTTACACCGTGTCTGGAAGTAAAAAGGAATGCAGGAGATGAGACTAAAATCGCTGCACTGAGAATCGCCCTGATCATCATCGGATCATCATGTCAAATATAACTTCATAATATTGTTACGGAGATTTCAGAGCAGATGGATAAGAAGGATCATCATGTGAGGGACTGGAGTGTTATTACTTCATTTCATCCTTATATATTGCAATGATAAAATTTGCTGAAATTCAGTAGGGTGGCCAGTATAGTGTCCTCAGTCAGGCTTTCGGGTATCTGAGATAACCAAAGATATCCTATAAATGTATCTGAGATATGCAAAACCAGATCCTGATTTGTGAAAATCTGGTCTGTCCAAGTTGGATTGCAAAAAGAGTTTCTGTCTTAATTGACTTAAGTGAGAGAACACGGTGATCTACTTAACAAAGGAGTTACAATGTTCTGGAAGAAATACTACTTGTCCAATGGTGTCATACATTATGATAAAAGAACATGGGCTAGAAGCTGATGGTCTCCTAAGATTCCTGCTAGCTCTTAGATACATACTCTGAAGCATTTAATTTTGTTAAATACTTATTTCAAAGAGATCTTCAGTGGACTCCTATAGTCTGTATAGCATAAGCTCTTTAACAGACTATTCAAAGTCCTCTATCCTTCAGCCCAAACTTGGTCAGACAAACTGTTATCACTCTGTTCTCCCACGTAAATTCTATTTCTATTAAGTTGATTCACATGAAGTCCTTTAAATACACATATTCAGACCTGCCCCCAACATTGCACCAAATTGTTTCCTATTTTCCACCCACTGCAGACTTATCCACCAATCAAACTCTCCTCCAACATCCAAATCAGCCCCTTCCTCTCCTATGCAGTCTTCTTTGAAGGCCCTATTGCAAAATACCTTCTTCTGAGTATTGATGGTACTTGATCTCTCCACTGTCATATCAGAGATTCCATTCCATGGTTAATTGTCTATTTATATGGACAGACTTTTCTCCCTTTCTAAAGGCCAATTGCTTAAGATCAAAAGGTGCTTTTTAAAATGTTGTCTTCTCTACAGCATCAGGCACATGCCTGCCCTGGACTTTATACACAGAGAGGTCAGGAATCAGGTCATGTGTTTACCACTGTATTCCTACAACTTAACATAAAGCCTGGAGAGCTACACAAAGGACAACAACACTTTTCCTTTGAAATTTCTCAACTACAAAGAATGTCTGCGCCTGTGTATTCTGTAGAAGTATAGACCACATTAGACAAATGCCAGAAGAATGGAAGTATCTCCAAGTTATTTTCAGTATGTTAAAGAAGAAAAGTCTATTCATCCTTTAAAGAGAAAAACAAATACTATATGCTTGCTTAAAGTGATTTTTCTATTTAGTTCATAATTTTCAATGGAATATAGAGATAAAAATGGAGAATGATGCAGAAATAATAAATTTAAAAATTAGTTTAATTTATGGGATTCATTCAATAATTGTGGTTGATCTCTGGAAGGATTATTTTTAAAAATGAAATAGTAGCAGCCCAGCAGGAGGCATGATGTTAAAATTCTAGACTCCCAAATGGCAGACCACAGTTCGAGTCCCAGACTAGGAGGTTTGAAAATCATACTGTGTGTGTGTGTGTGTGCATATGTGCCCAAAATCCCAGAAGGGGAATGAAGAAGAAAGAATTGTAGTGTGGCCATCCTCCCTGGGAGGTGATTTCTCACTTTTTCTTTATCTCTTTCTCTCTCTGGTAAGCACACATGCCCTATGGCAAAAACCTTAAAAAAATTAAAATTAAAAAAGAAATGGTAGTGCATAACCCATTTAAAAAATTTCCGTCAACAAACAATTGTTTACAGGACCTTCCTCAACCTGAGGACTTAGAAAATGCTCATTCTCTGTAGAGTACACTGAAAACAGCCTCCATGGGAAAAAAATAGGGGGGAATGGGAGTGGGCAAGGGTTTTCTATGAAAAAATTGAAGGGAATACTCTGAAATTGATAACAACTTTGTCCAGATACCAGTCACAATGGATTTCAACATATTTTTTATAGTACATATCAACATTGAAGTTAGTTGCATCAGTGGTAGCTGTGGAAATGGAAAATTTTATGTAAGCCACAATATAAACAAAGCCATGGCAGAGCAATGCTCTTTTCATGAAGTCACACTTTACCTCTTTTCTCCTTTAAATAAATAGCACTAAGAAAATGTATACATGGGACCAGCAGGTGAAGTAGAGGTTAAAGCAGCTGGATCCCAAATGGCCAACTTCTCGGTTTGAATTCTGCACCCAGTATATTAAAAAATCATGCTGGATGCACGTAGGTGCATGTACAAAATCTAGAGAGGAGCTTGAAGGAGATGGGATTGCTCATGGCCACCTTCCCTGAGGTGTGATTTCTCATTTTCCCTCTCTGTCTCTTTCTGTGACACTCATGTGCTCTATAGCAAAACAAAACAATAAAAAAAGTAAAAAGAAAAAGAAAAGGAAGTATACACATGATTAGAAGGTCTGTAAACTAAGTCATTAGCTACAAAGGGCAGCCTTACCAGATCAAAACTGTTCAAATCTGGAATTGAGACGTTCTCGTTACATTTGGGATCTCCAAAACAAAAATGAACACCTGCCTCTTATCCTGCTCCCATTCTCTCACTCTCTCCCAGTGCCTGCACATGGAGTAAAGAATTTGTAATGTTGCCAACCTTGTCACTTAATGATCTGGACGCATCTACATAATGGCCTCCCGATACATGGCCATTATGGATGAGATTCGCGTTATTTATAAATTAGCTCTCTTGTTCGAACATATTCTTGAGTTTATCATCATTAAGGAGGAGAAATGTTTCTCAACAAAAGACCCAGGTACTGTGGTGATAGACACAGCAGTAACACTTAGATACACAGATAGGCATGTTTCCATTGTGGTCTTTTGTATCCATCTTCACTTGTCCCAGATATGCCATTTTCCGATTCTCAGGGTGTAGAATGTTTTGAAATACATTTGCGTATTCATGGATTGTTGGCTGTATTCACATTTTTATATTCAGCTAATATTTAAATGTATTTAGGAAACAGGCCTCAATTTAGATTTGCAATGTGGTATGAAATATCATAAAGGGAAATCACTTTCAGGCTGTTAGATCTAGTGCAGCTGGGGAGATAGAGAGGTTCAAAGCATCTGTCAGCCACAACATTTTCACAAACCCTTTCCCCGCTCAATAATACTGAGTGATGCGGCTGTTAACCCGGAAAACATAAATACCTGTAGAAACACTACAGCAAGGAAAAGACTCTAATTTTTAAATATTGTATTTAAAATCTTATTGTTTCATGGGCTGAGTTCTTCTTTTGAGTAGACTAATAACTTCCAGATGTGGACCTGTATTTTTGCCAGTTTTAAGATTAGTTTAGTGTATGGCTGGGAAAGACAGAAGTATTTCCCACAAGGAGGAAAAATATGAAGAAGGGTTTCACGGGGAGCAGTTATTTTGAGAAGACATGCAGTGCCTTCATCAGCACCTAATACATTAACTCTCAGTTCCTTATTTGCCTGTAGGCAATTAGCCCAGTGGATTCATGTACAGAGCAGAGAGATCTAACCCATATAAAAGTGCAGGTCCTAACTTTACATGTGTTATATCCTATGGCCTCAGGCTAAACTCCTTAGTCCTGTTAGTCACCTAGCAAAGTTAGCTAGGCATCCTGATTCTACTGCCTGCCAGAATACCCTACTGAAACAATGAAGACACCTCCGGTCCATAAAGGATTCTACATGTACCTCTTTTATAGAGAATAAGATGGTGTAACAGAACACTACTCATGGGCAGTATTTAGTGAAGTTTTGATGATGATTTTAGTGATTATGGGGTGATGGTAGTGGTAATGGTACCAAAAAGAAGATTTGTATAAAAATTTCCACCAGCAAAGGACAAGCAATTACTGTGTGGTTCCCTACAAAAGTAAAACAAAGCAAGTAAAATGCAAAATGCAAAACAAAAACCAAAACCTTATTTTATGCTATTCATATTGCCAGTGACATGCTTGCGTGTGTGCATGCACACGTGTGCTTAACTGATAAGGAAATAAATGAAATTAACAGCGAGACTGTTCAAAGCACCCAAATTCTAGCTGTGGCCTGAGATAAACAGCATCTTGTGGTATTCCTCTCTCCAGATGTAGATACAGTTCAAAGTCAATGAAGAAGTTATTGTCTGTCTCTGGCAAAATTTGCATTGATTAGACAAGAGATCACTCAACAAACATCCCTGGCCAACTCCTGTGATCTTGAAGACACATAATCTATATTCATAAAGCATTTTAGGATAATTAAATATCAGGTTCTAGGACAGTACAAGATACAATTAATCATTGACACAAACAAAGACTCTCCATTCAGCTAGATGCATTGTACAGTTGAGGAGAGAGTGGGACTTAGGAAGATTTTAAGTCTACTTTATAAATCCACTCAGGATAGTAGGCTTCAGCACTCTAACTTGCTCTGTAATTCCCCTTCTACAAGCAGCAACTTAGAACCAGCTAACAGATTACAAACTGAGAAAAAAGAAACATACTTGTAATAAATCATGTTAACATATAAGATTTCAGATTTCACTCAGTGAAAACCAGAGAATATTACAGTGCCACGATTTATTTATATTAATTATAAAATAACTCAATAATCTGTTATCTTCCTTTGAATATGGTATTTGTTTCCTTACCCAAAATATACAATCTTTCAATCAGGAATTATGTGACATATTCCATTGTATTCTCATCAGCATTTAGTAAAATACCTTGCAATGAATGGACATCCAGTAAATATTAGTTGGATGATAACTTGCCTCACAGTTTATAACATTATAAATTATAATGATTTATAACATTAACGTTATAAATTATAAATTATAAATCATTATAATTTATAATGATTATAACATTATCCCCCACACACGTACACTCAAATTGTCACTGACCCCCCTTTGACTGTAGAATAAAGTATGAGCCTTTTACCTCATTTCATATCCCCAGTTCACTCTTTTCTATTTATGTGGCATATTTCCTTCCATTTCTTTGTTCAGAGTGTTTCCTTCATATAGAACCTTCCTTTGCCCATCATTCCATATCTTCCCAGGTCAAATGTTACTTCTTGCATGTGCCTTACCTTATTTCCCTCAATGTGGAGCAGTCACAGATTTCGGTGAGCCTCCATAGAATACTGGACATATCTTCTCGAGGCTTCTCACTTTCTACAGAGTCATCCTTCTGCATGCCATATTTGCTACCATTCTATAAATTCTCTAAGGACAATATTTACTCAAAAAGTTTTCTTTATCTTTGAAATCACTGAGGCTCTAGGGCCAGACAGTAGCACAGTGGTGAAATACAATGTTCTTTGGGGTTGACCTCCCAAAGGAAGTTTCTGGATTTGCTTCTAGAGACCTCTTCTAGTATACTAAGCAGGTGCATGCCCATGATCTGTTGCTGCTGGGTTTAGGGGTGAACTCACAACAGCAGAACTCTGTTTGGGGTATTGTCTCACTGTCTCTATGTCTTGCTATTTCTTCATCTCTCTCACTCATGAAAGAAAGAAATAAAATAAATTTTAAAAGAAAAGAAAATCTTAAGATTATTATCATCTTTAAAACCCCCAAGTCAGGGCCAACAAATAGAGTGGTGGTTAAGGTACTGGTATTCCCAACATGGCCAACCATGGTTCAAGTCCCAGATCTGGCGGCTTGCTTTCTCACTCTCCTTATTTCTCTCTCTCTCTGTCTGTCTTTCTCTGTCAAAACTTACATGAAATAAATAAATAAATAAAATAATTCTAAAAAATTATTAAAAAACAAAAAAGACAGCAAGGCTCTGACTTAGAGAGGTTCCTAGTAAATATTTGTTGAATTATTTTTTTATCAATTACTCTACAAAAGAAATAAAAATCTAGGTAGAAATTTAAATGAATTAAATAAAAATTATCTCTTCATTTTGATACAGAGTACTAGAATCATATCGTGAGTTGTTCTAAGTACTATGCAGCTCAGGAAACATTTACTAATAAAGCCAGTTAGTCACTTTGAAGAGTCACCCAACCCCAACGAACTCATCCATATCCTGACATATGCTTCTCACCTTTTATTCCTAGACTCTCTACTTCATCTACTACTGAATAGTTTTCACTCCTTTCACCCAACTTACTTTCTGACTGGCCTCACATTTATTCCAACTTCGTGTCCTTGTATTGCCTTTATACAATTAAGTAGCTCATAACCCAGTTAGCTTTCTTGCAACAATTTTGTCTCTCCAGCTTGGCCCAACATAGTGGTAATTGAATTCCAAAGAGAATTAGAAAAATCATAGGTTCACACACGAAACCAAAACCAAAAACTGGAGGCCTGACTGTGGTACAGTGATAACACAACACTCTAATGTAGGACCCACATGGGAAGATCTTGGATTCACATTCCAAGGCCTCCCTGCGCACAGTAGGTAGACAAGTACATGCCCCTGATTCAGGCTGGCTGAGGTTAGAGGAGGATGGTGGTATAAAGATCCGCTGGTAGTGGTTCACTCTCTCACTCTCTCTCATGAAATAAATGAATAATTTTTAAAAACTAAATAAAAGAAATATAAGATACATAAATTACCAGTATTCTGCTTCCTGGAAGAAAAAAAAAGGCAACAAATACAGAAGGCACTTCCAATATACATAGTCACTTTTCCATGCAGTGAAGGAAAATCACCTCCTCTAAAACGACACACATACTGTGCTTAGAAGATGCCTGAAGAGTCCCCCAAATTCCTGAACTTGCAGAGAATATATGACTAACTCTTTTCCAGGAAAACCTCCAAGAATATGCTATGAATTATTCATAATCACACCCTGAGTATCTAGTGTGATGCCTACAGTACAGTGGGTCTTCTGTAAATACTTGGTAGATAAATAAGTCTATATTAACTTTAAGTCATATATGCAGTAGAAATAGCTAAATTTCTTTATCTGTTACATCGTTATTATGATGAACTGTTCTTCTCTTTTAGAATCCATCAAGCTACAAATGATGGTTGGAAAAAGTCTCTAGTGAACATCCATTATAATTTCTCACATGGGCCTCTAGATAGACCTCTGGTAGAGGATCCTTAACTGCTGCCTCCCCCCACCCCCTTTCATCACCCAATACAGCAGGGAAGAAGTCAGAAGGGTCTTTGACCCTTGTGTCTCTAACAGCAGTTTGGGATTCTTCTGCAGAAGTGGCAATGAGGTAGGAAACAGGGACTCTAAAAGTATAGTTAGGGTATGGGCCCAAAATGGAATCACAAAATTGCTAAATTTTGAGATGGAAATAAAACAGCTCTGCTGCTTGCTCTTTGAGAGATTTTTTTTTTTTTTTTTTTGAAAGGTTTTCGCTACAGGGCGCGTGTGCTCGCCAAACAGAGAGATAGAAAGCGAGAAATCACCCCCCAGGGGGGATGGCCACACCACAATCCCTTCTCCTCCATTCTCCTCTCGGAATCTTGGGCACGCAAGCACACGCACCCAGCGTGAGATTTAAGCCACCGGTCCGGGACGTGAACCGCTGTCAACTACGTGGGAGTCCAGCAACATAGCCATTATGCTAACTACTGGTCCCGAGAGATTTCTTGAAGCAGTGGCTCAGTGATTGACCTAGGCAGCATGGCCTAGACCTAAAACAAAGGCTTTTTCCAGGCCCCATCACATTCCAGAAAAAGGATAAGATGATGGGTTTTATGATTCAAAACTTCTAAACAAAGAACCTCCTGACCTTCCTATCTACTCCAAAAGGAGGAGAATAATTGGACTCCTCCAGAATGTGCCCCTCCCCACCTGGAGGGGAATACATTCACAAGCCCCACCTAGAATAAGTAGGGACAAAGCCCTTCCTGACCCAAGTTAAAACCTCTCATCACAGTTCTTCCTTGGCAAACCATTTTATAGAACTGCTCCCTTCTTGGGAGCTCTGTTCTCCCTTCCCTTTCTTTCAATAAACTCCCTGCTTTGCTATATCTGAAAGAAAAAAAAAAAAAAAAAAGAAAGAAAGAAAAAAAGAAAGAAGGAAACAAAGAAGAAAGAAAGAAAGGAAAGAAAAGCTGGTCCAAGTAGTCCTATAATTTCCTCCTTCTGATGAGTATGCTGTTTTGAGTGTTCGGCTATTTATCTATCAGTCAGTTACTTCTCGAATCAGAAAGATCTAGTTCTAGATAAAGGGGGAGGGAGGTAATGATGAAAGCAGGAGGGAAAGCACAGGAGAAGAGGGCTTAGAATAGGACTCAGGAAAAAAAATGGAAATTATAAAGTTATTAAAAATGCCTTTATTCACACAGCAGTTTACTGTGTTTTAAATTGCTCTTCTCCATGCATTTTCTCTGTTGAGTCCCACGATGATTTGGCAAGGCAGCGATAGTAGATATTATCCCCATCACACCACTATAGCTCTACATACACATTACAGGTTACATTACAGATGAAAAACCTCATGTCGGGACCAGCAGTTAGCGTAATTGCTATGTTGCTGGACTCCCATGTAGCCGACCGCAGTTCGAGTCCTGGACCTGGTGGCTTAAACTCACGCTGGGCATGTGTGCATGCGTGCCCAACATCCTGAGAGAAGAATGGAGGAGAAGGGATTGCAACGTGGCCATCCCCCCTGGGGGGTGATTTCTCGCTTTCTGTCTCTCTGTCTCTCTCTGTTTTTCTGGCGAGCGCATGCACCCTATAGCAAAACCTATCCAAAAAAAAAAGAGAGAAACCTCATATCTACAGAGTAGATCTAGCTCTCCTAATTTCAGAATTCAACCAAAGTTTGTAATGAGTTTCTTATTATTATTATTATTGCAAATCTGACTAAAATTCATTGTGCCGAACAGATACTGTGTGAAATGCTTTCAGTTCATCATTTCCTTACTTCCATTTCCACAATCTCTAGTGTTCTCTTTGGCCTACGTCTAAATGAATGAGCACTCCAAAACAAGGACCATGTATTTTTTCCAGAAATACTCTTATTTTTCCTTATATTCAAGAATCCTTGCAGTTTTCTTGCTTGCCATTTCCAAGAAGGTGATCCCCCACTCCTAGCCCATGTATGCCCAGTTACTCAGCTTATTTGCTGGGAACGGATAGTTGAACCCAATTACTACAACCCAATGGCTAAGCGACTTTGGAGGGAATCCCAGGGAAGCGGAGGTGGCAGCCCCATTAAGATTAAGCACTTGCAGCATAGCAGTCATATGCTGCCTTGAGCACAGTGTAGCTGGGCCAGCAGGTGGTGTGGTGGTTAAGGGTGCTGTATTGCCACCTGGCCGAGTGTGGTTTGAGTCTTGGACCTGGTGGCTTGCTTGCTCACTTTCCTTCTCTATCTCTCTCTCACACTCTGTCCCTCTCTAGTCAAATGAAAATAAATAAATAATTTAAAAAAAAAAGAAAGAAAAGAAAAGTGCTGGTCAAATCAGACATTACTTACTTTGTGTCTTGTGGGAGTAGAGTATAATTTTTCACAGCATCGTGCAGTGTGTAATGAGGACCTAGGTTTTAGGCATTTCATCCTTTTTGTAATTACTATACATGTCAGTATGGAGAAGACAGCAGCAAGAGGAAGAAACACGAGAAGTTGGTCCAAAGGTCAGGGACCTTGATTTCTGGTCCTGAGCCCCACTCTTAATAGTTAGGAGACCCTCGTTGTTAAGATACCTGGGCTCAAGGTGAAGGGCCTAGTTAGGAAAGGGTATCAGGCCTTTCCGCCAAGACATAGGCCCCTCTTGCTCCAAGGCTGTAGCTTAGTTTACACAGCTGGAAGTGTTTGAAGGTCGGCAACCCCTGAGCCGCTTGCCAGGTACCTCTGTTCAGGGCATGCACACTCCCTGTAGGGGACTGTAAGAGGCTGTGAGAGGTGACCTTGTCTGTTTGTCTTTGTAAAATTGCCCTTTTACACCTCTGGGGCTATCCAGGTGGCTCTAGGAGACTTTGGTATTGTAATTATAATGAAAGAAAATCCCTTCTGACCTCTACTTTTTACCTCTGCTTCTCACTTCTCTAGGTAGCATGTCCATACCTCCTTAGTTTTGTCCCAACTTATCCACCCTATGTGGATTTAGCATTCAAAGGGATGCTATTTCAGGCTGCCAGTTTCTAAGCTCTAGAAGTCACTGCTCATCCTATTCCCAATTTCAGGCTATGCAATATATATAGCACTTCTATCTTCATGAGCAACTGAGGATTCCTCTGACCGGTGCTTGACCCACTGACCTCATCTGGAAAAGGTATAAGCTTCATAGAGAATGTATCATGGTGATAAATATCAGACTGTAGCTATGCAATTTTTCTGGCAAATATAAAAAGGTGTGCTTTACCAATATAGTGCATGGAATTCCTGGCAGATAGATTGTCTCTACAGGCAAAAACAGATGCCCAATTGCTGTTGCATATCTCGATGACATAGCCCTGAGGAGGCAGGAGCGCCCAGACAGCTGCTGGTATCCTCCAGTTTCTCACCCAAATAGTAAAACAGGCAAAAGTTCGTATTCGCTGCCTTTGTGTCTGTAAAATTCCCAAGGAAAGTACTTGGCAGAGAAAAAAAGACAACCAAAATCAAACTTCAATTTTTTTCTCCTTTGCTTTCAGATCCCCTGATTTAATCATTCCAGGAAACAGAGTGGCATTTGGAATGAAAACTTCCAAACCTAGAGGAATAAAGACTCAGAAGATGAGAAGATAAGCCAACCAAGAGAGAGTACGTTAGAAAAGGCAAAGAAGGGGGACGCAAAGGCAGAGTGAGAAGAGAAAATGAATGAGAGTGAGAAGAGTGGGAGGAGTAGAGATGTGGAAAAAAAGAGGGGGTCAGAAGAGAGGGGGTAATGGAGGAGAGGGGAAGACCAAATTGAGGAGAGAAGGGGTAAGGGAATTAAAGAAAGAGAGGATGAGAGAAATGATAAAGGAAGAAACAGCAAAAAGAAGAAGGAGAAAGAAGGGAGAAAGGGGAAAATACATGTTGGGTGACTGATGCTTCATTTTGAGACAGAGGTAAGTTGTCCCTGAAAGCACCAGATGTCTTCATTTGCCACAGCTAGGATTTAAAAGACAGAAACTCAATTTAGTTGCTCTTTTCTCTAATAAAAAAATATGTTTTATCCCAATGGAAAAACGTGTTTCTTTCTGCCAATAAGTGTCAGCACCTAATCTGAAGCCTTCAATAAAACAATGCCATTAAATAATTTAACCTGGAAAAAAGCCAGTGATGTCTGTGAAATAATGTATAGATTTCAGATGGATCAAACTTTAAAACGGGAAAGAAAAAGTGTAAAAAATGGGCCTTGGGAAACAAAGGAGCATCTGCCACCGAACTAGAAGGAAATACTTTAGGCCTAGGGAATTGAAAATAGCCATGCAAACATCCACACTGCCCCAGGTTGTGTCAAAGCATACAACATCCCACTGTTTTAAGGAAACTGCTCAGAACAAAGAAGCTGCAAAATGAAATCTAGAGATGAAATTAGACTGATTATACTTTCACCCAGAACGCAAACCTTTGCACTGAGTGAGACTTCCCAGAGGTGCTCAGCAAGGGAGGTTTCCCCATTGGGATGTCCTCTAGACTCTGCAAGAGAAGAAAGAAAAAGTCTGGACCAGACTTTGCAAACAAAACTTCTCATTCAAAATGTGCCATTTGCTGATACTGTGGTCTCTTTAAGGTATTTATCCTCAGAGGGTCTCAGGTTTTTTGTTTGTTTGGTTGGTTTTTTTTTTTTTTTTTTTTTTTTTTTTTGGTACATTTTGATGTTGGTACTTAAAAAACCATAAAAGTGACATGGACATGCACAGTGAAGTTACTCTCTACACAAAACTTCTCTCTCGTTAGTCATTTGCTTATCCTTTTGCTCATTGGTGTCTCATCAAAAGCAATGCAATTATCTCTCCTAATTCTGAAGAGATCCATTTTCTTCAACACCCCCATAAAATGGTCTATAGACCAAAAGGTTTGAGGACCACTCACTCTGGGGCTCTTTCTTCCCTTCTCTCCATTAGTACCTCTATTAATCATCTAGGCCAGTAGTTTTCTACTCAAGCTGGGCATTAAAATCACCTGGGGAACTAAAAAACAAAGCAAGACAAAATATAGCCAAAAAAAAAAAAAAAAAAAAAAAAAATGATGCCTGGGCCCAATTCCACACCAATTAAATTAGAATCTCTGTGGATTGGCACAGGCTTTTATAATTTTTCAAACTGCTCAGGTGATCCTAATGTGTAACCAGTGTTGAGAACCACAGCTCCAAATAAAAAAGTTCACTAATAGAAATATATTTGACTAGTCTCTTTCAAACAAGATCTAAACCAAAAAGAGCCAGCAAGAACCAAAACTGTACTTTCAAAATGAAGCAGCTAGAACACAAGACAGGGAGAAATTAAGATTATTACAAACTAAATTGGGCTTGCCCTATAGCCTGCTGGTTAAGAAAGCCAGATCCCACATGGCTATCTGTGGTTTGAATCCTGGTCCCAGAGACTAGAAAATTACTCACACATGAGTGTGAGTGTGTGTGTGTGTGTGTGTGTGTGTGTGTGTGTGTGTGTGAGAGAGAGAGAGAGAGAGAGAGAGAGAGAGAGAGAGAGAGAGAGCATGTGTATATGCCCAAAATTCTGACAGGATAAAGAAAGGGAGAAGGAATTGCAGCTTTATCATGCCCCATTTGGGGATGGTTGCTTGTTCTCTGTCTCTCTTTCAGGTGAGCACAGGCAGCCTCTGGCAATTTTTTTAAAAATGACTCATTATCTTCTGCCTAATAATTAAAGCAAGACTTATTAGTATAGTATGGATTTTTGCAGTCTTTCGTATTGGCCTTTTATATTCTGAGCCCAGATTGTCATTACCCGAAGCTGTGTTAGAGTAAGAATTCTACCTGAATTCATCATCAGAGTTTTTACCCAAATACTTTCTTGGAAGTAGATAAGTACAAATTCCCTTTAATGGCTCCTGGAAGTCAGCTTGGTCCTCTGAAAACAAAACAAAACAGGCTTCAGAGTGAACAGAATTAGCTTTGAATTGATTTTTGCCACCTTGCAGTCAAGGGCTCTTGAACAAGTCACTACTTTCACCTGAGCCTTAGTTTCCTTATTTGTAAAAGAGGGATAACAGTCACTCCTCTGAAGTATAAAAAATGAGCAATAACATAAAGACCCCATGTGCAAAGGATACAATCAATGTTTATAATCAGGAAGATGATTGTCATTATAATCACAACTAAAACCAGAAAATTTCTGACAAGACAGTATGCTAGAAACCTAGTTAGCTTCTTAGAAGAAATACTATATATTCAGCACTGCAGTTCCCCCAAAAAATAGATACATGGAGGAAAATGTGAATAATATTTTTAAAGCTATTTGAAATTGTAAACCTTGGTGCAAGATGAAAAACCCAGTTGGTTGCTGCATAATACGAGCATCTGGACACTTGGGAGCTACTAAAGGCTTTGTTTGTACAGGTGTTTTCATATTTAGAAGATACAGCAAAGCTTTTAATCACTAGATAAATATTCAGATGATCGTGACAGGTATTAGTGGCAACGCAAAACTATTCCTATCCATCTTCTCTATTTCTTTTTCTGGCTGAATTGGATGGAAAGCCAAGGACCACCTTTCCAGCTTTCCTTTGAATAGGAAAGGCCATGTGACCCAATTCTGGCTTGTTTGTTTGTTTGTTTGTTTGTTTATTCTTGACTGTGGATACAATGGCTAGAGCCATGTTGAGATAATACAGGAAAAAGCTAAGAGAGTCATGGAGAACTCAGCCCTGATAGCACTAAAACTACTGATCCAATGCTTGTACCCTCTTACTTCTGGTTATTTTGTTGTGTGAGGAAAAATTCAACCCTGTGTGCATAATAAGCAACTGCAATCAAGTTTTGTATTACTTGCAGCTGAATACAGTCCTTACTGATCATGTACAACTGATTAAATCTAAAATAGTTGTGTAATTTAGTCTGATAGCTGTCACCCACAGATCTCAAACTCAATAAAATCGAACACATGATAGTAATCTGTATATCAAAAAAGGGACCTTTTTCCTAATGTAAAACTGAAATGAAATGAAAACTGTAAAACACAAAGCAATCCATGCTAAGGGGAGAAAATGCAGACTTTACAGCTTTGAATTCTGTGTCAAATCACAGGCTGTTTTCAGTCCCCTAGACTCAAGATGCAAACCTTTTATCTTGATACTTAAAGCCTTTTCTCAAATGAGACTATTTACTCTGTTTTGATAGAATCAGGGTTTCCTAATTGCCACCTGTACACGCCATGACTTTTTGTGCCTTTAAGCTTGTCCTTACCTTTCTCATTAGGAGGAATGTTCCACCTCATGCCTCTCTGCCTCTTCAAGTTTATGTATTCTTCTTATGTTGCATCACCTCCATAGAGATACCCCTGATTTCTGTAGCCCAGAAGCTCTCTTCTTTTTATTTCTAAGCCCTAAAATTAAAAACACATTACCTGCACATGCACACACACACACACACACACACACACACACAAGCACACACACACACATTCTACCATCTTTATCACATGTCTATCTTTGCTTTCCTAGGTTGTAACTTTGTAAAGGTAGGGCCCATCATTCATTCACTTGGTCTTTCCACACTTTCTGTGCCAGGCTTATTGTTGGATTTGCACCAAAGTGAGAATGGGAAAATTCTGAAAACGCTCAGAAAAGTGATGTGAATTTTTTTGCCCAGTCTTGCTAAAAGTAGCACCACCTCTTGGGAGGCTGGAATTTGCATGAGGAGCTCAGGTTTGGCTCCTGGGTGAACATAAAAACACCAGGTACACTTGCACACACCTGAAATCCTAACTAAATGGGAGCTGAGCTGAAGGATCATGACACAGTGAGACCCTGAGAGAGACACTTGTCCCTTCCTCCCCTGCTCCCTCTCTATATCCCCTCAATTTCTCTCATAAAGGAGGAGGGAGGGAAGATGTGATTTTTTTTCAATGAAATCTTCAGCAGACATTGCCCCTGCCCTTATCTAATAACTCTGTTTGGAAATATCAGAACTTCTGTGAGGTCCCTGGAAGACCTCTTAAAAATAGAAAATTTCACCTAAGAGCAGCCCCAAAGAACCCAACTGATTGAGAAACCAGAAGTGACTTTGCCTGATCATAAGTGTCACTTTGGCCAAACTGACTGTCACTCTGTAAATTGGCACGTTGGCCAAACCAATTGTCACCCTGTACCCAAGAGAAGTTCCACAGTCTCAGGGAGCTTCAAAGTTTGCTCCTGGAGCAAGCTTTGCTTCTCATTCTTTCTTCCCAGCACCTCTTCAACCCATCCTCCTTTCTGCCAATTTGTTTTCTTTACCCTTTGTCTCATTGTCTCATCTCTGCTATTCACTTCCTAACATTTCTGATTCTGCATTGCCTTTTGTCTTTCTCAACAAACTTCCACTCACTAATCATTTCTTTCAATATAATTTTTTTCTCATTCCATGTCTTCTCAGGTATTCAAAAGTCTCAAGTTGGATTTGCCAGTTTCTTCTCTAGCCATTTGGAGGCCTAAAGACAAACTAGGCATTTTTATGGTAAAGGAAACTCAAGTCTATCCAGAAAGGCATTTGCTCAAGGTCACAGTAAGTTATTAGCCATGAGGATGACCAAACCCCATGAAGTTTAAGTTACTGACTGGTCTCATATACCTCTTCAGATGTAAAAATCAATTCTCCGACAGCAACTCAACATCACAAATTTCAGAATAATGACAGAAGAGCTGATTAATTTATTCTACAGCGAAATGACAATAAAAGGAGAGGTGAGAGAGTTAAGAAACTTAGAAAGGATGCAGAAATAAAGAACAAATGCATCCTTTCTCACAAATAGTGTTAGCAGGATATTAGATTTAGTAGTGAATTTTAACGTCCTTTTGTACCCTGAGCTACCATGCCTCTCTGTTAGCTTGGGATTTATTTCAAGGCCTTACCAATCATATGCTAAAGCTGGTACATCACTAAAACATCTTCTGGGAGGACAGGAGAAATCCAATCTAGAATTGAAAGCTGCAACTGTCATAGATAAAAAATACCCTCTGTAGACTGCTATTGAGTCAGACAGTTGGAAGAATTACTACAAAGTTGTCTGAGCTTTATGTAAGTTACTGGCTAGTACTTAGTCTGATGCTAGGGACCCCCAAGAAGAATGCAATCTTGGGGTCCTCCCATAGGTCTTTCTCTAATGACTACATTGCCATTAACAGTGCCCACACACCCCAGGAAAAATTGGCTAAATGATTTCTACTGGAAAATACACGAGTTGAAAAAAATTAGACCTCTTTACTCTGCATTGTATATTAACCAACTCCCAGTCCTCCTGAGAAATGCTGCAGCCAGAGAAGAAATACATTTTGAAGAAGAAAACTATCCTTTCTCTTCTCTGAAAAGGCATATATTGAATGCATGACACCATTGTCGTCAATAAGCTTCTATGAGAGCTCGCAGTTCAATATACTTTCACTTGCACATTTAAGTCCTACTGACAAGAACTCCCAGCTTTTAGTCAGATAATCTCAGTTTTCCTCACTGGAATCCCATATGACAGCTGACAGCCTCAATGTCATCAGCACCATGAAGTCTTGATTTCTTAACCGTATGATCTCAGTATTTCACTTGCATGCTCACATATACACACATGTCCCACACGAACATGTACACAGATACTTCTCATTACATTACCTGTATCTTAAATAGCCCAGGCCTAGCTGCAGCTTAGAAGCCTAGATAATTCAATATTTGTTTCCTTTGTTTAAGTCGAACAGGCTTAACTCTTGTCAGTAAAAATATTAAGTTTATAACTATAACATTAGTTACAACATTTTTGGGGGGGAGGGAGAGGTTTTTTGTTATAGGGTGCATGTGCTCGCCAGAAAGGCAGAAGCAGAGAGACAAAAAGCGAGAAATTTCCTCCTGGGGGGATGGCCACACCACAATCCCTTCTCCTCCATTCTCCTCTCGGGATCTTGGGCACTTATGCACATGTGTCTGGCATGAGTTTAAGCCACTGGGTCTGGGACTCAAATTGCAGTTGACTACATGGGAGTCCAGTGACATAGCTATTACACCAACTGCTGGTCCCATTATTTACAATTTTTTTTTTTGAGAGATTTTTGCTATAGGGCACATATGCTCACCAGAAAGACAGAGAGAGACAGAGAGACAGACAGCCATCCGATGGGATGGCCATGCCACAATCCCTTCTCCTCCATTCTCCTCTTGAGATCTTGGGCACTTATGCACATGCGTCCAGTGTGAGTTTAAGCCACTGGGTCTGGGACTTAAACTGCGGTCGACTACATGGGAGTCCAGCAACATAGCTATTACACCAACTGCTGGTCCCATTAATTACAATTTTTAACTAATAAATAGTTCTTCACTTCTTAGGCTAGCCAAGTGGCAAGTTTGATTGCTCACTCAGAGACAGAGCTTCTGCACCAAGCTATCCAACAGGCAATTATAAAATCCCTCCTTTGGAAATTGCATTATAAAAGGACCCTCACTCCTTGGGAATGAAGCCTTATCAGAATGCCTTCTTTCATAATCAGTGTTATAAATTGTCTTGCAATTAGGAAAAGCGGAATGGCTTTACTCTTCAGTTAAGGAATAGCTTAACTAATAATAGAAAGAAAAAACTGTCTTGGTATCTTTTAAAGAGCTTTCTTGGTATCTTTAAAACTTGAAAGAATATGCAATGGGCTAGATATAAGTCCTTAAACTGCTCAAACTTGAAACTTTAATATTTTTAGTATAATGTCCTATGCCCCCTAGATGTTAAATACAAAAGAACCTTTATGTACTTTCAACTGCAAGGTCTCTCTCAACATACCTATATACCTTAACTTTCTCCTTCTTTTTACTAACCTACAAATGCCACAACCTTTCCTTTTCCTGTACAAAAGGATATCAAACAAATTGCACTTCTTGATATATGTCGGTCCCTTCACTCAGGAAAAACGACATGGCTATTTTATTAGACGGGAGGTCTCAAGAGCTCCTGAACCCCACAGACAGTCTCATAAATTACCAGGAGCCACACCACTAGAACAACAATAAACTTGAAATGGGTTAAGTGGTTTTGTTCCTGGCTTGTTCCTTCTCACCCCCACTCTTATCTCTCTGTGGGAAGTACTATAACTGTAGAGTTCCATGGATAAATAAACTCTGATACCTGGGTACCTGGTACTAAGTGCAAAAATGCCATTATAACTAACCTCCATCTACAATTAGTAAATTAGTTGCAATTTTGGATTAGACCTCTTGCAAAAAGTTTTTATTTATCTAGGTGATATATATATATATATATATATATATATATATATATATATATATATCGAGAGAGAGAGAGTATATATATATATGTGTGTGTGTGTGTGTGTGTATATGTATATATATGTGTGTGTATATATATATATATATATGTGTATATATATATATATATATATATATATATATATACTCTCTGCAATTATTCATATATTTTACCTCTGTAATGAGGTAATTATTTATAAAGCTCTGTAACTTATTTACTTTTATGTATAATAATGTCTCCTATTTGATCTAAACTTACAGCTTTAAGGAATGACCTCTGGTATGAGTACTCTGTATTGATCTAGTCAGGACCGATCAAGAAGACAGCTGGAATCAGATCAGCAATGTTGCAGCCCAGTGTACCTGCTGGGTACAACTGCAGCTCTAGCTTAAAAAGCAAGTGAAAGGTTGGAAGAAGAAATGCTCACCTGTGAGTGCTGAGGAATTCTACCTCAGCTCTTTGGTTCATCCCTTGAGTATGAGAGACATCTCTGCATTCACCTTAACTACACAGACAGCACGTGTCAGCCCTATGCAATGAGCAGGAATAATAAGACCTCCAAATAATAATCTAGTCCTCAAATCCATGGCCTTCCCTTCTGCATTTATCTTCAGCCACAGCAGTGAAGCTACAGAATTCATTTGGGAAAGGATGGCCATTTGATTTGGCAGCAAATAAATGAGACACACCAAGAGACAAGTGCTAATCTCTCAAATGGTCCTTTTCACTCTTCACCTTCCCAAGCTCAAAACTCACAAGGAAAACTCACTTTCTGCAGAAACAACTTCCTTTTGCTCCTGGTCCTGAAGAAAATAATTTGGAATGCGATATATATTGAAAATAAGCCCCGTAATGGAAATATGGAGGAAAACAAGCTTTAAAAAGCATCAATTCTGAATTTCAGTATCATTTCTACCTTGGTGGCTCTGGGCAAGTAGATCAAGCTCTCTAAATTTCTGATTCTTCCTTGATAGACTGTTAATAGAATTAACCGTACGATGCACATCAAGTACCCAAACACCTGCTAGACAGTCAAAAAGTATCTTTCCACTTTATTTCACCCATCTCTCTTCCTTGAAGAGGAAGTAACTCAGGTCAGATAAATTACTGATAGGCTGAATTTATTATTTACCAGACAGTGGTAAAATATGACACTTTGTGAAGCTAATCCGCATAGGACAGTTCTGGGTTCATGTCTAGAGACCTCCCTGAGTATATTTTCCATGTATGAACTGGCAGAAGATGAGAGTGGATTACAGTGAAAAGACCCTGCAAGGGTTGTTGGACCTCGCCCTCTCCCTGTGTGTCTTTCTTGCTCATTGAAAACAGTTAAATTTTAAAAAATTTTTAAATTTAATTTAAAAATTATTTTTCAATTTGTGTATTATGTAAGAGAAGTGACACCTCAAACTTTTAAAGAATAGTAAGACTTTTCTTAGAAAATGAAATAAGATCTCCATTGACCTTTCCCACTCTGCATTTTTATAATTTATTCATCCAACATTTGCTGAGGAGCTACTGTGTCTCAAGCACACCACCTATGATAAAAACATGAATAAGACATAAACTCTCTTTCATCAAAGAGTTTACATATACTCTGTTATTTCAAATTTGCTAAAGTACCTCATTACCTGTTTATTTCTTGAGGTCTACATAATGAAAATCCAGAAAAAAAAATGCATCTGTCTAATTGCATTCAAAATCTCAAGCATGATAAATTTTGTGAATGATTTATACCAAAGTGTCCTCGGATCAATCTCATCCTCAGGTTTGACTCACAGAAAGAGATCCAGAATTCCAGCCTATGTCAAACTGATAAATCTAAGACTTTGTCTCTAATATGGGGTCTAGTAGGCCTGGACTTTGAAAAAATTAAATGAGGATTATCTGTGTCCAAATTGGGAGTTAACAAAACAGACAAAAGAACAAGGACGGAGCTTTGAGGCAGTCAGAAACATAATGAGGAGCAAGTGCCAGATAATGGTCACAGCATTAAAAGAAAATGTTCTTTCCTGGATGTGACAACAGAATCATTTGGACTTGCAATCTCTTTTTCTGAAAATGCAGTAACTTGGTGAGGATGAAGTCACAGGGATGTGAGGGGAGCGTGGTGGCCTGCAGGAAAGTACAGATGGCCGGAACCAAACTCAGCAAAGCCCCCGCTCCACACAGCCACGTCTCTTGCACAAAGGCCCGTCAGACATGTCAGGGAGGCAAGCAGGAAGCAGCTGGAGGAGCCGAGATTAATGAGGAAGTGCAAAATGAGAAAGAGCAACAACTGGAAACCCTTGTGGTGACATCAGGAACAGAGCCAGAGAAGACAACCTTGTTATCACATCTGCTCCGTCATTATAATTAAATGGTAATGCGCGTCTCTTGTTGGGTTACCAGGGTGGAATTCCAAGTGGGGAGCCCCGCACCATTGGCCCAGGCCCCCAGCCGCAGCCCTTCTAGCCGATGCTCAGGAGTCGTTCTGGGCGCTAATAGGCTGAGTGTCTGGAGCAAGTGTTAATTTTGGATTACATCTGAGTGGAAATAAGATGAAGGTCTGGGGAATGCTTTGCCTTCACTCAGATGTTTCATTTCCATTTACTAGCACTGCAGAATACCCAGGGAGATGTTTTCATTCCAATTTGGAAGATTTCATAAGCCTCCAAACTTTTAGGTATTGATCCAAGCTCTGGAGCTTTGCAAGCATGCTCACGAGCTCTGTGGAGGGAAGAGGTAGATGGTGTGAATCCCATCTGAGGAGAATTGCCCATTCTCAGATGGGCATACCTTTCTGCTCATGCCAAATTTTGCCCTGCCTGACCCAAAGGCCCATTAGAGGCACTCAGAACCATTAGCTCTGACTGGCTCTGTGCTGAGTAAATACTCCCGTGTCCTAGTAGAAACTAGGGCAGCTGCCTGGGTTATATTTTTTTTCTTTTCTTTCTTCTTTTCTTTCAAAATCAGCAAAGTTCTCAACCCCAAATGGCTCAAATGTGCTTCTTAATAAGTATACCGTTTTATGTATTCAGCTAGTGGAGGTCAGCCCTAATTGGAGTTTTGCTACCCTCTCAATCCTTTTTCATTTGGTTTTAAATATCTCAGATTTTTGTTTGATTTTGGACAGGGTCATGTGCGGAGAGGATGCCAATAATCTGATTTCCACCATCAGAAAGTAAGCTATCTATACCTACAGGAAAAGGCCACTGTCTATCATCTTTGGAATCTGTGAGCTAAATAGCAGTTGTTTGTGAAGCCTCCCAAAGGAGGTTTGGAAAAACAAAGCACTTCACTTGATGAGAGCAGAGAGGGCATGGAGAGACCCCGTGCTCATGCATTATTTAGCTCAACTTCAACCAGTCAGTATCTGCTTATCATAATGCCCCAAGATCTGCGTATTACATGACTATGTCCTCAGGACAAGATACAGATATCCCTGTGCCTAAAAGGGATTTAGTTAAAAAATAATACTTGAGTTTTCTTGTACATGTAGGGTTAAATAGCCAAATAAATAAGAAAATATAGAATCTATTGGCGAAATCTCCCTTTTGTTGAAAATCTCTCCAAACATCTTTTAAGATTTATTTCTTTATCTCAATGAAATAAGTGGCTCAATTATGGACTGCTTTACATCTTAGTTTCTAGTTGATGCTTAGAACTGCTGGACCAGAGGAGGCATGTTAAGCGAAGACCACCCAGAAAACAGTTAGGGACATACTGCATACTGAGTATTCAACAAATGCTAATTGTATTGAATTGTGGGCAGTTCTGATTTAGAATTTTCATCTTTTCTACACTGCCTGTCCTTTTACTCTAAAGCACTCTTCAGAAGCAATGTAGGACAAAACTACTCTTACCACAATGAAATAAACAATGAGACCATCAGAATGGTCTCACTGTCAGAGACCATTCTATACACTCACCAATCCTAATTCACCTTTCTGATACACTGTTAAACTGTATTTCCCGGTCCCCTTGTCTCAGTGGAGCTAGATGAGTATAAGGAGAAATTAAGTCACTTCAAGACTGAGGTGACTAGGAGTAGGGAGGCCTTCTCTCCTCCTCCAGGGGTGAATTTGAAGAGCACATGTTGAAGATGGCAGTGACAAAATATGGAGGCAGCTTGAGCTCCCCATCAGCCATGAAAAGCAGAGGCCTCTACCTTCCCTCCCTCACCAATCATGAGTAAATAATTAACTTTAGAGTGTGATGTCACTGAAAAGTGGTGCGGTTTACTACAATGGCTAGCACTGATTATCCTAGTACAGGAATTGATACAGTGTTGTGGTAACAAAAACCAAAAATATGTGGTGTAACAGCGTGTAGAAATAGTGAAGCCGATACTAGAGGCTGCAAGATGGTGATTCATGTTGACCAACAGCAGCATATACAATAATTAGGAGGAGATCTCCTCCCTGCTGGGCCTCTGGCTCCAGGGAAGAAGGTTGGAAGGAGAATAGGATATTAGTATGTGTTCACAGTTATTGCTGAATTTGGCTAGGTATTATGATAAAATGATGAGTTGAAAGAAAATTGACCAGCTTATGAAAAGAAATAAAAGGACATAGAGAAAGCCAATAATACAGGGCCTTGAATTGTTATAAAAATTGACAGAGTCTAGGCCCCAAGGGTTAAGAAAAAAAAAAGACCAAGAAAGCCTTTGAACAACAGAATCCCACTAAGATCCAGCTTTGTGGAAAAGATCAGATTAAAGATAAAAAGAGGGAAATCCTGCAATATACAACAACATGGATGAACCTGGAGGACATTATGCTATGTAAAATAAGCCAGTCACAAAAGGACAAATAGTGCGTGATTCCACTTATATAAAGTATTTAGAACAGCCAAACTCATGAAAAAAAAGAATGGAATTGAGGGTGTCAGGGACTGAGGGTAGAAAACTGGAGACCTGCTAATCAACAGGTATAAAATTTCAGTTTTACAAGGTTAATTAGGTTGCAGAGATACTGTGGACAGCATTATACCTACATATAACACACTGTATTGTAACTTAAAAATCTATTAAGAGGACAAACCTTCTGGTAATTGTTCTTACCACAGTAACATAAAAATAATAAATAAAATCTGATAGCCTTCAGGTAGTTGACATTAAGTTAAAGAGGGAGATGTAATGGGAGGAAATCATTTTTTAAAAAGCAGACTTAAACTCTGTCTACAAAAGAATCTTGAATACTACCATTACTGGCATGTAGAACTGACTTTAACCAAATAGATCAGAAGCTCACTAGGTTTTCAAGGGACTTAAGTGACTAGAGAAAGCATAAACCAGTCAATGCCTTGTTAACTCAAGTTAAAACAATTCTCACGGCCCCAGCCTACAAAGTGACTCTGAAAGCACCGTAGCTCCAGAAAAGACATATTTCTCAATGCCCACCCACCTCAAATGTGGTAGGAAGAGTAATGAGTTGTAAACCCATCCCTCAGGAAGTGGTTCTAGGAACCATGAAGATAAACGAATGAGGGAAGCACTCCCAGAGGACAGGATTTGAACCCATTGGGAGACTTCCCCACTGCCAGGGCACAAAACATGATGACACTAAACCCATGTGCTACAAACCAGTACCAACTGTATTTTCTCTTTGCCTTCTTTGTTCCAAATGGGAGCTTTAACAGCCCTGACATTATTCCACATGAAGAATTAATATGATGTGGGAAGAATACAGTTATTGTTTCTTTCATGCAATGATGGGGCCATGCAGACAACACAAGTTGGTAAAGAGGCTGTCTCTCATGGCCTGGGTTGGGAAGAAACGGCAAGATAAAGCCAGCAGTTTACTAACTCTCCTTGTGTCATTTTTCTGGCCTGTAGTTAATTTCTTTGCAGTGAGTTTTACTGTTATTACGGTACCCTGTAAGGGTAAAACATTACCCCCTACTATTACAATAAAGCCAATTAGTGACCTTTTTGTAAGAATGTGGTTCTCTAAGACTGACAGAAGGACCAGGAAGTTTAAGACTCCCCCACCTGTCTGTTTTTAAGCCAAAATTAACATATAGATTAAGTTAGTATAAACCAAATTAGCATTAGAAGTATATGTAGACTAAGTTAGTTTAAGGCTAGTATATACCCCTTGCTAAAGCTACAGTCCAAAGTTAACTCATGCTAAGCAAAGTCAGCACATTCACCACATAACAGAGACTCAGAGATAAAACAAAAGAGCTCACGAATTGACAGACTCAGTAAATAAAATGCAAAACCCCGCAGGTTTATTAAAGGAAAAGGCCTGGCTGGGACAATAGGATAAACAAACTTGAGGGCTCCAGAAAAAGATTAACTTAGCTGAGAGCTCTTATCTAAAGCAACAGGTAGTTTTCAACTACAAAGAGTTTCTCATCTATGTGCTGTTGACTATAAAAAAATGCTAATAAAACATCCTGTGTTGTCTCCTGAACTACAAGATCATCTTCCTTTCCCATATAAGATCATAAACTCACTCTTTATTGTTGTAATGTATAAATAGTCCCTATATTAACTGTGTCTTTACTTAGCAAGACAAAATTTCTATCTAGGTCTTTGCAACCAGCAATGTTATCGCCCTGGCCCAGGACTGAAGTGATCAAACATCCTGCAAGCCCCCTCTTCAAAAGACCCTTCTCAGTAATCAAGATCCAAGAAGAAGATACAACAGACAAATGGACTTCCTCATCCTAAAAACTGTGATTGATTTTTAACTAATCTGACAAGACAAACAGCATGTTTTATAATTATTGCTTCCATGCTTTGTATACCCTGTTCCTTAGAATAAATTTTTTACTGCCCCTCACCCATTTACTTGCATGTATCACATTTTCAATAAAAAGGCACGATGATTCCTAGCAGTTGTCACTCCTCAGAGACCAATCTCTGAGGGGTGTCCGGCATAGGACGTGCATAAAAAGGCACCGAGGCCTTTGTCTTCTATTCACCTGCGCCGCTTCCCACGAGTCAACCCACCCCCGCCGAGGCTAGACCCCAGGCTGGACCCCGGCAATGCAACGCCAAAGAAAAGCCATGTCAATATATAGGTGCTTCATGGGACCTGCAGTTGGTGTAACGGCTATGTCGCTGGACTCCCATGTAGTTGACCACAGCTGGAGTCTCGGACCCGGGGGTTTAAACTCATGCCGGGCGTGTGTGCTTGCGTGTCCAAGATTCTGAAAGGAGAATGGAGGAGAAGGGATTGTGGCATGGCCTCAATTCCCTCTAGGGGGTGATTTCTCACTTTCTGTCTCTCTGTCTCTCTCTCTTTCTGACAAGCACACGTGTCCTATAGCAAAAACCTCTCCAAAAAACAAAAAAGAAAGAAAGAAAATAATGGGCCCAGCTCCACAGTGTGATGCTTAAGCATCATGCAGAGGGAAGCTGATCATACATACCTGACCACAGTTTGAATCCCAGCCTGGCAGTAACATGCCAGGCACATGTCCATATGTACCCAGGATCCTGACAGCATGGAAAAATGGAAGGAAAAGGATTGTAGTGTGACTAGTCCCACTGGTTTAACTCCCACTTTCTCTTTCTCTGTTTCTCTTTTTCTCTCTAGCATGTGAATGTACCTTCTGTATATTTTTTTAAAAAAGAAAAAATTAAGAGGTGTTCAGGAGAATGCACAGAGATCTAGGATGACCATAAATTAGTTGTTGGGAAATACCAAACTCTAGCAGCATGATTAGGGGACAGGAATCAGTGTTATATAACATAGTGGAAACTTGGCCCCAGTCCTTTTCTGTAACCTTGGCTGCTCTGGCTGAATGACCCTGGTGCTGAATATTTGTGTTTCCCAAATTATCTGTTCAAATATTTTTTTTTTGGGGGGGGGGATGTTTTTGCTATAGGGCACGTGCGCTCACCGGAAAAACAGAGAGAGACAGAGACAGAAAGTGAGAAATTGCCCCCCCCCCGGAGGGATGGCCACGCCACAATCCCTTCTCCTCCATCCTCCTCTTGGGATCTTGGGCACGCATGCATATGCGCTCAGCATGAGTTTAAGCCATCAGGTCTGGGACTCGAACTGTTGTAGACTACATGGGAGTCCAGCGATGTAGCTATTACGCCATCTGCTGGTCCCTATATGTTGAAATCTTAACTCCCAATGAAATGATAGTAGCAGATGGGACTTTGGAGAGGTGATAGGTATTGAGCATGGAGCCCTATGAATGGGATTAGTGCCCTGATAAAAGAGACTGTGGAGAGTTCTTTTGCCATGTGAGGACATAGCAAGAAGACGGCTCTCTATGATGCAGGGAGTGGACCCTCACTAGACACTGAATTTGCTAGTGACTTGATCTTGGACTTCTCAGCCTCCAGAACAGTGAGAATTAAATTTCCATTGTTCATATATCTCATGTTCTATATTCTGTTATAGCAGCCTAAATGGACCAAAACAGCTTTGATATCTGAAAAACACTAAGGTGTAATCCTAAGTCAGATAAAAGAGCTACATATGAATATTGAAGATATTTACCTCTCAAGTCAGCCCATTACATTTTGGTAGCTTTCCCTAGTTTTCTACATTTAAAGTATATTTTAAGTACCACATCCATGAAATTTGCTATCTTATTATTTACTTACCATTTTATTAATTCAAATTTTCCGTGTAATTTTTAAATGGAAATATTTGAATAATTATTTATTGATGGGTTAGATGTATTAGTTTTTTATTTTATTTTTTTCCCTAAAACCTTAACACTTAGCCATTAATATTTAAAATGCCCATGGGGCTGGTCCCATAGCGCATTGGTTAAGAAAGCTGGATTCCACATGGCTGACCACATTTCAGGTGCATGTGTACACATGCCCAGGATCCTGCAAGAAGGAGGAATAAGAATAGAAAATTGCAGTGTGATGATACCCCATTGGGGGATTTTCTCTCTCTCTTTCACACACATGCATGCCCGTTGGAAATTTAAATATATATATTTTAAACACCTCAGAATTGTGAAATACTGTTTCATTGGGCAGGTCCAAATATCTGAATCTTTTTTTTATTTTAGGAAAGATTTTTGCTATAGGGCACGTGTGCTCGCCAGAAAGACAGAGAAAGACAGAAAGCAAGAAATCACCCCTCGGGGTGATTGCCACACCACGACCCCTTCTCTTCCATTCTCCTCTTGGGGGATTTTGGGCACTCACTCACATGCGCCCTGCATGATTTTAAGCTGCTGGGTCTGGAATTTGAACCACCCTCCACTACATGAGAGTCCAGCAACATAGCCATTACACCAACTGCTGGTCCCCCAAATACCTGAATCTTTGTATGTGGCCCAAAGTAATAAAGAAATCCAACAAGTTATGAGTCCCTTGATTATGGTTTATAAAAAATATTTTTGGGTGCCAATCAGTTGACAGGGTGGTTGAGGCTGCTGAATTCCACATGGCCAACTGTGCAGTTTGGATCCCAGATTCAGTGGGCAGACGCATGTGCCTGTGCACCCAAAATCCTGAGAAAATGAAAGAGAACAGATTGTGGCGTGGCCATCCTCTATGAGGGGTGATTTCTCACTTTCCCTGTCTCTCTGTCTGTCTCTCTCCCACAAGCACACATACCTTGTCACCCTGTAGCAAATTAAGAAAAAAAAATTATATTTATTTATAAATATATATATTTTAATATATTAAATTTTAAAAAATAAATTTTTTGATAAAGAAGTAGTGACTTGCTATCTTTTAAAAAAGAAAGTTTGCTTACTTCTTTCATGAGCAGCAGAGAGAGAGAGAGAGACCACCCCCTACAAGGGTCTCGATGCCATGCTATACTCTCACCTTCAAACAGCCTAATATCACAGGCATGCACATCCCTGGTATATTCAGGGAGGTCTCCAGATGTGAACCTGCAACCTTCCCATGCAGTCAGATTCTCAGAGCATCTCATTTTACCACTGGGCCTGCATTACTTCATTAGCTTGGACAAGTTGGGAGGTAGAAACAAGTAAACAAATGATTAAATATTTATTACATTGTGTTTAGTAAGGAGAAAATCAGGTTAGCATGAGAATTTGTAGATGAGAGCTTGATTACAAAAGAAAAGGGAGTGAATGCTAATGGGTAATGGGTTTCTTTTCAAGGCAATAAAAACTTTTTAAAATTAGATAGTCGTGACAGTTACACATCCTTGTCAATATATTCTAAGACCACAAAATTGTGTACTTTAAAATTGTAAGTTTTCTGGTATGTGGATTATAACTCAGTAAAGCTGTTACTGAAAAATGGGCATAGGCCTCTGTATGTTTGATTGATAGGAGGCCAGAGAAATAGCAAAGAGTTTTATCAAGAAGTATGTGAATGTCTAGATACCAAAGAAAGTAAATAGAGAGTAAGTTTGGAGGAATTTTTTTAAGAGAGATTTTTATGCATGCCAGAGAGACACGGAGACAGAAAGCGAGAAATCCCTCCCCCACTCCAGGAGGATGGCCATGTCTCAGTCCCTTCTCCTCCATTCTCCTCTTGGGATTTTGGGCATGCATACACACACACACACACACACACCCAGCATGAGTTTTAAGATGCCAGGTTCAAGACTCAAATCACAGTCGATCACGTGGGAGTCCAGCAATGCAATTGCTATACCATTTGCTGGTCCCCCAGTTTTTTTTTTTTTTTATTTAATTAAAAAACACAAAACTTGAAGTAACATACATATAGGAAAGGGTACAAATGATAAGTGCGGGCCAGTGAATTGCCATGAATTTAATGCACGTGTGTTATCAATATCCAGGTGGAGAAACAGAATATAACTGTGCCCTCCTGAACCCTTTTCTGTCACTATCCTAGCAAAGGTAGTCACTATCCTAATCTCTCACAGCATAGTTTTGGCCATTTGAACTTTATGCAAATACAGCCAAACGATATACTCTGAGATTGAAACTTTATATAAGTAAAGCCAAATAATATTTCGCTTTATTCTTTAAAAAATAATTTATTGCACTGAACAATAGCACTATTCCTGAGATATGCACAAAGAAATTCACTACAATTTTGTTTTTAACAGTGAAAGAAACTGGAAACAACCTAAATGGTTATCAGTGGTGAGGAGGCTGGTTAACTTGTTGTACACCCATTTCGTCGCTTATTTTAACATCTGAATGCCTACTACGTGTTAGGACTTGTACCAGGCCCGTGTAATGCCAGACATACACGGTTCCCACTGAGGTGCAGTGTAAATCTACTGAGATATATATAGAGAAAAACATTACCAACTACATTTTTTAAATGCCAACAATGTCTAGTTTTATAAAGAAAAAGAGAAAATAATGACAGTGAGGCTTGATATAGGTAAGTGGTGGAGATACCTCTCAGAAGCAACAGGTAACACTTAAGATAGGAAAGAAACTAGCAATGACTTGTGGAAAGGCCGAGAGGGAACTTCTGAGATTTTAGAGAACTGACGGCCAGAGTTCCGTGAGCAGAGTGAACAAATGGGAGTGTGGCAAGAGCGGAGATCTGAAAAATAAGCAGGGCTGGGTCACCCACAGAATGGATTTTTTGGTAAGGATTTTGGATTTTTTTCTAAACACCATGGGGAGCTCCAGACAGGTCTTTTGCAAAGCGATGGCAAAATTAGATTTAAATTTTTTTTATTTTATTTATTTATTTATTTATTTATTTATTGAGAGAGATTTTTCTTTCAGTATAGGGTGCATGTGCTTGCTGGAGAGTCAGAAAGACACAGAAACAGAAAACAAGAAACCCTCCCCCACCACCAAGGGGATGGCCATGCTGTAATTCCCTCACCTCCATTCTCCTCCCAGGATTTTGTGCAAACACACGTGCACCCAGCGTGAATTTCAAGCCACTGGGTCCAGGACTCGAATCGTGGTCGACTATAAGGGAGTCCAGTTACATAACCATTATGTCATCTGCCAGTCCCAGATTTACATTTAAATTTGAAAGGAATTTTCTGACCACTGGTGGGGGACACCATCTTCAAAAAGTTAGCAGAATATGCATATTATAAAAAAAACTAACCATGAATTATTTGTACCAAAATAATATATAATGCCATTTTTTCACACACTTTTTGAACTCTCCTCATATTTAAGAGGCCCCAAGTGCAAGTAGGAGACTTTTTAGGGGTTACTATAGCTCCTGAGGTGAGATGTGATCCTTACCCTCTCTGGGGTGAGACAGTGGAGAAAAACAGAAGCAAACAAGTCTGAGAGGCAGTTTGAAGTCAAAATCAATACTCATCTCACATGGTTCTCTTACCTGCCTGCATTCTGCATTCACTGCTATAGGGTGACTTTTGGGAGTGCAGCAATCGTGTTGATGGGCTCACCAGGTATCCACAGTGGGTGGCATTAAAGCTACTCTAATGAGCAATCAAAATTAAACCTTCCACGTGACTGATGCTGTTTTAGAAGCTGCTATATGCTGGGCATTTTACTTATATTAGTTCTGTTTCACAGACCCAAGGGTAGATATTAGCATTCTCACACTGGAGATGAGGAAACTGAGATTCAATGAACGTAATTTGTTCAAGGTCACACAGCCACAAGTAGTGGTGCTAAGGTTCCACCTAGGCTGGCCTAACCCCACGTCTATTGTGCTCTATGTCTCCTGCTTTGCAATGAGTTCTCATCTGGCTCAGGACTGGAAGGGTACAAATCAATATAGGCATGAAAATTTACCAAGAGTCTCTTATATCACATGGCAGACAAACAATGAGAGAAACACTATGTAGCTTACAAATAACACCTTTTAAAAAGGTATTATTAAAGTTCCTGTTCTCTTTTATAATAAATATGAATATACATACAAAGCATTCTAAACATGTTGGCTATTATTCCAATTTTATTAATAATGAAATCAGAAAACACTAGCTCTAAATATTAAGTATTCAGGATGGTTAGCAATGAACAAAATACCTCCTTTTCTCCTTGCTTCACTACACTCAAAACACATACCATGTCATTAAAAAAAAAAAAAAAAAAAAAAAAAAAAAAAAAAAAAAAGTCTATCTGATCTGCTGGGGTGTGTCCAGATTCATTAGCAGGTGCACATGTACCTAGCAGCCTCTCACTCTGAAGCAAGGAACCAGATCCCACCTAGATACGAATGTCAACTTATCTGTGACTGCCAACCTGATAACTACCCACGGCAGTTCTTATTCCATTTTTTAGCTATGATACTTCCCCTCTTCTTTCAGAGAGAGGGCACAGCAGACCCCGCAGCCAGAGCACTAATGTTAAAATCCAAGATTCCTCAAACTTTGCAGACTTATTTTCCTTCTCCAAGGTTCTGAGAGCTACAGACCACCTCCTGAGTGTTCACACATAAGGTGTTTGAAGTGCCTCCATGGTTTGGCAAAGCAGAATCAGCCTGGGCTTCAGAGAATTTACGCCAGGTAATCTTTTGAGTATTCACAAGGGGCAAGGCACTCTTCTAAATGTGTTGCTTGGATTGTCTCATTTAATTATCGCAACAACTCTGTGCAGTGGGTACTATCAGTAATGTTACTTTACAAAGCAAGAAACGGAGGATTAAGCAGGTAGGCTCCTTTTCACATCCCACTGCTAGTGTCAGGTGGAGTCAGGATTAGGGTCTAGGGGTTCAAACTCCACAGACCTTGTACTTTAAACCCCTGCTTTCCTTTACAGCTCCATGGCCCAAGGGAAGCGAAGGGATATCACAGTTTGAATCTAGCCTAAGCTCTCTTCTTTGCCTTCCTTCACAGCCTGTTCATTAGGGTGCTAACAGAGTACGTCTGTGGATGCATGTTTCCCCTAAAAGCCATCCTCATCCTCATCCTGAGCTGAGAAGCTCCATGCATTCCATCTCCTGCTTGCCCCTCCTCCTCTCCTGACTACACACTTCCTTTCCTAGTGCCTAGAAGTTGCTACACCTTTGGAAGGCTACTCTTAGGTCTAGAAATGTTTTTAGTACTATCTCTAAATTTCTATACATAAATAAGCTCCATTAGCCCTTCCTTTAGCAAATTGTTGTACTTTTTTCCCAAGAATCTTTCTTAGCAGGACAGCAATAGTGCTCACTGTCTACTGTGTGAATCATACATACGTAATATTAGCTCAATCAACTAGTATTTACAACAACCCATAGGAAACACTACCTATAGGCGAAGAAGAAACCCACAATGAAATAAAGAAAAGGTCACATTTAAACACACACACACACACACACACACCACACTGGAAAGCAATGAATAATCAAGTTTACTTTTTAGCAAAGTGTTTTGAGAGATTAGTATACTATGTCAAAAAAATTTTTTTTAGAAAAATATATAACCAGCATGGTATTCATAATAAATTCAGCAGGGTGAGGCTTAAGGATGACCAAGGAAATGGTTGGAAGAAATATTTAGCCCACCAGAGGAGTTTTCCAGACTTTCTCCATGTCACCCTGTAAACACGGTCCATATGTCTGTCCTAAAGTAAAGCCGTCCTCACTCTTTATGGTGTTGGAAGAGATAATTGGAAACAGTTTCAAGCTACCCTAAAATTTATTACTTATTTTAATCCCAGGTGCCTTTGAAGAATACACAGGTAAAAAAAGAAGGGTTTTAAGTATAGTTGTTCACAAAATACCTTTGATGATTCCTTCCAGATGCAAGACACTTTCTGAAACATCTTTCAAACCCAAACATGTCCCAGTTTCCCAAATTACCCAGGAATGATTCTTTTGTTGGCTCTTTCTTGATCATGTACATTAAACACGAAAAGATAAAGCATCCTCTCAAGCAGTGCATGGTGGATAATTATATTTTTAAGGCGCTTCAGTTACATTATTTTAGCATCTGTGTAATTAAACCGAAGTGCGATTCTCAATTAGCAGGTTTTCCTTTCGTCTCTTGGATGTAATATCTTCATGGACAGGAAAGTGTTTCCCCTCTTTGAGTAGCTATATTTATGCCCATTAAGCCAGAACTCTGGTATGGTCTTTAATGAAGAAGTCCATCCACAAGGCGGTGAAGCCTAGGGGAAACTTCGAGGTTGTTCATCAACCCCCATTGAGCACTGCAAAGTAATAACACTTTTCGGGGAAAGAATGACAGCAAATAGCAAAGGTGTGAAATGAGAGATGAGATTTTCTTTGGAGCTTGTCCAGATTTTGATACTCTTCTAACTTGCCTCTCTCAACCCCCCTCCTCATTCCCCCTTCTGTAGATGCTGGCCTGGCCAGCCATCAGTGCAATTCTCCAAGAGCCTGCCTGATGATTAAACACCTGTGGCTATCGGAGCCTCCCGAGTTTCTGCCACATTTGACTGAAATGTCCTTTCAGCTATGGCAGAAAATTAAAGTCTAAAGTCTGATACTAGTCAAATGATCTACCATGATTATGGGACACATAATAATACATTTTGATCAGCCTGTATCCATTCCGTCTTATATCTGAGATTTTTATAGAGAAATTGCTGCATTCGGGATACACTTCTTCACTAATTAATGACTTTGAAACAGATAAAAAAATGATACATGGCTTATATGAAGTGTTACAGCATAGAATTCGTAGACTTACTGTCCCCAATCTTATCAATAACTAAACTAGTCATTAGGCAGGGAAGTGATTTGATTGCAAGGATTCTCGCATGCACTTATAATGTATTCTTTCTTGTTTTAGTAAAAGGGTGTAGTGTTCAACATTCTTGTCTCTGAAGATGAATAATGCTGTGTGAATTCAGAAATGAAAAAAAATCAGAGTATTATTCCATCTTAGCTCATTTTCAAATTGAGGCTTATAGTCCTCCACTCGGTGACTGAGTTCTGGGAAGTGGTTTATTTTTCCAAAGAATTTTTCAGAGAATACTAATCTTTCAGAAGATTTTCTTTAAAAAAAGTGGGAAAATAAATTTGAGAAACATGAAGATTCAAATAAAATTTTTGTATACTAAACACAGAAAGTGAGATGTTCAATATGTTTAATTATGCTTAAACAATGCTTTTCAAACTTATTTAACTCCTGGAAATCTGCAATTATTATGATACAGTATTATATATAATATATATTATTTATTTAATTATGACATAATTATTATATATTATATGTAACAATGTATATATTATGTATTATAATGTAACTATTAACTAAGGAATACCTTTGTGAAATCATGTCTCAGGTTCAATTAGTCATGAGATCCCTGGTATCAGAATTTGTTTCCTGGTGGAGCTAAATATTTGTGAAAAGTGAAACCACCTGCATTCAATGATTAACACTGCTATGGAAATTATGTCTTTAAAACCTCTCCAGCAGAACAGTGGAATTGATATAAAGTGAGAAGATGAGTGTGGAGGGAGGTGTGCAGTCAACCTGCTCAATTTCAAATAGAATGAAGGAGAATCAGTCCTGCAGAGATAAATTTAAAAATGCATTCCTTTCTCTGTCTTGCTCTTCATGCCCCATGTAGAAGGGTATCTGGAAAAGGGAGAGGCAGAAACCCAAAATATTCTTCTTAAGCCTTTCAACTTCCATTCACCTGTCCTACCTTTATGACACTGCTATCTTCATGCCCTCTCTGTACTCAAACAATAATTACTGAATTCCTACCATATTCTAGAAACTGTATGGAACTTGACTATAGAGGCAAATCAAGATAAGAATTCTTCTCTTTAGTCAAAACAGAAAAATAATTGAACTAAGTAACTAAATAACAATAATAGATAAATAATATTATAATTAGCTAAATAATTAAAAACTAAACCTAGCCCATACAGCATCTCAGGTTCCCCTCACCTATTGGAAAATAAAGTATCTTTGCAGTAACATTAATAAACAATATTTCCTGACTACACCCTTACCAGCTATTTCCAGAAACTCCAATGTTATCTTTTCAACTATTCATTTCTCAGGAAAAGGATTGAATGACTTCTCTTGAGAGGTGAGCATAAACCTGTTGAATTTTGCACTCAGATTAAGAGGATATTAAGTATATCCCCTTGGTCACAGGAGATCAAGAAAGGATTAAGAGCACTGCTCAAGGATGCTGAATTTGTTTATTAATTCATTGATGCATTAATTTATTACAAAGAGACTTATGAAGTCCCATTTTGTGTAAGCATGAGTACTCTGTTGTATCAAGATGACTTTATCATTACCGCATAAAAGAAGGGGCTTTCAGTAGAGAATCATGGACAGATGGACGAAGACAGCTAAGTCCTAAACCAGCCTTCTTCCCATGAAGCCAAGATTTCTTGATTTGAATAGTCAGCTCAAGACTCTTCCTTGGCTTACTAACACAATGAGATTGAGTCCTTTTGGAAGCTTAAAGTAAATAGAATCTCCTAATGGACAAAATGTGCAAGGAAAAAAGTTTTAAAAAGTAAATAAGCATAGTAGTGCAGATTCTGTGGCTCTGAAGTTCACCTTTAGCAAAAATTAGCAGAGAGATAATCATGGTGTCAAACAGCTATCCCCTGCAACCAGCTGAGATGGAGTCTTGAATGGCCCCAAGTAGAACTCAGAATGCACACAGTTAAGTTTTAGTGAGAGGTTTGAGAAACTAAACAGAGATCCATAAACAAACAAATGCTCTAGTTCAGCACTCCATGGGGTTCAGCACAGGGTCAGGTCAACAAGAAGCATAGGAACTTAGAGGAGGAAGACACTCAGGCTGGAGAGATCAGAGGCAGTGGTGGTGGGATTTAAGCTGGAACATGAGTAATAAAGCTTATAAAGAGTAGAAATTGCAGCATTTGAGTCAGAATATTTTCCAGCCATAACAGAATTGCCATAGTCAAGGTGCTTTTCATTTCTAGAGTGTAAGTCACTATGAGATTTCTAAGGAGTATTACAAAAAGAAACCTTGGAGCCTTCCCCAGACCCTTTGGAAACCACAACCACTATCATACCTGCTCCATAAGTAGCAGAATGAATTCTCAGGAAACAAAGGAACCCGTATATTTTCCCCCTTTATCCACTAGCCTCAGTCACGCTGAGAATAAAAGCAGGGTGACTTCACCCCAGCCTCCCTGCAGTCACCACTGAAGTGGTTGACCAGGCATCCCAGCAAATAGCAAAAAAGCAGAGAAAGAAACCAGGAAATTAATTCAGCCTTCCTCTTTCTCTCTCTCTCTCTCTCTCTCTCTCTCTCTCCACCTTTTTTGTTCAATGTCAGCATTTTTTATCTCTGAAGAAACTTTATTTCCCTTTAAGAGTAGCCTCAAAATTACAGCTAATTTTCTACGAGGAAACTGTTCTTTGAAATACATCATATACCATTTTCTTTCCTTTTTTTCCTCCCTCTTTTTGTGATGCTGGCAACGCGTTGGCTGTGAACATGTAAGTATAGCTGCTTTTGAATGCTGCAAGGTAAATGCAGAAAATGACAGCTTAAATGGAATCATTAAAGCAGATGTAGGTAATATCTGAATGCTACCAAGCCTTCTTTGCAAGGCAATAAAGTCTTTATTTTCAGTTCTGGTGCCTTGCACCTTTTCAGGGAAGCTGACAACCTATCATTTCTTACTTTTTTCCCCCCATTTCTAGCATGAACTCAGGGGCCTCATTTCTATCTTAAGTTACAACCTGTTGATTGGTGGAAAAGGGAAGAAATGTATACAGTTCCACCCTAAATGGATATTTCCTGGCAGTGCAGCAGGGAGCTCTGTCAGCTCATTCAAAGACATTAAGTGTGAGGAAGTCACAACAAAATTGCTACCTGTCCATGCGCTGGGTGAACTGCAAAGTACAAGCTTCCGAGCAGCACGAGGACAGGCCCAAGAGACCACATCCTGGCTTTGAAGACTCCCAGGCTCGGATACAAAGAAAGCCTCGTAATATTTTGCATTTCTTTAAGCTTAGACTTCTCAATACAGCTTTCAGCATACTCTCTTAGCCTCCTTATGAGGAAGAAACATGGATATCTTTATTCCCAAAAGGATAAGAAGTTGGAAATTTATACGTGCATACATTTTTTTAAATACCTTAAAATAGTTCATTGCAATATTAAGTATTCAGTACATGATATGGTTGACTATGGGCTTTATTTTTTTATGATAGACACTATGTAGATGAATTGGAGGGAAAAAGAGAGAGAGAAAGGCACTCTTCACAAGGCTCAGTTTTGCCACCGATCCCTTTTGTCCAATTTTTTTGTCCTCCAGGATCCTGGGCATACACACACACACAGCATGTTTTACAGGAGGACCTGGCTGAGCACTGGAAGGTCATTTGGCATGTGGCTTCCAGTTCTGCAGTCCAGTACACTCCCAACTGCACCACAGAGGCTGGGCCTGTTTTGTTTGTTATTGGTGGCAATGTTTTGTTTTGCCTTTTTTTTTTTTAATCAAAGACTTTATTAGTTCTATGTAATAGGCACTTTCTAAGTTCTTTTCAATATTAACTCATTTAATTTCTGTGATATGGTCTAAGGTTGGTACTACTATTATTCCTTGTTTTTAAAAAGATGTAAATGAGACCCAACCTCATATAGAAGGTTTTGTGGCAGAGTGAGGACTTGAACCTGGATCATCTATCTCTAGAGTCCATGCTCTCAATACTTTTGCTGTATGCTTTTCCACATACTAGAAGAAATATCTCTCTCACACACATCCACACCCACACTCACACCCACACACACAAAGACAGAAATAAACTCAACTTTCGTTCTTTGATTCTGGAACTTACCAATGCCTTTAGTCAACAAAACTTATTTTTTAAGAGAGATTTTTTGTTATAAGGCATGTGTGCTGCCTGGAAAGACAAAGAGAGACATAAAGCAAGAAATTACCCTCTGGGGAAATGGCCATGCCCTCTACTCCCTTACCCTCTCTGAATTTTGGGCATGCATGAACACATGCCTGGCGTGAGTTTTAAGTCGCCAAGTCTGGGACTGTGTCTGGGACTCCATCCATGGCCAACCACTTAGGAGTCCAGCAACGTAACCTTTATGCCATTATGCCATCCGCTGGTCCCCAGTTAACAAACCTTTATTGAGCAATCACTACTGGCAGATGGTCCAGCATTTGGGCAATCAAAAAAAAAAAAAAAAAAAAAAATACAAATATGTTACAACAAATTGTCATTATTCATAGATTCCATATTAGTTGGCGAATTTGCCTGCTATGAAAATTTACTTGTATCCCCCCAAATCAGTCATCGCATGCCTCCACTGTCATTCATAAACATGTGTACAGGCTCAGAGAAGCAAAACATTTGAGTCGTAGACCAGCATTTCCCAGCTGAGCTCAGATAAAGCCATGCTCTGCCATCTTGTTTTGATTCTCACGCAGAGACAACTGCAGGAAAGAGAAGATAGGAGATGGTACCAAGAATAGAGTCGACTAAAGAAAGTTGGATCATGATATTGTTCAAAGTACCTCTTAAATCATATTGACCACGATGAATATTTCAAACAAAAAATACACATACAGAGAAAGACAAAGAGCGTGAATGAGAAAGAACGAGAACGGAATATATATGTGTGTACACACATGCTCCATCATGGACTGGTGAGTACATACGTGCAGCAAGTGTAATACCTATGAATGCAGCCATCTAGTGAATTATCTTAATTCTTTAATCAGCTGGTGGATATTGATGCCTTTTTGGATCATTGCTATTATGTACATAAAATAAAATATGGGCATGGTGGTAGGGAACTGGCAGAATAATCATAATAGAAATTGAGGTGATCTGATAAAACAGCATTGTGTCTGAAACAGCAAATCAGAGTCACAGTGTAATTACTGCTTTCAGACCGTGTACGGTAGACCCGTTCCCCAGCAGCCAATGACAGTGCCACATCATTATCTCTCCCGCTCACTTGGCTACCGGGTATTAGCATCATGTCTTACAACTCTGGAGACTAAACCAATTAAAGTACAATTTAAACAAGGCCCTCATAAATATTGTACCAGGGTGGTATTGACACATCTAAATATTAAAAAAAAAAAAAAGAAGAAGAAGAAGGAGGCTTCCAAAAATAGATAATTCATCTTAGGCGAAGAGGTTCCATAGAGCGACTTCTGCATTATGAATAAATATGCATAATCAAAACAGTAGCCCAGCTCAAATCTCTCTCCTGTTCATTTGATATACCTCTTTGTGTCATATCCATTTTCATATAAACAACACAATAATATAACATCTGCATTGCTAAATAACACTACTATGTTCTAATTTCTTTGGAATGGCATGAATAAAATCTTTCTACTCCTGTTTATTAGAATTTATTGGTGACAATCCTTTGCAAAGAAGCAGAAGGTATAATTAATTCTGGTACAACCCTAAGTTGGATATAGAAACTCAATAGGGTTTACTTTTGACTTCAAATGATCCATCACTTGATAACGTGGAGAGGAGGCAGCAGGAGGAGGGTGTGAGTCTCCATAACTTTCCTCTAAACTGCTGCCACAGTACCCCATGCAGTTAATGTTATATACACACGCTGTCAGCTCTATAATACAATTGTATTTTCTTTATTCCGTGTAGATCTATGGATGCAATGTTCCATAGGGAAAACAAAAACAAACAAACAGAAACAGCATTTCAAGAGTTGGGCAGGAATTTTACTAAAACAAATACTTAGAAATCTTTCTCACTCATCATGGGGCTTCTTACTGCTTACCTCAATTCTTCCATTCTCTTTGCTCCGGACATCGGCTAGATTGGGGTACAGATGATTTCAGCAATGCAAAATGAAAATGAATGCATCATGTCAGTAATTCCTTCCCATACACTACTTCTATGTGTACAATTTTCAGCAGAAGAATTGATCTAATTTTGCACCTTTAGTTTCTCTTTCTGATTAATGTGGTTGCTCAGAAGGAGGAGGCAGCAAAGAGGGACGCAGTTACTCTGGAATTAATTTTGACCAATGAGAAAAAATAAACTAGTCATTTAGAAATAGGTCAAAACAGAAGAGAAAGTGATTATGTCAGCCAGGAATTGATGGCATGAAGGAGAAGAACACTTGGATATGTATTTTGGGGGGGTAAAATTTAATGTCAAGGAAAACAGAGAGAGAGTGTCCCAGTGAGTAGTTTTTTTAAGGGAATAAGTCTCACAAGAGGTAGAAATGTCTTCAAATTGCAATTTATTATGTCTTTGAGAATTATCTCAATTTTAAAGGTGAGCAAGAGGTACAATCCAAAGAAAATGGTGTGGTAGTAATGATGCGTCTGATGAGGGCAAATTACAAAGACAGAGGGAAGGGTGCATCTCACTTCTCTAAATTTGATCTATCAAAGAATAAAATGTAGGAGAAATTGCAGGAGAAAGAATGTAAACGTGTTCTCTATTACTTGCACTTTTTTTTTTTCTTTTCTTTTTTTTTTTTTTTTTTGCATTTGAAGATTCTGGTATTCCAAGGTATGTGGAAATAGATTTTCATTCAACGTTTAAAGTGTTTTTAGACAATTTGTGATGCCAAACAATAATCACTGACACATTGGGGTGGTATTTCATAATTTACAAAGTGCTTTGACATACATTCTCAGTTCTTATCACGGCCTGGACAGACCATGAACTCCAGTTTCTAAATGAGCAGACTGAACCTGACAGATGTTGATCTACTGTCCTAGGGTTACACTTGGCAGGGCTCAGGGGAAGAGTCTAACTGGAGGCCCATGTACCTTATACCTAAATATTTAAAATTTACAAATCAAGCAATGGTTAAATACGCCCTAGCTTTCTACCTCAGAAAATTTATCTTCAAACAACATGAAAAAATCTTTTTGATGATAAAAGTAACCAAAATAGTAAAAATGGGTGAATTTAATTATGCTTATTAGTTACTATTACATATCTGAATATATTTGGGTGTGCCATCCACCAGCAGAACCAAAAAATAGTAAGACAACAGATTGAGAAAGACAAATGGGAGACAGAGGAAAGTTTCACATCCACCTTACAGAAAGGTGGATTTGATTTGCACTTACGGGTTTGTTGTTACTATGGCAAGGTGGATAAGGACTCTTTCTGACTGACCCTTGGACAAGGAGCGGTTGGATTTCTGGTGGACATGCACAGAGGGTCCTCTATGCCTTTTCATACAGCATATGTTTTAAAAAATGATGATCTTAGCATGACAAATGGAGTTTTCTGGGCTTTCAAGTCACTAAGTTACTTTAGGTTATTGCAGGGTATACTGCCCAGGCTTGATGAAGTTATCTTGGGTTTTTCCAACCCAACCCTGGACAGTTCCCGAAAGTTTCTGGGCTGCTTTCTAAAAGATACAAGCTCCCTCCTGACATGAGCAACATTGTTATAAATAACTTCATTGTAAGTGGTCAGTATCAAGATTGTTCAAGATACCCTCATTTCTATGTGCTGAGCCTTCTCAAACTACTTACTTGGTAGGTAAATTGTTACCAGCCAAATCCTAGAAGGAACAAAAAGCAAATAAAGAAGAAAAAAGTTACTATTTAATCCTTTAGAGGCAGAAGTTAGCTTACTACACTAACTTAGTTCAAAATTTTAATTAGAACTGGGTCAAAAATAGGTCTATGATGTTTAAAAGTGCTTTCCATAATTCATGTTACATATTCATCCTGCCAAAAATATTTTTACTCATTTTTAATAAAAATCATTGCTTTTGGGGTCAGCAGATGAAGGCGCTGGACATTCCCACATGACCAGCCACGATTTGAGTCCTGGACCTGGTAGTTTGCTTTCTCACTTTCCTTCTTTCTGTGTTTCTTTCTCTGGTCAAACTAAAATAAATGAATGACTAGATACAATTAAATAATAAAAAAAGAATTAAAAATCTCTGCGTGTTATCAATATTTTTACATAATTCAGGTTTTATTGGATATGATCCATAATTTTTTAAAATGCAACTGAATTCAAAATACATAAATTTTGAATATATTTTGATAAAATATAAATAGCTATAAAGTAAAAAAAATCCAAGATTAAAATTATTTAATCTTTTCAAAAGTTTTTCTTCTAAAATATTAAAAATTAAAAGATTACATATAAAACAATTATTGAATTAAATTTTTGTCTCTATTCATGATAGAGCACATGTGTCCACATGCAAGAGGGAGCTGAGCATTCTCCAGAGAGTCTGGGCGTGCCATGATCCTCTTCCTCCAGTCTCCCAGGTCTTGGGCATTTGCACACATGTCCTGCATGTTTCAGGCTGACCAGGCATGGAATTTGAACCACAATTGCTATGTGAGATTCAGCTTCTCTCAAGGAGTGCATTACCACCATACCATGAAGCTGGTCCCTCAATTAAGTTTTTATACTACTGATTTTCTAAGCTGAGCTATCGACTCATTTTTAAATAATAAAATATTATTAAACATTTTCTGCAAAGATAAAAATATTCACTGTATAGATTTCAATATCTAATAGTGACTGTAAAAAAATAAAGTCCCTTCATATATGTTATATCAAGCAAAAACTATGTCTACACATTTTAAAATAGTGTACATTGTTTCATGTTGCAGAATCTCATCTCATCTCATCAGCCACCATGGCGATCTGTGAACACCTCCAGAACCATGAAATGAAACTTGAACAAGAAGTCATGGATTCAAGCAAGAATTGACTGCCTCCATGCCATTGGAGAAAAAGAAAGGTCTTGAGATGTTCATGAATTTGTCTTTCATCTTAACTATGTGCTTTCTGTGTGCAAATCCTTCCGAAGTACTTCTGCTTCTGGTTTCCCGAGTGTTCAACCTACAAGCCTTCATGGTATCCCAGACATAGAATTGTTCCGTTTCTTCCTTTGTTTGTAAGAGTGAGAAAGAGAGGCAGGCACCTGGACAGAGCCTCATGTGCTGCAGTCCCCTTTCTCAGTCCTCGAGCTCATCAGGATCGCGAGTGCGCGAGCACTGGCATGTTTCAGATTGACTCATTATCTCAACATTTGCTCAGACATCTGGCTTCCAGCGCTGCAGAGCAGTATGCTACCACCCGTGCCACTGAGGCTGGACCCAGAGACAGATGGTTGTATTTTAGGACTTAGGAAACAAAATGTGAAGAAGGCTTTTACCAAGGCCCAAATGATAGCAGTAGTCATGAGAGTGGATGTTCAGTTATGGGTCATACTGTACAAGCACTAAGCCCCAGGTCCCAAGGAATACAGGCATCCTAGCACTTTTCAATAAATATATCATGTTTGTTTGTGTGTGTGTGGCTTGTAGGGCCTTGTAAATCACATGGCTAAGACCAGAGGCCCCTCTCTTCTGGCTTAAGAGGTTCTGATCAGTACAGCGAGGTGCTAATCTAAATGAATGCTCTTTAATACACCGCAACAGTCTTGAATGATGGAGAATGTCTTTAATAAAATTATCAAGGCAAAAATATTTTTAAACAATCCACAGAATCAATAAGGCTCTTTCTAATTTGGGTGGAAACAGATGAAGTCTAAGGCCTCTGGATGCTATCATTAAGGGTTAGTTTTAAAGGTGTCTATCCCATCATCAAACTATATATGCTTACTTTGCTCACATTGAAAGGTGATTTGAATTACCATTTCAATTCATTGGTCAACCACAAGCTAGTATAACAGTCAAAAGGAGAAAATCCACTGTATAGTGAACCCAGTGGAGCTTATGAGCTGAGATGAGGAATTTATTTCTACAGTCAGATGCCTGAAGTAGGTCTTGTTTGATGGAAAGACTCCTGATCACCAATCAGTTGGCCCTCTGTATCCTAAGTTCTGTATTCATAGATTCAACCTGTCATGGAGCAAAACTATTTTAAATAAAAAAAAAAAAAAACCACAAAAAAATGTACACACACACACACACAGACACACACACACAGAACAACTCTTTACATAGCATTTACACTGTAGTAGGGATTATAAGTAATTTAGAGATGATTTAAAGTATACCAGAGGATGTACATAGGTTATATGCATTATTACCCCATTTTATATAAGGGACTTGAGTGTCCCCAAATTTTGGTACCTGCAAGGGGTCCTGGAACCAATCTCTTGCACTTGTAGAGGGACAACTGAATTTTCTCTATGTACATAGAAACTTCTCTGAGATAAAAGGACAGTTTCAGGATGAAGTAGAACTTGTTGACCTACAGGACCCTTATTTAAACAGATAAAGACAGTTCACCGGGAGCACATGGACTCTGCAGCTAGGTCAACTATGTTTGAATCTCAGCATGTAGTACCCAGAGAAATGTGAGATTGGGCAAGTTACTTAGCGTCTCTGGTTCTCCATTTCCTTATCTTTAATGGAGGAGATAACATGGCCAGGATCGTGACACTGCCCAAGGACATTACTTACACTGCAAGGATGTTAATAGTGCTAGGGAGGTGTGTGGAGCATATCCAGAGTGGCTAATCTCAGTCACCCTGAGTAGTTCCAACAATACAGGGTGTTAGTGTGAATGACATGAATTTATTGTATGAGGCACTTGGACTGGAACCCGGCACCTGATCAACACTCAGTAAGTGTAAGTTACTGTTCCAGTAGCTTTGATAAGAGAACGTGAGAAGGATGCAGAGCATAGCAAGAAAAATAAAACATTTATAAAAAAAATACATACAGTTAATATTCTGACTGGGCATCTAGAGAGAGGAAAACAAATTGATAATTGTTTTTCTAATCTCATAAATGTCAATTCACAGTAAGCATATGTGTTCCATCATGAACGATCCAGACTTTGCTTTTAGAAGACAGAAATGTAAACCCCTAGGAAATCAGAGAGCTTTCTGCTCCAGTGAAAAATCAAATGACCAAATACTAAAGCTTTTTTTTTTCACCCCTTTTGTTAGCATAAGAGAAGGAAGTGGCCCATCTGGAACTCCATGACTTGGGGAGGCGAGCTTGACCACTACAGCTAATGGGGAACAATTTATGATCAGTGCCTGTCATGGGCATGTTATTCACCGACTGCTGACAAGTCCAACCCTTGACAGTGACATGAGTGGGGATGATATCAGTCATTCTCTGTCACTGGAGTTGCAAATCTTCTAGTCAGCACAAAGACCTAAAAGCAGAAACAGGGGAAAGGGAGAAGTCAACAAGTTCAGCCATGGCTGGAGGTGCCCCTGATAGAAGTCAGAAAAGGAATGGAGACATCAACATTAATTGAGCCACCCGTGAACCCAAGAGTCAGTACTAGCAAAGAACTACACCAGAGAATCTGAAGGGCAGTACCAAGGGAAAAGCAGAAGTGTGTGTGTCAAAGAGAACTGGTCTCAAATCCCAGTTCTACCACTTAATACATGGCCTGGAGCTAAAGCTACTTCATACCTCTAAGCCACCATTTACCAATATATAAAATGAAGATAATAAAATCCATTCACAGGGCAGAGTGGAGAGATTGTAAGATAATGAATAAGACACACCTGGCACGATGTCTGGCACGTTGAAGGTACTCAGTGAACCTGAGTCCACATTCTAGGAGTTTCCCTGAGTAGACTCTCAACCAGGATTGGCATGGATAGGCCATACACAGTTAAATAAGTACTTAGCAAATAGTAAACATGTTAGAGATGAGAATAGAACCTCAGAAGGACTTAGAGGTATGCTCCTTAACCCATCCAGCAAGGGCAGGAAACAGCAGGAAAAGGGATGGCCCGGGAAGGCTCAAGAAATGGTGGGAGTGGACCATTGAGTTGCAGTAGTCAGCCAGAAGAGAGGGCAAAAAGCAAATGGCACACGCCACAATCAGGAAACACAAGGAACCACAGCAGTGGCTCTCTTGGATCTCAGATCTGCTTCATACTCTTGAAGTCACAGCTGTAAAATCCACCTGTCCTCCCCCTGGCTTGCAGACCTCTCCCCTGGCTAGTTACTGTTTAATCCACTGCTGAGCAATATCATCTATCCTCTATCCCCTGTAGTACAGTATTTCAGTGACTAATACAAGCAACTGGGTGAGCCCTGAGCCATGCTGAAGGGCAGCAGACTAAGACAACCTCCCCAATGCTCAACAGAAAAATCCTGATTCCAGCCCACTATGCTGCTGAACCTGCAGGATGAGCGAATAGCAGATTCTGTCTTCATTCCCCTCCACAAACAGCAAAATGGTCAGAATAAAAAATGCAGGTTGACCTGCAAGTTGACAAGGAAAATCTTCGTAGTCTCAACTTCTGAATGAAGTCTTCAGTGAGCATGTGAAAGTCTGCAGGATTAGTAGTTACTCTAAAGGAAACTTGTACTCAGACCTCTGCCTGTCATCTTTTAATTTGCAACAAGGAAAACAAAGCTCTAAACCTGATTGTTAAGAGTCAGAGACGTTGGGGCCATTAGATGGCATAATGATTGTGCCACTGGACTCCCACATAGTTGACTATGGTTTGAGTTGTGAACCCGTTGGCTTAAATTCATGACAGGTGCATGTGCGTGCATGCCCAAAGTCCTGAGAGGAGAATGGAGGAGAAGGGAGTGTGCTGTGGCCATCTTCCCTGGGGAGTAATTTCTTGCTTTCTGTCTCTCTGTCTCTCTGTCTCTCCTTTGAGCCCATGGGCCCTACAGGGAAAAAAAAATCTAAGAAAATAAAAGAACTAGAGAGTTGGAGACATGAAGACATGCTTTTATCTCTTACTAGGGGTCAAGGTCATTGTGGGTTACACCTCCATCCCAAAATGTGGAGGCAGCACTCTTACGTTAGGCCCCATGTACTAAACTCCCCAGCACAAGTTCTGTCCTTGTGAGGCCCCCCAGCCTTCTTGCACCTTTCTACATTTCTGATTCTCCACATGTTGAGTGTACTAAGCAGTCATGTTCAGAATCTGCTTACCAGAAATAAGCCTTCTATGCTTAACAGCTTTCACTATGTCTGCTGCTGCTAGGGAGGAATGAAAGGAACAGACTGGGAAATATCCTAGGCCCAGCATCACCTTTGCAATTCGTGGCCATTTGAGATCAGAGAAATGGGTAGAATATGGCTCAAGCCGTGCTCAACTTGTCTTACAGAATTACACTGGAAACGGGATATAGTAGACGAGATAGCAACAGAATGAGATCTGTCTTCTGTTTTCACTGTGGTTGTTTCTATGTGTCCATCTCCTTCAGTAATTTCTGAAGGAGGATACTTTAGAGGTATCAGTGAGGCAGAAAAAGAAAACACCCTCAAATCTCTGACAGTAATATAGATTTCTAAAACAGAAGACTGAAATTCAGTGTGAAGAACTGCTGAAGACAAATACCAAGTATATAGCTAAGGAGATAATCCAACACCTAGAAAGAGAAATGATGATAAATAATGTTTTTTTGATCAATAATAGGACATGTTGATTTTTATATATAGCTAGTTCGTGCATCTTGAAAATGTATGACATCTGCAAATATTTAAAGGTTATCCAGAAAAAGATCAATCAATGAATTAATTAATCAATATATATTTAAAAGGGTATCTATTTTGAGACTCCAGGGATATTGCAGAACACAGACGCAGTCAACAAGAATGCTTGGATACTTCATTACATGCAAGGTGATGCAATTCAGAAGTAAAAGAAAAACAAATACACTCTACCCTTGCATAGCATGCAAACTACTTATAAATAAGCTTGTTTATAAGTAAAAGCACTTTGAGGTCAATAGACCCTGTTTCAAGTTCAAATATTGAAAGCCAAATGCTTCAAATCCTATGCCCTTTGTTTTCTCAATACAGAAAAGGGATAATGAAACTCACATTACTGAGTTGCTACCACAAATAAGGAAATAGTCTACGTGAAGTTTCTGACGCTGTCTGGTATATGACAGAGGGTCAAACCCATGAGCTATCTTCCCTTGTCTTCCCTAGATAGATTGAATTTTATCCATGTGGCAGTTGATGAATAATGCAGTGCAGAACATGGCAAGGGCCAGATGAGCCAAGCAGAGGAGTCAGAGCTGCAGAATTTGAGAATGCTAGTTCATTTGGAGTGGTAAAAAAAGAATTCTGCAGTTTGGTAGAAACAGAGCCAGGATGAAATCAGGAGGAAAGGTGAGGCACTCCTGCCATTTCACCCAGCCTCCTTGTGGAAACGGGACAAACACCAACGCTCTAAGGGAGAGTTGACCCAAATCTCATACTCTTAGGAGAAGTGGGGAATTCTGCATTGCTTGTCAAATCTTATGGGTTAATGACAATCATCAGCAAGGATCGATGGCCACCTCTTCTATACCTTAGCACAGAGGGAGTAGGAAGAACAGAAAGAAAAAGAAATCAGGAAGGAGGAGAAATGGAGGGAAGAAAAAGGTTAAAGAGGAAGGTGGTTAAGAAGAAGAGAAGAAAGAGGCGTAGAAGAAGAAAGAGAGGAGGAAAATGATTAGTGTCACAGATACGAAATCTGTAGTTTGAAAGGGTAAATTTGAAATGGGTTTATCAAATTCAATAGCTTCAGCATCATGCCCATCAGATTGAGCAGTCCTGAAAAATATTTTACTATACTTCACGAGCTGGGTGAGGCTGAGGAGCTAAGCCTACATTATACAGTGCATGAAAATTCAAGAAAGGTTTCCCATTTAAAAGAAAAACATTGAATTCAGCCAAGGATTTTAAAAATGAATATTCTGTGCGAGAAAAAAAATGTTGAGCGTGGTAATGATAGAAGAAAATCTTGCTATAATTATTGCTCCATATGTTACCACCTTCAAGGGAAAATATACACATATAATGTGAGAATAATCCCCCCTGTGAGTTTTCAAATCCATTTTTTAAAGTGAGCAATTCCATGTTCAGAGCAAAGGAGAATTATTAAATGATTGTCAATTGCAAGCTTTGCAGGGGAACAGCCTCAGCTCCAGTGTGAGCACAGGGAAGGCTCAGGAAGGATGATCAAATCTCCAGGATTCATGACTCACAGAGGGCTGGAGAGCATGGTGGATTTCTCAGACTGAAGGAATATTCAGAGATCATTAGGTCCTTTCCCCTCCCCGAGGCCACTTCGCTTCCTCTTCCATGACAAAATAATGTCCTACATGCAAGACAGAGCTAGAGGCAGAATGAGTATCATAAATAGGGGATGAGAAGCAGGGGAGAAATGTGGATGTTTCTCCCACTTAGAATCATGGAAAGCCTCAACTGCATCTGTCAAGTCCATTTCTGCCTCCCCAGTAATTAGCATAGCATCTGACACATTATAAACATTCAGTAAATATTTGTGACAGGAATGAACAAATCCCATGCTGCCTGAGATTTCTCTTCACTTCTGTTCTTTGAGCTCTCCCAGGAAATTTAGGATTCAGTCATTCTCTCTCTGGATCAGAGTTTCAGCTATGGAGTGTCTCAATTTTCTTTTTTACAATCTCTATTTTTTAATATTTTTTTGCATAATGAGGATTGTTTTGTATGTGATTGTCACGTACCTCAAAAGCCAGCTAAAATCCTAATGGCATACTCTGTTAGGACTAACAGAAAAATATTAAGTAAAATCACACTTCCTGAACTCTAATCCTCTTTGTGGTAAATACAGCACAAATATCGAAGTCACCTAAATAATTAATCATTTTACTCTTTCATTACATCTCCTTTAATAGTACCAGCTCACTTGGATCTTTGCTTCCTAATTTCTATAGCAAGTTTTATTTATAACAACTATAGCATACTTGGCTAATTAACATCTATAAGTTTCCTAAATGACTGCAAAGATAATTTTGTTTTTGGTTGTTCATTTTACTTTTTTTGCCATAGAGCACGTGCCCTCTCTAGAGTGAGATAGGAGGGAAAGTGAGAAATCACCTTCCACAGAGATGGCCATGCCATAATCTGTTCTCCTCCACTTTTCTAAGATTTTTGGCATGCTTGCACATGCACCTGGAATGATTTTCAAGCCACCAGGTCTGGGACTCAAACTGTGTTCAGCCATGTGGGAGTTCAGTGCTTTAGCCACTGTGCTACCTGCTGGTCCCACAAAGACAGGTTTTATTCTTCAACAAGTATGGAAGTTTCTAGAGAAGGACTATGTATTATACACCATTTAAGACACACAAAATTCTTTCTGTAATTTTGACAAACTATGTTAGATTGGTCTGTCTGTATATCATCAATGCATCTATAAGGAAATTTCTGAAATTCAGGACCAGCCTGTGGAGTGGTGGTAAAGCAACACTACATGATGCTAGACTCATGTGAGAACGACCTGGGTTCACATACTACGGCTTCCATGTACACACAGGAAGGCACATGTGCCCATGATCAGGGTTGTTTGAGGCTGCAGGTGGATCAGGATGTGAAGACCCTGTTGTAGGTGCCTCTTACTCTCTCTCTCTCTCCTCTATAGGGACATGTTAAAACATAATTTTAAAAACATTAATCACTTATCCAGATAAGTCACTAGGAGAACACCTAGCCCAGCTTCAGAGGGCCAAAGAATGCTTCTCAGAGCTGTGAAAACTGAGGAATTCTGTAAGCCAAGGACAGGAGAGCCAGGGAAAGTTGGAATGAAAGTAGACATAGGGTACGGGATTCTTAGAGAATAAGGTAACCAGGGAGGTGACCTAAGAATTTAATTTGGAGCAAAACAGTAGAATAGGAGAGGAACCAAGGAACTATGATCAAAGACCTAAAAATAAAATACAGTAAAATCTACCTGCAGTCACACAATTCTGATTTATTGACTTCAATTTCAAATGTTATCACTAATTGTCGGGATGAAAAATAGAACAATTACTTCTCTACAATTTAGAAAGATGAAGGTTAAAGAAGAGAAACTCCCATTTGATCATAAACTATAATTTGGAATAAAATGGAATATAAATTGATAAAATATTATTTGGTATAGACTTATTAAAGAAAGCTTAGAAAACCCAATGAAATCTCTGAAAGAGTTCCACCCCTCTTTGTTTGAATATTAGGGAGAAGTTCATCAACCTCATTTCAACTGGGAGCATTTTAATTCATAGATTTTGTTTGGTCATGTTTTTGTTTTTGTTTGTTTATTTGCTTGTTTTTGTTTTTTGATTTTTGCTTAAAATGCCTTCTGTGTCATATTGGTCCTAGTTTTGTGTTTGGTGATAATTAAATATAAACTCAAAAAGTAATAATTGCTATGATTCTTCTGTAAGGATAAGTCTGTCCATCTCTTTATTAGAGCATTTAAAAGGTCCTTGTAGGTGAAGAACATGGCTGTTTTAACCTCATCATTTGACTCTACCTATACAGCCTTTGGCCTACTGAGGTGTTTTCTTCCAAGAAATAAATTAATACAAGAAATAATCAACAAAGTTAAATTGAGAAAAGCTAAACCTGAATATAGCAAAATTAGAAAAAAAAATGGCTAAAGAATCCCATCATGTTAATAACTTCCAAAACTGCAAAAATTGACTCAGAAATATTAGGCTTAGTAGAAATAATCACTGGGAACTAAAACTGGCAATGGCTAAAACTTCTTTGTGGAAAAATGTGTTATCAACTAAAAATTGACCTAAAAAAGTAATCTTTTTGCCCAAATTTTGATCTAGAGAATCTGATCTAGGACAATTGGACATGGTAAAAATAACTGTCATCAAAGAAAGTTCTGACTGATGAGAGCATTACTACAATATCTTATATAGATGCTTGATAAATCAAATTACTATGGTAAATTTTATACATAAAGACCTGGAGAAAATAATTTTAATTACATAAAATGAAATTAGGTTTTTTTTTTTTTTTTACAAAGGAAGTAGTTTAATTATGCAGTATAGAAAATTGACCAAAGCATTAAATTGGCTTAACTGATTTACTCCCAAAAATGCTTTATCAATACAAATTATTGATTAAAATGTATCAGTATTCATATAATTCTGATTTATTAGACTAAAGTTAAAACGTTAACATTGTCTAAATGTTGAAGTTGAAGTAATGCTGAATTGCCTACAATACTTTTCAAAGAACAAATACTAAAATTGCATACCCTTAGAAATAGACTTTTGGTGAAGTTTAGACCAATATGTGATAAATCCAACATCCATGTTAAGCCAATGTTAGGGTTTTTGAAGCCTAACTCTTGTTCAACAACAGAAGGTTCTGTTAAAAGGGCATTAATACTGCTCTAGGGTGGAGTCTACAAAGATTCTTATATCTGAATACCACAAATTCAAATACAATCTGCTTTGGGGCAGATCCTGGACTACAATGCTGAGCCATGTAGACTTGGCCCCACCTTTGGCATTTAGCCAGACAGCCTTCTTCACAGAACAACTAGAAACCCAGAGCTGTCTTTACCCAAGTCATGCAGTGTGAGGCCCCTCCCATCAACTTTTTTGTAAGAATGAAAATCTATCCAAATAAACATTTTTGTTAAGAGCATGATCAACTGAGTAATGTGTCCAAAAGGGAGAGAGAGAGGACCAGCAGATAGTGTAATGTTTATGTTGCTGGACTCCCATGTAGTCCACCATGGTTTGGTAGCTTGAAACTCACACTGGGCATGTGTGTGTACATGCCCGAAATCCCAAGAGGAGAGTGAAGGAGAAGAGATCACAGTATGGCCATCTCCCCTGTGAGGTGATTTTTCGTTTTCTGTTTCTATGTCTCCCTCTATCTCTCTGGTGAGAACATGTGCTCTATAGCAAAAAATCTCTCTCAAACAAAACAAAACACAGCAAAAGGGAGAGAGAGGTTGAAACATACAACCTGAGGACAGAGGTATAGACAGCAGGACCTCAGAATGAGCCAAGAGAGAATTTTACACATTCTGCTATGTAATAAACTCTTAATCTCTTTTTTTCTGAATGGAACTATCTTACAGTAAGGAAAGCTGATAGTAGCTACCTTGATACGATGCCAAAAGATAGAAGTTAGGCACCAATGTAGTGGTGTACTGGCAAACAGAATTGGCATCTGACAGATATCACTTGGGTCAAATGGTGTACTTAACCAAAGGTCACAAATGGGAGAAAACATGTTCAGAGCTCATAGCAGAGAACTCAGACAGAGGGGTAAGGTTTCTGACCCCAACTAGTGTGGTATCTAGCCCCAGGCAGTGACACCTGAGTGAGCGAGAGTCCCGTCAGACCCTCTGAGAGAAAAGATCTATAGAAAGTCTGAATATTTCTGAGAGACCACATCATCTGGGTTAGATATTCTTTAGCAATTATAGATCTTGACTATACACTATGACTGTAGGAGACAGTGCAGGATAATACAACACACTCAGGCACAAATACTGTTTTCATGTCTCTCTCCCAGCCTCTGTGATAACATAGCCTGGTCCAACTACATTCTGAACTCAATACCGTCATACCAGAACAACTGTCATTTGCACATACATCTCTGCAATGCTAATACAGCTATGGGATCTATTCTTAGACTCCAACAGTGACAGAGGGAGAACAAGAAATTGTGCATAGCTCTTATATATGTAAAGTCTTATGGGTAAGATTGTCAATGGCCCCTCATTATCTATTCTCTCCTTACATGATAGTTAAATTGTAATTTGTGCAATTGGCCATCTAACTAGGCCTACGTGACTAAATTCTTACCAATGGAACATTAGTGCAATTAATGTTGGTAACTTCTGGATCATGCCTATCAGAGAAGAGTGAAGTCCCTTTCTACACAAGTAGTGAAAGTATAGACTGACAGCTTGAAATATGTGAATAAAAGATTCCTTGTATATGGGGCTAATAACTTTTCCCAGTAAAATTCCCCAACCACATGGACTTTCTCCAACCCTTCTAGGCACCCTAAAGCTTTGTGAGCAGTCAAAACTTCTAGACCAGTTTGGGCCTTCAAGTAAGAGAGAAGTTGATTTCTATCCTTTTTAAACAAAAGGTTTTAGACCCTTGTTAGAACCAAATTTGAAACAAACAAACAAACAAAAACAAACAAAAAAACAATCGAGGCAGATTAGTTTGTTTATTTGATTGTTTTGGCATCAATGGTTATATCTGAAGTTCTTTGATAAGAAAGCATATAGTGCAAAAAATCCATATTTGTTCTATCTTATTTATGTGTGATCTGACAGAAGACAGAAGATCAGGTGCAGTTATGGAATTTATTAAACTTTTTATTGTTTGCACAATTTGGTTGGAATGAATGAACTGTTTTAGTTCATCATACTTTCTGATTAACTGAATTATTTCTTACCCTGTAGGGATTTAAAATATTCAGAATAATAATGTATTTTAATTCAGAGATTTAATTGGCTATAATTTAGTCTTTAAGAAATCAGATAATACTTTGCAGCTTTGTTGTACTATAGAATCATAATTTTATTTTATTTTTTAAAGATTTTTTTAACTGCCAAAAAGTGCAATTGTTCATTAGAGAGAGAAAGAAAGAGTAAAAGCAATCTCTTCATGGAATATAGCCATCCCATAAGTCCCCTTCCTCCATTTCTCCATCCTGTCAGGGTTTGGAGCATGCATGCACATGTACCTAAGGTGTTTTTCAAGCCCTCAGGGCTGAGATTTGAACTGTGGGTGACACTGTGTGGTATTCAGCTCCTTATGCTCAGTGTTCAACCACTACACAATGGGACAAATCCTATGACTTTAAACACTACTGATTTTTATACTACAATTAGTGGAGTGTTTTGTTTTTGCCATATGTCAGGAACACTCACCAGAAAGAGGGAAAGAGGGAAAAATCACTCCCTTGGGGAAAGGCCACACCATAATCCTTTCTCCTTCAGTCTCTTGTTGGGATTTTGGACACACACACACATGAACCACAGTCAGCCAAGTGGGAGTCTAGCGTCTTAACAGCTGCATCACCTGCTGGTCCCTGCATTTTATTTTTTAAAGTATAGGATAAAGTGAGAGAATAGAGTATATCCTACAGTATGCAATTATTAAAGCCACTAGTTTATCAAGTACTTACTGAGTATTTTGTGAATCCTACCTCTGGTTTTATACTTAATCTCCATTCAAACTTTTGCAGTCTTAATGTTTATCTGCAACTTCTGATTTTCCATCGACAAATGAGGGACCTGGGTGGAGAATTCTGGAATATGGTCATTTTAACTTTGAAAGAATATGATACTAAAAATGAGGCTGAGGCCCCAAAACAATGGCTCTTGTCACGGCCCAGGTTCTCCCCCTCTTCTATGAGAACACATTCTGAAGCCAAATGTCTACAGTGAGAGACATTTCCCTGAAAGCAACAGCCTACAACTGCTCCTCCACAGCTTCTTCCACAAGTTGTGCTGCCAGCAGTAGTCTTGCCTCAGGGCTAAGCCTTTCTCATGCTCAGTCTATAAATGGGACGTGTGAGCCATCAGCCCTGACTAGACACTACCTCCTTACGCATGCATGTGTGTTCTTAGAGTGAAGAAACTTTTGAATTCCAAATTCCCTCCCTCTGTTAGAGAAATTACTCACCAATAATTCCGCTGACCTCCAAACAAGACCTTTCCAGGGTGCCTGGACTCTTCCCTACATTCAAACAGGCCGGGGGTGGTTCTGTGCTCTGCCAAGGCTGTGTTCATCTGGTCACAGCGAGAAAACTTGGCGGGTTAATTAGATACTTCAGGTGGGGTAGGAATCCTGCTGCTCAAGACAAAGCAGATTTGTGGGTGAGTTAGCCAGACTCTTCTGCTGAGGTTTATTATTAAGTTCAGAACTTAATAATGCATGCGTTGACATACTAGATCCAACTAGGCCAGAACTCTGTTTCCAAGAGTAACCCTGCAGGGCATCTGGAGGGGGCAGTGTGACAGTTACAGAATTTATCCTTAAAGTCTCAATATCAACATCCCTGAAATAATAGTTTACAGAACTGGAATTCACATGAATTACCTGAAACTCTTTTAAACATGTATTTCCAGGCAATGGTGTTGCAATCCCGACTCCACCACTTACTAGCTAGCAAAATTTAGGTGAGCTTTTAATTTCTTATTCCTCATATGAAATGCAGATAATAACTATCTCCTAGGGTTAGCATATGAGGATTAAATGAATTAGTATATATGAAAAGTTTAAAACACAGTGTGTTCCGTAGACTTCTTTTTCTTTTTTTAATGTGAGGTAACACTTTCTAAGTGCATGAGTAGAAGAGGCAGTATATGATATTATAAAGTTTGGAGTTAGACAAACCTGACTTCATGTTTGGTGTCTACTTCCTGACCTAGGACATATTACATAGTGCCTTTAAGCCTCAGTTGCTGGGTAGAAAAACAGGAATATTAATGGTTACTTGAGAACATTGTTAAAAGTGTAAGTGAAATGTGCGTGCGTGCCCGAGATCCCGAGAGAAGAATGGAGGAGAAGGGATTGCGGCGTGGCCATCCCCTCTGGGGGGTGATTTCTCGCTTTCTCTCTCTCTGTCTCTCTCTGTTTGTCTGGCGAGCACACGTGCCCTATAGCAAAAAAACCTCTCCAAAAAAAAAAAAAAGGGTATATGAAAAAACAGGTATATAGGTATATACTAGGAGAGCCATAGCTATGATTGCCACTCACCCTTTCACCTTCTTCCAGGAAAAACAGTTTGAACTTCACTGTGGAATGAATGTGGCTTATAAAGCTGACACTACTTTTCCTAGGGTACAAGAACATTCCTGAGAAATTTTTTGTTTTGTTTTGTTTTGTTTTTAATGACATTCATGGTTGACCCTGTAGCCTAATGGTTAAGGGAGTTGGATCTCACATGGCTGACTGGAGTTTGAATCTTAGTCTTAGTGGCTTGAAAAACACGCTGGGCACATGTGTGTGCCCTAAATCTCAACATGATGGAGAAATGGAGGATGGATTGCGATAAGACCATGACCTTTGTGGGTGCTGGTGTTTTCTTCCTCTATGGAGCCAGCAGGTGGTGATGGGGTTAAGGCACTGAACTGCCACATGGTTGACCATGGTTCGAGTTCCAGACCTGGCAGCTTGAAACTCATGCCAGGTGCATGCGCACGAGTGCCCCAAATCCTGTGAGGAGTATGGAAGAGAAGGGATTGAGGCATGACTGTCCCCTGTGAAAGGGTGATTTCTTCCTTTCTCTCTGTTTCTCTCTGTCTGTCTGGTGGGTGCACATGCCCTATAGAAAAAAATTTCTCAAAAGAGGGAAAAAAATGACATTCACGTTCAACTAAATCACATTCTTTTTTCTATGCTTGGAAACAATTTTAAAGATCCTAATATTAAAACGAAATCAGCCCTTATTAGAGATTCTCTTTGTGATTCTCTCAGGATCCTACTAGTGTCAACAGAAAACTAAAAGGATAATCCAAAACATTGAACTAGGACTGTATAATGGAAAGTAGAGGCTGGCTGTATAGTCAGTGATTGAGGGAGCTGGATCCCACATGACTGAACGTGCTTTAAGTACCAGCCCAGCCACTAGAGAAAAATGCTGTGCCAAGTGCATGCATGCACAGAGTTCTGATAGGCTGGAGGGGGTGGAGGAAAGAGGATTATACTGTGACCACACTCTATTGTGGGGTGCTTTCTGTCTCTCTCTGGCAAATGCATGTGCCCTGTGGCAATAAAAATAATAATAATGGAAATTGGGATATTTTATTTCTAGAACAAAGCAGGGAAAAGATTACTCAGACCTAGAACATACGATGAACAGAAGGATTCCTGTAGTGTAGTGAGCATCTTCCTTAATAAGATACCATGTCCTTTTACAGTCAGCTTCTAGTAAAGATACACATGTGCTAAATTAGTAGGTCAACATTCCTAACCTTCAAAGACATTAGCAAACGTGTTTCCTATTCTAACCACTAAATTTAATTTCTGAGGGAAAAATAAACCATGCATTTAAATGGCATGACACTTTTAAACATGCTGAACTAGAGAGAAGACATAGACCAGGAGAGATGAGTTCAAGGTCTTTTCTGATTAGGTACTTAACTTTCGTCTCTTTTATATTATGTAAGTGGATTAAAGTTTTAAATATAAAAACAGAGTCATAAATAACACTGAAAGACTATACAGAAGAATATTTGAGTTGGGAAGATTTTCCTATGAAGAATACTCCAGGCATAAAGGAAAACATCACAACTTGTATTGCTATGATCCAACTATGGCACATGACAAAATTTCCATAGACAAAACATACCATGAACCAAGTTGAAAATAACTAACAGGCTTGGAGAAAAGTACAGCATAGATAACAATAAGAGGATTGATATCTGTATGTTAAAAAAACAATATATAAGAAAAAAGTCAAATAGCTCAGTAATGATCAAAATACATAAACAATTCACTAAATAAACACAAATGGGTGATAAATTCAAGGAAAAAAGACTCAGACTGTCCAGTTAACAGAGAAATGCAAATTTACAAACAACTACCAGACTCTATTATGCAAAATCAAAACTATTTTTGCTTGTAAGATCCTAGGAAAACAGGACATCTATACACTGTGGAGACAGTTTTGAACCTCTTTCTAAGAAGGGCAGTTTTGTACCATCTGATAAATATAACTTTTATTCCATAATTCCTATTTCTAGGATGCAAATCTACAAAAAGAGACAGGTGCTCAAACTTACACAAACAGATATATTTATTGTAGCATTTTTTATACTATCGACAAAAAGACCCTCCAAATGTCCACTAATGGACAGAAGACAAATAAACCTAGTACATGTATAAGAAGACATACTGGGACCAGCAGTTGGCGTAATGGCTATGTTGCTGGACTCCCAGGTAGTCGACCGCAGTTCGAGTCCTAGACCCAGTGGCTTAAGCTCATGCAGGGCGCGTGTGTGTGCATGTGTGCCCAAGATCCCAAGAGGAGAATGGAGGAGAAGGGATTGCAGTGTGGCCATCCTCCCTAGGGGGTGATTTCTGCTTTCTGTCTTTCTGTCTTTCTGGCGAGCATACACGCCCTATAGCAAAGCTTCTCAAAAAAAAAAAAAAAAAAAAAAAAAAAAAAAAAAAAAAAAAAAAAAAAGAAGAAGAAGAAGAAGAAGAAGAAAAAAAAATAAATACTATTGAGTCATTGGTAAAGTCATGATGCATGATGCATTTTTTTTAGAGGTTTTTGATATAGGGTGCATGCGCTCGCCAGACAGACAGAGAGAGACAGAGAGACAGAAAGCGAGAAATCACCCCCCAGGGGGGATGGCCACGCCGCAATCCCTTCTCCTCCGTTCTCCTCTCGGGATCTTGGGCACGCACGCACACGCGCCCGGCGTGAGTTTTAAGCCACCGGGTCCAGGATGTGAACTGCCGTTGACTACGTGGGAGTCCAGCGACATAGCCATTACCCTAACTGCTGGTCCTGCGTGATGCATTTTTGCACAGAAAAATATTTTTAAAAATCATGACTTTCCTTATGACCTAATAGCCATTTAAAACACTCTAAAAACCTCTAAACTGATATCTAAATACATACAAGCTATTGGAGCAGATTTTTTTTTCCTAAATGGAGGCAAGATTCCCTATGCTTTCCTCACAATAGAACTTTGCTTTTTATTTTACCTAGAAATGGTGGTCTGTGTTTTTTCCCTTTGAATTTGGGTGGACTTGTGACTATGCTGACAGACAGTGTGTGGTAGAAGTGATGCTATGTGACCTCCAACGCTAGATTGCACAAAAAAAAAAAGACACAGGATCCACCTTGTCCTCTCTCTTTTTTAGGTACACTCACTGTAAAGATAGCTACCTTCACACAGAAAGACCAGATGGAGAAGCACACATGGAGATAAACTGAAGCCCTCAACCAATAGACACCATCATCCTCCAGACACATTGGTAAACAAATCTTCAGATGATTCCAACTTCCACTTTCGTTTCCCAGGCACCAGACCCTGGAAAGTAAGTACTCACTTTGTGCAGTGTCCTTTCCATGTTTCTGTTGACATAATCCATGAACATAATAAATGTTTGATGCCACTAAATTCTGAGGTATTTCTTATGGAGCCAAAGAACAGAAACTGATACTATACATGAAAGATATTGAGTCTTATGAAAATATTTTGAACATAATCTCTTTTATGAAACAAGTAAGTCCAAATTATAAATGAACGTATAGTTGTAACGTATACAAGTATATATGCTTGTCATGCTGTAGTCTGAGTATTTATGTTTTCTTAAAATGTATATGTAAAACCTAGGTCCCAAAGGGATGATATTAAAAAGCAGAGTGATGGGAACCATCAGTTAGCGTAATGGCTATGTCGCTGGACTCCCACGTAGTCGACCGCGGTTCGCGTCCCAGACCTGGTGGCTTAAAACTCACGTCGGGCGCATGTGCGTGCGTGCCCAAGATCCTGAGAGGAGAATGGAGGAGAAGGGATTGCAGCGTGACCATCCCCCCTGGGGGGGGATTTCTCGCTTTCTGTCTCTCTGTCTCTCTCTGTCTGTCTGGCGAGCGCACACACCCTATAGCGAAAACCTCTCCAAAAAAAAAAAAAAAAAGTAGAGTGCTGGTGGAGTTAACTAGGTCTTGAAGTCAGAACCCTGATGAATGATATTTATGCTCTTATAGGCCCCTAAGAGCTCGTTCTCTACTTCCACCATGTGAGAAACTAGGTGGAAGGACCCACCTATGAGGAAGTGGTCCCTTAGTAGAACTGAATGTCTTATTGACTTCATCTTAGACATCCCAGCCTCCAGAACTGTAAGAAATCATTTCTGTTGTTTACAAGCTGCTCTGTTTATGGTATGTTGTTATAACATTTATAACATACTAAGAAAATGTGTGTATGTGTGTGTTTTTATGATTAAGTATATAGACAGCTGTTTAGAGAAACACATAATAAATTACTAAGTGTTGCCTCAAGTGATGAGAGAAAATGTGAGGCAAGAAGGTAAAAGAGATTTGAAATTTTGGCTCTGTTTATTTCTAGATAGTTCTAGACATGCCACCAGCATGTCACTGAAAGGAAAGAGAGGAAGAGAAAGGAAGAAATGCAGGAAAAGAGGAAGACAGGCAAGCAGTTTTGTTCAGGTGCTAAAAAATGGAGTTGAATCCATGAATAAATAAAGGATCTGTAGGAGTTAGGGAGGAACGTGAGCATGACTGAACGACTGAACCTTGATTGAGGATTGGAATCTTGACTCTACTGTTTATGAACTACATGAACTTGGGCAATTCATCCAATCCTTTCTAAGTCCCAAATTTCCTGACTATAAAATGGGGATAATACTTCATTTTCCTAAGGTTGCTAAAAGGATAAAATAAGATGAAGTATGTAAAGCTCCAAGCATAATGCCTAAAACATATCATGTTTTCAATGAAGAGGAAAGTTCTTTTTACCTTTCTGCTTGAAAGAATGAAAAAATAAGGACATTCAAGTGAGCCAAAAAGCAGAAGAGGCAATTCAAGTGACAGGGATGATGTAAGATGAAGCCAAATAAAAGCTGAGGCTGATTTAAGGTACAGTCAGAGAGTTAGAAAAGAAAATCTGAGCTGATCTTATGCAGATATGTACATTTTGTGAGCGAGCCTTTCTTTCCATACAGCTGAGAAGTGTTCAGACATAGTAAGCACTTACGCTATTCAAGATATAACCGTTGGTTCTGCAGGGTGCTGAGCACATGGCTTTCCTGATTAAGGAAAAGATCAAATTTCTGTTTCTCTTACAAGAAAATCTGTACCTATGGTATTCCTTGGTTCTGACCACCCAGGAATAAAGCAGCATATTTTAAATCTGGGTGCTCTGAAAGAGACATAGTCCAAGGGGAGAAGGATGCACTTGAAAACCCATTAGATGCACATGCAGAGAGTTCTTTGATGGCTCAACTCCCCCACCCTATGTTCTGCCCTGAGTCTAAGACCTTATTCCAAAAGGTTGAATAAAAAGGGAAGATAGACTAATGATTAAAAAAAAAAAATCAAATGCAGCCTTACCCCAATAGCCCACCCATCATACTTTCAAATAGGATGATCACTTACAGTAGAGGTTATTTAGAACAAAGTGGAACTCCAGAGTCCATTTATTTGAATGTATTTCCATTTCAATCACCTGTTTCAGAAGCCTCCTCTCCTTCCTGTCACATAAGGTGAACAGACGTGATTTTAAGGACTTATTTCACGAACTCCTGCTCTGGAAAAAGAAAAAAAAAAAAAACTTGTGTTTATAAAGGAATTTATTTTCTTCTTCCCCTCCCTCCCTTTTGGGGCAAACAATTCAGAAATTAACTCATCTCTGATCCTATCCTTGTGAGGGCATCATATTACTTGCCTTGGATATCCTTAGTCATAGGTCCTTAGGTGATTTTCCAGCACTCTGTGCATAAATGGATGAAAGCTCTCTGTTCACATGAGAAAACAGAGATGAAGAAAACTTTTTGAAATTTTTCATTCTGCTTGGCATAATAATTGGTAAAAGGGAAATCCCTCTAACATGAGTGAAACATCACTTGATGTTCCTTTTCCAGAAACTGGGGAAGGATGGACAGATCAGAAAAGAACCAAACACATGACTTCTTGTCTAATATGTCCTCTAGTGACAAACAGCAGTTTCATATGATTAGCAAATATAAGAACTGGTGTGTGCTCACAGACTGACTGTGAACAGAGATATCATACATTGTGAACATTTGGGCCGTTTGTTCATTATTTTCAGCGTATCCTAAAAAACAATAGCAATACTGGAACATTAGAGTCAAGAAAAATCATGTATTGTGTATTTTCACCTTGTCTACCACTGAGGAACAGCAGTGACATTTTCAACCAACATGTCATTTTTTTAAAAATTTTTGTTTCCTTTATTCATAATAGAGCACATGCACATAAGAGAGAGAGAGAGAGAGAGAGAGAGAGAGAGATGAGTACACCTCACAGCTGTTTTATTGTGTGATCCTCTTCTTCCAGTCTTACAGCCCATCAGTTATGGGGCACTCAAGCACATGCCCTGCATGATTCACCTGTTTCAGAAGCCTCCTCTCCTTCCTGTCACATAAGGTGAACAGACGTGATTTTAAGGACTTATTTCACGAACTCCTGCTCTGGAAAAAGAAAAAAAAAAAAAAAAAAAAAAAAAAAAAAAAAAAACTTGTGTTTATAAAGGAATTTATTTTCTTCTTCCCCTCCCTCCCTTTTGGGGCAAACAATTCAGAAATTAACTCATCTCTGATCCTATCCTTGTGAGGGCATCATATTACTTGCCTTGGATATCCTTAGTCATAGGTCCTACCAGGCCAGCAATTGGAACTGTGGTTGTCCTGTGGGCTCTGCCGTTTTTGAGCACACAGGGCCAGCTCCAAAAATGTCATTTTTAAAGCACTGTTTATGCACTAGTATCACTTTGGGCATTCTGAGAAAAGACAAGACTTCTACCCTTTCTAATGGGTAGATAAAATTCACACATACACACATACATACAGTTTCAAAGAATACAAGCTTATGTTGAATAAATGAGGGGGAAAATGGCATGTATGGGGACAAGGGGTGCTTGACAACTCCCTGAACCTTCTGCTCAATTTTGTTTTCAGTCTAAAACTGCTCTAAAGAATAGTGTATTAAAAATAAGTAAATAGTAGGACCAGCAGTTGGCGTAATGGCTATGTCGCTGGACTCCCATGTAGCTGACCATGGTTCGAGTCCTGGACCCAGTGGCTTAAACTCACACCGGGTGCGTGTACGTGAGTGCCCAAGATCCCGAGAGGAGAATGGAGGAGAAGGGATTGTGGTGTGGCCATCCCCCCCGGAGGTGATTTCTTGCTTCCTGTCTCTCTGTGTCATTCTGGCGAGCACACATGCCCTATAGGAAAAACCTCTCCAAAAAAAAGTAAATTGGGGTCAGGAGGTAACATGATGGTTAAGGTACTAGACTCCCAGGTGACTGCCCATGGTTCGAATCCTGGACCCGGCAGCTTGAAAATCACACTGGGTACTTGCTTGTATGTGCCCAAAATCCCAAGAGAAGAGTGGAAATAAAGGGATTACAGTGTGACCATCCCCCCTGGGGGTGATTTCTTACTTTCCCTTTCTGTCTCTCTCTGGTGACTGCACACACACTATCACAAAATCCTAATTAATAGAAGGAAAAAAGGTAAATAAAAAGGGAGAAAGATGGTCATCTAGAAGACTTTCTAGGAGAGATGGACTTTGATTTGAAACTTGAAAAAGGGTGGAATTGGGATATACTTAGTGTAAGCAGAGAACTAACATGAGCAAAGATAATAAAAATAAAATATTTGGACTTTGTAGAAGTCATTCTCATTCTACTAAAAGAAGTGTTCTAGAAAGCACTTGGATATAAATCTAAAAAATAAAGTAAAAGATGTGTGTCTGTTTTAAAATTATAACATCAATTGTCATATTAATTTATGCTCTAACATGCCTACTCAATACAGTCAAAATGAAGGACTGATTAATGAGAAGGTTGAGGCTCGTAGAGTTAAGGAATGTGAATTCAGAAAAGTGGTAGTGGGCTTGCACACATTCACCTTTGACACTAGATGTTCTGGACAGATTGAGAAAAGTCTAGTACAAAGCACTGAAGACAGTTAACAATCAAACTTGTTTTCAGCAGGACTGTGAAAACAATTTTTTTTTTTTAAAGCCTTGAATCCTGCAAAAGTTTTGCCTGGAAGTAGGGTGATTCAAGAGAAGAAATGTCAGGAGGAATTGAAGCAAACAGGAAAGAAAAGAAAACCTCATGTAATTGTAATATGAAGGACAGGAGAGAAGTTTATACATTTAATTATGATTACACCAGTTTGTCAGGAAAGCTAAACTCAACAAAATAGTTCTTAATCATTAACACTGTCATCTAAGAAAAGTGCCTTCTCTTAACTGCCTGTTTGACAGATCTTAGAGGACAAAGAGAGTCTGCAGACAAGAACCTGTCAATTCTTCTGCACAGAACATAAGAGAACGCGCCTGTGGCGAGTGAGCTTGAGAATGTATGTCTGTGTGTCTGTGTGTGTGCTGTTTGTTTCTAGTGTGTGTATTCATTTTCCTGTTAGCTTCTTGCCCTTTGTCCTTGAAGCTTCTCCCTTCTTATTGCCTAAAACAAATTGGCAATGCCAAGTTTGCTCCATTGCATTTTTTCTTCCTGGTGCCTTCTGCTCACGTTTTTACCAGAAAGTTTTAGTCATCTTCATGGTTTGCTTCCAAGGAGACCATGTTATTGAAAAACATTCTAAAATCATGGTTTCTTTCCAGCCCTTCCACACCCACCTTCATATAACCTCAGAACAGAAGCTTTTGAACCAGTTGTATAGGTTGAGAGATAGTTAGAGGTCACCTGAGAGGCCCAGATACCCATAGCCAGAACTTGCGCTGGCTAACAGGTCAGACTTTAATTGGTCTCTGGTTGACTCTTGCCACTTTCCACTCCTTACCAGCCATGCCATATGGCAGGTAGTTCACCAGAAACACACAAGTCATTCACCTCTACTGGCTTGTAATCCAGTCTTCTAAATCAGCCACGATTTGTTTCCTCCTCACTCCTCCTCCCAGCACAGTCTTTTAAAATAACCCAATAGTTTAGTATTTAAATTGGGAACCCTTATATTAATACCCAAGCTAAGCTATAAAGATGATGGCAGTAGTGTTGGGAAGAGAAATACTGAGAAATCATGAGTTCCAAAAGAAGTAGGAAAAATTCTATGTCACTGAAGGGATGATTGGAATAATAAAATGAGACTGAGGAAAGTAAATATAGGCCCAAATTTCAAGGGAAAATTCCTAACCAGAAGTAAACTACACTATGGAATAGCTTCCATGGGGAAATGGCAAGAATTCCAGTGGCAGTCGTTGAAAGCTAACCCAACAAAGAGCCCAAAATAAATTACAAGAAACGTTCTATGCGAAGGGCCCAATTTTGTCAGCACATAGTCATGGCAGACTTCCCAGTTTGGACATCTGTCATTCTCAGACTTTGACCTGGGGAAATTCTGCTAATCATTTTCCGTACACTAGGAAAAGAACCCCTGAATCATGTGAGAGGTGAAATGTGTCTGTTGTCTTCCAAAAAAATACATTTTAATGAGAAAGTCTTGGTTTATCACAGAACCACAGGCTTTTGCTGAATCTTTGCTTTATTTGAACTTGTAAGACATTTACAGTTAATCGCATCCTTTCTTGCACCATCTTTTGTGTAACGTATATTTTACTTTTATATCGTTAGTTATTTGCCTCCTTAGTAATCTAGTAAGTTCTTTGAGGACAGAAGATACTTTATTTCTCAAATTTTTCAGCATTGAAATTTCTACACAGTAGCCAATTATAAGTATGAAAAGAAGCCACAGTCATAAAATACTATTATAAATTAAAATGATTGCAAATTATTGTCCATGCCCTGTATGTCCAAAACTACTAAAAAATTTGTGTCATCATTTTATCTAATCTTCAGAATAATGCAATAGGTATTATCTCCATTTTATAGAAAATACAAAAGACTGAGGCTTAAAGAAGTAAGAAAAAAAAACTTAAGCTTACACAGTAAGTAACAGATTTATAATTTAAACCCACATAATGTCACTGTTTCACCTCTGAAGGTCAGAGAGTACAACCATATTATTTTATAGCATGTAGCAATGGCTAACTTTTTTGACTGTTAAGCAACAGGCATTGGGCTACATGTTTCATGTATGTTAGCTAGTACATGATGCAAGTACTATTATTACATGAACTAAATCCATTCTATAGATGAGAAAATTGATGCACAGACAATTGAGCAAGGTTATGTAAACAGTAAGAGGCAGAACTGGGATTTGTACCCGTGGGGTCTCGTTCTGGTGCCTGGCTCCTCAATAATCTTGTACGCCATCACTCGGATGAAGGAACTGAAGAATCAAGAAGAAAATCTAGGTTTCAGTTATCTAGGCCCTTGTCATTTACACCACAGCATTACTAATTGATTTAGGAATTCCTTAGAAGTGGCTTTCTCAGGACTAGCAGTTGGCATAATGACTATGTTGCTGGACTCCCATGTAGCCAACCGCGGTTCAAGTCCTGGACCCAGTGGCTTAAAGTAACGCCAGGCACATGTGCATTCATGCCCAAGATCCCAAGAGGAAAATGGAGGAGAAGGGATTGCAGCATGGTCATTCCCTGTGGGGGGTGATTTCTCGCTTTCTGTCTCTCCATCTCTCTCTGTCTTTCTGGCAAGGGCACATGCCCTATGGCAAAAACCTCTCAAAAAAAAAAAAAAAAAGTGGCTTTCCCTAGAGTTTCATTTAATGTCTGTTCGGACGTATAGGGAAAATTTCACCCAACCCTAACAAGACAATTCTTGTGCCTTTTGGATTCTAAGATAACAACACTAGAGGCAACTATCTCTCATTTATATTCTTCTATACATGTTGTTCTAATGACAAAATTTTTTTTTAAAAAAAAGACAAAAGAACTGAAAAACGAAACAACATCTTTTTCCTAGAACTTGCCTCACACCATCACAGCCAAGCGGTTTCTTGAGATGGGTTGCCTTTTCTCATCTTCCTGACCAAACCTAGCTGCCCTGAGTCTCACCCCATTACACCATCACTATTGCCACTTCTGCCCACTGTGCAGTGGCTGTGTACCTAGTCAATCACGGCATCTCATGTGCCAGGCATCATAGTTCCTCCTTTGATGGTTGTGTACTCTCGTGTCCTGGAAGATACTTGAGCATTTAACTTTTCCTCACGTGCCTTCTCTCTCCTAGACAACCTAGTGAAGCTGGTCTCTAAGTGTTCATTGAATGTCCTGAATGAATGAAATGAGAGATGAAGTAACCATAAAAGGCAAATGTCTTTGATTATGAAAAACCACATCTGAAATTAAAAAGTTGAGACTGGTTTCCAACTTTGTGTCTGACATGATTTAGAATGAGTTTAAATGAAAAAAAATATTACTCTCTTATTCCTAATTACTTGATGTTCTTTACACTTTATCAAAAGGAAAGTGAAAGGAAATAAATTCTTCCTGCAGAATTTCCTAGCCCTGTTTCTGTACACCACAGAAAGAATTAATAAACTAACATTATTCTTGGAACTGGGTTGATATAAATTGATGGCTCTAGTACCCAAACCAAGATGTGGTGGTAGGATAAGATGCTGAGCACATAAATTTCTCTTAAACAGAAAAACTGCATTAATTTTATCATCATGTATAACCAACCAAAAATGTGGTAAAAAAAAAAATTAGAAAAGAAAGAAAATTACATTTCCTTTCTAGGGGTGAGTACAGACAAGGGAACAAATATGCTTTTGTTCTTTCAAGTTATGTCTAAAGCAAGTAGAAGAAATTAGAATGTACATCTAAGATAATGAACAATATCACATTAAGTCTGTTCTCACTGCAAAATTGTTTCTTCTATAAACTGCAGAGGGAGAGTACACCATTCAACAAAGAACACAGGACAAAGGGCTGATAACTGCTAACATGGACAGATTACTTCTTCTTGGTCAGGTACTATGGTAAGCTCTTTACCTGCTTATAATATTTTATCCTTACAATAGCTCTATAAGCTATAAGTCGAGTACTTTTATTATCTCCATTTTACATATGAGGCTTAAATAAGATTAAGTTACTCAACACGACATTATTAAGCAGTGACACCAGGATTCAGACCCAGGTAGCCTAATTTTTAAGACCCTAACCACTTTCTATACCCAGTATGTCTCAAGAATAAAAATCTGAAATTTATTCTCAATTCTGTTTTTGATTTAGATTTTGAACATTCAGCAGAATTTTGATAAACCTAGATTGAGGGTAGGAGACCATGTCAATCGTATATCAATGCATTTTATGTGCATAATATTAAAAAATTTGTGTAGATTATGATATTTTGATATGTTGCATAATCTTTCTGGCTGGAAAGAAACTGTCCTGTCCCCACTCCAGTCTACTCATTTCTTAGAGATAGCAAAAGGAATTGCTGGGAGTAAACCAACCAATCTCAAATTATACCTCCTCGCTCTAGCCCTTATATCCCAGAAGGCAATATTCCTGTTTTGCTATTTCCAAGATGGGTACCAAACAATCAAGGATCACCCCAATAGTCTGAAACCCATGAAAATTATTCAAATCAGACAATTCTAAACTATTTATCGTGCCTTGCCTTTCCTTTTCTTTGGAAAAGGAAAGCCATGAAAGCCAGTGAAAGCCATGACTTAAACGGTCCCCACTGCCTCTCTCCCACTCCAGTCTTCTGTCTCCAACCACCCTGGTATTTTTCCCAGGTGATATGTGGGATCTCCTGTCTCTAAGATCTGTGGTATAATGAACTTTGATTTCCTGAGCCTCTCCTCTGGTGGCTGTAATTGAATGACCATCATGCAAGAGAATACAAAACTATGTGGAAATGAGAAAGGAGAGGTATCCCCAGGGTATGAAAGTGACCCAGTGGGTCAAGAGCACAGTATCTATGAAGACCAGAGGTTGGTGCTCTTGACCCACTGGGTCACTTTCATACCAGAGGTTGGTGAACTAAGCCATCGCCTAATTAGGTCCACCTGTTTTTGTATAGTCTACGATTAAAGAAGATTTCTGTATTTTTTATGAGATTGGGACAAAGCAAAAAGAAAAGAATAGTATTTATGACATATGAAAAGTATATGAAATATATAAACTTACATGAAATTTCTATGTCTGAACATAAAGTTTTAGTGGAACACGGCCATGCTCATTCATTTTGCATGATCCATAGCTACTTTCAGAGAACTGAGTAGTTACAACAAACTATGAAGCCTGCAAAGTCTAAAATATTTGCTACCTGGCCTTTTACAGAGTTTACTGACTCCTGATCTAGAGAAACAATAGAGGGATGTTAAGAAGAGTAAGTAAATGACAGCCAGTCTTAAAAAACATGCTTGATCATTCATGACTTGAAAGTTACTAGAGAACTTTGAAAGATTTTGACACGTCAAGTGGCATAATCAGGATACTAGGTTTTTAAGAGTGCAAAGAAGCAACATTCCTTGAAGCTTTCTGTAAAGCTCATTTATTTTTTAAACTTTCATTTTATAATTTCTTATTTACATTTAATTGTTATATGTCTTTGTGGGCATAATTGTAATGCTCATTTATTGTAAGGTCATAAATGGAAGTAGCTGGCAACTTGCTCAGGGAGAATACAACTACTCTGGGTTACAGGACTTTCTACCCTCAAAGAAAGCAGTCATCAACTCCAGGACTTACTCTGATCTCAGGGGAGCCAATAAGAGAGACTATCTGACTGGTTTAATTTGTAACCTTCTAATATAGAGCATGGCTATTTCATAGAGTATGGTGGCTGGCCTCTTGGTGGTGTATGTCCAACCCATCAAGACAATGGCAGGAGAGTGGGTTCTGCTGTTCCCTACACTAAGTAACTATACAAGAAGTGCTTGAGGGCACTTTCCTTTGAAGGGGGCTGTGAACATGGTAGCTCTTAGCACTTTAAGAATTCTTTCCCAGTGTTATAGTAAGACTCTACAGACCCTGGGACTACTTCAGGTGATATACCTACCTCAGCTTCAGGGGAATCTCCACCCCAGTACCTGTGCTCTTACTGCCCTGCTTGAGACTTCACAGCTACACCAACTGCCTTGCTAGTTCAAAGGAGATGCAGAAAGATACAAGCTCCAGCTCTGAATTCTAATTTCGTGTCTTAAAAGCCTTGTCCACCTTATCTTTTGCTTTACCACTAGCTTTTCCTACACTATTATGTCTTTTGTGGCAGACATTTTTGTTCTTTCTCAAAAGAATAAACAGGAATGAGGAAGGGAGGGAAGATGGAAAGTAGGAAGAAAGGAAGTAAGGGAAGAAGGGTCTGAAGGAAGGAAGGAAACGGATAAAGATTCCTTCAAGAGTACTTGTCCATTAGGAATGATAAGCCAATTGTCAGACAGACCTGTGTCCTTCTTTCAGATCTTTGTCTTATACTTACTTTGAATAAAATAGCAAAAGATTATACTTCCATCTAATTCAGAAAGTCCAGTCTTCAAGTCTGAGGTCTTTAAAGATCTTTGTCTTTTTCTCTCCTGAAGAAAGCAACCAAGAACCTGAAGTTTTCAGGAAACCTCACAGATGATCAGGATCTGTGAAAATACCAGGAAGAGAACCTGGGTTCTAGACCTTACACCATTACTCACTAGCTATGAGATCTTGAGGAAGTGAAACCTTTCAGGGTCTTGTATTGGTCACATATGAAACATAATATTTCTGTGGCATATATCACAGCGGACTTTGGAGATTAAGTGGGAACATATACATTCCAGACTTCAAAAACTGTAAAATATAGGGTAAATGTGAGTAAAAGACACAAGCATGCATTAGCAGAGTAAATATTACGGGGCTGTAAAAGAACAAGCCACTGTTCTGGGTAAGATAGGTAATGTGTTTCTTTGTGAAGAATTTGGAATTTTATCAGAGTCTTGAAGGAAAGGAAAAGAGAAACATTCAAAGCTAGAAGAATGGAGTCGAAAAAAGTAGAAGTAAAATATCTCAAGGTATGTTTAAAAAGCAGTGAGTAACAGGGCAGGGACAGGCTAAGTGCATTAGGAAAGTCAGGAAGATGAGTGAGAAAGATAGGTTGAAGCCACACAATTGGAGGCCTTGAATGCTAATTAGACATTTAGAGTTTATTTGGGAGCCAAGGACCACTATTTTTAGACTGAGCTAGCAACGGTATGTAGGATAGATAGGGCAAGATGAGAAGCAGAGAGAACCCACCAGTAGCTATCTTTTTTGTCCCTTGAAGGATGAGATAAGGACCTAGCAATGTTGTAGTTGTGCTAGCTACTCTGGTCTTGGTGACAGCGAAGGTATAAAGGAATAATCAAGCACCTGTTTTTCTGAATCTGGATGGCCTAAGGAAATGAGATGTGGTCATTGGAAATGGTGACGATGTGAGAGAGAGCCTTACTAGGAGAAGAATTAATTCACTTTGTAATCTCGGTTTTGAAGTGATGGACACATGGGGCTAGAAAGGTTTCTAATACAGTGCATGGAAGAGGGCTTTGAGGAGTGATGACCATGAAGGGACTTGGAGCCACAGAGAAAGACAGGGGCAACCATTTCCAAAGATGTATGGATTGAACATGTTCTTCTACAAAATGGCATGAGGGAGGCTTATCACTTATCAATCCAACAAGAAGGAGCCAGCTCCTTAAGGACCCTAAATAATAGAGAAACACAGAACTCTCTGATTAAAGCCCTTGAGAGTCTAATACCGATCTTTTCCATAGGTCTCCCACACAGAGGGAAACTGCAACTCAAGCCAAATGTTTTCACATCAGGCAAATGGGGAGCCAAACACCAAGGAATGCTGATTTATATTTAAATATAATGTTTTTATTACTTTTTAAGAAATCTGACACCAGTCTTCATTCTAAACTAGACAAAGCAGCATAGCATTTTTTTCTTTCAAAATGATTGACAGTCAAAAGGTAATACCCTTTAAATTCCTCCAATTAAAGCAAATTTAATTTTAAGTTTAATTAAAGGAAACTTTAATTAGAAAGAAGATTAAATTTTAATTAAATTTCTCTAAAATCTTCATACCGGCCTTTCCAGCTAATATTTCTGTCAGAAACCAAATCCCTTCTTAATATTCTTAAATTCTATTCTAGCATTTTCCTTCGTATTAAAACAGCATCTCACCAGCTGTACCTGCCACTGTGAAAATTATTCCCATCTTAAAATACTGGAAATGCAACTGAGGAACCAAAGTCTCCCTGGGCAGAGAAGGAAAAACAACAGATTCTATTATTGATGAGATTTTTATTTTCAATCTCTTCCCAGTCCTTTCTGAGGCGATTAGGTATGGTGGGCCTGCTGTGAGGCAGTCTTGCTGCATCCACAGCATCAACAAATATTTATGGGACACCTACTGTGTGCGTGGCCCTGCACTAAGTTTCCCCGCCTAACTGGGAAACGTTGTTAAAATGCTAGCTCAGTCAGAGATTCCAGCTGACGGAGCCTGGCCTAGCTGGCCTGTGGGTTCTTAGCTGTTGCTCTACACCAAGTCAGGAAGAGAAACTGGGTCTCCCTTCACCTGGTCCAGGGCCTTCCTACTGTCCCTGCTAGATGTTGAGGGGAAGGACACTGGTTAAGGGACATATGTCTTAGATTCTATGCCTAAATTGCTATATTTATAATATCCATAGCTGTATTATTTGGAGGGGGGACTCCAAACTCTCCATTTTTCACATTCCTCATCTGTAAAATCGGGTAATCAAAACTAGGAATGTTGTAAGGATCAAATGAAGTAATATAGATACATAGGAAAAGTTTCTGGTAACTGCCAAGTACTGGCAAGTATAAAATAGGATGCTGTTGTTGACTAGTCTCCCTCTTCCTCACAAGTCCTGCCTACTTTAATCTTTACCTGGGTCCTCAACCGCCTCAGTTCATCTCGTTCCTCTCACATTCACCTAAGCTAAAGGTGCTTCTGCCAACCCTCCCACTTACAACTGCCTCCTCTTTCCATATTGTGTATCCTCATGCCGTTCCTCCCAGGACTCCTTCCATTGGCCCCGAGACCTCTGTCCTGCTCTGTATCAACCACAACCAAGCTCAGCTCAGGTTTCCACTTCTGCCAAAAACCAGCACTGTGCAAAGCCCTGCAACCCCCACAGAGAACATCCTCTTGCCGCTGCTACTCGTTTACATATGAATCCTCCCTAAACTGCTTTGTGCTCAGATACTGCTACACAGTGCAGCATCTGCCTCAGACACAGCACATAAACTTCCACATCCCCAGCATAAGAGTAAAGTTGAAATAAAGTGAGAATAAAAGGAGTTATTAAAAGAAGAGTGCATTGAGTTTGCTGGGTGAGAAGAAAATCTCTTCACGTGTTACTAGATTGAGTTTCCAGTCACTGTAAAGGTGCTGAGCGCTGGACCCCCTAGCCCACGCGTCATCACCTATCCCATTCCCTAGAGTACCTCATACATGCAGGGCCTGTGCTGACTGCTCCGGAAGAACACTAACTTTATCTGTTATCCTTCCCTCACAGGCCAGATCCCTCCTCCTCCAGGATGCTTTTGCTCCCTGGACTGCAACTGTTTCAGTCCAGACTGCAAAGTCTCCACCAAATCGAACCTGCTCTAAGAAGTATGTCGGACTCTTCAACTCTTTCTTTCAATTTCTCTTGGAGTTGGTAACAGGTATTCGTCACTGAGCGGGAGTTGTTCTTCCCTCTACCTCCCTGTCAGTCCTGTCTTCACCTGCTGACAGCTTGAAGGAAGGTTCTACATCTTATGCCCCCGCCACAGCTCCTGCTGTGCACAGGCCACTGCCGCTGACTTAAGAAGTAATTAAGGAACACACTTTCATTAACTGTTTTATAAAAGGAAATGGAAACCCCATTCTAATTTGTCAGGTGCACGATAAACCAGAGACATTGTAATTCTCGCAAAGCAGCAGAGGCTGATTATATGAGCCTAGAAGCAAGTAAAAGGGAGTGATAGAAGTGGAAAATGGAAAATAAAAAAGTCATGTCAATTTGTGATTCTGGTACAGAATTGTAGTGCAAATATGGAGGGTGGCTTCTCTTCAGGGTGCACAGAAGTTTGAGAGAGCACCAAAGTGAGACAGAAGTCAATAGCAGGGAAGAGAGGACACAGAAAAGATTATGTTTTCATGGCCAGCTCAGGCCTATAATTATCCATTATTCAACTGTAAAATGGGTACAGTGTAATTCTCATGTTCCTACTATAAGGACTTTTGTGAGACCTAATTATTTATTGTTTATAAAGGACTTTGAACTTTCCAGATGAAAGACACCAAGAGAAGTTCAAAGGATGACTCAGTGCCATTATTAGCAGTAGTTAGACTCAAAGCGAGAGGGAAGACATGACCATTTTCAGCACACCTGTCAGCTCAGTCTTTTTTATCATTTGTAGGATTTTTGTGGCTAAATTAGAATTGCTCTTCATTACTTTTTCACTGGCAATTAAAAAAAGATCAAAATGGGACTTGTAACAAGGAATCTGAATGCTAATTTTTGCTCACTATAAAAAGGCAGAACACATCTCAGGAATATCTCAGGAATCTTCTGTGTAGACTACCTGAAAGAATTCTACAGGCTATGTAACTTTCCTCCTCTTCTGGCCCCAAAAACCTGGGACTAAAAGGATTGGAGTTATTGAATAAAGTAAAACTTGGGAACCAGCAGTTAGCGTAATGGCTATGTCGCTGGACTCCCACGTAGTCGCCTGCGGTTCGCGTCTCGGACCCGGTGGCTTAAACTCACGCCGGGCGCGTGTACGTGCATGCCCAAGATCCCGAGAGGAGAATGGAGGAGAAGGGATTGCGGCGTGACCATCCCCCCTGGGGGGTGATTTCTCACTTTCTGTCTCTATGTCTCTCTCTGTGTGTCTGGCGAGCGCACGCGCCCTATAGTGAAAAACCTCTCCAAAAAAAAAAAAAAAGTAAAACTTGGCAGTTTAAATATTGGTCTTTTTCTTCTTTATACTGGTCTCCAAACTTCCAAACTCCCGAATGATGGGATACTTTTTTGGAAGCTGAGCCTCTGAATAAAATCACTGTTTTCCTTATCAAATGCTGCCAACAGTGAAACCTATCCTGACATTCTCCCTCTCTCTCTCCCCTGAACAGCACAGTCTTTGAGAGGTGAATTTCTTGAGGTTCCATGGGACTAGAGTTTGATAATTTCCTTTTCCTGTCCTGGCTCAAGGTTTCTTTGGGGTCTGTTTTCCATTATGAGATGTTGTCTGTAGGTCATGTCCATCTTTTGCTAAGGTCCCCGATTGCCTCTGGCTTTCGTTATTTCTTGTTTTTTCCTTGACCTTTTTGCTGCTGGGAGTATCTTCACTGAGAATCTGCTTGCTCCAATCTTTTAACAAAGCAAGAATTAGGGCCAACCCTAGTCTCGCTCTTTTGCTTTCTTTCTTACTCACCTTAGTTTATTCACCAAAATAAACGTGTGTGTAGGAATTGCAGCTGGAGATTAGGAACAAGCAAAAGTGTCAACTGCTCAGACACTCTCTTTCTTTCTCCATCTTAGATTAATCCTCCCAGGAAGCCCGAACAGGAATCTAAAATTTAAAATTATGTTTAAAGATGACAAGCTCAGAATGAGTTAAATTGAAAATAACTTCTGAACTAGAGTAAGTTTTGTTTCAGCTGCCAAAGCTGGGAATTGGGAGGATTCTGCGTATCATGAATCCCAGACAATAGCAGATGCTGTTTAAACAAAAGAAGGCGGGGTAGCCCACCTCTGTGGCCACTGGGCTAGGGATTCACATTGTCCCTGATCCAAGAGAGCAGTAGAATCCTGAAATGTGCTGTGAGTACACGAGAAATGTTCCAAGTTCCCTCCCGAAGTCTTGTGTCCACATTCAGGGTGCTCACAAGTATTGTGCATGAATGTAGTCTTCTGCAAAGCGCTTTTTATCCATAACAATAATTTTGTACCATTTGATTTACTCGATCTAAAATGTCTTGAATTTGTGTCAAATGACTCTTCTCTTTTCATAAACTGTTTTTTTTTTTTTCTTCTTCTGGAGAGGTTTTCACTATAGGGTGCGTGCACTTGCCAGAAAGAGAGACAGAGAGACAGAAAGCGAAAAATCACCCCCCAGGAGGGATGGCCACGCCGCAATCTCTTCCCCTCCATTCTCCTCTTGGGATCTTGGGCATGCACACACACACGCCTGGCGTGAGTTTTAAGCCACCGAGTCCGGGATGTGACCTGCGGTCGACTACATTGGAGTCCAGCAACATAGCCATTACGCTAACTGCTGGTCCCACATAAACTGTTTTGACAGAAATACTCCTCTCTTTTTAATATTGATTGATGGTTTTTTTGTTGTCGTTGCTGGATGGTATACTATATAGTATAAACAGAAAATATCCCAAAATAATTTCTTGTAACATAGCAACTTGGCAAACAAACAAATAAACAGAAAGTTCTTAAAGCTCAGAGAGATACCTGATAGGAGCAATGAGAAAGGGAAATTTCTGTGGCATTCTTCTTTCTTTACTCTGTGGCTCAGTCTTATTTCCAAGAGAGTTTCTATCCAAATGTTCCACTTTACACACACACACACACACACACACACACACACACTACCCTCTCCATTCTCACATCCTGTATATAACTTAAACTTAGTATTTCTAATTAGCTACATGACCAGTTCTGCTCATTATCTTCAAATTTCCTCGGACTTCTTTGTTCCCTTTCAAAACCCCATACTCATCTAGACTTATCATCATCCATCAGCAAACATTTGACTAAAAAAAGAAAAATGAATAAAAAATTATTCAACCATTATATCTAACATTGGAATAGGAGACAGGTGACCTATATTCTGATGCCAGCTTTGCAAAAAAAATTAGCTTTGAGATTCAGAATCAATCATTTAATCTCATTAAGTCTAATTTCTTCAGTAACAAAGAAATATAACTGCCCTGCCCATTTTACAAGGTTGTTATGAGAAGTACTCAAAAACTGAAGATGAACCTGAAGTAGAAAGCTTAAAATTGTCCATGTCTACCTATGCTAACTCTTTCTCTACCACCTTTTCTGATAGTAGGCTCTGATTCCACTTCACCCATTTATTATTCATCTTTTATTCATTCAATATGCATTCATTGCATACCAACTGCATACCAAACCTCAGGAGCTCACACGTAAGGGGAAGGCAAACATCAGAATATGGCACCCTTGTATGAAAGGTGCCCAGAATGCTGGGGGGCCCCTGCCCCAGATGGTGAAAACACAGAAAGATCTAAGCAAGTTCATCTGTGCGTGTGTATGAAGTAGACCCGTCTTGCTTGTCTCAGTCACTCACCCTTCATTACTCTTTCCTAATACAACTTTCCTTAGAGGAACTTACTCTTTCCCCATTGGGACAAGGAGCATATTCAACCTGTGCTAACAGGTTGCTCCTTCCCTGATACATGGAACTTGTTCATGGCAACAAAGAGATTTTCAATAGTAGGAATTTACCAATTACAGACATGGCCCTTGACCTAGCTATCCCGGCTCTGAGATTCTTGTAGTCATTACTGCTTCTGCTACTCCAAAGATAGCTCAGTGCTTACCCTCTCCAAGCCTGATCTCAACCTTCCCTATGAGTTATAACAGCCTTCCATTAATTTTTACTTTAAGTAGCCAGTTTCTCACAACACAACCAAACTTTTTAAAATAAACTAAGTAACAATCTGCCTATGCGCTGCATGTGTTGTGTCTTTATGAATGTGTCTTGAAACATTCAACTGACAAATAGTCATTGAGCATAGGTATGTACTAGGCACTGAGTCCATAATCAGTGTGTGTCAGATGGGGAGGACAAATAGCTGGTAATTAGAAGGGTATTGTGTGGAAAAGAAAGGTAAGGTCCTACCTAAGAGTATTGTGGCAGAATGGAATTAAAAGGAGTCTTTCCATGAAGACGTCATATTTTGCCTTACATACAGAGGATGAGGAGACTATTGGGTAGAGTAAGGTGGTGGAGCTCTAGAGGGAAGAAACATTCTGTCCCATAAGTAGAAGCTCATGCTCGCCGCCTATTGACTTTCTATTTCATGCATCACCAAGATGCAGTGCAAAAAGATAGAAAGAGGGAGCCAGGAAGCCAAGTGCTAGCCCTGGTCTCACAAGTAACCCACTCTGTAGACTTAAAAAGACACTTCATTTTTTTATACCCATTCCCTTTTTTGTAAAATTAAAATAGAGGAATTCACAATGGAATGTTTCTTGTTATTTTATTGTTCTACATATATTTCTCATGCCTAATAATAAATGAAAGACAGTACATGAACCTCATACCTCTTCCCTTCTCACAATCTCCTCTCTGCCACTCTTTGCCATGTGATAGGGCAGTGCAGGTATAGAGAACTTCAAAAAGTAATAGGAGGGCACAGAGGATCTGTTGGGCAGCATATGGAAGGGAGAAAGGAAGGAAGTTGCTAAAACTGCTTGCACTAGTTTTAATTATGTCAAGAACTAACATTATATTGGACCTGTTTTTCTTGATACTTACTTTAAGAGAACACTTCTTTCAAGCTGTTTACCAAAGGATATTTGTGTGTGTGGTGTATATATGCATGTGTACTCTTGTATTTTCCTTATCAGCAATTTTAATAATGTAAAATAATTATAAGAAGGGCCCCTAGGTCAAGTCTTATCCAAAAAAGGGCAGAATTCTCTTATTTTAGTATGAGAATTCTATTTAGTGGCTCTCTGGTCTCATGAGGTGACTGTATTCTCAGTATAAGTGACATGATCCCATTGGAGGAATTACTTCAAAAAGTTCTACCTACCTGTTTGGAGAGGAATTCTCTAGGAAGTGGAGGGCATCCAGTCAAAACAAGATCAGTCAATATAGAATTTTTGCAGTCCACAGTCCTTTACTTCTAACATCACCCTCCTCTAAATGACTGAAGAGGTCTGAGGAAAGGACAGCCTAGGGCTAGGAGATGAGCACCTCCCAGGGAGCACAGCCACATGAGCAAAGAAGAAAGAAAGAGTCTGAAAAGAAACCACCTCAGAAAATCTGGATTTCTAGTACTCCCAAAATATAAAAAAAATCTTGCAAATCACTTCCCTTATGATAAAATTTAAGCACAAAGCCAAAAGCAACATCCCTCTGTAAAACATACTGGAAGAAAACTGAACACAAAGAGAGATTGTTGATAGCTATGTACTACTCCTAGATATAAAAAGAAAAATGGACCTTTACTACAGTGTGAGCTCATCCCCTCAGTGAGTTTATGTGACCTCAGCAATGCTAAAGAAACACAACTTGCAAAACTCTGCAGGAAGCACAGCTCATCAGAGGTCCAGGATAGAGACACCTCTTCAGGTACACCGTGGTGCTCAGGGCTGGGAAGCAGGACCTACATTGTCTGAAGTGCAGCTTCACTCCCACTGCATTGTTCTCATTATTGCTCTTCTGCAAGACAGTGCACATCACCATTGTCAAATCTTTGCTCACTCCAATCTTACATCTTGGAACTCTTTCTCCTTTTCTTTCCACTTGGCTAAGTCTTACCCCCTCCTAAAGTTACACTGAAGTTTGTTTTCATCTAAATTTCTATGGTGACCCCTATTTGAATCACTCACTTGACCTTTAAAGTATCTTTACTTTATTATTTTTGAAATAACCAGATGATAGATGTGAAAATTTATTCAAAGCATGATTGCTCAGCATTTTCAAAACATATTTTACAGTATATGTAATATGTGTAATATTAATAAATATTACATTGTTAAAAAGAGATTGCCTAGTGGGGGTGAAACAAAGACAAATTCATTCTATTTATGTAGTTAGAAATTAGAGTAGTAGGTCCCTGTTGGGAGGGCAGGAAAGGGAAGAGGGCTAACCATTAAGGATCATGAGAAAACTTTCTAGAATGACAGACATTCTATATGTTGTTTGGAGTTTCAGTTACAGGAGTGTATCAATTGATCAAAACTCATCAAACTATAGCTAAAATCTATATATTTTACTGTATGTGATTATTAACTTGTTTTAAAAGTTAAACAGCTCTCTTTATCACAAAACTTCAAAAGACTTCTTCCATTGCATATTATAAATCCCCCAAAATGGATACAGTACTTCGTGTGTCCAAAGCATTATTCTATCCCAAAGTATTATGAGATAGTGGTATTCCACAGAAAATTCTGTGCTATTTTCTAACATTTTAAAAAATTTTCTACTATTAAATAAGATTCTCCAGGGCAGAGACTTCTTTTAAGTTTATTTTATTTATTTACTTTTTTTTTTTTGGAGAGGTTTTTGCTATAGGGCACATGCCCTAGTCAGAAAGACAGAGAGAGACAAAGAGAAAGAAAGACAGAAAGTGAGAAATCAATCCTTCAGGGAAGATAGCCATGCCACAATCCCTTCTCCATTCTCCTCTCAGGATCTTGGACATGCACGCACACGCACCTGGCGTGAGTTTAAACCACTGGGTCCAGGACTTGAACCACGGTCAACTACATGGAAGTCCAGCAACGTAGTCATTATGCCATCTGCTGGTCCTTTTAAGTTTATTTTTTCCATGACAAAGAAAGAAAGAGAGAGAGAGAGATGCACCCTCAGCAGGTGCCACCTACAATTCACTCCATTCTCAGCAAGTCTGGACCATATGCTCATGCCCAGCATGTAGAGGGGAGCCTTGAAATGCAAAACCGATACCTTCAGCACTGCAGAGTGTTGCTTTACCACACTCCACCACCATCCAGTCTTCAGAGACTGATTTTATGACTGTCTATACCCATAGATATGCCTGGCACAGGGCTCAATACGCACTCAGTAAATATGCCTTATTACTACTCTTATTGAAGGTGATGATGATACAATAGATTATTGTAAAGGTAAGAGTAAGTACCTTGCCTGTGTCACAGCATCAGGACCACAGCTACCTCAGTTCCCAGGAGTAGATTCTCTTACTACAGGGTCATATTTTAGTATGAGAATTCTATTTAGTGGCTCTCTGGTCTCATGAGGTGACTATATTCTCTACTCACGTGGGAGATCGTGCTGCCACTTTCTGAAAACTTATCTGCCCATAAAACATTATGGAGTTGGACACTAGGGATTCTGCAGTGAATAAAATACTGTATTTGCCCTCAACAAAGCTCATGGTCTAGTAGGAGAATGAGATAAACAGTTGACTTAAAATGCAGCATAAGAGAAGCAAGTGCTGTGTGAGCTCAGAGAAGGGAATAATGCTTTTAGAGCCGGGAGGATTTGAGACACCCATATGTGTCAGTCGGAGCTGGTGGTGGAAGGCAATCCAAGCTGAGAAAAGATAAAGTAATAAGGTAATATGTTTGGAAAGGATCTTACATGTCAAATGACTATAACTAATATACCTTATCATCTTATGCAAGTTATTTATCTTTAGCTTCCTAATGCCTAAAGAACTAAAATAATAGTTTTTACGTGTCCAGTGATGTGGAAACAGAGTCTCTGGAATATCAAAGAGGTGACTGGATAAATTGGGGTCAGGGAAAGAAGCACTTGTGCATCATGTAAAGGAGTCTTGGCCCAGGTACAATGTTATATGCTGCTAAGATGATGGACTCTGCAGGCTGGGACCACATAACAAGCCTGTGTTCAAGTTCCAATACAACCTAAAGGCCACGTACATTGGTGTGCACTTGTAACCCCAGGGACTCAAAGAGACTGATATAAGGGAATCATAAGCTCACATGGATTCTGGACACACAAGGAGATTCTGTTTAAAAAGGAGCTGGATATGATGGTACATGCCCATAGTCCCAGCTGGGAGCCTGAGGCAGGAGGACGGCAATATAGAGAGAACCTGTCTAAAAGAAAAAAAGAGAAAGAAATAAGATGAAGAAGTCTTGACTTTATCTCCCAAGATCCTTCTTTTAAGTTTATCTTTTCCATGAATGATAGAGACTGAGAGAGTGAGCGCGTGCGCTTCCCTAGCAGTATTCTAATGGTGCTCTGCACCCCTAGCGTCAGTGAGCCCTGGAGCATGGGCATGCATGGGCACATAATACTCAAGGAGCCTCCAGACATAAACCCAGAACCTTTCCAAGTGTATCAATTTAACAGAAGATTGCTGTCCACCACTGTGCCACCATCTGTCCCTCCAGGATTATTTTAAAGAGAGAGACATGACCATGTATGATTGGGAATGTTGCTGAAGTCTGACTACACAGCTCATTTTACACAGGCTTATATTTTTCAGTATTTTTTAGCAGAGCATTAGTCTTGTTTCCCCAAACACATTGTAAGCTACATGAAGACAGATTATTACTTCATGTAGCAAAGAACAACATCCTGGGGGCCAAAGAATGCACTTAATGCATATTTCTTGATTAATGCTAGGACTGTCATCTGGCTCCCTTCTAGACATCTTTATAAGGTTTAATACAATTGTATAATAGTAGACATATGATTAATACACTCACATATTAAGCAGATAAAAAATCCTAGAGGATAGGATTTTATATTTTACTCAGAGAAAAGCTTGTTTTTATTTTCTGAAAGCCCTACATTCACCCTGAATATATGTGGGTGGGTGAGTGTCTTTCTATGTGTATGGGAGAAATGCCTGAGCAGTGAATTACGAAGGCAGCTTATCCTAGAGGCCAATGTACAATGGAGGAAGAAGAGCTACTTAACTACAAGAATTCCCAACAAAATATATTAGAAGGCAGGGTAAAGAAGAATATGATGAGGGCCCAGAGCAGGAAAAAGGAAAAGAAGGGATGTAAATAGTAGGGTCAACCTGCTTAAAAACCTATTTTCTGGTAAAGTACAAATTCTTCTTTGGAGACCACTGGACTGAGTGGTTCAAGGGAAAAAAATAATACACAAATAAATTGAGAAAAATCAATAATGACTTTGTAGACTATTTAAGACTTGACTTGAGGGAGTTCTTTTGTTTCGTTTTTGTTGGTTATTCTTCGCCCCATCAGTAGAAACACACAGGACAGATGCTCTTGGATTCGGATGCACCTCAGTCCGTTTTAGGATCCACAAGACCCAGATATGGCCCTTTAGGCCACACAATCCCTTTTCTCTCTCACAAAGATAAATTTCATATCAGCCCAGCAGTCAGCCATCATCTATTCACAGGGGAAGAGTATATAGCATGACCTCCCTTGAAATATTAGCTCTATTTACACGGGTTTGCGTGGGCCACATTACTTATGAGTCACCAAGGGGAAACGGAGCCTCCGGTAGATAAAGCGATCAGCACAGACCTCTGTAAATAAATCTGAAATTTCAATGAAGGTCATGCCAGGCCTGATTTATTCCTTAGTCCCCTATGAAATAATGTTGACCAGGTAAGTGGTTTTTATTTTTTCCTCATCCACATAAAGGAGAATCTTTTAGCACTAAGGAGCTTGTCTTTCATGTTACAATGAGCTTCTGGCTAGAGAGATAATACACCCTGAAGGAAATAACCTTTTATTATTATATTAGAGTTCAATACAGAAAGGCCATATTAGAGAGCAAGAAGAATTTTTGTTTTGTTTTTAAAATTCATTCTAGTGACACAAGTTCACTTAACAGAACTTAATTGAGTAGCTATAGCTGAACAGTAGAAACTTTTTATTCAATAAACAGAAGTAGAGCACCTATCTGTGGAAAGCACGGTGCAGACCATAAGGTTAACCAGTATAAGTAAGCTGAAGACTAATACAAAATGATCCCTAAGTCCTCGCCAGTCTCCACTACTCTGAAAAGTCAAACAAATGTCCATGCCATGTCAATAAATGAATAATTTATCAATTCAGTTTGGTAAATTAATAATTATTCAATAAACCTATATATATTGAGCCTTTTCTGAGGACAAGACTTTATTCTAAATATTGGAGAAGGAAGGAAAGGGAGTGATAAAATGAAAACAAAGAAATTAATTCCTTACATTCAGAACCTTACAATGCAGTTGAATTTTATCATATAAATAAGCATCCCAGGGAGAATAAACAGCCAATCAAATCTGGTGTTTGTTGGTTGGTTTTAATTTTGGATCTCCAAAACCATGCATCTTTTCTAAACTGAATTTTCTACTTTTCCATCTGTTTTATTACACATCACCCATATGTAGCAAAGAGACTTCAGGATTCCAAAAGAATTGCCTTCTAAGTAGGAAATAGCATTATTTTGTTAGGATATCTTGAGAATTGTTGAGAAAGGTAAAGCAAAGGCTTGGGAAGTCAAATATAAGAACTAGATATTCATTTTTCATTTAAAGAAGATGCCATTAATGCTAAAAGTATGCATCAAGAATTCTCACTCCCAGTATGACTCTCAGATTGGGCTGAAATTTACAGCACTAATGCTAACAGCTCCTGCTTTTGTTTATATCTGGAACTGTGATCAAAACTATCCTTCATGTGTGGGGGTGCCATAAGACACTATAGCTTAAAAGGAAACAAAGATGTCCCTCCACAGAGTGTTAATAGAAACACCAATCTGACTCATTTAAGAAAGGTTTCTCTGGTTCTCATTTAAAATCTCATTTACATGCAAGCACCTGGTAAGTTCCTTAGAAGATATTTCTATCTGTTCATAAAACCTCCTCATCTTAAGGAGCTCATTGTGTACCTAAGAGCGAAAAGTCTGAATTTTGTTACACAGACTAGTTCTTTTTGAAACAGATTTCCTATCTTCACTCTCTCTTAGTTTCTCAACTTTATGCAGTTTTACTTTTCTTCTAACACATACCTTTTCTGTTCTGGCATGGCCTCATACTCTGTGGAGAAGGGCTCAAAGTGTTGGTCTTTCTATCTGTAACAACTCTGATCTCCAGTAGGATGTGAACACCCATATTCTGGATATGATACACACACACACACACACACACACACACACACACATATATATATATATATATATATATATATATATGGAAATTTTGTTGGATTTTCATTCCTTGCTCACAAAGGTTTCAGAACATTTTAACCGGTTAGGGCATTAGCAAGAACCTGAGGGCCGCTCGTTGTCATGCTGAGGCACTCGCCTGTATCTTTCGCCTTTTTTTCCATTCGATCAGGCTTTATGTGTGCTTTGATCCAGGCAAAACATAACAAAGATATTTTTCAGTTTCAAAACTCCAACTATATATCCACCGAGGGCAAAGCTGAAACCATCATTAGGCAACAATGATGCTTTGAAATTCTGGCTGTAGAATTTTGTGGAGCATATTCTCCTTCCCCTTTATGTGAATAAAACCCTTTATAATGCTTCAAATTCACGATGCCTCCCGGTTTCCCTGTAATGCAGCCTGGCTTTGTTATTCCCTCCTTGCTGCTAAAGCAACAGAGGACAAGAGTGGCTAAGTAACTTACCCAAAGTTATTCACATGGATTAAAATGAGAATATTAAAACTATTGTAAAGAACAAAGTGAACGTTCTCTGCAGTCACAGACTCTTCCTGCAGCAATGCTAATGCTTATGGCCTGAAAATGCACACTCCCTTGACTAGCACAGTCAGTTCAGATCTTATTCCTTCTCTAAGGCTAACTCAGGTCCTACCTCCATGAGATCCTCTTCTTCCAAATAAGCCTTTTATGAAAGTATCTAAGAATTACTGCCTATTCTACTCCATTCTGTCATTAATAACAGAAAATGCCTGTATATGGATGTGGTAAGAGAATAGAATTTCATTCTGCTCGCAGTTTGGAGGTCCAAGGTCCAGGAGCTACATTTGCTAAGGGTTTTCCAGTTGATGGAGTCTGAGACATGCAGGATGGCCCACTGTGAGAAAACAGGAGCATGTGTCTCTGTGTGTTCATGTGTGACTCTCTCTCCTCAGACACCCACCAGGAGTCAACCAATCATGGGTATCCCATCTAATAAGCTAATCCCTTCCAATGGTCCCACTTTTAGACAACATGAAGATATGAAATGTCTTCTTAAAACTTTCACTACACAACCAAGTTTCAACACATGAATTTTGCAGATACACTCAAACTATCACTTGATTGACTAAATATCACAATCAAGCCCCTGAACTGATTTTTAATTTTTTTTTTCCTTAGAAAAAGAGATTTTTGCTATAGGACATGTGCAGTCTCTGCAGAGACAGAGAGACAGAAAGCAAAAAATAACACACACACACACACACACACACATCCCCGGAGGGATGGCCATGCTACAATCCCTTCTCCTCCATTCTACTCTCAGGATTTTGGGCACATACTCGTGCCCAGCATGAGTTTTAGGCCACCAAGTCTGAAACTCAAACTGCAGTTGGCTCCATGGGAGTCCAGTGATATAACCATTACACCATCTGCTGGTTCCGACTGATCCTTCCAAAGAGCCAAATGAGGACCAGCATGTGGCATAAAAGTTAAGGCCCTGGATCCTACATGGCCAACTTTGTGGTTCAAGTCTCTGACCTGGCTGCTTGAGAATCATGCCAGGTGCACACATGTTCATGCTCCAAATCCTGAGAGGAGAGTGGAAGAGAAGGGATTGAGATGTGGCCATCTTTCCCACTCCCTGCCAAAAGGTGATTTCTCCCTTTCTCTCTCTCTCTCTCTCTCTCTCTCTCTCTCTCTCTCTCTCTCTCTCCCTCTCCCTCTCCCTCTCCCTCTCCCTCTCCCTCTCCCTCTCCCTCTCCCTCTCCCTCTCTCTCTGGCTAGCACACAGGCCAAAAAACAATATAAAACAAAAAACAAAACCTAAAATAACAAAGAAAGAGAGCCAAATGATACACCAGTGTTAAGGAAACCAGCCGAAGAGGACTTTTTTCTGGGACCAGCAGATGGCATAATGGTTAAGTTGCTGGACTTTCACATAGTTGACCACGGTTTGAGTCCTGGACCCGACAACTTAAAAACCTCGTGCCAGGTACACGTGTGTGTGTGCCCAGGATCCCAAGAGGAGAATGGAGGAGAAGGGGTGGCCATCCCCCCTGAGGGGTGCATGTCTCACTTTCTTTCTGTCTCTCTCTGTTTCTCCAGTGAGTGCACATACCCTATAGCAAAAATCTCTCCTCCCCCTCAAAAAAAGAGGACTTTTTCCAATAATTTTCTACCAGCTAAAGTTCTCATACCTTCCATATAGAAGTTATAGCCGGACATAAAGAAACCACTCAGGGGGACTCACAACATAAAGTGGCATTCCTGGTTCAGTGTCTTCCCCTGTAAAGTGGAATGGTTATATGTGTCCAAAACTACAGGAATGATTTAATAACTTAAGACAGATCAAGACAATAGACTATCATGTAGTCACGATAATGAAAATCATAATAACTGTAAAATAATGTGGAAAAACACTTTTAATTTAATGTTAAATAATAGTAGAAAAATGTTTGATTGTATTTTTCTTCAGTAACCATATAAATAATATAAACTTGTATAAATGGAAGACACTTTGTAAAAAGTAAAAATAAGTAATTTAGGGTAGTTTAATAGTAGGTGTTTTATATGGTTGATAATAGCTTGAACAATGGTAGATTCTTTTCAATTCACCCTTAGATAATTAAAATGATGGCTGAGGTTTCATCTCGCTGTGGAATTCCATGATCCTTTGCTAAACATCATGATAATGTATTTAGAAAGTATCAGTGAGATAAGGAGTTTCTCATCAAGATATATATATATATTTAAATCTAGAGAAAGTGTCTTTTTGAAAAACATGACTGAAATAGGCTCATTTATTTCATGTAGTTTCAAAATAAGAAAAAGATCTTATGCCTCTTCTGTGAAAATTTCCAGAGTCCATGAAGGATTAAGTACCCACGTTTCCTCCTGTGTGTCTTTATTAAAGATAGCACTTACGACATGGAACAGAGGCTGCTTTTATGTCTAACTTTTCTTGGACACTGTGACCCATGAAGGTAAGAATGGGATTTTATTTCATTTTGAGTTCTCAGAACCTAACACAGTGTTTAACATAAAGACAGGGACAATTAAATGTTAACTTACTAAAAATAAATGAATGGGGGCTGTCAGGTGGTGTGATGGTTAAGGCACTGGATTCCCATGTGGAAGACCACAGTTCAACTCCCAGACCTGGAGGCTTGATATTCACACTGGTTGTGTGTGTATACATGAATGCCCAAAATCCTGAGAGGGAGAATGGAGGAGAAAGGATTACAGTGCGACCATCCCCCCAGAGGGGTAATTTCTCACTTTCCCTCTCTGTCTCATGCTGGCAAGCACACACACCTATGGCAAAAAGGTAAAATTAAAAAGAAATGAATGAGAGAAAAGGAGAATATGTAGATTTGCATTCTTCCCATAATAACAGAAATATGCCAAAAAAGAGAAGGTCCAGGGGCCGGCAGGTGGTGTGGTGGTTAAGAGCACTGGACTCCCACATGGCTGACAGTGGTTCCAGTCCCGGACCTGGCAGCTTACTTTCTCACTTTCCCTCCCTCTCTCTTGCTCTGTCCCTCTCTGGTCAAATTAGATAAAGAAATAAGTATGTGTATATCCATGACCCAGGCTAGCTGAAGCCAGGGGTAGATTTTTCTCTGAAGACTCTGTTGGAGATGACTTTCTCTCTCTCTCTCTCTCCTCTCCTCTCTCTCTCTCTCTCTCTCCCTCCCTCCCTCTCTAATAGAAGAAATAAATAAACAAACTTAAAAAAGAAAAGCGTTACCACAGGCAAAGGCCTTATGTCTCATCCCAGTGCCAGGGGTTTTGCTTCCTTTTGATTTTCCCCCAAACCATTTTCAAATATGTATCTCACCGAGATGACTTCCTATTACCAAACATGATTTAAACTTCACTTCACAGGTCAAAGGTTGGGCATATCAGAATCATGAAAGTTAATAGTATTATCTACTCACCTTTCTTACTTACTGTTTTAGTTAGCATTGCTAATAACCACCCTTACTCCAACTGAGTTATTTTTATCTAGGCTTATCTTTATAGAATGTGATAGAAAATTCTTTACCAACTCCTTTTACTCCCACAGATGGGACCATGAGTATGCTAGGGACCATGTCAGTCCTCTGATCCTCTTTAGAGGGACAAGTTATGTTCCCTAAAACACACTAATGTGCTTTTTAGGTAAATTCATCTATTTCATGACTTCGAGAATTCCTATGTACTACAGATTTCCAGCCAGATCGTCCTCCTGAGCACCAGAACTAATATACCAAATAGTGAACACCTCCATTTGAACATTCTAGAGGCACCTGAAATTCTCAGGTAACCCACGGGGCTAGGTTATGGCACAGCAATAACACTGAACCCACATTCAAGGATCTTATGACTACATCCTGGGATCTTCCTGTGCATACTATGTACACGTGTGCCCATGACCCAGGTTGGCTAGACTGGGGATAGACGGCAGCATAAGGGCCTGTTGGTGGTTCCTATTTCTCTTCCTCTTCCTCCCTCCCTCTCTCTCATGGAATAAATGCAAAAATTAACTTTTAAAAAATTAACCACTTATTCCACTTTTCCAAATATATTCCTCTTTTGTATTGTTTATGAATTGTAAGACCATCTACCCACTTACCTAAGTTATAAATTCAGTACTCATCCCCCAGCTCTTTCTCTTGCTCCTTTTACTCTCTCCCCACCCAGCCAGTCACCAAATCCTGTTGCTTCATTTTCTTTCATCACTCAGATCCATTTGCTTCTCTGTATTCTCATTTCGGATATCTTAGTTTAGGTGACCACCTTCTTTCATCTGGTTGTTTTCTCCATTCTATCCCAATCCAAGGATATAGTTGAAAGCAATCCAAAGTGTAACCATTGTCATCTTCTTGTATCCAGTTATTTCCATTAGCCTAAATCTTTTATAGTTCTGTGTGGTATTTACTTCATTTTCATCTTCGTATTGGTTGCACATAAAAATGTGTTTTCCTAACAAAGCAATTAAATGTAAGACATGGACTAGATGCTCGAGAACACCACAACAGTGTTCTTTACTCCCTGCCCTTCTTAATTTTGCAGTTGGAATTTATCTTCTATCTCACTCAGGATTTCAGTGCCTGCATGGTAGTAACTGAAGAGGACACAAGAGTATAGAGTATTACAAGTGGGGCTCTGGATTATGTTTAAGTTGCAGTTCTTACCAGACAAGATATTTAACATATCTGGGCCTTGGTTTGCCGTATACGACATGAGCATTTTAGTAGTATTTACCTCAAAAGATGATTCGGAAGCAAAACTTGTTAATACAAGTAAAGGACATAGATAAATAAGTGACATATGGCAAACTCCCCTGGTTTATCTCTTCCTCCTTGAGTCTTTGAGCCTTCTGTTCATGCCTATCCTTCTGTTACTGGGAGTACACTCGCTGGTACTCTCTCTGTCCCCTTAGGCCAGTCTCAAATGTATACCCAAAAGTAGGCTTCATGATTTTCATTTCAGAAATGAAGGAAAGTGAGCTCAGGGACAAAAGTGATTGAAACAGAGGGCCAGCAGATGGCATAAAGGTTACATCGCTGAACTCCCACGTAGTCAAGTCCCGAACCAGGCGACTTAAAACTCACGCCGTACACATGTGGCTGTCTCTGTGTCTCTCTCTGCCTCTCTGGTGAGCACACGAGCCCTATACCAAAAATCTCTCTCAAAAAACCCCAAAAACTGGGACCAGCAGTTAGCATAATGGCTATGTCGCTGAACTCCAATGTAGTCAACCACAGTTGGAGTCCCAAATCCGGTGGCTTAAACTCATGCCGGGTGCATGTGCATGTGTGCCCAAGATCCCGAGAGGAGAATGGAGGAGAAGGGATTGTGGTGTGGCCATCCTTCCTGGGGGGTGATTTCTCACTTTCTATCTCTCTGTCTTTCTGGACAGTGCACGCGCCCTATAGCAAAAACCTCTAAAAAAAAAAAAAAAAAAAAAAAACCAAAACGGATCTTAACAGTTAAGGAATAAGTAAACAGCAGAGATAAGATCAGATTCCAGTAGCTCAAAACCTTGCACTTACAGGTTTTTTTCATCTGCTGGGAGAAATATGTCTTTTTTTGAATGAAGGATGTTTCCATATGCCCTGCATAAAGCATTACTTTTAAACAAGAGTAAAGGATGGCTGTTAAATGAGATCCCCATCCTGCCATTGTGCCTATAATTCCCAGCACTAAAAGGAGTCCCTAAAATATCTGGAAGGAACTTCATTTACGGAAGCCTTTCTTATCATCTCCCCTCCGCCACTTCTTCTCTCCCTTAACCTCAGAGCATCTTACTTCTATTTCTACCACAACTTGGCACAATTAACTAAAATTAGTTGTTTCTGTGTCTCTTCCTAAGCCCCACCCAACACATTGTGAGTCCCGGAAAGGAAAGGACATCTGATTAATCTAAATTCCCAGTGCCCAGCATGGGGCCTATCTCATAGAAGAAAATTCAATGAAAGTGTATTTTATGAATTAGTAAATATGTGCTCTAACTGCGTCAAAGAACAAAGTATTTGACAAATGGCAACTTCCTGAGGGAATGTTTTAGATGATGCTTCACAAACCAGAACACTTCAGAATTCTCATGGGATTAAATCTCTTCATAGACCAGCTGATTTTGATGACAGTACATTTTCTTTACTTTTTTTTATTCTTTTTTTTTTTTTTTTTAATTTTGCCAGAGGATGTATGCACTCACAGGAGAGTGAGAGAGAAATCACCCCCAGAAGAAATGGTCACACCACAATCACTATCCTCCATTTCTCCTTCCTTTTGGGATTTTGGGCACACATGTACATGTGCCCAGCATGATTTTCAATCTACCAGGTTCAGGATTTGAACCATGCAGTCAGCCATGTGGTATCTAGCTGCCTTAACCACAGATTGGCCTGAGTACATTTTCAACTACAAATAATAGGATACCTAGCTAAAAGTGGCTCAAATTTTAAAGATGCCACATACTGCTTTTTTCCTGAGAAGTTCAAAGACAGAGAGTCCCTGGACATCAATGAGCCAAAGGAGAGATGACAAAGGTGTAAAAAGATGGGAACCAGCAGTTAGCATAATGGCTATGTCGCTGGACTCCCACGTAGTCAACCGCGGTTTGTGTCCCGGACCCGGTGACTTAAAACTCACGCCGGGCGCATGTGCGTGCGTGCCCAAGATCCCGAGAGGAGAATGGAGGAGAAGGGATTGCGGCGTGATCATCCCCCCTGGGGGGTGATTTCTCGCTTTCTGTCTCTATGCCTCTCTCTGTCTGTCTGGCGAGCACACGTGCCCTATAACGAAAACCTCTCAAAAAAAAAAAAAAAAAAAAAATGAACTTTGCTGGGACCATGCAGTTAACACAGGCTGAGTATGAAAGAACTGCCCCTCGTGCCTAGAGCAAGGACTCGGCTGAGGAGAACTGTTTGCAAGGTCAACAGTTTTACGAGTTCTGGACCTCACGAATTGTGTTGCTGTACTGTCCTGCACTCAATTTCTCTGCCATGGGCCTTGTTGCCATACCCCAGTACCCCATAAAGGCACCCCCAGCCTTACTATAATTTTTACAATAATCCTGAAAGAATGCGGATCCACTAAGGCGGCAGCTGCGTAGGGCGGCGGCTGGGAACAGGAGTTACTCCCATTAGACTCACCCCACCTTCCTAGAAAATGTCAACAGAGAATGCTACATTCACTTCTCCTACTAGGGATTACATAGATAAGCATTAGAAAGGTCTGAGTTAAAGCTACTAATGGGCAAAACGACCTCAGTAGCCGAGAGGGACTCGGGGACTCATCCTTGAGGTGCTGTTACCCCAAAGACCATAAGCCACCCTTACTCTCAGGACAAGGGCAAATTGTCATTCCCCAAGCCATAGTCATTAGCAGCATGTAGAGGGTCCCAAGTACACAGCAACCTTCAGCTACTCACAAGACCACATTCCTTTCCTATGTAGACTCACCCTCTTAGCTATAGACTACCCCAGAGATAACATAAGTATTTCACTTTAGTATATACTAACCTTGTCTTTACTAAACCAGACAGGATTTATTTCTAGTAATTGCTACCACCCTACCCTGAAGCTAAAGTTCTCAAAAGGCTGACCTGAGGCCAATCTGGGACTAAAGTAATCAAGCTGGTCTGACTGAAGTGGTCAAGATTCCTGGGAGCCCTCTCATCCAAAGACCCTCCCTGGTAATCAAGATCAAAGAAGAGAATGCACCCAAAAAATGGACTTCCTCGTTCTAAGAATTATGACTGTTTATACCTAAACAAAACAGATGTCATGTTTTATGATTATTGTTCCTATACTTTGAATGCCTTACCTTTTAGAGCAAAATGTTTCACTTACTTCCCTTCACCCATCCCACTACTGTAAAACTCCTTCTATAATAAATACGCATGACTTCTGGCCATCAGGGCTGCAGTCTGGAGATTACTCTGGCTGCAGTCGGCTGAGAACATGCTAAAGGGGCATGAGGTCTCAGTCTGATTCCTGTTCACCCGCGTCGCCTCCCTGTGCACCCACCCCGGCTGGGGCACGGCTCCCGGCAGAACTTCCTCTTCAAAGTATAATCCAAATGGCCTTCCCAATTTTTTCTCTCTTTTTAGACTTCCATAAGACTTACTCCCAGTACTGCTTTTCTGTAATTTGCTTCTATTTTATGTCCATAGCTCATCATAGCCCAAGCAAGTGTTAAACTAATTGCAAGGAAGAACAGTGTCTTAAATATGCCATATCTTGCACTGTGGTATTTATTATGACCTGGTTGTCACTTACAAATTAGTCATCAACTGTGTAATAAATTGATTCAAAGTTTTACTCATGTTCTGCACAAAAGAAACTTCAACAACAAACAATATGTGTTCCCTATCATGGAACAGGTGCAAGGTGATGAGGGTAAAGTCGTCACCTGCTCGCCCAGTAAACTAACCCAAACCTGCTTTCATTTTGTGATTCTCCGTGTTGTTACTAAATGAGACTCTAGTGAGGATACACTTCTGGTGAGTTCCTCACAGTCATGCCCTTATGCTGTCAACATTGCCACAGTTTTATCTGGATTGAGTTGAAGCCCTGTTGATTTAATCCAGAAATTTATTTCTGACAGACAGCTGGGTAGCATTTGTCACTGCGTTTCGAATCCAAAGTCAAAGAGATTGAGAGTCGGTGTCATCACTGTTTGGGTGGTGGTGAACCACAAACATGGTTTATTTCCATCATAAATTGTTATTTGTTGTTTTTACAATGTGTATAAACCCATAGGCTAAACAACAGGAATACTTTATACATTTTACAAATAAAGACATGAATACTCTGAAATGAATACTTTTTGGGTACCTAAGTTAGGATAATCCATTCAGAGGATCTGTTCTCTTTAACTTAGACTTTTTCTTAACTTACATCAATCAGCCAGTGGGGCAAAAACTAAATATATTGCTATTGAAACTCCCCCCACACCCTTCTCCTGGCACATATTTAGTACAGGACACCGCTCTTGGCCTCACATCTCACAGATTCCCTGACAGCCTTTGCAGGGAAGATATGTGAGACTATCCATAAAAAATGGGAGGTTAGTGTAGACATTCTGTCAATGGAGAGACAAGTAATTCAGAGCTCCTGCCGGAATTCAGTTTTCTATAATACTTACCACCTGAAGTCAGTTTGGAAATAAAGTTCCTGTGTGGAGAAATCAGAAGCCCTCATTATGTTACCATATGATTTTTCAAACAATTAGCTATTTCCTATCTCACCATGAGAATGACATATTATTTAAAATGAAGGCTAACCTAGTGTATGTGTTGTACCTCACCTTAACCATTAATGTAGTGCATGAATCGCAGAAGGTGAATACGATCTCATAATTTTTGAATACTCTTAATAATTTTCCATTTCATATGTAAAGTTAAGCAACTGAGTTAAATGAATCCTAGAAAAATCAACTCAAGTTTAATTTAGTTGTCAGTTTTCTGTTTTGTACCTAGTTACTCCTAGAAGAATTTAATGTAGAATTCAAAAGTGTACATAGTATAATATAGTATATTTACTGCAGCTAAAAAACACAAATTTATTTCCAAGCTTCCAAAAATCTGCAATAAAAAAAAAACGAGTCACATCACTTCGTGTTTTGAAGATAAAACTCAAGCCAGATGTATAAGGGATATGTGATTCTATTGATACTAAGAGCAGAGTTCTCAAGGGAAAATACTCTAATGTAGCGAACAACATCTTTAAAAAATTCATGCATAGTATGAATGCATTAATGATTCTCATAGATGGTGTTGCTGTTACATGTGTAGATTATTTAGGCAATGGATCAGAACATTAGCAAACGACATTTGTTTATCATCTATCAGGGTTATTTGCTGCATTATTTGTGTTACAGCTTAGAGTTAGGCATAAAATTAAAAAATATTTTCCTTTTTAAAAAGTACCCTTGAATTAAGGGACAGATGGACTGTTATTTACAATGCTCTAAGTTTTTAAATGCTTGCTAAGATTTCTTGGATCCAGAACTGTACTTAAGTATTTTGAAGTATGGATATAATTATTCATAACTTCGGTAGGGAAAAAGAAATGCAACCATTTTCACTAAAATGGCAGTTGTGTCTAAATTTATATAGTGTGGTTATGTCACCGACCAAATCACTACATAGTTTTCTTAAATTTCTAGTCCCTCTGCCAATGTATTAGCTTTTCCCAGGGCATCAATTACTACAAGCCATTTTTCTGGAAGGTATTCAGGGACAGTTATCTTTGCAGTTCAGTAAACTGTAGCCATCACCCAATGCAATCTGTTATTTCTATAACCCCTACATGTGTACTAAATTTCACTGAAATCTATCAAATATTACAGAAGATATGCCTGTTTGATAAGTTTGCTCAGCTTCCATTTTGTCTCAAGATGAATGACAGTGGTAAAAATAAAAAGTAGACATCTTGATATCCTAAGGTACACACTTTCAGCAACAAAGGTTGATGAAGAACAAACCTAAACTAAATCAAAAAGTTCTATGGAGTTGAAAAAGAGCAACTACTCTAGCAGAGTGAAAAGCTCCATGAACTGCCTCCTGTCAGAATGGCACACATTGTTGATCTCTAATGAGATCATGCACTCAAAGCTCTGTGGAATCAGACCAAACGTTCCCTACCTACTACACAAGAGCCCATATTCCCCTTTCTGTAACCTACACAAATTCTGACTGTTCCCAGGAAAACCCTGTGATAGAGTGCATTTTCCAAGACACCTGCAACAATGCCTTCCACCGCTTGTTTTTTTCTTGCTCTTCCCCAACAGCAGGCAAAGCCTGTGGCTCCACCCCCTTAAATCTGCATGGACCTCATAGTAGCTTTGATTGAAAGAATAGGGCAAAGTAATACTGGTATAAACCTTAACTGGCCTGGAATTTTCCAACTTGCACCTGTTGAAGCCTATGTAAGAAACCCATAATAAACAAGCACTAGGAGAAATACGAAGGTTCCAGACACATGAGTAAAATGCCAACCTTCTTGGACATACGGCTCCATGGAGCTTTCAAATGATGTAGTCTCTACCATTCTCTGAATGCAATTGCTTAAAATACCCCAAAGAAAAGCTCGGCAACAGAACCTCATCAGAACCTTCATAACTATGACATAATAACAAATTGTTTTAAAGCTACTAAGTGAGGATGATTTGAAACAACCCACATTCTCTGGCTCTTTCTTGTTTTCACACCTATTTCATGTGCTTGGAACTATATGCCTCTATTTCTGCCTTTTAAAATCTTACTCCCTCATCAAATTTAACTACTTCAATCCCTCTAGCCAGCACTAACCTCTCTCTCTTTTCTAGGCCTCTAATCATTCACTCATATCTTTGTCCTATGAGTTTTCTCTTTCATAGAACAGACTCTTCATTCATGGATTCATTTATTCCAGAGTATATGAGGATCTTCCATGTCAAGCAAAAATTCATATACTATAGTACCCAATTAAAATAAAATACTCACTAATGGGGGCAGCAGATAAGTGATAAGATGGAATTTCAGTAATAGGGGAACACATAGATCCTCACAAGAACATCCACAAGGAACAGCAGGAAGGAAAGCAGTTAGGAAATCCTTCAGGGAATGAGTGAGTCTGGCATGAAGAGTTAAGAAGAGTGTTTTCTATAAACAGGACCACATGTGCAAGAACATTTCCCAAAGGTGAGAGATGGCATGGTGATTCTGGGAAACTGCTGTGTGTCATTACTATCCAGATGTAAAATAGGAATCCAGGAGTGGTTATAAGACTAGAGAGGAAGGGCATATGATTATAGGGAGCCTTCTGTGCAGTGTTAAAAAACTGGGAGTTTTTTGCTCCCACAGAAACCCTAAGGAGACCACTAAGAGTTGTGAGAAGAATAGCACGGTCAGATTAGTACTGTAATTTCTTTTCCTAGTGTATATATGGAGGGCGGAGTTGATGAAGACAAGTCTTACCACAGAGAGAGCGTTCAATTAGTTGTCTATGACAATAGTCCATTACAGAGATGGCAAGAGCCTACCAAAGAGCAATGAGTGTGGTGGTAGGAAAAAGAAAGTTAATCTAACCCAACCCATACACTTGTCAGAATGAAAACTTAAACTCCCTAAGGACTGGAGGTTTTCTTCATATTCTGACAACAAATCAGAACAAAATTTGAAATGAAATTTAAGTTGTTTGATTCCATACTTTCTCTATGATATTAGAAGTGTATTTCTAACCTCCTGGATTATTCACTCTAATAAAGTGACCAACAATAATTAATCTTTGCATTTCTCATAAATATGTGGTGTCCACTCTTTTAAATAGTGGGTTTTTAAAAATATTTATTGACTTTAATTGATATCTAATTCACATTCTGGTGGTAACTACTGAATCCTGTATACTATTGTATGATCATGTATATTACAATAATGTTCTTCATGCTCTTTTCCTTGACACACAGTGAGAATACAGAATGTAGTTAGAAGTACTTGACCAGGCTGTTTAAGACTCTTGAGGGGGACCAGCAGATGGTGTGATGTTTAAGTCAGTCACTGGACTCCCATGTAATGGACCGCTAGTCGAGCCCTGGAGCCAGTAGCTTAAAACGCAAGCCGAGTGTCTGTGCTTGTGTGCCCCAAATCCTGAGAGGAGATTGGAAGAGAAGGGATTGCAGTGCAGTCATCCACCCCAGGGGGTGATTTCTTACTTTCTCTCTCTCTCTCTTTATCTCTCCAGTGAGCACACGCACCCTATCACAAAAAATACCTCTCTCTTAAAAAAAAAAAAAAAAAAGAGTCTTGAAGGCCAGCCAGGTGATGTGGTGGTTGAGACAGCTGGATTTCAATAAAAAGATCCAATAATTTGAGTCCCAGACCCTGTGACTTAAAAAACATTCCTAGCATGTGTATGCCCAAAGTCCTGAAAGAAGAGGGAGATGGGATTCCAGCATGACCTTACAATCTCCTCTAAGGGGTGATTTCTCACATTCCCCCCCCTCTCTATTTCTGGCAAGTATATGTACCCTATTGCAAATTCAAAAAAAAAAAAATTAAAAGTGTTGAGATTACCTTTCCTTATAATGTATTTGTAAACACATGAATAAATGTAGAGTAACATTTAAAGGAATACAATATGATATCAAACCAGAGGGAGGGAAAATTAAACTTTATATATTGCATTTTACTTTATTTAAATTCTAATTAGCTAAAAGGAATAATAATAGATTCTATATAATAAGAATATTTATATTTTATCATGTGATTTAAAAAGCTCTGTTAGGGGAACCAGCAGTTAGCGTAATGGCTATGTCGCTGGACTCCCACGTAGTCGACCGCGGTTCGCGTCTCGGACCCGGTGGCTTACAACTCACGCCGGGCGCGTGTGCGTGCATGCCCAAGATCCCAAGAGGAGAATGGAGGAGAAGGGATTGCGGCGTGACCATCCCCTCTGGGGGGTGATTTCTCGCTTTCTGTCTCTCTGTCTCTCTCTGTCTGTCTGGCGAGCGCACACGCCCTATAGCAAAAAACCTCTCAAAAAAAAAAAAAAAAAAAAAAGAAAAAAGAAAAAAAGCTCTGTTAGAAACATTTACCTTAGAAAAAGATATGATAAGGAACACAGAGTAACTCAAAAATTCTTGGCACTGTGTATCAAGGGATGAATTATCAACTGTGTTCTAATCAGTCAAGGAAGCCTTCAGAAGTAATTGTGTGATAAAATGAAGTTTTGTAGAATTAAAGTGATATTTTATTTGTCTTTGTCTATGAGATCCATAAAGAATGATGTCTTCTCTCAGAGAATAAGCAGGACCTTGAAGATGTCGGAAGAGGATTGTGAACCTGACATGGAATTCTGAAAAGCAGCTAAAACAAAGACAAAAAAGGTTTTCTCTACTATCAGTGCCCTGAATCAAGAAGAAAATTATTGTAGCCTTTGCCACAAATAATTAGATTTCATTTCTTAGAAAGTGAATATTATTGGATATATGAGTAATCCAGTTCTATTACCTTTCTCTATGTCTTTACATGTTCCCCCTTTGTGACTAATGAAATGGACCAATAACTATTTTTCTCCTTTCAGAACCTTCTTTGCATAGAATTTGGGAACTCACCTAGCTAACCACTGGGGATGAACAAGACAACAAATCAGATGGAGGAAGTAGAGAACTGAATGGATCACAGAGATATGTCATGGGTCTTTTATTATAACAATATTTTAAAATAATAGATTGTGTTCTTATTCCTTAGTCCCCTCTCTACCACAAAAACAAGGATTGTCTCTTGTGCACAGAGTCTAATAAAAATCAGGTAGTAGATTTCCAGTACATGAAATATACTCTACTACATTTTTCCATGTTTTTTAATTCCATTTTTATGAGCTTCTGTGGCTGAGGGAAATACGACTAAAGGAACAAGGAGTTCTGGGTATTTTAACTGCAGACTGATATATGCTCATAGAATTATAGGGATGGAATGGACCTTGGGAATGAACTTGCCCAATCCTCTTGTTTCATAGGAAACTGAGATCTAAAACAGTACTTCCCAACCATGTTCATGTCACGACAACACAGAAAATTTCTAACTTGTATTTATGGCACAATGAAATAATTTATTAAAGCTGCTCCTGGGTAAGGTGACCACCAGGAAACACTGGATGCCCTCAGCCTCCTTGGTCACAAAGGACTCAATGGGAATCATTATCTTGCTACACACACCTATTCTGAGTACTTCAGTGGTTCAAGAGCAGATCAAGAGAAAGCTCTGGTGATGAGTCCCCTCATTTAAAACGCAGATTTACAAAAGAAACAGAAGTAACATCTGAATTTCTGACTCTTCTTAAGGTCCTTAAAAGGGGTTTTCAAAAAGTTCATAGAAAATGCATATTACGAGCAACTATGCATAGATTTTGAATTTTTTGTAACAAAACAAATTTGTGCTATAATTCTTTTTCCATGAATTTTTTTTTTTTTTTTGGAGAGGTTTTTGCTATAGGGCGCGTGCGCTCGCCAGACAGACAGAGAGAGACATAGAGACAGAAAGCGAGAAATCACCCCCCCACAGGGGATGGTCACACCGCAATCCCTTCTCCTCCATTCTCCTCTCGGGATCTTGGGCACGCACGCACACGTGCCCGGCGTGAGTTTTAAGCCACCGGGTCTGGGACGCGAACCGCGGTCGACTACGTGGGAGTCCAGCGACATAGCCATTATGCTAACTGCTGGTTCCCAATTTCCATGAATTTTTGAACTACCTTTATATCATCTTGACCAAGTGGTCAGTGGCAGTGGTAAAAGGTAGATTGGGGTCAGTAGGTGGAGAAGTTGTTAAGACACAGGACACCTACGTGTCCCAACACAGTTCAAATCCTGGACGTGACGACTTGAAACTCACATTAGGTGTGTATACATGCATGCCCCAAATCCTAAGAGATAAATGGAGGATAAAGGATTGTGCCATGGACATTCCCCTTGGGGAAGGGGTGATTTCTCATTTTTTGTTTCTCTGTCTCTCTTTGTGTCTCTGGCAAGTACTCATGCTCCATAGGAAAAAATAAATCTAAAAAACCAAAAATATTAAAATTTAAATAAGAAGTATGATAGTCCAGAATAAAGGAGGGTTTATAGGATGCAAATGGGAGTTTCCCAGGAGATTTCCAGTGGTTATATGCAAAATTGCTTAATGTCTCTATTTTTCAGATCCTTTTAAGATCTTTGCCCTTAGAAACTGAAAATTTAGGAGACCAGCAGTTAGCGTAATGGCTATGTCGCTGGACTCCCATGTAGTCGACCACAGTTCTAGTCCCGGACCCAGTGGCTTAAACTCACACCAGGCACGTGTGCGTGCATACCCAAGATCCCGAGACGAGAATGGAGGAAAATGGATTGCAGTGTGACCATCCCCCCAGGGGGGTGATTTTTCACTTTCTGTCTCTCTGTCTTTCTAGGGAGTGCACACACCCTATAGCAATAACCTCTCTAAAACAAACAAACAAACAAACAAACAAAATAAACGAAAATTTAGGACCAGCAGGTGCTGTGGTAATTAAGGTGCTGGATCCCACATGGCCACGTCTGTGGTTCAAATCTGAACCCAGCAGCTTTAAAAATACATTAGATGGATTTTTACCCAGAGCCTGTGCTGCTGCAAACCAGGGATAAGTGGCAGTTCATGAGGGAAGCTGAACAGGAGACTGTTCCAGGTTTATTCCTGCCTACTGACTCATCCACTGTCATTTTCCCCAGAGCCTGTGATGCTGCAGACAAGGGAGAAGTGGCAGTTCATGAGAGAAGCTGAGGTAGGAGACCACTCCAGGATTCTTCCTGCTTCTCAGATCATCCCCAGTTAGCCGCAGGTGCACCTGGTCTCAAGAGACTGGGAAAGGAAGCAACACCTAAAGCAACACACTCTCTGACAGGAAGATAAGGCCCTCTACTGAGAACACATATGAGAAGCAGAGCTCTTCCTTTCCCTTGACACTACAGAATCTAAAACAGAAAACCAGAAACTAGTGTATAATCCATCAGAAGACTACAAACCAGTACAGAGACACAAAAAATATGAGAAAACTAAGAAGCACGTTTTCCTCAATGGAACAGAGCAACTCTTCTTCGACCATGAACAGCACAGAGAAATTTGCAGGAATGTCACAAATAGAGTTCAGAATATTTGTGGTGACAGAGGTAAGGAAATCTTTACAGAATTTGAAGGAGGAGAGAGAGAGAGAGCATAAAAAAAAAAAAAAAAAAAAAAAAAATTCCAGGAGTTGAAGACACTAATACAAGAAATCAAGACCTTCCTTGAACGTATTAGTAGTAGATTGGACCACAAAGAAGACAGAATCACTGAACTGGAAGGCAAAATCTTTGATTTAGACAAAACCACCAAAAATAATGAAAAAATAACTTAAAAAATAAGAACAACATACAAAAACATTCATATGAAATGCCAAAATATTCAAATAATAGGCATTCCAGAAAGTAAAGAATCGGATAAGGGCATGAAGATCTATCCCAGGAAATACTTACAGAGAACTTCCCAAACCTAGAAAAGCAATCAAACATCCAAATCCAACAAATACAGACTTCCAAATAGAATCAACCCTAGAAGGTCCTCTCCATGGCACATCATAGCCAGAATGACCAAAATTACAGATAAAGACAAGATACTAAAAATGTCAAGAGAAATATCAAGTTATTTATAAAGGTTATCCTATCAGAATACCATTGGACCTCTCAGCAGGAACAACGCAAGCAAGGGAAGAATAGGAAGATATATTAGAAATGTTAAAATAAAAACTATTTCAATAAAGATTACCATACCCAGCAAGATTACCCTTCAATTGGGGAGAAAAGATAAAGATATTCTCAGATACACAAAACGTAAAAGAATTTACCAACACCAGACCTACTCTTCAAGAAGTTCTGTGGAGAGAGCTACACTAGGAAAAGTAGAGAGAGACAGATAGAAACAAGAGAATAAAATACAACCAAAAAAATGGTAACATAATGGTAGGATCAAGTCTAGAAATATTGTTAGTAACATTGAATGCTAATGGATTAAATTCTCCAATCAAGAGACACAGACAGGCTGAATGGATTTAAAAAACACAAACCCTCTATTTGTTGCCTACAGGAACTGCATCTCATGGATAAAGGCATACATAGACTAAAAGTGAAGGGTTAGAGGCTGGGTGATGCATAGTGATTGAATGTTTAAAAAATAATGAGAATAAATCATCATCATCATCATGATCATCATCATCTGAAAAAAAAGTGAAGGGCTGGAAAAAGGTATTCTATGCAAATTGAAACCAAAAAAGGGCTGGAGTTGTGATACTGATTTCAGACAAAATGGACTTTAAGACAAAATCTGTAAGAAGAGTCAAAAAGGGTCATTATAAGTAATAAAAGGACTAATTCATAAAGAAGACATACTGCTTATAAATATCTATGCATCTAACACAGGAGCACCCAAATACATGAAGGAAAGACTACTAGATCTAAAAGGAGAGAAAGACTACAACACACTGTAGTTGGGGATCTGAACACCACTATCACCTCTGGACAGCTCATCTACACAAAAACATAAGCAAATAGATACAGGATATCAGCAATAACATAAACACCCCACTATCACCTCTGGACAGATCATCTAGGCAAAAAATAAGCAAAGCGATACAGGATGTAAGCAATACCATAAATCAAATGTACTTGACAGACATCTACAGAACTTTCCACCCTAAAACCACAAAATATACATTTTTCTCACCAACACATGGAACCTTTTTGAAGACTGACCACATGATAGGGCACAAAGCAAGCCTTTACAGATTCAAAGGCATAAAAACTATATCCAACATCTTCTCTGACCATGATGGAATTAAATTTGATATTAACTTCAGAAACACCCCCAAAAATACACGAACAAATAGAAACTAAACAACCTACTGCTGAATAACTTCACAAAGTCTGAAGAAAATAAGACCGAAATCAAAAGATTTATGGAAACCAATGATAATTAGTATACAAGTTTCCATAATCTATGGGACATGGCAAAAGCATTCATGAGGGAAGTTTATAGCAATTAGTGCACATAAGAGAAAGATGGAAAGATAGCTAATGGACAACCTAACATCATGCCTCATAGAATTGGAAAATCAACAACAACAACAACAAAAATTTGGGGAAAAAAAATGCCAGAAGAGAAAAAATAATAAAGATTTGAGCTGAAATAAATATTGAAAATAAACTATACAGAAAATAAATGAAAGCAAAGCTAATCCTTTGAAAAAATAAACAAGATTGACACACCATTAGCCAGACTAAATAAGAAGAGAGAAAGGAATTAGGTAAATCAAATTCACAATGAAATAGGCAATATTACAATGGACACAATAGAAATACAAAACATCATTAGTGGACACTATGAGCAACTATATACCAAAAAACAAGAAAACCTGGATAAGATGGACAAGTTCCTGTACACATACACCAAGATTGAATCAGGAGAACATAGAAAGCCTGAATAGACCCATAACAAGCAATGAGATTGAATCAGTAATTAATAACCTCCCAACAAAGAAATGCTCATATCCTGATGGCTTCACTTCTGAATTCTACAAAACTTTTAAAGAAGAGTTAGCCCCCATTCTACTCAAGTTATTTTTAAGTATTCAAAAGGCAGGAACCCTCCCAAATTCATTTTATGAAGCCCTCATCTCCCTTATCCCCAAAACAGATAAGGATATGACAAGGAAGGAAAACTACAGATCAATATCTCTGATAAATATAGATGCAAAAATTCTCAACAAGATACTAGTGAATCATTTCCAAAAACATATAAAAAAGATTATACATCATGACCAGTAGACTTCAATCCTGGGATGCAAGGCTGGTTCAACATATGCAAAATCATAAATGTAATACACTATATTAACAGAAAGAAAGATTTAAAAAAATGTGTAATCATATCAATCAATACAGAAAAACATCCCTTCATGATTAAGACTCTCAGCAAAATTGGCATAGAAGGGACATTTCTCAACACAATAAAAGCCATCTATGAAAAACCCATAGCTAACATCATATTGAATGGGAAAAAGCTAAACGTTTTTCTACTAAAAACTGGTACAAGACAAGGCTGCTCACTTTCTCCAATCCTTTTCAATATAGTGCTGAAAGTCCTAGCCAATACAATCATAAAAGAGAATAATATAAAGGGCATTCAAATAGGGAAAGAAGAGGTGAAATTATCCCTGTTTGCAGAAGATAAGATTGTATAGATAAATGATCTGAGGGTAACTATGAAAAAACTCCTAGAAGTAATAAATGAATACAGTAAAGTAGGAGGATACAAAATCAACATACAAAAATCTATAGCATTTCTATACACTAACAAGCAGACTGAGGTAGAACTGAAGAAAATAATCCCATTTACCATAGCTGCAAAAAGTATAAGATACCTAGGAGTAAAGCTAACCAAGGAAGTCAAAGACCTCTACAATGAAAGCTATGAAAATCTAAAAAAGGAATTAAAAATGAAATAAAAAGTAGAAGGACATCCCATGCTCCTAGATTAGAGGAATTAATATAATCAAAATGGCAATTCTACCCAAATTAATCTACATATTTAATCCAATCCAAATCAAATTACCAGAGACATTCTTCACAGATTTAAAAAAGAAAATCATAGAATTTGTATGAAATCATAAAAGACTCCATATTGTCAAAGCAATCTTGCACAAGAAGAATGGAACAGGAGGCATCTCACTTTCTGACCCCCAAAGCTATGATAATCAAAACAGCATGGCATTGTCACAAAAACAGACATGTGGATCAATGGAACAGAATAAAGACCCCAGAAATAAACCCCAAAACATACAGCCAACTGATTTTCAACAAAGGGTGCCAGTCAATTCAGTGAGAAAAGGAAAACCTCTTTAGCAAATGTACTGGAAAAACTGGGTATTCACCTGCAGAAAGATGAACTTGGACCTCTGTCTTTCACCATTAATAAAACTCAACTCAAAGTAGATAAAAGATCTAAACCTAAGACTTCAAACTATAAAACTACTGGTGGAAAACATCTGGAGAAACTCTTGGACACACTGGGGTAGCCAAAAACTTCTTAAATAAGACCCCCAAAGAACAAGCAATAATCCTGAAAATAGATAAATGGTATTACATCAGATAAAGGAGTTTCTGCATAGCAAAAGACACTGTAACTAGTATGAATTGACAACACTTGGAATGGGAGAATATCTTGGTAAACTATGCCTCAGATAAGGGACTGATAACTAGAATTCACAGAAAACTCAAGTAGCTTCCCCCCCAAAAAAAACCCTGATCAACCCAATTAAAAGATGGAAAAATGAGCTGAAAAAAAAAAAAGAAAAGCCCTTTGTAAGGAAGACATACAAACAGCCAAAAAGCATATGAAAAAATGCTCAGCATCCCTCATCATAAAGGAGATGCAGACCAAAACCACAGTGAGATACCACCTAACCCCAGTCAGAATGGCAAAGATTAAAAACACAAAAAATAATAAATGCTGGCAGGGTTGTGGTGAAAGGGGTACTCTCCTTCATTGCTGGTGGGAATGTAAATTGGTCCAGCCACTGAGGAAAACAATATGAAAGTCCCTCAAAGATCTACAAATAGAACTACCATATGATCCAGAAATTCTACTTCTGGGCATCTATCCAAAGGATAGAAGAAAACAGTCAGAAAAGTGCTTGCACATCTTTGTTTATTGAGGTGTTATTTACTATTGCTAAGACATGGAACCGACCCAAATGTCCATGAACAGATGAATGGATTAAAAAGTGTGGCGCATATCCTCTATGGAATACTACTCAGCTATAAAAACAAGATACTGGGATTTGATAGAAAGTGGGCAATTATGGAAGATTTACTGCTGCGTGAAGCAAGCCAGGCTATGAAAGAGAGACATCATATGTCTCCACTTAATATATACCAACTATCTGCTCTCTATCTGAAGGATCAGAGGATATAGGATCATGGAAAATGGTTTTGGATACTGGAGACAGTGTGAGAAGAGAGTTGGAGAAGGGAGGGAGAGTATGAGGAAAGAAATTAAAGGGGAAAATAGAGAGGCAAGGCATTTATGGGACACAGAAATGGATTGTTGTCGTCTGTTGCTGATAATGTGTATAGTATCTTCAATTGGGCTGGTGTGAGGTTTATTCATATTGGGTAAATTCACTTTACAAGCAAGCTAAGTGATGTATTGTAATTGAATGTAAAAGTAAGTTTTAAAATATATTTTTTAAAAAGAAAAAGAAAAATACACTGGATGCATGTGTGTGTATGCCCAAAATTCTAAGAGGAGAATAAAGAAGGAATTGTGGCATGGCCATTCCCCTTGGGGAGTGATTTTTCATTCTATCTTTTTCTCTCTCTAGCAAGCCCTATAGAAAAATAAAAAAATAAAAAGAAACAAAGAAACTGGAAAATGTAAATCATCGCTCTATCCCGTACTCCTCACTGCATCTACCAACTTTCTTTCTTATGTATATATAGCAGAGGACTATAAACAAGGTTGAAAGTTTTTTTTTTTTTTTCCATATTGATATCCTAGTCTCTGTGATTAGAAGCTAAATAAATTGCCTAGATTCTACCTGAATATCAACAATAGTTTATTATCTAACATATTCTATTACAATGATCTTTTAGTCTTTTTTTAAAGTATTATTTTATTTAATTATTATTATTACTTTATTTTGTGACAGAGAGATTTTTGTTAGAGGGTACATTCACTCACCAGAGTGCACATGAACTGAGAGAGAGAGAGAGAGCAAGAAATCATCCCCCAGGGGGATGATCATGCCACAATCCCTTCTCTTCCATTCTCCTCTCGGGATTTTGGGCACGCACACATACACACACCCTGCATGAGTTTCAGGTTTCCAGATCCAGGACTTCTAACTACAGTCGGTCATATGAGAGTCCAGAGCCTTAACCACTATACCACCTGCCATCCTCATTATTATTATTATTTTTATTTTTTGGAGAGGTTTTTGCTATAGGGCACGTGCGCTCGCCAGACAGAGAGATAGAAAGCAAGAAATCACCCTCCCAGGGGGGATGGCCACGCCACAATCCATTCTCCTCCATTCTCCTCTCGGAATCTTGGGCACGCGCCCGGCCTGAGGTTTAAGCAACTGGGTTTAGAACTAGGACCGTGGTCGACTACATGGGAGTTCAGTGACATAGCAGTTACTCTAACTGCTGGTCCCTTATTGTTTTTTTGTTTTGTTTTGTTTTGTTTTGTTTTTTAATATAACCAGAAACAAAGAGAGAGAGGGAAAGGGAAAGTGAGAAAATAAGCCATCAGATCCAGGACTCAAACCACAATCAGCCATGTGGAAGTCCAGAACCTTAACCATCACACGACCTGCAGGTCTTGATCGTTTCATCCTTTCAATGATATTGATATACATAATTTATTTTAGAAATTTTCAACTGAAGTATTTGATTAGTGGGTAAAACCTTAAGACAGCAGTAATCTTCACTCAGCTATTTTTCATAATTATACAGAAATGTGATTTTTAGTATAGAAAAAAATTGTGAATAGCTGCCACAAATCATACACACACATGTACTCATAGAAGACAATCCTGAAATAATTAACATCCTATGATATTATTAATTATAATTTTTAGAAATTTATCTCACTGTATAATTTCCTTAATAGTTATGCAGAGACAAGGTACTTGCTCAGTCTGTGGGTGGACTCATGGCTTTCCTTAGCTAGTCTCAGGAAACCTGACAGGCATCTAAACTATTTATAAACTTTGTCCCTCATGAGATTAAAACCTACGTGAACCATATTTCATTTTTATATGGTGCTGTGGTAGTTCCAAAAACAGAAATACCAAGGCAACAGGGCACTAATGTTAACATTTTGTTCAAAACCTTCTTTCTCCATCATAAGTATTTTACAATGAACTCTGAAAAGGTAAGAGGTGAGAGAGAGAGAACGCACCTGCTTCTGAAACATTTTTCTGTAAGTACCATACCTGAGAATGTAACGAGATCCTCCCCTTCCATAATTGTTACCTTATGGGCCATCAGATGGCATGGAGGTTAAGGCACAGGATCCCACATGGCTGACTGTGCAGTTCAAGTCCTGGCTCTGGAGGATAGAAAATCACGTCAGGTGTGTGAGCATTCATTCCCCAAATTCTGAGATACTGGAGGAGAGGAGATTGCGGCTCAGTGATCCGTATGGGAGGGTAATTTTTTGTTTTCTCTCTTTCTCTCTCTGTCTCTCTCTAGTGAGCATACACACCCTATAATAAATAAATGAACAAACAAAAATTGTTACTTTATGACCAACAGGTGGTGTGGAGTTACGGTTGCTAGAACCCGTATGACTGATTGTGTGGTTCGAGTCCCAGACTCAGTAGCTTAAGATGGCATGACCATCTCCTATAGAAAGTGCTTTCTGGGACAGCAGTTAGCGTAATGGCTATGTCGCTGGACTCCGACGTAGTCGACCACGGTTCGAGTCCCGGACCCGGTGGCTTAAACTCACGCCGGGCGCGTGTGCGTGCGTGCCCAAGATCCCGAGAGGAGAATGGAGGAGAAGGGATTGCGGCGTGGCCATCCCCCCTGGGGGGTGATTTCCTGCTTTCTGTCTCTCTGTCTCTCTCTATCTGTCTGGCGAGCGCACGCGCCCTATAGCAAAAACCTCTCCAAAAAAAGAAAAAAAAAAAAAAAAGAAAGTGCTTTCTTACTTTCCCTCTTTCTCTCTCTAAGTCAGCTTCTGGTGAGTGCATTCATCCTCTAGCAAATTAAAAAAAAAAGTTACTTTAATAAATCCAGCTTGAAAGCCAAATGACTATATTGTGATTTAAATAAAAAAAAATTTGGAAACCTTGCTTTTTAAATAACTCCACTTCCATGGCACAGAGAAAATGTCTACTATTTATTCATTTCATTTGACTACTTTTTAATCTCAGTTTTTATGAGGACACTAATGACCCTCACAGATTGTTACCCTCCAGTGAAATAACAGAGCATTGGCAGCGGCTGGATTCCAGTTGAAGAATTTTGAAGCTCATTGTAAATCTTCCTGTTTTGTTGTTCTTCAAACTAGGGTTTACCATCTGCCTTATGTATTGAATTTTTGTTGCGGTATTTCACATGACCTAAAATATGGTTATTGCTAGCTATAAACTGAGGTTCCTGGAGAGTATTAATTAAGTCCAAAATATTGCACCAATGTGCACAGTGAAATACAACACAAATGTCATGGCACAACCATTGTTATAATCCTGTCTGCCTTCCATGATGGCTGTTCCCTCTAAACATGGAGACAATTTGGTTCTAGTAGCCAACAAAGTTAAGCCTGAAGACTTACATTCAGGTGGATGAGATAAATTGAAATAGATCTTATGGCTCCCAAACACTCTCTTGGAAATAATGCCATCTTGACATTTTATCAGTCACTCAAGCGGTCATTCTCAGCAGTATCATCCGGAGCTTGAAGGATAGAGCTGTAAAGAAAGGATTGTCAGCCATAAACATTCCTCAAAACCATGAAAACCACAAATGAGAGCTTAAGTAATGGGGGACGCAATACCCTTGATATTTCAACAATTACCTGCAACAACAGGCTTTGTTCAGAACCATGGTCATTTTATCAAAAGCTTTACTTGTCAGCCAGGATTGGAGTAGCAGAGAAGAGATGGCAGGAAAAAAGAATCTGGAGGAGAGGAAGAGGGAGACAGAAAAGGCCTAATCTAACACTCTTAAATTATCAATAAAAAAAGGAACTTGAGTTAGCTGTATATTTAAAAAGTCTTAAGGGAATTTTTCAATGACAACAACAAAAAGCTTAATATAGATCGATCCAAAGACATTAATATTACGAAGCTTGAAATGAAGCTTTGAGATCATTAGATAGGCAATTACAGTGGTCAGTTGTTTTCTTTGTGGCCATTCCTGATGTCAAATTATAGAGGAGAAAAATAGTAGGGAATGCATTGCAAGGAAGAGAAAGTAGTAATGAATAAGAATGTAAGTGTGCGAAGGCAAAATGAATTTAACTTCATTACACCTCAGGAACATATTGCTATGTTGTGGAAAGAGAAAGACTAATTTTAAATGGACTCAGTGCTATTATCTCGGCAATTGGGACCCAAGAAAACTAAATGAAATTGAGTATACACCACAACCAAGTCACCCAAACTCAAGAGACAGCAAATGTGGAAAGGTTAAATGCCCTAGAAATTGCATTTGTGGAGTTTCTCAACACAAGAGATTAATGGTTACTCAAAGCAATGGATAAATATTAGCTGAAGACCATTAGCTGAGGAAAACACATCAGTGCATCACTGTTCTCGGGCTTATCAGATCAATTTTAAATAGGTTTATCTTGGACTTTTCTAACATTTAATGAGGAACAAATTGTTTTTTTTTTTTTCCTGTTTCCTCTACCCATGTTAACTTTTTGATATTACCTAGGAGAGAACAATTAAAATAAATGGGTCTGTGACAAAGTGTTAATTTGGTTGTCTCTGAAGCAATTGGAAAAGGGTCATTTTATGATTGTTTCCTTCTATTACACAGTTTATCATAAGTCTTTAGATTGAATAGTGGATTCTTTAGATGAGAAGAGTTTGAATAGTCATTTGGCTTTTTCCTCAGCTTCCACAGAGCACCTACATAAACAATTTCAGTTTGACATGAATCTAACTTCTTTTTTGATAGATATCAATCCATGTCCATCAGAATCAAACTGTCAGTGATTTCTGTTTATATTTAACAATCACAAGTGAAAACAAACACAAAATATGTATTGCTGCGTGTCTGTCTGGTGCCAGTCACTATGCCAGTCACAGGGAGAATTCAAGATGCAAATAAAACCCAAACCCTTACCCTCAAAAAGTTTAGCATCTAGTAAACCTTAATCATTCATACACTATAAATCCATTTCTTCTGTCTCTAAAAAAAAGGTGGAGGGAAAAAAGTGCAATTATTTTTGTGTCTATACTCTTGATCACACAGGAGCCTGTTGAAGTCCTATTCTTCGTGAATGGGCATTAGCAAACCATTAGGAAGAAGTGACAGAGAAGTACCTAAAAATTAGAGATCAAATGTCCGCCTGTGACCTTGAGCTTTACTCAGTCAGTCCTTCACTATCTCTGCTTTAGTTCCAATTTATATGACTTGATTATTCCCAAAACTGTGGGTCTGAGTATTAATTTTTAATATTTTAAAGACTTCCAGATGTAAATTTGTTCCTTAAATTTTATTTATTTGTATTTACTTGTTCTTTTTATTTTATTTTTTTAAGATTGCACTCCCAAATTCAGCTCAGGACTTTGAGATACCTATCTAAACTTTTTGATACACAGCAAACAAAGCAACACAAATGTTCAATCAAATGGTCCAATTTCGAAACTAACAAGTGACATTTCTGCTTCCTTCCATGAACATGCCTTTCGTCTTTATTAAAAGAATCACTTCTTTCCAGTCTATGTTAGTATTTCATAATAAGGCATCAACAGACTACTGCTTGTATACTATGGTTTGACTGACCTGTAAAACAACTTCTCATGACCCCAATATTTCCCTTTGTGAACAATACAGCGTGAAATAGCCCAGTTCCACCCACACAGAAGCCTGCAATGTCAGAACAAACAGAATAGCACAGTGGAAGACCACATGCACTTTTCATATTTGGAAGACAGTTCATAGATTGGCATCTGAATATGTCTGTGGTCTAAAAACACAGGTCATGAGTAAAGAAACCTTTGAGGAGACTATTTTATGAGAGAACAAAAGACAAGTCCCCTCCAGTGGTTGAAGATAGAAAAGAAACATGTCCCCTCTTGGTATCAAATAAATGGAATATTGGAATCTTAGCAATAGCGGACATTGTTGTTAACAGTGAAGGTTCTGCATGAGGGAATATGACTGGGGTAAAAGGGTGCTGAGATGAAGGATATCTTATTCCATGTATTTCTCATTATCTTTCTCTTCCCTTTTCTCTTTCTCTCTCATTAACACACACACATACACACACACCCCTTCAGAAATTTATAAA